>OY728128.1:835279692-836479692 GCA_963277665.1 Viscum album | reverse complement strand
ATTAGCACTGGTGGCCAGGGATAAAGAAAGAAGTGAAAAAGTTTGTTTCACGATGCCTCAATTTTTAGCAAGTGAAGGTCGAACATCAGGTTCCAGCAGGCTTAGAACATCCATTATAGGTACTGGAGTGGAATTGGGATGGTATTTCCATGGATTTTATGATAGGTATACCATGTATGTCCAAGGGCCACGATTCGATCTAGGTGATCATTGACTGACTCACCAAGTCGGCCCACATCCTACCCATCTGAGAGAATGGATCAGTAGAGGGCTTAGGATACCTCTACATGCAAAAGATTGTATGGATTCATGGGGTTCCATCGACAATAATCTCTTACCATGATTCAAATTTTACATCCCTATTGTGGAAGGGATTATAGGAGGCGCTCGGGACTCAGCTACATTTGAGATCTACCTTTCATCCATAGACGGATGGTCATACGAAGTGGACCATTAAAACACTAGAGGACATTCTTCGTACTTACGTCCTAGATTTTGGTCACATTTGGGGGGATCACTTTCCCTTGGTAGAGTTTTCATACAACAACAGATATCACTCCACCATCAGTATGGCACTTTTTGAGGCATTGTACAGTTGACCATGCAGATAACCTCTTTGCTGGATAGACCCAGGGGAGTCAACAATTAGGGGTCTAGAGTAGGTACAGGATACCACTAAGAAGGTGCAGATCATCTAGGAGTGGATGAAGACTTCACAGAGGAGACAGAAGTCTTATGATAATAGGAGACAGAGACCTTCAGAGTTTGAGGAGGGAGTCCATGTCTTTCTATGAGTCTCACCTCGAAAAGGTTTTCAGAGATTTAGTCGGGGCGACAAGCTATCTCTAGGGTTCATTGGACCCTTTCAAGTTCTTAGCAGAGTTGGAAAGGTGGAGTATTTCCTAGATCATCCCCCACATATGTATCAGGTGCATGACATTTTCCATGTGTCACAACTGAGGAAGTACATGTATGATCCATTGAATGTTATTGATTGGGGCGAACTAGACATTGATGATGGGGAGACACTTACGGAGGTTACTGTGGAGATTGAGGATCGATAGGAGTGGGTCCTTTGTGGATGATCAATCCCTCTGGTGCGCGTTCGTTGGCAGCACGAGAACTTCCAAGAGAGCACATGTGACCAGGAGGCTCAAATTCATGCTCAGTACCCCCATTTGTTTCCTTGGTCTATCTTGTAGATTTCTTGGAAAAAAATCTCTAAGGTGAGGAGAATGTAAAGACCCAGATTTTCCATGTAATTTTTTTTAATTATTTGTGATTATTATGAGTCAGCAAAAATTGACGGAGCGTGATTCTGAGGCCTAGTGTGCTCGGAATTAATTTATGAACTATTTTAAGGTACATTCAGTAAACGCGCGGGCGGAGTTTTCTATATATTGAACCGGTGCTCGGATTGAAAATATGAGGGCACTATTGAATCTACAGTGCCAGGATTTTCTTAAGAGAGGCTTCACTTCGACCACAAAAGTTTGGGAGAAAAAGACAGTTTTTGAACATTTAAAATAATAATAAAATAAAAATGTTATTTTATTTCTCTTTTTACTTTCCTCTAACAGACGAGCGGTGGTAGAAGGACCAAAGACATGTCAAGCCATTAAATGGATTGAATCTCTTTTACTTATAACCGCATTGTTAGGGAATTTGTGTGGTCCATTAATTAAATTTACCTCATAAATTCCTCAGAGTGTTACCCACCTCTTCCCCCTCCTATTTATATTGAGATCAGGGTGGGGTGTTGGAACGACCTCACCATGTGATAAAGCTCTGGCATAATACCACGATGCCAACAACTTGGAGGAAGATAACGGTTTCAGTGAGCAGTGACGAGCACCACCGAATCATGAACCGACGACAAAAATTAAATAAGTTTTGTTGATCATAATCAGCAGATGTATTATCCAAGTAGGGGATTTTTAAAAAGTTCATCTTTATGAGGTAACTTGTTGACTGTTTGATACGATGCAAACATGGAGGGCACAGGCCAAACGAACAATGCTCAGACCCTCCGCCTCTTCAGTATTTGTTTTTTTTTTGGAACTGTTCTCTAAATAGAGTAGCAGGATGAAACCAGAGGTCACGCAGTAGAGACGGTGACCCGAGAGCCCTATAGGTGCTGATGGCACCAAAAACGGACCACCAGAGCGCGTCCGGTGGCCCGTAGAAGAAACCGCTGGCACGCCATGTCAGTGGCAGCCAGCGGTGGCTAGAAGAGACCAGAGGAAACTGGCTATGGACTTTGGGAAGTAGTGCCTACAGGAATTGATGGCAGCAGTAACAGCCGTGTCTAGCATCCCGAGGTAGGAGGGTAGGGCGCAACCCCGCACCACGCCGCATTGGCAGAAGCCCGTCGGCCAAATGTATGATCGTTTCATGCAGTGGGGCAGCACCCCACCGGCTCGGTGAAATAGCCCCGTAACCATGGGGCCAGCAGAAAGGGTGGTCCACCTTTTGGCAGACCGGGCTGGACAAGGGTCGGACCCACGGCCTAGGGGGCCGGTGTGGGTGGGTCGAGCCCCACCCGGTGGGCCAAGACAACTGTGGACCAGGCCCGTGAACCAATGGGCTGACCCTGATGGGTTAAACCTAGTGAACTGGGCCGACCCTGAATGGGCCAGACCTGGGTGAGGTTAGGTAGACCCCGGGAACCATTGTGTCGGGCCGATCAGACCGAGTCAGACCCGGCCTAGACCCAACAGACCCCCGAATAAATAAATACTCGTAACTGACAAACCAGGTATTCTTTTGAAACATCGTCAATGGTGTTGGTACCCATTTTGGGAAGCAGTCTCTTTGGCATATTCAAATAGGCCCGACTAAGCCGGGTCGAACTGAGATACGATCACCCCCGTTTCACGGAAAGAGATGTAATTAATAGACCGTGTGTCTAATCGACATGCCATATGTGGCATAAGGACCCTTGTGACAAGGAGGTCCTTCAAAGATAATCTAAGTGAATTTTGACAGAGTTTGACATGTGCCTTTGTTTTTATCATACTTGAATCCAACTGGGATTTTTTTACAAAATTGCCCATATCTCACAGATCGGGGTTCCGATCGACGCATTTTCCATCATGTTGGGCCCCTATGATGGGGTGATCCCTTGGGTATGATTTTTACATGAGTTTGTAGTGGTTGAAATATGACCTATGGATTGAGGAGAGGTTCTCCCAGAATCAAGTGTGTTATGAGTGGGAATCATATGACCGGCTGTCTTTGGAGTAGTGAACCTGTGTGGGTCAGTATCATAGTGACCTTGTGTACTTCCGCATCTAGCGACCCTATGTGGATCAGCATCTAGAAACCCTATGTGGATCTACATCTAGTGACTTTGTGTGGATGAGCATCATAGAGACCCTGTGCGGATCTGCCTCATAGCGACCATGTGTGGATCTGCATCGTGGCTACCTGATGAGGACCATCTTCAGAGCGGCCCATCAAGGATTAGCATTCTAGTGACCCTATGTCAATCGACAACTAGAGAACTTGTGTGGATTATTAGTATCATGACCCGATGAGTACCCGCCTTATAGTGGCCCATCATGGAACAATGACTTACATCCAAGAGTAGATTGATGATAGGACTACCTCTTTGTGGACCAATTTTGGAACATTTAAATGGAATAAGATAATATAGTTTGAGAAGAATCATTTATTTTCTTGATCTCTGCATTATATACCTGGTGTGAGCTAACAATAGTTTCGTGTTTTTTATTGAGGTCTTGGTTTGGTTTTTTTCCTTTGTAGAACTCTGGAAGACCTTCAGGGGTCTCAGGGTCCCTACTGATTATTGTTATACTCACCCCTGCATGGGCTTTTCCCGCACCTTGTTGTATCTTGTGAGGTGACTATTGCTTTGTGCTTTGTGATTGAAGTCTTAATTTGTCGTTTTTTCATTGTGGAACTCTGGGAGACCTTCGGGGGTCTCGGGGTCCCTACTGATTATTGTTATACTCACCCATTCATGGGCTTCACCCGCACCATGTAGTGTCTTATGTATATGATAGACAGCTTTGACTGAGGGTTGGGAGCCAGGACGAGACGGTGCTTAGAGGTGGAACTTTAGATGCGATGTACCGTAGTGACGGCTGACCGTGAGTTGTACATTCATGTAGGAACCTTGGCGGATGATTCTATGGGCTGTTTTAATGTTACTATTGTAATTTTCAGTTGGTGTTGTATTACATCCCCCTTTACTTACATTACTCACCCTTTTTACATTTAGTACACATACTTTTACTAATATAGTTTTACTACATGGTTTGTGCTCATTGTATTCTTGGACCGTGTGTTTGTACGTTTAAATGCAATGCCTTTCTATTTTTCAAGGATATGCCTTTCAGTGCTAGTCTCAAACGCCTAGTCTATGGAAGGTAGGCTTGGGGTAGTCATGGCACGGGCCCTAGGGGATGAGTCGTGATAGTGATTCCTTTCATAATTATCACATAGTAGAAATTCAAATCTTCCCTTCTTCCCCATTTCCTTATTTCCTTTTATAGAGATTTCAGTAACCCACTTCTTCACTCGATTTCTTTTTTAAGTCATAAGACATAGAGAACTCCTTTTCCATCTTGATAGCACATGAGACTATATCTTAGTATGATGAGAAAGTTTGGCAGGCCAGAACCCGCCAGAGGAATGGATTTAGTCCATCAAATAATCGATCAATCTTACTCCTTGGATTATATATATAGTACACATCATGTCTTTCTAACCATGTGAAGTTAGCTTCAGACATTGAAAGATTCTCATATTCCTTTTGCCTCAAATTCATAAACTTCCTTTCCA
Organism: Viscum album; assembly: GCA_963277665.1. Classification (NCBI taxonomy): domain Eukaryota; kingdom Viridiplantae; phylum Streptophyta; class Magnoliopsida; order Santalales; family Viscaceae; genus Viscum; species Viscum album. The sequence continues at coordinate 836,474,883 of OY728128.1, read as the reverse complement.
TATCTGCTTGTTGTTCATGAGGAAAGTATTTCTCTAGAAAATTTCATTAAATTCACTCCATTCAATGTTTTCTATCTCTTCTTCCTCCTTTGTGCTTTGAATTAGTGACCACCATTGATCAGAATCTCCTAATAGATGATAAACTACCATGACAACCTTCTTCCTTTCATTACATCCCAAGGTGAGAAATATTATCTCTAAAGAACTTATCCATTGTGCCAATATGAATGGGTTTATAGTACCTTTAAATGATGGAGGTTGTTGTCACATAAAGTTATCTAACATAGATCATCCATGTTGTGGATCTGGATGCTCTATACGGGTAAGGTTATTGTTCATAACCTGAGTTTGTTATCCTGGTATAGTTATAATTTGATCAGCACCAGTCACAGCTCTATATCCTACATCATTATCTTGTATACGAGGAAAATCCCAATATGGGATACGTTCATTCATGCGGTTTCTATTCTTTTAACCAGGTTCCATTTCTATATAATGGCATACAATAGATTAGGTTATGAATCATAATGTATTATCTCATCTTAGAAAAAATACTTAACATAAATTGAAATCCTATGCAAGGCTAATCCCATAATCGTAAACATGGTTTCTTTGAGAAAAATTTACATTTAAATCCTTCATAATGGCTTGTAAAGAAAATGTGAAATATCCTAAGCATATCCCCCATGAGTGTTAAACTAGGTGTGCAGTAAGGTCCGTTATTGTGTACCAGGATACCTCTTGTCAAGCTTGAAACTACTTGTCAGGGTTTTCACTCTGAGGTACATATGTTCCAGAACCATGTCTACATGTAGTATCAAGATAGAGATGTATTTTCTCGAAATATCCACATAATCTATTCATTACCAAAATTCTAGGATTCTCTTGTATGTTTTCCCTCAAAGACTATATTAGGGTTTTCCCCCTAATCTACATTTTATAAATCTAGTTTACATGTTTTCTACTAAACCTCCCTCTAATACCAACTAAAAGACCCGAACCCAGTTTCCCAGAGCTGGTGGATTATTACATTACATTGGCAAGATTACAGGAAATTTTTATTTGGAAGGAATAAATAGTTTAGTAATTTTGGAAATCCAAATATATACATAAGTTCAAAATTAAAACTTGAAATGAAATAAAACAAATAATTTCCATTCATAGACCACTCTAAGATTATCCGTACAATTCAATCATAATATACCTCTTCATGTCATGGGAAAAATGAAACATAAAAAGGGGTGACCTTTGATGCTCGGTATGGGTAAGAAATATAGAATAAGATATCATAAACATAAACATTATCCATGGTGAATAATTGAAAACACATACCTATAAAATTAATAAACTTGAAAACACTATGGTAGGAATAAGAGTTGAGTAATTATTTCCATAAAAACATAATCATGGGTATTGTACTAGTCGAATAACCACGTGAACTATGAATTTATTGCTTCATAATGAAGGAAATGTATATGACGGAAAATCGAAAACATACAATTAGGGGATCATCCTATACATCTAAAAATGATTAAGGCTTCTGTAAAAACCATATTTAAAAATGGGCAAGGCCTCAGCCATGTCCATATCTATTTCTCTCATAAGACCTACTGATACATAGAGGGGATTTATAGGGCCCCACCCATCACTTAATAAGTCCAATTCATTTCTCATATAAACAAGTATAAACATAAACAATATATACATTCATTTTGAAACTAATATAAGAAACATAACTAACTTTCCTCGAACATTAAGCATAAACCCTAACCATTTAGATTAAATTGGTGAATGGTTTTGAGATAGCACATCCATAGTCAAACTAATACTAACCCATTCAATTAAATATGGTTGATGATATTATAAATATTAATCCCAATAATACATAATAATCAATAATATTGTTTAACCATATGACGATACTCTTAATAAACCATCGAGTAATTCATGAGATAAATACTCTTTTACTTTGAAAAGAAGGGTTCTTTTGGAAAAGTGTTTTTATAAAAATATAAATTAATTAATATAATATTTTAAAAATAAAATGAGAGATTTTATAAATATAATGATTTCTAAAAACAGATTATATAATTCCCTTGGAAATAGGTAAGAATTTTAGAAATTCACTTGATTCGGTCCTGTATTTCGGGAAGAATTTTTGAAAGACACTTTTAAAACATATAAAACCCCATAAATGAAGGTAGGATTAAGGTTGGTCCACATATATAGAACATTCACACAGAATTTTTGAGGATTAAATATTAATTAAAAGTAATTTAATTTAGGTAAGTAGATAATAAATGTAACATGAATGAAAATGGAGGTTCAGGTGGAAAACCCTTACTTTAAGTCTGAAGGTGTTCCTCACTTGATCGTTATGACCTGAATAATCCAATTTAAGATCATAAATTAATTATTCCAAAACCTCTTATAAATTTAATTTATTTTTTATTGCCTTATTAGGTTCTTTCATGGCCTTTTGATGGGTTAATAGATTCAATTTCACTGTTTTATAGTGTTTTCTTCCTTGGTTTTCGTGATCGATTTTCTTATATTCACGTATGGATAAACATTTAGAATGAGAATTGTTGTATATAATAGAAGTTGTATGTTATTAGTGAAAAATCATAAGATTACATGGTTATAAAATTCATTTGGTTATTGGGATGAAGATGAATCATTATATAAAACTTTAATGGCAATTATTTGGGTTAATTGGTGATTTTTGATCACAACGAACTCATTTTAATTTAAAAATTAATATCATTTGTAAAAAAGTATTTTAGAACCTTAAATAAGTTATAACACATATATTATAGTCTGGTTAAACCTTCATAATGGTTTCTTGACCATAATTGAATATGGTAATGGAAATTTAAAACCCATCGTTCTTGAATGTGATAAATTAACACATCTCAGATGGTGTTTTTGTTTCTAGTATAAAAGAAGGGAAAAGAAGAGATGATAAAGAATTAATCCTTTGTCATACAAAAACCCTAGTACATGTAAGTTATTGTAGTAATCAAAAAAATTTGATGAAAATATGTGAGGAAAAAAAATAAATGAACATGAAATAAAAGAAATGACAATAGGAATTTACCTCTTGAAGTAATCTTCCTTGAGAGCCTCTTTAGGGGAGAGGTTTTGGTATTTTTATTAGACCAAGGGTGGCTGGACGTGAGGGAGGATATTGGGATGATATTTTATCATAATTTATACAAATCACAAGGATTTAGAGGAGTGAAGAGAAGAGAGAGTGAGGGGATTTTTATAGTGGAGGAGATGAGGGTTTTCCCATTATTTTAATCATTATTTTATTATTTTGCCAAAAATTAAAAATAGTGTTGATTATTGTGACCAAAAATAGTAATAAGTGCATGTAAGTTATATCCAATAGTCATTTACATCATCCATGACTCAACCATGATGCAGAAATTCACTTATTTATCATATTTTATAAATTATCGAATTTTACTATTCACCAAAAATTCTAATATTTTTTAAAAATACCAGAAATTCACCCTAACCATTTTTTGATGTGTAGAATCAAAAAATGAATTCCATTTTTTGAAAATAATTTTCTAAATATTAATAATATAATTTTTAAATAAAATCATAATTTATTCAAAAAATAACAATTTTAAAATTATAATTCATTTTATATCACCTTGAAAAATTAATCAAGACCTCATTATCATATAGCCATAAGATAATAAAATAATAATATGATTTAATATTCATAGGGGTAATACTACTATTCATACAAGTATTTCATTATTCACCAAAAATTCTGTTTTTCATATCAGACTCTAAATATCGTTCTGAACGGAACCGTTTATGTTAGTTTTTTGAATTCAAATCACAAAGGTGGAAAAATTGTGTTTTCTAGATATGTTATAACAAAGTGGTGTTTTTTAGGGACTCAGTTTTTCATTCATTCAATATTAAATTTATTTTCAAAATATTGGGTTGTTATAATTAAACCAAGGTGAATCTATGCCATAGCCTGAATCAACTTGTCTGTATATAAATATGGATTCCATTTCTAGAAAATCACATACTCATTACTTTTTAAATCATTTAAAATGTATCAATATATTTAGATTTATCCCTAGAGTTTCCACTAAATTATTCCAACCCAAAATTTTAACAATAATTAAATAAAGACCTTTCTTATTATATTCCAAACCCAAAATTCATGGGAACCAATGACCCTTAAATTCAACTTAATCCTTATCCCCAAAATATATAAAATTGCATACTCATAAATATAAACCTTAATCAAGTATAATCCCAAAATATATAAGTATTTTTGCCCAATAATAACAATTTACATGATATTAAATCACATTCTAACCCTAAGGGTTATCTATACCTCTACCATGTACTCTTAATAACCACTATAGTTACCTAAACCCGTATTTAATACCCTCTATGACTCCCCAGACCCGCACACCCAGAATATGGTGTAAATAAACACATAATTTAAATATTTGATTTAAGAACAATTGAATCGTCTCAAACATAACCATCCAAAATTAAAATATCATAAAAAATAATCAGTCACTTTCATACCAATGATATTTTTAGTTTATAGTTTTAGAGGGTTAAGAAAAAAACTTTTACAAAAAAACTCATATATTTATCATCCAATGGAAATTTTTTCCATTAAACCCTAAATTTATTATTTAACACTAAGTCTCTAATATCACTCAAAACCTTCTATACAAATGTTACCCTTCTATAAATTTCTTTTTCAATACTATTCTTCATAACCTTGGAAATGGAAACAAAACAAGAGTGGTCTCAAACACTTAGTAAGGGAAGTGTATTTCAAAATTTATCATGTAATAAAAATGGCATGAGTAATATGGAATGAATAAGTAAGAATTAAATGATTCCATATAATTAATCACGCAATTATGAAAAAAAATCCAAGTGTGACATAATGATATATATAGTCACATATAAAATTATAACAATTTACCTAGTGGTGAATGGAATAATCTCAGATATCATAATCTTACTATTAAAGCCTAATGTAATACATCTTCTTACATTCATGACTTGTTCATAATCCATCCACTTTACTTCCAATAAAATGGAAGTAATAACTATGGAATCACTCTAGAGGAAATAGATTCTGGGAGGAACTCTCTGAACATCAGTATTATAGAACATGGAAAAACAATATTCACCCAAATTACGACACTAAATCAAAAACATATTCCTCCTTTTCAACTCCAAAAATTGAAAAACATTTAAGAAATTAAATTAAATGTAAGTATGAAATGACACTTTGTTGTTACAATAATCATATTGAAATTACTACACCCATGGGAGATACACAGTAGCATTCCATTTCACCAAAAATGAATGTTCACAGTTTGTGACTAATGAGTCACATGGATTACTACAAAAAGTAATCATGATTCCTACTCACACTATAGAAAAAAATAGTCCCACCCTCCTTTTTTAAGATAGTTTCATTCAATCATCTAGATTAAATGGACATTAAGAAATTTGGGAGACTATCCATTCTACTTTCAATATCATATAGAATCCTTAGTGAAACCACCACCTCTGGTAAACCAAAAACCTCCCAACAATTAAATAAAAAACCACCAACTTTTGGAATTACCTACCGAACATCCATAATAAGACCACCTGATGGTGATAAATTTATAAGAACAAGTTTTTTAATAGCCTCCATCAGAACCTCCTTCTATAAATGAATGATGAAAAAAATTATCACTAACACTACATTAATGAACTAATGTTATTTTGGAACCACTCTTTCTAGTTGACTTCCTTCGATCATCTAAAGTAGATTCTATACATTTCCAAGAGTATCCCACTTAAATACTTCTTCATAAAAAGAAGTGAAACTACCTTCAACTTATATTGTGTACATTGCTAAACCATATTTTTTCATTAACCCAAACTAGGATGAGGGTTGATGTCACCTTGGTATTTCTAGACCAAAACCCTTGGTGAAAAAGACTTCTAGATTCTATTTCCTAGCTATACTCCATAAATTTAATTCTCAATATTCCATCATCATCTAGATTTAATGGTTTTTCAAATATGTTTGATTAGTTCTTTAATAAATCAATAGATTCATGGCCAAATTAATTCCACTATAACTTTCATATAATATAAATCATTTTCCTTAATTGTATCTGAGTTCTTGAACTAAATTCCTAAAGAACCCATATTTTTTCTAACTTACCTCACAGCCACATACTCTGTATCTATTTTATAATGTGCAATATTAGGTTTTAACCTTAATATCCAACTGATCAATGTTCCAAAAAAGTAAAAAATTAAAAATCAATGCTCTTATGAGAATCAAAATCAGAACAAATTTCTACATATAAAAACCCAAGTGATGGATCATCATCTTTAAAACAAAGATTTGTATCTTTTATTCCTTTGATATATAGAATAACCCAGTTTACATATTCCTAATAGTCTTTGCATTAATTTACTATGAACTGGATAACAACTCCCAAGGCATCAGAAATATATGGATGAGTTCAAATGATAGCATGCGTAAAAAATCTAACTGATGAGGCATATGGAACATTTACAATATACTTTATTTCTTTTTTGGTTCATGGTTCCTAATCCTTTATAAGTTTAAAGTTTCAACTAAGTGGAGCATAAACTAGTCTTTGTCCTCCAATTCTGTATCTCTCAATGATATTATTGATATAATCCTTCTGTAAGAAAACCAGACTCCAAATTTTCCTGCCACATTTAATCCTCAATCCCATAATCTTCATTTCTTCCCCCAGATATTTAATTTAAAACTTTTCAAAAAAATTACTTATTCAACTTCCCAATCAGATGAGCATTTGGACCCACTAACAATATATCATCCATGTAAAAGGGTAAATGTTGAAGTTATTTCCACTAAACCCCTTATGATAATAGAAATAGTTCGAATTACCTCACATGAAACCATTATCTTCCATCAAAGAATCAAATATCTGGTTCTAATACCTTGGGGATTTTTTGAATGTATAAAGACTCATATTTAATTTTCACATGATGAAGATATTCTGATAGTCTATGAAACAAATTGATCGTTGTATAAAAAAATTTAATCCAAACATCCTTAATGAAAAATTGTCTTTACATCAATTTGTTTAGGGTAATAATTTCTCAATGAAACCAAGATTAAAAGAGCTTGAAATGTATAATATTTAAATACTGAATAAAATATTTCAATGAATTTAACACATTCCTTCTACAAAATCACTTTCATAAATAACATCTTTCTTACCTAATCCTTCTGTCAAATTGCGATTTAAATTATAAAAATAACTTTTTCTCAGGTTATCTAGTCCCTTGTGGTAATTTTTTAATCTCTTAGGTTTTATTCAATCATAATGAATGTAAATCCTATTATAGTTATAACTCCCACTTTTCAAAATCAGTAAGAGTATTCACCTCCTCCAGACCATCTATTTCTCCCGCATACCTTTATAATAAGAAGTTTTGATCATCTACATACATCTACAATGAACTTATCACCCTTAAATATATCTATAAAAAATCATGTGGTCTATCATACTCCAGAATAGATACTTCTAGATCTTTACCTTCCATAAACCTTAATTGAGATTCCTTGATTATTTATACGTTATATATAAATTCTTTTAGTTGAACATCTAAAATAATTGTTCCCTCTATTGAATATTACATCAGAATATTAGATCCTCTCATATAATAAAAAATATCAAAACATTATATAACAAATGGTCTTCTGGAACCTTTTCCCAAATCAACTTGAATTTAAGTTGGGTCATTTTCCACAACTTATTTTCCCTTTAAGTTTAGATCTTTCCACAATATCGTCTCATTAAAGAGAACTTGTTATGTTTTGAAAAATTTCTTCCTCTTATCATATGAAATACGAAAACCAAATTCTTTATATCCATATCCTATGAAGATTCATATCCATGATTATGCTTCAATATTATATTTTTCTTTTTAATCCACATGCATGTACGCTAAAAATATAAGACTATGGGATGTGAAACTACTTTTAATTTACATGACCATAGTTCTACTGGTAACTAATTTCCAACTGGATCCAATAGACTTATGTTGATTAAGTAAGTTGTTGTACCCACATCTTCCACCAAAAAAACATTTGGAATAATGGAAAATAGTAGTATACTTCTTTTTTTATCTATCAAAATCCAATTAATTATCTCATCTATAACAATTGGGTTATGTGATTATTGAATAGTATTATCATGCCACATCCCTATTTGTCTATTGTAATTCTAGAAAATCCATCTAATAAACTCACAACCAATGTTTTCCCTCAAAAAAATAAATTTTTACAGTTAACGTTTCCACCAAATTGTTGCAATGAAAAAATATTTCAACCAATTCTATTTTACATTTCAGAATGTATACACATACTTTTTTAGTGGAATCATAAATGAATATAACAACATACTTTTCCCTTTTGTGATATATAATTGTAGAAGGTACCTAAACCTTTTTATGTACCAATTCCATCTTCGGGAATTTTTTTTTTTTTAGATAGATTGAAAGGCACCTTACTCTGATTATCAATTATATAACTCATGCATATTCTAAATTATAAATGATAAAGCTTCAGCATGCCTCACTATTCTAGAATATTCATACTTTTATCACTGAGGTCCCCAAACTAATTATACTGAAGTTATAAACTTAAGGATGATGATGTTATAGAATGTGTATCCCCATATTTCCTTCTAGTCAAAGAAAATGACTTGTTCTTTATAGATTTTTGAATGAAAATAGAGCCTTGTCCAATCTTCCATACTCCTAAAAAATTGGTTTTGAATATTACTTCATCTATATAAACAATTAAAATCAGGTTATTCAAGAGACAAAATATTCCTCACTTACTTTAGTATAAGGAAGATTCCATTACTCAAGTAAACATTCACTTTTCCCTTCCCATCAATGACAATAGATTTATCATCATCAATATACACTCTACCAAAATTTCTGGATATATTAACTTTCATGAAATTTTTTTCTCTTTTGGAATATAAAGAATATTTGGAAACTATGATCCAAATATACACTTCAGTATGAACACTAAAAATTATATTTAGACTACTCTATGATGTAAATATATGGACCCAAATTAAAAAAACATAAATTGAATCCTTAAAAGTTGATTATTTTTATTTCATTCCTAAATAACTTTTTGAGTTATTGTTTTATAGAATTATGTCATCTCACTTATAAAATATCATAACGTGGACACTTAAATTAAGTCTCTATTTTACCCAAAAAAAATCAAAAAATAACAAGTTTTATTCCCATTATATATCTTCACAATTTTCATCTTGTTATAATCCTTGTCCCTACACAACATTATAACCCTATAAAAAAATTTAAAATATGAGATGAGAATAAAAATATCAGAATTGATATATAAAAGAAAGAAATAATATTGAATAAACAAAAAGGATAAAAAAATTTATAGTCATGAAAAAATTAGGAAATTTTTTTCACAAATTAATTCATTCCATCATAAATTTGTAACATAAACATCCCTTTAAACTAAACCCCATTAGCTTACCTAGTTAAATCATACTATTTCTATTAAAACCCATATCAATGATTGATAAATCAGGTAGGGAACTTGGTAAATCTTTTCTATATCACAAGTACAGTATCTTTTACAAATTGGACACCTACCTGATAAATTCAAATAATCTCTTAGGATAAATCTTACTGGTTAAATCTACCATTTTACCTAATTCATTAGAGAGGTATATTGGTCCCACCCATCATCATGGCTATATCAGGCTCACCCATCATCATGAGCTATATTAGGACCACTTATCAACATAAAAAATTCCTAATAACAAAAACATAGTCATAGTACATATATTTTTTCATTTCCCTCATCATAATCATAAAATTACTTTTTTCACCCATATAAAAACATTTTTGGATACTGAAATATCCATTCCATTTAAAACCATTTTTAAAAATACCTTGAAAAAAGATAATTATATTTTTTAATAAGACATGATATCTTATATAGGATTTGAAACATTAAATAATAGTTTGTGTAGTGGGAAAAATTATTGATAGTATATATATTAAAATAAAACATTCCTTTTTAAATTTTTCAAAATGTTCCAAAAAAATATTCATTCTGAATACCTTATAATTAAAGTAAAACATTTTCCTTTAAAACATGGTTTGAAGGTAATGTTTCACTTACCTAGAGTCTAAATTTTCATATAATATCTTTGTGTTCTTGAATAAAAAAGTTATATATTTTTTATTTTATTTCTTATGAAAATTCTTTAAGTTAATTACACTATCATTATCTATTTTATTTAACTTATGACCATCTTATATTTAGTAAGTTAATTAGTTGGGTTTACATTGAAGGCCTTGAGGATGTTTCGTTCATAATCCCAGAATAGCTTCAGTAGGATGATTGTGGTCAAAAATGGTCATTGTTACATCATATATATAAACATAATCATGAAATTGTTTTCATTCCTATAAATTAAATTAAATTTAATAACCATTATTGAGTGACTTACACGGTTAGAGAATCGCATCTTTTTGTGGACTTGGTAGTCTACACCTGCACTCAAACGGCGTTGTCATTTAAAACTAAATGAAAGATAATAAAATAAATAATATAATTTCACTAAAGATTTATAATTTTGTAATTTATATCATACATATTAATTAAATTCATCATAATAACCATCCATGTTAAGTGGGGATTAAAAAAACACATCACTTTTTTTGAGGTGGTAATCCACATATTTATATATATTAGGCATTTAGGGGTACAATTACATTGAAATGCATACACACAGGCCTGAAAGGCTGGTCATAGCCCCCCAAGGGATATCTCTCCCAACCAATCACTTTATTAAACTATAAATTTTTTCCCAAAGGCCCAGTGGGTAGGAACCCATTACATGGCCCATGGTCCCACCATCAGATGGCACAAAGGACCTCTATATATCTTGCATGCATCACCACCTGCACGTTATGCCTACACCATCACCTCCTTGATGACTAAAATGCCCAGTTCCACAAAAGCCCAATTTGGATGAATATTAATACTTCTACAATACCCAACTATATTTCCTCTTATAGTACCCACACTACTACAGTGCTACAGTGCAGATATAGTATTTTCTAATGTACTACTATAATACTTTTAGAAACTGTAGAAATTTTTTGAAGAATGTATAGTAAGAAATTGTAAGATCTCATGTTTCTATCTAAGGTGAGGATATTTTTAATTTCTTTTTAACTCTATTGTTTTGACCTAATGTGAGTTCTTAATGAGATAAAGGGAGTTTCAAGGGTGTATGGGGCTTGTTCTGAGCATGGAGGTCCAGTTTTTGGAAAAGGTAGATGGGTGGAACTGTTTATAGAAACTATGTGAACTATGTTGTACGGTTATGAGTTATCATATGGTGTTAGATAGATAGTGGTAGGGGGAAACACTATTTGTGTAAACCATATAGCTAGGAATAGTTTATGCATGTGTTCTTAATTATCATTTCTGAGAGTTTTTTCCGCACTTAATGAAAATTGTGCAGTGAGCAATGAAACCTGCCACATCTATGGATGAGTTTATGCATGTGTTCCTATAGTAGAATGCTCTCATGTTTTTAAGGTATGGTGCACCAAATTCTACTAATTTGTGTCTTGAAATTATATTTTATATCTTTGAGCATCTGTATACACCTCCTTAGAGGAGACTGAAGCTTGCTAAATATATTCAATAGGGATCAGTTAAGTGCTTGTGAGATTTTTTGAACTATGATGACACTCTTCATGATATGGTTTGAAGGGGGCTTAAAATACATGTTTTATAATTACTTATTTCTGGAGACCCTAAGAGATGAAATTTGCAGTGATTTTATGCATTAGGAGTAGGGTGATATGACAGTTATGGAGTATTTTTAATGATTTAAAAAGATTCATCTTTTTTAATAGATTTATTTTGTTCATGATCCATCTAGAGAAACATGCATCGAGCATGGTCTCAAGCATGTCATTTGATCATGGGTCAACAATTTTTAGTTTAATACTATTAATGAGATAGTGAATCGGGAAATAATTAATGAACATAACCTAAGGGAATTTGGGGGTATATAGTAGATTAGTGTATCCTGAGGACTCAATGGTTTTACTTCTAGTGGTAAAAATGTCATTTTGAGGGTTTTCATGAAGGGAGTATCATCCAAGAAATTAGTTCTAGTAGTGTTTTCTTATATCATCTATGTGGGGGATGGAGACATATGAGGAATCAGTATGATAGATACCCATTCGAGTGCCAAGAATGCCATGGGATGGGCCATGTACAATAATTTTTCATGATATTCCATCCAATACTTAGTGGAAGGGTATCAACTCTAACTCCATGTTTAGGATTAGGATTCATAGCTACATGTTTGATGAGATATGGGGTAGTGTCGATCATTCAAGATAAGGTTGTGGTCATGGCCTAGGTATCTAGGCACCAGTTTTTCAACAAAAATAGAGTTTCCCAACTCTTGGTAGTGAGGATGTTTCACAGGTCCAGAGTTTAGGACCAATATAATCTGTTCATCCTACACCTAAGGAGAAAATAATTGGGCCATCTACGATTAGAGGTATGATCATAGTAGCCTCTACCCTATTATTTTCTCTTTTTGTTATAGGTTCATCTCATTATTTCATATATGTACCAATTTTTGAGAGCCTTGGGATCATTTTTCCATTATATAATGGTGTTAAGACACTGAATTACTCTATTGGGGGTCAGAACAAATGGTGTATACTTATAAAGGGAGTTTCCCCTTGATATTGGAGGGTATCACTTCTTAGGGTATCTTTTTATCCTTGATATAATCGGGTTTTACAGCAGGATTGACTATCTAGTTTCTAATCATTCCTATTTTAATTTCTATCATTAAAGGGTAACATTTACATCACTAGATGGAAGATTTTTTATTCATAAGGGTGAACAGAATGTATATATAGGTAAGACTATCCTCAAGAATCATTGTCTAGGTGATATGGTAGACCGTCTTTATTTTTTATATTTTGATGATCACCAACCACGTTTGGAATATTTCCCACCAGTGGTTGATCATTTTAGGGATTATTTCTAGGATGAATTTTCTTATTTACCACATGAGATAGAGAGAGTTGTAGTTCTCTATTTATCTAGTTCTATAAGCTTCATTGGTATTTATTCCTCTTTACAGGGCTATAACTCTAAATTTTTAGGATCTCAAGAGATATCAAGAGTACTATGAAGAAAAATTGTTTATACGGCCTTGTACTTATCTTTGGGTTTCACCAGCCTATTTGTGAAAAAAGGTTTCTTAAACCCTTTCGGTATGTGTGGATTACTGAAAACTAATCCATTTGATAGTTAAGAACCAGTATCCCTTATCATAGATAGGTGATCTCTTCAACCATCTCCAAGGAGATTGAGTTTTCTCAAATATTAATTTGAGGTATGGTTATCACAAGGTACATGTTTGGCCTATAGACACAAATCATGTTGATTTTTTTAATATGTGTTGTCTATATGATTATCTGGATATGTCATTTGGTCACACAAAAATGGAAGCAGTTTTCACAGCTCTGATGAATAAATTTTACCCTCCTAATCTAGCTTCATTGGTGGTGTATTCATGGATTGTATCTTGGTGTATTCTTACACTTGACATGACCATGACAAACATATTGAAATTTTTTTGGATACACTGAGAATGAATTAGTTATATACTAAGATAACTAAGTTCCACTTCTGGATGGATAATATTTACTTCTTGGGTCATATTATCTCAGAGAAAGGAGTATTAGTTGACCCAGAGAATGTGAGAGTTGTAATTTCCTAGGATTTTCCCAAGAATTTTTTTGATATGTAGAGTTTATTTTGGATATCTAGTTATTATAGGAGTTTAATATAGGATTTATCATGCTTAGAAAAACCTCTTACGGTATTTAATAAGAAGGGTGTGAAGTTTTTATGGTCTGATACATGTAAAAAATACTTTCAACAGTAGAAAGGGAGATTGAATTCAACTCTGGTCTGAATTTTACCAGTTCTAGGAAGGAGCTACACTATGTATTGTGATGCATAAGATATCGAGATAAAAATATTTATGATGTAGTAGATAAATTTGTGGAATATGAGCCTTTGTATTTAAGGAAACATGATAGTAATTACATAATGTATGATCTTGAGTTAGCAGGTGTTCTTTACTCCTTGTGTTGTTGGATAAACTATTTATTGAGAGAATTTATTTGTGGTGTACACCAACCAAAAAATCATCAAGTATATATTTTCATATCTTGACTTGAACCTTAGTAACTATATGTGGGTGGAATATCGATAGTATTTTTAATTTGAGCTTTGCTATACTCCTAGGGAGGTAAATGTAATTGTCGATGCACTAATAAGGAGGAATTAGATATAGGATGTTCAGGAGGCTAGTAGAAAATGTAAACTTATAGAATAAATCATAGAGAGTCACATGAAGTATTAGGATTGTCATGTACAGACATTCTATTCTTCTTTAACTTTGTACTTTTCTCTTCTGGATAGAGTCAGGATGATACATCTATCTAATTCTGAGGGATTAGTCTTACAAGAGAGTTTGGAAGGAGAATAACTACCTCCTGGTTTTACTATGGGAGAGGATAAAATCATGTGTATTCAGGGCCATGTTTGGGTTCTAGCATACATACTCTAGGAGATGATGCATGATTTTCATGCCATGTCTTGGGAATTACATATGTTGTTACCAAGATTCATCAGGACTCATGTTGTCAATACCTGTGGATAGTGATGAAACATGAGATCTCTACTTTTTTTACGATGTACTCCACCTATCAGCATGTGAAGGTAAAACAATGGTGATGAGATGGAGTTTTAAAATAGTTATCTATTCCATAGTCTAAATGGGTTGATATCTCATTCTTGTGACCAGTTTACCGAGGTTTCCTTGAGGTATTGATGTTGTATGGTTTATTCCCAATAGGCTCACAAAGGTCACTCATTTTCTTTATATTAGGGAGACCTTATAAGTATATGATATTGTGAGATTTTATATTTGTGATATTGTGCACCTTCACAGGGTTCCTTTTATAATGGTATCAGATAGGGACACCCATCTTACATATTGATTCAAGAAATTCTTACAATGGGTGTTGGGTATATAGGTGATTTAGAGTATGGAATACCACCATTAGACAGATGGTCAATCATATCACACTATGAAATTTTAAGAAGACATGATTAAAGCATGTGTCCTTTCACATAGGGTTTCTTGAGAGAGACATATACCCTTCATTGAATTCTCCAACAAAAATAGCTATAATTCGACTACACATATGAAACCTTATAAGGCTTTGAATGTTAGTCCATGTTGATCATCTATGTGATGGTTAGAGGATTTTGAGGAAATTTTTCTTAGACTTCATCTTGTTTAGGAGACTTGGGAGCAAGTCCAGTTGATTAGAAAGTAGATGGGTACTCCATAGTCTATAGATAAATTATACATTACTCTTCATCGATTTCCACTTGAGTTTTATTTCGAGGAGTGGGTATTTTAACTTATCTCATGAAGGAAAGGACATAGATGAATTTAGATATAGGGTAATAATTATACATGATATGTCATCCTGATTGAGATTCTGGAGAGAGTTGGAATGGTAGCCTATCAGTTTCATTTACCTCAAAGGTACTAAGCCATGAATGATGTCTTCTATGTATCTCAGATATATAATTATCACTCAAAACAATCTACTATTATTTTTTCAGATAAGGTTGATCTCTATATAGATTCATCTTCTATGGAGAATCATATTCGTATTGTTGATAAGAGTATGATGGGTCTCCAAGCCCATTCAGTTCCTCTAGTATGGGTGTTATGGAAGAATGGAAATTTAGAGGATGAGACATTGGAGTGGGAGTTCGACGTACATGCTCAGTTGTGGGATCTTCTCACAAACAAATCTTGACCACCCCTATAAGGGAAATTCATGGAAAATTTTCTTTAAAGGGGGGATATTATAAGATCTTAGATTTTTTGGTGAGGTGTAGATCTTTTTAATTTCGGTTTAACTCCTTGGTTATCACTTAATTTTGGTGTATAATGAGATCATGGGAGTTTCAGGGGTATTTAGGGCTTTTTCAAAACCCAAAGTCCCAATATTTGGAAAAGTAAACTCGGATGCATGGTTTATAGAAATCGAGAGATCCATGCCGCATGGTTTGAAGTAATCATGAGGGGTTGTAAAGAGATAAGTGGGAGATTTTATGTTTTTGTTAAACCATGATTTCATGGTCTCACACCCATGCATGTCCACCTATAATTTTTAGTAGAGGGAAAATGCATGTCCAGTGCACAATTATTAATTCTGTGTGCCACGACCATGTGAGGGGTGATATGGGATAGTGTCTTATGGAATTTTTTGTGTATGGTTTGACAAATGATGTACAAGAACCGCACAGGTTCCTTAGATAGGTAGTGTGGGGTGCATGGTTTGGCCAATTATGCAGCCAAACTACGTGACACAATTTTTAATGGTGAAATTACTATCTTTCCCATGATTATTATTTGATTAAACCCTCCTAATCATTTTTTTCCAACATATTTATTCTCCCATAGATTTATTCAATCCTTCTCCTAGGTTTTAGTGTGGTTTAATCATCAAAACTAAGAATCGAAAGGTATTCATCTTGTTGGATCTTTGTAGAAAACTTCTATATTCCTCTTGTGTAATTATTTATTTTTCTTTATATCGAGGAAGTTATTTTGGTGAAATATATTATTCCCTATTTCCAGGGTACTTTTTCATTCCAATTATTTGTTCAAATTTGGCTAAATTTTGGATTCATTACTGGATGACTGTTCTACCGCAAACATATGGTAGGTTGTCTATACACTTCCCTCAAAGATTGGTGTTTTTTGTACATTTTTTTCATTTTTTCATGATTTTCTTTCTAGTGATTCCCCTAAAATTAATTCAACATCTTGAATAATTTTTTTTGGAACTAAATTAAATTTCTAACTTAGTTCCTTTTTATCATTTGAGGTTGTTATCCCTAACCTAGGCCACCCATAGGGTGTACCTTTCTATGATCACTTTTTATACCACTCTACTAGGTGAGCTTTACCTTGAAAATTATTTCAGGATCCTTGTTGAATTAAATGTGAAATGAATGAATGATTAGGAGAAAGATTATACCTCCATTGAAATGTGATTAGTAGTTTTTTATACAGAAATTGTTGAAATGGGTTGGATGAACTCATGGAATGTAAATGACTATGAAATGGAATAAAAATTGAGATTGAATAATTAATAATGTTATTGGATTTCATGGACATTACTACTCCTCATATATTAATTCCATTGGATGTCAGGTATATCTCTACTCCATGGATCTCAGATATGGTAGTGGATGCCTTGGGACATTTCTACTCCCAGGGTCTAGATTCCATTGGATTTCATGGACATCACTACTCTATTGATACGTATTTATTATGGTAGTGGATTTTAATGACAATTAAACTCCTTAAATCTTTCTTCCATTATAATCCAAGGGCTTTTCTACCCCTAGGTTCTAGCTTTCTTTTACTTTCATTGGACATGCTCCTTGGACTCTACCAAAATCGTTTCTGAGTTTCCATTGAGATTATCCATGGACACAATGATGATGGATTCATATTCTATACCTTGGATTCAACTCTTCATTGTCTAACACAAGATTAAACAAAATATTACATTGTGGATGTAATACATTTTATTACATATCATGACCATTGTGTACATTTTTTTAGGATTTATGGATATCCTATTATGGGTATCAGATTTCAGTTTCAAGATTAGATAGTATCATGCCTATTTATTTATGCTTTACAATTTCCCTTATTATGGGAGATTCATTATTATTCACATGGGATATATTTTTATCTTGAAAAGATTACATATTCTTTTAACACATTACTTATATTATTGTTATAATTTCGATATATTGAACACTACTTCATTATTTATACACAGTCTGGACTAGTTATTGACATTGTTGGTGGTGTCTAAATGAGTGTTATCTCAAAACCTATTCAGGCTACTGGTAGGCACCCAGATGGGATCCCTGGATGTGTGTAGGGATCATGGAAAGAACCCATTGTGTGATTCTTTACTTGTTTATTACATTAGAGAAGGGCAGCACAGGATTGAGCTATGGTTGAGATGCAATCTAGGGATAGTCATTTTTTTCCTTTTTTGTATTTTTGATACATTTATTATATAGATGCATATTTTCATAAATTTTCTTCCATTTTGTATAGAAACAAGAAATTATCATCATATTTTACATTGAACTTCTTTAAATTTTATTATTACAGTCTTTTGGATGTTTATCTTCGGTTATTGATTTATATTATGCTCCAGTTGATGTATTTACTTATGATACTGATGTGTTACTCTGTTCTTGATGGTATTGTATCACAATTATAATACATTATACCCTCATTTATAGTCAAAATACTCTTGAATATGGGGATTCCCTCTTGAGGCCTTGTGACCCACTAGCTCGGGGGGACTGTTTTAGTGGCACTCAGGTTGGGATGCTACAAGAATAAACGTGAAATATGTTGGTTGGTACTTATACATTTTTCTCATATAACCTCATTATCTAACACCTTAATCATTATAGGTTTGGTATTTTGGAGATATTGTGACCTCTATAACATGGGGATCAATTTTGGGGAGATATTTGGATAGGGATTGGCTAAACTAGAGTGCTCAAAAGGTGTAAGGAATATAGGAGATGTTTTTCCATTTTATAAGTGAGGGGAGGGGTACCCTTAGAGATACATAATGTATAAAATTAATATAAATTAATTTTTCAACAAAAATATGAAATATATATTTGTAATATATTATGTGGATGATTCCAAATGATCTCATCTTATATAATGTTGACAATTTTATGTGTTTTTTAACCCTTATCTCATAGTTTTAACTGCTTAATTCATCAACCCTTTTGACGGTTGCAGTGATATCAATGTTTTTGTTTATTTAGGGGTCAGGAAAGTTACTAAAAAAGGAAAATTGTCCCATAAATACACCATGGTTGATATGATCAATCATATCCAATTCACTTGTCTGAAGGAAATATTTTAATTAATTTTTAATCATTAATTAAAATATTATTTAATATAATATACCATTATACTCATTTTTAGAACTATATACATTGGTTAAATTTTATGGAATCAAGAGAGTAATTGAAATATAATCCAAAATTTCAACACATCTATAATATGTAATATTTATCTAAAAAATTTATGGGACACAATAATGCATCGAAATTATATTAAATTAAATGTTTTTAAAGTCATTTAAATTATTTTTCTATTACTAGAACAAACACTTTCTAAAAAATGTGTAAAAATTTAGGGTCATTATTTCAGTACTAATATTTAAAATCAAACTAACATGATAAAAAATCATTAATGTTTTGAATAAAAATTTATAACTGAATGTAACTACCTTATCGCAAAACATTGTAAATATTAAAATAAAGAGAGTGAAATGTTTGACTTCATATTTATCATAAAATAATATACATTTTCAAACCAAAAGAAAGTGGCTTGATATTGTTACATTTTCTAATCTTGGATGGTCATAAAAACATATTTATTAAAATAAATACATGTTTTTGGATATTTTTTTAGCATTATCACATTATTTTTAACCTTAATTACATGATTTACCATTATTGAGGTGAAAACTATTTTCTATGGTTTCTATTCATAATATCCAAAAAAGGGACCTATTTACCAAATATTAACATCATTATTATAAATATAAAATCCATTTTTTAATATTAAGTTTCTAGAAGTGTCAAATTTCAATTTTAAATTAAATTCATAAAATGAAATGAAAAATAGTGTTTAGAAAATTGTTTTTTAAGACCAAAAATGGACTTATCCTAAAATCATGTATAATGATGAATACTATTCAATTAATAAGGTTATATATAATTAAATGATCATTATAAAACATTATGATCAAATGGATATTTTTAATTATTTCAATTAATTAATAGAAATGAAAATATTTAAAATTTGAATTTTTCACTATTCAATTAAAATCAGCTCTTCAGAAAAATCCCAAAATTTCACCCAAAGAAAAAATTGATAGGTTACATTCAAAAATAAAGTTAATTTTTTAAAATTAAACCAAATTGAAATTATGGTTTTAAATAAAACCTTATAATATAATAAAACAAATATAAAAAGAATAAAACATTTTCCTTTTTAATTGACACATTAAATACTATTCTTATAATGAATATAAATCAATAAAATATAACTAATGAAAATTAATAAGGCATGAAATTGATTTACTATTAACACTACATGGGTTGTTACATTTTTCACTAATTTTTATAATTGTAATACCCCAACCAAAAAATCCTGAAGTCGGTGCATTATTTTAATACATTGGCATGATTACAAGGAATCTAGTCTCGAAGGACCAATCAGTTTAGCAGTCTTGGAAAATAGATTACATACATTAATGTTACATTACACATTCACACACAACATAAAAAATCTTTTTATAATTACATTATTCTTCTCTATTAAACCTTTATATAAATCATAATACAATTCTTGGCATCCTAGGAAAATAAAACATAAGAAAGGGGTGATCTCAGATACTCAGTAAGGGTAAATAATTTAGTGGAAGCTATAAACTTTTAAGGAAATATGTGTAATAAAAACAAAAGTATTTTTAAACATAATCTTGAATAGAACATGGAAAAAATAGATCTAACATTACTATATAAACATGAACATGGATATTCTACTAGTCAAATAATCACATGTAATAATAAATTTAATAATGAGGTAATGCATAATGTCAGACATCATTACTACATAGTCAAGGTCTCGTGCTAAGACTACAAATAAAAAATTTGTCTAGGCCTTGTACCAAGACACTAATTTGTCTCATGAGACCTACTAATGCATCAAAGGGCTATATCAGGTCTCACATGTCACTTATAAAGTCCGATGCATTCCTCATATGAAAATGTTGAAACATAACATAAACATTCGTATTAAAACTAGCATACGAAATGTCAATACTTTAGTCATAAACCATGAATTTTATAAAAATATAATATACATAGTAAAAGATATCATAACTCATTAAATAAAATATGGATGATTGTATTATAATAAATCAACCTCAATCAAGAATAATATCTATTAAAGGATGTTGATATATTTGAAATTGATCAGTAAAACTCTTTGAGAGAAATACTTCTTTTTCATGAAATCATTTAAAGTCACACAATTTATAAAGGAAGAAATTTAAAATATATTTTTGAATCAAATTTTCCCATACCACTTTGAAAATTGTGAAAGGAATTAACATTTTAGAATATTCATGTCCATATAAATAAATCCTTAAACCCATTATGAAAACATGGACATTAATGAGAAATATTTAGAATAACAAATATTTAAAACATTTAAAATGGTGTTTTAGATTATGATTCCCTTAAAAGAATCATTTTGAAAATTATTTTATGAAACTTGGACATGGATAATAAATATGTCCCAGAAAATACTTACATATAAACAATCTCAGATAATTATGAGATTAAGGAATTAACCCTTACCTTGTACTTTCATTTAGTCGAGGGTACGTTTAACCTCATGTATAATGGACATAGTATGTTATTAAATTATAACAGACCCATATTAATATTTATGATTTCATACATGATTCATTTATGACTTTATACTACCCATTTAATAATAATTTCCTTGTTAAAATAACATTTTGGGTAATAATTGTTTTCTATATCGTACGTATTTTAACTGGTTATTCTTGATCATATCACTTAGATCATAATTTATATACTTCCAGAATATAAAACATGATTTATATATAATATTTATTTAGAATATAAATATGTATAATAGAGAGATATATGAAATGGAAAACACTGTTTATGGAGAGGTAGGTTGTACGTACGCATAAACGTTGTTTCTGTTTTCATATCATATTGAACGGAAGTAAGTGAATAAGATATATGTAAATATATTTATATATATATATTATATTTATATTAGAGTTAGTATGTCATATATTACATACTTATTAATAATATATATTTTTATAATCATCATTGAATGGTGAATGTGGAAATGAATCTCATTGTGTCGTGGAGACCGTAAGTCGTACGTACACACGAGCAACAAAATCATTCTATTTATGGTGAAATCATGTTTAATTGGATTTTATATTATATATACAAAATAATTAAAATGTTATATTTATTATTTACATCAATTATAATCATTATTATACCCATCCAAATAATGAAGTGTTGAATAACAAACTACACCACAACATGGAGACGGTAAGTCGTACGTATGCATGTATGGTGACTTTTTCATTCATAGGATGGATAGAATAATGAATATAGTTGTACCATATTTATAATAAAATCATATTATTTATAAGGTACTGGATTTATTATTTTGGTACTGAAACAACAAAGAAATAGGAAGTGGAAGAAGAAAAGGACTTTGAAAGTGGTGGTGAAATAATTACCTATTCTTCAGGTGCTTCCTTTTGATTGGATCAAAAGGGCTCTATAGGTTGGATTTATGATCTAATTAATGCCCCTAGTTTGAAGTTATGTTATTTGGGAGGATATTTGAGAAGGTTTTGGACAATCCAAATGGCTTTGGAGGTGTTATTGGATATAAACACATATCAAAGCTATCACATCACTAACTCGTTCTTGAGAGTTCTGGGTAAAGTAAAACCACACCTCGTCACTGTCATACAGTTGAGAAGTCTTGGAAAATTCAAAGTTGCCACATCACCGACCCATACAAACAAGGGTCTCACTCTGATAGTCATGGAGAAAAGACATAGACTAACCTAGAAGAGAGGATTGAGTCTGAAAGAAGTCGTCGGGAGACCCACTACCCAGTCTCTGCTGGAGGGTAGACCCTAAGAGGTCATTGGGTGACCCACTGCCCAGTCTCTACTAGAGGGTAGACCATAAGAGGTCATTGAGTGACCCACTGCCCAGTCTCTGCTAGAGGGTATACCCTAAGAGGTCTACAGGCAACCCACTACCCATCCCTACTGGAGGGTTGACTTGGAATAAGTCGACAGGCGACCCACCGCCCAGTCTCTGCTGGAGGGTAGACCTATAAGAAGTCAACAGGTGACCCACTGTCCATCCCTGTTGGAGTGTATACCTGGAATAAGTCGACAGGAGACCCACTGCCCAGTCTCTGCTGGAGGGTAGACCTTGAAGAAGTCGACAGGCGACCCACTACCCAGCCCTACTGGAGGGTAGACCTGGAAGAAGTCGACAGGTGACCCACTGCCCATCATCCTGCTAGAGGGTAAACATGGAATAAGTCAATAGGTGACCCACTTCCCAGCCCTGCTCGAGAGTAGACCTGGAATAAGTCGACAGGCGACCCACTTCCCAGTCTCTGCTAAAGGGTAGACCTGGAAGAAGTCGACAGGCGACCCACTGCCAAGCCCGGCTAGAGGGTAGACCTTAAATAAGTCTGATAATTCAACACTGCAACTTACATCACCAGGTGTTACCAACATCGCTACCATGCGTTGGTTTGGAGTAAGTCTAAAGAATCCTCCGACCACCGCCCTTTCATATTTACACATTTAATAAGATCATGTAAGAGGCTCTGATCGAATGAACATATTACCCCATTGTAATCCTCGCAGAAAAACACGTGAGATAGACTAATTACTCGCTGGAAAATGGGATCCCCGATAGAAAAGTTACTCAACGCTGCTCTACACCCATATGGTGTCTCATGGGGCTTGCACCTCAGTCCCGAAAGAGGTCGGGCGAACTGCGCCACCGCGATACTCTCAGAAAAGAATGCGGAATCGATTATTCATACACCCCAAATGGATGACTAAAAAAAGTCATTTTATGCTGCACATAGCTCAGAAGATGGATCATGGGGCCTACGCCTCAAGTCTGGCTTCAACACCTGGAACCACCCTGGTCAACTCCATCTCGATGCAAGGGTCACAACGCCATTGACGGCGCCTAGAACGAACCCTGGATGCAGAAGCTGCAACTCCCCACGTTATCCAAATCGCGCGTCGGGGGGCCCACACTTCGAGCCTGAATTTAGGTGGGTGGATTGCATCGTTGCAATCCCCTCAGGAAAACACTCAGAAACAAGTACTCAAACACCCTAAATGGATGTCGGGTGAAAAAGTAGTGTTCCACCGTAAAACATGCTAACTAGGACCTGTGGGGCCGGAACCTTGTCTCCAACCCGAACACTTCAGAAAGCATACCAAAAATTCCGCACAAGGGCTGGGGTCATTCTGCCATTGACGGCACGTCAATCGGACATCTCAAGCAGGAGTTAGGTCTGACACAACAATTAATTAATTAATTTATTAATTAATTAATCATTCTCATTAAGCATTTCGTGCTTCCGAGCTACGAAACCAAATCAAAAAAGTTAAGAATGAACTTCGGAAGGTCTGTCTCAACCCAGGACCACAGTGCCTCTAACGGCACGTCAAACGGACGTACAGCTCGTGAAGTGCGTCTATCACGGGCTTTATTTAATAATTTATTATTATTAATTTAAAGTTCTTCGGGTCACTCGTCTTCGGGTACGTAATCCAAAAACCATGAAACCCACTTTAAAATACCATCTCACTGACATGATCCTACAGCCGCAGACGACGCGTCAAACGGACGTGTCGTTTAGAAGTTATGGCCCCCCGAACGCAAGGGGGGACTAACCGTGCCGGTTCACCCTGGCCGGCCCAGTCCGAATCGTCGACCCGCGGCCCAGCCGCAGATGCGGCCCATCACGTGACGGCCCACTGTCTGTGGCCCGCCCAGTAGCTCCAGATCCGAGCGGGTCCAGTTTTCTTCACATAGACTGTTCAACTGGTCGGTCTTCCGCATTGCACAGCAGGACCCGCATACCGCGGGTCCTTATTCGTGGTTTCCTCCCCCCGAGGTCAGCACCTCGAGGGCCTCCTCCTTCGACCGCAACAGGCCGGTGCACCCCAGTGGCATGCCGTCGTTCCTCACCTTTTCTTGCGATGCCCGACGCAGCACCGCCTCGATGCTCCCCTACGACACCCACTGCTCCCACCGCCTAGACTCGCCGACCCCTCTCCGGCCTCACCTTCCCGCTGAGTCGCACACCCAGCCGCTGCCTCGGCTCCTCCGGCGGAGCTTCCTCATCCGCGCCGGCGACACCCGGGGTCACCACCTCATCCGAACCCCCCCACCAGCCTTCCTATGCTCTGCCGCGTGACACACCGCGGCCGCCGCGCGTAGCCACCGACCGCTCCTCCTGGTGATTATCTGATAGTTCTTCCGGCAGACTATCGTAACTCAAGCGGATGCCTGAAAATTGATGAAGAACAAGCGAAAAAGTGTAATTATATGCATGGTTTTATGGTCGTATTTGTGTGGCGATCAACGCTGATAATTAAAACAAGGATCAAACGATGGAGGTTCAAATAAATTAAGAATTTAAGATAAGGGTGTGAAAACCATAAGAATTCCTACCGGGAATTGGATCTTTTTTCGAAGAAGAACACGCTCGCAAAGATCTGTTGCGTTCATTGTGCTTCGGAACACCTCGATCCAAAGCTTCGTCGTCATCCGAAAAAGGGAGGAGGATGAGATGATGGGAGGTTGGAGGAGGAGAGGGAGAGGTTACGCAAGGGGAAATGAGGGGAGGAGATGGGAGGAGAGGAAACTTAAAATAAAATAAACCCTTTAAAATAATAAAAACTTAACACAAAATTAAATCCTCATCCGAAACCCCCAACACAGTGAAAGTTAGGTCGCGCATAGGGTAAACACCACACCCCGAGCACAACGGTGGTCTCAGAATTTTAATCTGAGGCTTTGTTCGAAATATATAAAATCAAACATCTGAGACCACTTAATTACAAAAACGCCCCTGGTGGCGTTTTCCACAAAGGGTCTGCGCTCGCAAAAGTTACACCCCTCCTAGGGTAAACGACACGCTTCATACTCAACGGTGCCCTCGGGTTTCCAATCCGAGATACCATTTAAGAGATAGTTGATTTTAACAGTTAAATGAATAAATTAATTATTTTATTTATCCCTTTAATGTTCTATTAACGGGAGAGGGGTCCCAATGCCCCGCGCCGACATGTTTTATGTCGCTCTGGGTGTAAGCACTCCATTTTGTACCCATCTATACTCTCAGATGTATGATCCAAATTACCGTTTAGGAGTTATCCTATTTATTTGGTGTTCCTAGTGTGAACGCACTTAAAAATTTAATTCCGGCCACACTAGGGCTTGGAATTGCATGTTGTCTAAAGGCGCTACTCTGGAATAACATCCAGAATATTCCAAAGTGTTTTATAGAAAAAACAGGGTTCTTAAAACATTCCCTCCTTCAATATTTTCATCCCCAAAAAGAAAAACTAGGGAAAAAACTTAGGGTACTAAGCCCACACCTGGATCTCCTATGCCCAGAAGAACTCTTGCACAGTTTTGTGTCACCGCGCATGGACCAAAGAATTTGGTCCGTTCGCGTGGGGTATGCCCTCATCGATGACGTGCATAGGTGCACACACACTTCTTCTCAGGTGATTCACATGAGAGACGTCGTGCACCCACTCCAGACTTTGGGGTTAGGGCAAGGCAGTAGGAAACCTCGCCATACCTTTGCATGGTCTCAAATGGCCTGAAGGACCTCAGGGGTAGCTCACCTCCCCGGTCGTACCTCTACATCACACGCTGCGACTGGAATCACCATTTGGACCTAGTATAAAGCACAGTGATTTCCTCCTTCAGAATATCCATATGGTGCAACACCTAAGTATATCTGGTAATGCAAGGTTTCATAGTCGATGTCCCATGACCCAGCATCTCTTACATGCTTGGAGAGCGAAGGAGTTGACACCATTGACTAAAGAAAAAGGTTTTGCGCCTTCTACTCCACCAACATAGGGTCACACCCGATTCCCTACGTCACCCTGGTAAAAAATCAAGAAAGGAGTAGGGAGAAAAATATTTTCACATACAGAGTTGAAAAATTCCACTGTAAAAAGTAGAAGAGTTTTAGAGCGTACCTCTTATCATCTCATGCTCTGCAGGATTGTAGATATCTAAAGCTCGCGGCTAACCACAGTCCCAACTGTTAGCTCCCAGAGCTTGACGTGGGCCACCTGGTGGTGATGGGAAGACATCGTAAGGTAGTCCCCCACTGCCAGCTCCTCCCGCTCCTCTACTAGCACCACCTCTCTGGGTACCACTCCGATCACAGCACTGCCTCTGCCGCGGTGGTGCACCTGCTGCCTGCCTGATATTCTCAGTGTTCCCGGTCGAGCAGTCACATACCAAGTGACCTCGCTCATCGCAAGAATAACACTGACGCAATCTGGGCTGCACTGGTGCCCTCTGGAGCCACTGTGGTGTACAACCACGTCTCCAATACCGGCGGTGGGAAGGCCGCATGCGTCAGGGTTTTTTCATCCAGCGCCTGCCAACTTCGGTAGACGTCTCGTCTCTACCGTGCCTACTACCACCACAAATGGTAAAACGTGATAGGAAGACCTCTATCACCAGCTCCTGCTCTAGCACCTCGGCATAAGTGGAAATTCCCAAGGGTACTATGACAGTACGAATCTCTTTGCGGAGACCCTGCTCGAACTTCCGCACTCAAAAGTTGTCATTGTGGACTAAGTCCGGGTAAAAACATGCACGGTCTGGGAAATTAGTCGCATACTCAGTCACTTTCATCCCTCCCTACTGAAACTTTAAGAGATCCTAGATCTGAATGAAGCATAAGCAGGAGGGGTAAAACTCCACACAAAATAGAAGGTGAAAGTCTCCCCATGAAAGTGATGACTCATCAAGTAACTGAGTCCCCATATTCCACTAATGCCCAGCTGCTCCATGGAAAAGGCTAGCTTCCAAAGCCACCATAAGATCTGCCATCATCTACACAAGCCTGAAGAGGCAAACCACTATCTCTAGCCAAACCTCTACTGCCGGAGGGTCTGGCTCAACACTGAACCTCAGCGGTCTCTGTCGCTAGAACTCACGGAGTGCGCTCAAGCTCCATATGCTCTACTAAAGTTGTTTGCTGCTCACTAGGTGGGGGTTCTGCTACTGGCCCACCCTGAGAAAGGGAATCACATGATGGGTCCTAGACTGAGGCCTCATAGCTCACAGGGTTGTCGTCACGAACCAAAGCTGGTATACTAGCTGGCTATCTTTGCGGAGACATCCTGAATGTTATCAAGGAGTGTCGCGGTCAGATGAGAATATATGCATATACCAATAACAACAATGGGGAGATGACTCAAGAAGGATAGTCAAAGACTCAATCCTATGTGATGCACACCCAGTTTCCCTGCAAAAAGTATATCTACATGCCAATTCGACAAGCGGGTTATCAGAGTCCTAGTGAATGGATATGTCTACCACCACACCATCACTGGACTCCCTGGCCTGAGTGCTGCTCTCGAGACACGTCTAAACTATTGCCCTAAATCCCAACTAATTCTTTTTTAGGGACGTTCGAACAACATCCTAAGGAACAAACCACCTCTAATACCACTTTACCACGACCTGACCCTACCCGGGGTCGAGCCGCAACTACCCCAAGCCCACCTCCATAGGCCAGGGGCTGGCGACAAGCACCGAAGGCTAAACAACTCGAGGAGGCCTTTACCTGAGTACCTGTACACACACATGCATACCACTCAATGTATAAGTGCAGAGTAAAAATAAAAGTAAAGTAAAGTAAAGTGACAAATCCTATAAACATACCACAAAAGTTGCATCAACCTCTAAACAGTACAAAGTAAGTGATGAAGATAAACTGAAAAGAAAAGGGGAAAACACTCGCCCAACAAGAAAAGTTCCAAAACCTAGAAATAGGTAAACCAAAGTAAACAGCTGGGAGAGTCCCACACCTGGGACCCGACTATAACCACTGCATGCAGTCCAAGCTCCAGAATGCCTAAGCTCCTCTGACATCATGACCAACCTGTCCGTCATCAGCAAGGGCACACCAAGTGCAGGAAAATCCCAAGTAGGGGTGAGTATAAAAATACTCAGTAGGATTCCCCGAAGTCTTGAAGGAGAAAAAAGGAGGTACTGAAGTGGTGAGTAGTAGATCGCACAAGGAAAAGTAAAGGAGTGCAATAGAGAGTGCAGTAAAGAGTACAGCTCAACCCAACAAGAGTAAGGAAGTATACTCATCCAAACACAAGGAGCTAGAAATGGTGAGATGATGAACTTCTCGTCGAGTATTCACTATCTATATCAAGAGAGTAGACCTTTCCAACCACGAGAAGCTAGACACAGAAAGCACATGGCATACCCCGGGCCTCTTCGCCTCTCTTAGAAGGAGAGTAACCAAAACCCAAGAAGTGGGTATTGGAACAAGGTATTGATATATATATGCTCTTCCAAGAAACCTGAAAAAGATTGTAAGGGGATCTCTGTCCCGTAGCTCAGCCCGACAAATTGAGTAGCCAACAGTCCTAGAAGTAAACACCATCGATGCCCAACATCTTGCACGTCTGACCCGAACTATAATCCAAGGATCTCAAATCACCACACCCTTACACTATCCGCTTTGGGCGGCACTGACTCGCCCACACGGTTTTAGGTCGCGTCACAAGGACGCGTCTTTGTGGGGAAAGCACCCCTCATTATTTAGAGTTCTGGGGAAAGTCAAACTACACCTCTTCACTGTCATACAGTCAATATGTCATCTCAAAGTCAAAGTTGTCACATCACTGACCCGTACAAACAAGGGCCTCTCTCCGATAGTCATAGAGAAAAGCCACAGACTAGCCTAGAAGAAAGGACTGAGTCTGAAAGAAGTCATCAGGAGACCCACTACCCAGTCTCTGCTGGAGGGTAGACCCTAAGTGGTCGTTGGGCGACCCACTGCCCAGTCTCTTCTGGAGGGTAGACCCTAATAGTTCGACAGGCGACCCACTGCCCAGCCCTGCTAGAGGGTAGACCTGAAATAATTCAACAGGCGACCCACTGCCCAGTCTCTGCTAGAGGGTAGACCAGGAAGAAGTTGACAGGAAACCCACTGCCCAGCCCTGCTGGAGGGTAGACCTGGAATAAGTCGACAGGCGGCCCACTGCTAAGTCCCTGCTAAAGGGTAGACCTGGAAGAAGTTTCTAGGTGACCCACTGCCTAGACCTGCTGGAGGGTAGACCTGGAATAAGTAGACAGGCGACCCACTGCACAGCATCTTGCTGGAGGGTAGACCTGGAATAAGTGGATAGGCGACCCACTGCCCAGCCCTGCTGGTGGGTAGACCTGGAATAAGTCGACAGGAGACCCACTGCCCAGTCTCTTCTAGAGGGTAGACCTAGAAGAAGTCGACATGCAACCCACTGCCTAGCCATGCTTGAGGGTAGACCCGGAATAAGTCTGATAACTCAGCACTGCAACTTACATCACCAAGTGTTACCAACATCGCTACCATGCGTTGGTTCGGAGTACGTCCAAAGAAACTTCTAACCAACGCCCATTCATATTTACACATTTAATAAGATCACGTAAGAGGCTCCGCTCACACGAACAGATTACCCCATTGTAATCATCGTAGATAAACACACGAGACAGACTACTTACTCGCTGGAAAACGGGATCCCGATGGAAAAGTTACTCAACACTACTCTACGCCCATACGACGTCTCATGGGGCCCACACCTTAGTCCAGAAAGAGGTCAGGCGAACTGCGCCACCGCGATGCTCTTGGAAAAGAACGATGAATCGACTATTCATACACCCCAAATGGACGCCTGAAGAAAAAGTCGTTGTACGCTAGACACAGCTCAGAAGACGACCCATGGGGCCCATGCCACAAGTCTGGCTTCAAAGCCTGAAACCACTTTGGTCAACTCCTTCTCGATGCTAGGGTCACAATGTCATTAACGACGCCTAAAACGGACCCCAGATGTAGAAGCTGCAACTCCCCACGTTATACACAAACGGGGCCTTATTGGGCCCACACTTCAAGCCTAAATTTAGGCAGGTGGATTACGTCATTGCAATCCCCTCCGAAAAACACTCATAAACGAGTACTCAAACACCCTAAACAGATGTCGGCTGAAAAAGTGGTGTTCCACCGTAAAATGTGCGAACTAGGCCCTATGGGGACCACACCTTCTCTCCAACCCGGACACTTTAGAAAGAATCTAAAAAAGTCCACACAAGGACTGGGGTTATGCTGTCGCTGACGGCGCATCAATCAGACATCTCAAGCAGGAGTTAGGTTCGACGCAACAAATAAATAATTAATTAATTAATTAATCATTCGCATTAAGCGTTTCCTACTTCTGAGAAACGAAACCAAACCACAAAGGTTCCGAATGAACTTCGGAAGGTCCGTCTCAACCCAAGACCACAATTCCTATGATGGCACATCAAACGGACGTCCGGCTCGCGAAGTGCGTCCATCGCGATCTTTATTTAATAATTTATTATTAATAATTTAAAGTTCTTCGGGTCAGCCGTCTTTGGGTACGGAATCCAAAAACCCCGAAACAGAATTTAAAAGACCGTCTCTCCAACACAATCTTGCAGCCGTAGACGGCGCGTCAAACAAACGCGCCGTTTAGAAGTTACGGCCCCGCAAACGCAAGGGAGGCCTAACCGGGCCGATTCACCCCGGTCGGCCTGGTTCACCCCGGCCGGCCCGGTCCGAATCGCTGGCCCGCGGCCCAGCCATGGGTCCGGACCGTCATGCCACGGCCCACCCAGCAGCACCAGACCCAAGCGGGTCCAGTTTTCTCCACATAGACCGGGAAACTGGCCGGTGTTCCGCATCACGCAGCAGGACCCGCATACCGCGAGTCCTTGTCCGTGGTTTCCTCCCCCGAGGTCAGCTCCTCGAGGGCCTCCTCCTTCAACCGTGACAGGTCGGTACACCCCAGCGGCACGCCGCTGTGGCTCGCCGCAGCTTGTGCCGCCCGATGCAGCACCTCCCCGGTGCTCCCTTGCGTCACCCAATGCGCTCTCCACCTAGACCCGTCGACCCCTCTCCGACCTCGCCTTCCCGATGCGCTGCACACCCAGCCACCACCTCGGCTCCTCTGGCGAAGCTGCCTCGTCCGCGCCTGCGACACCCGGGGTCACCACCTCGTCCGAACCCCCCCCCCCCCCCCCCCCCGACCTTCCTCTGCTCTTCCACGTGACACACTGCGGCCACCACGCGCAGCCGCTGGCCGCTCCTGCCGGTGATGATCCGGTAGTTCTTCTGGCGGACCATCATTACTTGAGCAGATGCCTGAAAATTGACGAAAAGCACACTAACAAGGGTGATTATATGCATGGTTTGATGGTCGTATTCGTGTGGCGATCAACGAATATAATCAAAACAAGGATCAAATGATGGTGGTTCAAATAAATTAAGAATTGAAGACAAGGTACCTGGAATTGGATCTTTCGTCGAAGAAGAACACGCTCGCAAAGATCCGCTGCGTTTGTTGCGTTTCGAAACACCTCGATCCAAAGCTTCGTCGTCGGCCGCCAAAGGGAAGAGGATGAGATTATGGAAGGTTGGAGGAGGAGAGGGAGAGGTTATGCAAGGGGAAATGAGGGGAGGAGATGGGAGGAGAGGAAACTTAAATAAAATAAAATAAACCCTTTAAAATAATAAAAACTTAACACAAAATTAAATCCGCATCTGAAACCCCCAACGTAGTGAAAGTTGGGTCGCGCCTAGGGTAAACACCACCCCCTGAGCACAAAAGTGGTCTCATAATTTTAACCTGAGGCTCCGTTCAAAAGATATAAAATCTAACGTCCGAGACCACTTAATTACGAAAATGCCCCTGGTGGCGTTTTCCACAGAGGGCCCGTGCCCGTGAAAGTTACAACCCTCCTAGGGTAAACGGCATGCTCCGAACTCAGCGGTGCCCTCGGTTTTCCAATCTGAGCTACCGTTTAATAGATACTTGAGTTTAACCAGTGAATGAATAAATTAATTATTTTATTTTTCCGTTTAGCATTCCGTTAACGGGCGAGGAGTCCCAATTCCCCGCGCCGACATGTTTTATGTCATTCTTGGGGTAAGCACCCCATTTCAGACCCATCCATACTCTCATATTTATGATCCAAATTATCGTTTAGGAGTTATCTCATTTATTTGGTGTGCCCAGTGTGAACACACTTAAAAATTTAATTCCGGCCACACCGGGGCTTAGAATTGCACGCCGTCTGAAGGCACTGCTCTAGAATACCATCAAGAATATTCCAAAGTCTTTTATAGAAAAAAATCGGGTTTTTAAATTATTACTTCAAAAAAAAACATTTAATAAACCCTAAAATTTCATATTAACATATAAAATTAATGGAATGCATCAAAAGTCTCAATTTAGATTTATTTGGATATTTACAATATCAATTATTTTAATCCTTTACAAAATAAGGTAATTACTGCATCATCATTATTCCATAAATAAATTAAATTATTTAATGTCTAAAAATTATAAATAAAACACCAAGATGTATTAAATATTTTTATCTTTATAATGAATATTTATAGTCTAAATTATCTTATGTATAACCCTATATTAAAAATGTTTTAGTTATTAAAATTTGAATTTAACACTTTTAACTCTTTTTTAAATAAAATAATAATGAATGTCCTACTCTAATTCAAGTGAATAAAAAATATAATATTTTATTCCTAATGTTGATTTTGGTTGAAATACACTTATCCAATAGAATTAGGACATTTGTTAGGGTAATTATAATATCATTTTTATGTTTAATTACCATATTTACTTTTAACTGTGGTAAATAAAATTCAAAAGTTTCTATTCACCAAAAATTATTTTCATCATATTAAACCACATTTTACTTACTGATATCAAATGTGTGTCTTGGATTTTTGAAATTAAATTCACAGAAGTGGTAAAATTACGTTTTATGCAAATTTGCAAATGCACTTAGAAGGTGGGTAAAAGACATTAAAAGGTTCAATTAATTTTTTTATATCTAATCTTATTATAAAATGACTCCAATGAATTACATTGGAATAATATAGGTATTATGTATCTATTTTTACTTTAAAATAAATTTAAATAAAAATAATTATTATTATTTAAATAAAATTTAATTTAATCAATAATGTAGTGTTTTTCACTATTCGTGAAAAATTGAAAGTTTTCAGAAAAATACCAAAAATTAAACATAAGATAATTTTGATATTCCAAATTCAAAAATGATGCCTATTTTAGCAAATAAAAGACATATAAGTTGCATTAATTAATTTAAAATTAATTCTTATTGTCAAAACCATGAAGCGAGTTTTTGAAAAGTAAAAACTATCAAAAGATTGATATGCGTTTATGCCCAATTTAAATGTGAAATTACTTCCAATGACCAACATTGGGTTAAATGATAAAAATATAATATAATAATACTTAAAAACCATTCACAATTATAATTTAACACTATAAATTATTTTGATTAAAAATTTGTTTTCAATTAAAATTTAGCATCTTTCATTATTCATAAAATTGTGAAAGTTATTAGAAAGACACAAAAAAATTATCCAAACTAAAGTTTTATGTCCAAATTCTAAAGAAGAACTTTATTTTGTCAAATTTAATATATAAAAGTGTAAAATATTGGATTCAAAAATGGTTCACCATTAATAGACGGTAAAATTGCATTTTTTTTTAAAAACTTCTTTTATCTAAAAAATTAAATTTGTTCTTATATTATGTCTAAGAAACAAATAATATTCATGTTAAAATTATATAGAGTATATAAAATTCAAAATGCAGTTAATACTATTCATAACCTCTTTCTGAACGACTTGTTTGGTAATTCGTGGTGCATTCGAACTTGGTGTTGCTTGTAGCGCAAGCTATTCCATTAATTTAAAGAGATAACATACTATAAAATCTTGGGGTGTTACAAAAATTGCATCTGCACAACATTATTTGTTACATAAATCAGTGTGGATATTTTTCCTCCATTTCATTTTTCATATTTTTATGTTGATTCTTCAATCATAAAATTTTTATAAAATGAACATGACCTAGTGAATCACTTTATTCCACAATATATTCTCTCTATGGTCAGGAATCTGAATGGGTTGTTCCTCATATGAAATATTCTTTTCCAACTAAACCACTTTAGGGCTGAAAACATGAGATGCATCCTATGTATATTTTCTAAACAAGGAAACTTGAAATGCATCATATACCAAAGATAAACTCATATGTACATCCAATCAGTAAGAAATCAATCCAATATTCTCTATAATTTCATATGTTTTAATGAACAATGGACTTAAACATCCCTTTTTACCAAAATCCATATCACCTTTTCATGTAGATACTTTATGAAAAACATGATTTCCCAACTCAAACAAAACATCATTCCTATAAATATATGCATAAAATTTATGTCGGTTTTGAGTTGTCCTTATTAACTATTGAATCATATTCAAATTATCTATCTTTTATTATACCAATTCTGGTCTAATAAAATTTTTTTCTATGATATCATCCCAACAAGATAGACTCTAAAACCACTTTCCATATAATGCCTGAAAATTTACTTTCTGTATACTAGAATGAAAACAGTTATTATTAGAAAACTCAATCAATGATGGATATTGATCCCAACTTCCCTAATAATCCATTGAACAATACCTAATCATATAGTATAAATTTTTAATTTCTTCCTCTGTTTATCTATCAGATTGAGGATGAAAGGCTATATTAAAATTTAATTCAGCACAAAATGACTTTTTAAGACCTTTTTGTAAAGTATAAGTGAATCTGAGATCATGATTAGATGGTTTTAAAGTATGGAATCCATGTAATCTAATTATATATTTAACATAATGTCTGGAAATTTTATCCAAAGATGTATTTTCTCAAATTGTAATAAAATGAGAATATTTAGTTAATTGATCAACAATAATTCAAATAAAATTTTTCCTCAAGAGGTATTTTTTGATCCCACCATAAAATCCATGGATACATTCTCAAATTTCTGATCTTACACTATAAAATGTTGAAGAATCCCCTTTGGTAATTATCATTCTACATTAACCAATTGAAAATTCAAATATTTCATTATAAAATCATCAATATTTCATCATTCCTTCCCACTATAAACATTCCCAGTGGTCTTTATACATTTTTTATACTCTAAGGATGAATCAAAATGGGAGATATATGAGCCTCACACAATAGGTATTTCTTTAATTGGGGGGTCACATGAAATACATAAAATTTTTATGAATCTAAAAATTCCTTTTTAAATATTAAATTCAAGAAATATTTATTTCTTAACCAATTCTACCTTTTCCTATAACTCGTAGAATTCTTTCTAAGCTTTCTTAATTCTATCTGAAAATGGTGATTATACTGACTCCTAAAACAAAACAAAATCAGGTTCTTACATGAAAATTTTTAAGTTATCATTAATAAAATCATTAACCAAAGGATCTTGTTACATAGGTAGTGTATTTAATCACGCATCATATTTTCAACTCAAAGAATCAGCTATTCATATTGCTTTAACTGTGTGGTCATGAATTTTGCAACCATAATCATGTATCAATTCAAGTCATCTCCTACGTCTCGTGTTTAAATATTTTTGAGTAATTATTTACTTCAAAAATTTATGATCATTATATATTTCACAATTTACTACATATAAATGATATCTAAATTTTTAAATAAATTATTAAAAATACTAGTTCAAGGTCATTTGTAGGACAGTTTTTCTCATTGGATTTTAATTGACATGAAGAATAAGAAATTACCCAATCATTATGCATTAAAAAACAACATATACACTTAAAATATGAATAATTTTAAAAAACAATGTCACCGTGTATAGATGGACATACTAAAATTGGAGTACTAACTAATCTTCTTTTCAATTCTTAGAAACATTCATCTCATTAATTTGTCCAGATTATGTAAACTTTTTGGATGTTAACTTGGTTAATGGGATTAATAACCATGAATATTTTTCAGCAAACCATCGGTAATATCTTAATAATCTAAGAAAACTATGACTATCAATAATATTTTTAGTTCTTGGTCATTCATCAACCAATTTTGTTTTAGTAAGATCAATAGTTATCCCAAATTTATTAATGATATATCCAAGATATGAAATATTTTGTAACCAAAAATAACATTTACTAAATTCCCCTTGTAACTTTTATTTTCTCAAGGATTGTAAAATAGTCTTTACATATATCTTATGATACTGATTACCTATAGAATAAACTAACATATCATCAATATACACAACCATAAATTTATCCAATTATTCATGGAAAACTCTATTCACAAGATCCATGAATACAGCTGGATCATTTTTCAACCCAAAGACTGAAACAACAACAATATAATGACCATAATTAGTACAAACTTTTTTCTTTGGGTTGTCATCCTCATTCACCTTCATCTGATAGATCCTAGACATAATAAAAACTTCTAAAAATTTTATTCTTCCTTGAGTTGATCAAACGATTTATTTAAATGAGGAAATGGATACTCATTCTTAATATGGACTTTATTCAATGCTCTATAATCAGTACAATCACTTAAGAAATCATCTTTCTTTTTAACAAAAAAAATTGAGCACACCATGGTTAATTTCTAGGATAAATGAAAACTTTATCAAGAAATTATATAAATATATTTTTTAATTCTAGAAGTTATAATGGACTTGTACTATAATGGGGAATTTAAATTGTCTAAGAATAAGAAACTAAGTCAATGGAAAATTAAACTTTACAATCTAGTATAATACTAGGAAACTCATTAGAAAAAATTTCAAGATATTCTTTTACTACTGACATATCATTAATCTAAACTATTTCCTTATTTTTATCAATATAAGAAACATAAAATTCATTGGAATCTCTTAACAGTTTCTCAGCTTCTTTATATGTTATCCAAGGTATGTATTCATTTATATATAAAAACTGAAAATTATTTTTGAAAAAAGAAACTTTTTGGACTCTATAGTATATCTTATCATGATAAACTGAAATCCAATCCATATCCAAAAAAACATCAATATTTATAATCAAAAATACAATAAGGTTTTCTCAGAAAATACTTCCAAATATGATAATAATAAGATATTTTTAAATTCTTATTTATTTAATACAACTGCTATGTGTTTTTTTTAATCCCAAAAATCATTACTTAAGGAGAAATTTTCATTTTACTATAAAATTTATCTAAAATTAAATTATGTGTGAACCCTATATTAAAAAAGGCAATTTCATAATCCAAAAATACAATTAATGTACCATTTTCCATATCATTTTACAACCCAGTATCTACCAAAGTAGTTGTAAAAGATTTCAGCACACCCTTCTTATATTATTTCTAATTCACATCATTCATGCTCTTCTTTGAAAATTCATCTGCATAATGTCTCGTCTCATTACATTTAATGCACCTTACTACTATTTTTTTGCAAAAATGTTCTTACCTATAAAAATATATTTTTTCAATCACAAGACACATGCCTCAACTTACCACATCTTAATCACTTCCATGATATTATAAGGCATTCCTCAGGGTTCATTTTACCACACATATCACAAATTGGAAACTTGATTTTATTACCTTCATATTTCTTTAATGGATTCTTTCACATTACTTTCCACCTTGAGCACATTTTCTCCTTATTGTTAGGTAAAACATGGTCCTCAACAAACTTCATTTCAACCTTCTTATCACATAAAACAAGTTTATTATAACCTTAAAATTAAAAAGAGGCTAACTTTCTTTAGCATCATGGCTTTAATCCTATATAAAACTGATTAATTTTATAATCAATATCTCAGATAAAATTTGGTGCATGCCTTTATTATCAGGTGATGTTTTCTTCAAAGGCGTCTACTGAATCATCATTTTTCAGCCTCAATTCCATGAATTTATTTTCCATCATAAGTTGAAAAACCGTAGAAAAATATTTCTCAAGGAAAATATTCTTAAATGTGTCTCATTTCATAGCATCAAAATCATATATTTATAACAATAAACAATTATTGATTGGTCTCACCTTCAAAATTAAAAATTAAAAGAGTTACCTTTTGATGATATGAACAATCCAGGACATTAAATATTTTTTCCATAGCTGTAATCCATCCCTAAAATATCACTTAGTCCAAAAATCCATTGAATTATAGAGGGTTATATATCATTAAATGTTAAATTATCAATATGTTTCCCTATGGTAGATTTGGTTACTCTATAGTATATAAAACACCCCAATTATATCTTGCGTCAAATGATTCATCACAACAAAAATCTACTTGATTCAAATTCCAACCATTCCATGTTGTGGATTTAGAAGAATATTGATCTCTTAGGACATTCCTACATTAGTTTCCATGTGTCCTCTATTGAAAACCATCTTGAATAGACACATTTTATAAAATGAAACATGGTAATATTAAAATTATATATCATGAAAACCATAAACTATAATATATTAAGGGTAATTACTTATATTATCCTAACCTCTACAATTATCTAAACCATTCCTCTAGTACCAACTATTAATACTTGGACTTAAAAGTATGTAAATTGGATCTTTACCCAAGTAATCAATTTCATTTATTACTGAAGATATATTAGGTTTAGAGTTTGAGAAAATTAGTTCATTTCCCTTATAAAATATCACAAAGTGTAAACTTCAAATTAGTATCCATTTTTCTCCTTATACATAACATTTAATATATAACATGCTTTATTTTCAAGACATATTTTCACAATTTTTATCTTGTCCTCATCATTGTAACAAATCAACCTTAAAAAACAATGATTTTTTTAAAAATGTCAGATGATCAAAATAATCTCATTAAGGGAATATAAATGAGAAAAATTAAGAAACTTTTTATTCCTTGACTACTCATTAAAAAAATAAATTTTTAATTATAAAAATTTGATCTCAAGATAATTAATTTCATATTTAAAACTCAACTTCAATTCCTAAAATATTTTCATAAAACATTTCATTAAAAATTATAAAGGTAAAATAGAACTCATCATGGATTATTTGAAATCTTGAAAACCCCTACGAAAAAATTTTCACAAAGTTATTCATTCTGCCTTTAAGAAGTATCATAAACATCCCTTTAAATTTAAGATGATTATCTTACCTCATTAAAACATAATATTTCCATGAAAACTCATAGCAATAATAGACAAATCATGTAGGTATCATAGTATATTATTTCCATACCAAAATTATAATTACTCTTATAAATGAAATAACTAACATGATAAATTCCAAAAATCTCTTACGATATACCTAATCGGTTAACTCCTCAAATTTACTCAATTCATTGGACAACTATATCAATCTAACCCCCCATCATACAATATATCAGGCACACCCATCATAATGATATATATCAAGCTCACTCATCATCATAAAAATAACCAACAACCATAAAATAATAATAATACATGGAATCTTTCATTTCCATCATTATAATCATAAAAATATTTTTCACACCCATAAGAAAACATTTCTAGATATTGAAGTATTAATTACTTTTAATACCATTTTTTAAAATACCAAAAACAATGGGAATGAACGTTTTTATTTGAATAAAACATGAAATATATTATATTAATACAAGAATAAAATAATTTTAATATCAATTGTATAGATTCTTGACACTATAATTGTTAAAACATAACATTCATTTTTACTTTTGTCAAAACCTTCCATAAAAAGACTCCTTTGGAAAATCTTTGATAGAAAGTAAAAAAGAGACCTCTAAATTTCATTATTGTCCACATAAGTACATATATTAAATAATTTTAGGACTATATATATTGATGAAAAATATTTAGAAAATAAATCTTTAAAACATTTAAAATGAGGTTTTAAGGTAAAGTGACTATTTCCTCATGTCTGAATTGGCATGCATTCTCTTTATCATCCAAAATAAAAAGGTTATATTTTTTTATTTACATGATTTATAAACTTATTGGGGTTAATTAAACTATCATTATCAATTTTATGTTACTTACGACCATGTTTTAATTAGTTACATAATCAGTTATGTTTACATCGGATGATTTAAGGATATTCGGTTCACAAACCCAAAATAGATTTAGTAGGTTGTTCTTGGCCAAAAAAGGTCATTTTACTATAATTTATATAATATTAATCATGGAATTTTCATAATTATTATTCATTAAATAATACATTATAAACATTCATAGAATATATACATGAAAATAGAATCACATCCCCTCATGGAGGTGTTAGTCCACACGTAGGCATAAACAACGTTATCATTTTTCAATGAATGGAAGGGTGAGAAATGTGTTATATATTATATTTACATAATTATAATTATTTATTTTATATCATATATAATAATTAAATTATTTATATTAACTATCCTAGTGATATTGTTATGAAAAATGAAAAAAAATCTTTGTGGAGGTGGTAATACACACATACATGCGAGCAACTTTTTCATTTACCATTAGTTGTAAAAGGGGAAGAAAAGGGTTTCAGCATAATCATAATTAAATTTTAATACAATTAAGATACTTATTTTATTATTTCAGCATTGATAAAAAGTTTTGGAATAAGATGTAAAAATAAATTAACTTTAAATAGTTCGGTTAGGACTTATTGCATCATCTCACATAACTTCTTTGGCTTACACCATAAGTGGTCTAGGTTTTGTCTGATAGTGAGACCAATACCTATGGGATGTGGGGAGGGATGTTTCAGAGAGACATTGGTTGGGATTTTTTATACTAGAGTTCTCAAAAGGGGCATCTAAGTGAGAAGCGAAGGTTCCCTTTTATATGTGTAGGGGTCACTCTTGGAATTAATTAATGTATTACATTAATATAAATTAATTTTGATGTAAAAAATGGTAGAAAAATGAAATATTTCAAAAATATTTTTATGAAGATTAGAAATCCTCCCATAAAATAAAATTTGGATAAGTTTAGGTTCTGTTCTAACACTTATCTATTAGTTTTAATACCCCTATTAACCCTTTTGAGGATTACCGTGATATCAATGTTCTTTACGATTTAGGGGTCAAGAAAGAAACTATAAAATGAAAATTAACCCATTAATAGACCACAGTGGATATTATAAACCACATAAAATCCACTTGTGTTAGGGTAATATTTTTATTGATATTAAATCATTAAATAAAAATATTATTTAACATAATATATCATTATAGTCATTTCGAGACTATTCATATTGTTTGAATTTAATGACATCAAGATAATAATTTAAATAAAATAAATAATATTAACACATCACCAATATGTGATATGTTTCTAAAAAATCATGAGGAGAAATAATTCTTGCAAACTATATTACTATTAATAATTTTAATAATATTTACTTGCTTTTTCCATTACTTGAATAAGCACTTTGTCAGCATGGTATAAGTATTTAGGGTATTAATTTAAAATCAAAATTTTAAAAATAAATAACCATGATAAAAATAATAATAAAAATTTTACATTAATAGTAATAACCAAACATAACTAGTTTTTATCCCTGTCAAAAAATATAGATATTAAAAGTAATGGAGTGACATTTTTGAATATATACTTCCCTTAAAGTAATATAAATGTTATAATCAAATGAAAAAGAAAATAAATTGTCAAATTTTCAAATATTGGAGGACAATGTATGAAACACACTTGTATATTAAAGTAAATACTTGTGTTAGGGATATTTTTAGGCTATATCACATTATTTTTTACAATAATTACACAATTTACCTTTATAAGGGTCAAAAATATTTACTACGGTTACTATTCATAATAAACAGAAATAAAAGTGACCTATTAGAAAAAATGAACCTCCTCATTCAAAATATTAAATAAATTTTTCATAATTGAATTTCTTGATGTGGTAGAAATAAATTTTAATATAAATTTGTTAAATTAAATGAATTTTTTTTATGAAAATTCATTTTTAAGCCCAAAAATGGACTTATACCGAAGTCAGGTATAATGAAGATACCAATATAATTAATTAGATTATATATAATTAAATGAAACTTCTGATTCTTTAATACCAAATGGAAATTAAAAAAATTATTTAAAAAAAATAAATAGCAATTTTACCAAAATAGGTTGTTTCACTTTTCACTAAAATATCAATATTTTTAAAAAATTCCCAAAATTTCACTCCAAGTAAATTTTGATATTATGATTTCAAAAATGAATTTTATTCTTTAAAATTAAAATTATAAAATTTATTAATTTTTTTAATCAAAACCTTATAATACTACAAAATGGATTTAATAAGAGTAATATTATTCATTTTTTTATTGAAAAAGTACCTAACATTCTTATAAATAATATAATTTGATAAAATATATTTAATGAAAATAAATAAGTCAGAAAATTT
The DNA here is from genome assembly GCA_963277665.1 of Viscum album. Taxonomy (NCBI): domain Eukaryota; kingdom Viridiplantae; phylum Streptophyta; class Magnoliopsida; order Santalales; family Viscaceae; genus Viscum; species Viscum album. Next base: position 836,431,340 of record OY728128.1, on the reverse strand, counting down.
ATTTTATATTAACATTACCTGTGGTGTTACATTCTTTCCCTTTTCAGAATTTTTTCCTTGTAAGTTTATCCATTACATAAATAAGTGGGGATATTTTTTCTTTATGGAATTTCCATATTTTCGTGTTGCTTCTTTAATCATAATGTTTTTTAAAAAAATCTTAACTTGGTGAATCATCTTATTCCATAACACCTACTATTTATGGTCAAGAATCCAAATAATTGAAAGTGGGACTCCATGAAATACCTCATGTGTCTCTGATAAACTCAAAGGTAAGGCAACTCCAAAAGTAAATGATCCAATATTTTATAGAATTTCTTAGTGTCTAATGAACCATGAACTTAAATTTCCCTTTTTACCAAATCACATAACACTTTTCCATGTGGATAATTTAAGAAAAGCATGATCACCTATAATGAAGGAAATATATTTCCTCTTATTATATGCCTAACTTCTTTCCCTATTTTGAGTTGTAATCATATGTTGTTGAATAATCTTCACATTCTTAGCCATTTATTCTACCAATTCGAGTCCCAGCAACTTCTTTTCCATCATTTCATCTCTATGAGATGCATTCTGACACCGCTTTCCATATAATGCCTCAAAATTTGTTCTTTGTACACGAGAATGAAAAAATTTATTATAAGAAAGCTCAAAAAAGGTTATATATTGATCGAAAATTCCTTTACAATCTATTGAACAAGATTGAAAAATATCCTATAAATCCTTAATCATTCACTCCGAGTGTCTATCAGATTGATGATGAAAGGTTTTGCTGAAATTTAATTTAGTATCGAATGACTTATATAGTCCATTGAAGAAATTTGAGGTGGATCTGAGATAATTATCAGATGCAATGGAAAGCAGAACTCCATGTTATATAATTATCTCTTTAATATCATCTCGAGAAACTTGATCCAAATATATATTATCTGGAATGGGAACTAAATAAGCATATTTAGTTAATCAATCAACAGTTACCCAGATCACATTACTTCCCCAATGTTTCTTTGGTAATCTCACCATGAAATCAATGGATATATTCTACCATTTCCATTCTAACACAGTAAATGGTTGATGCATCCACTTCCATAGTTTTCATTTGTTTTTAACTAGTTGAAAATTCAAACATTTCATAATAAAATCAGCTATATCATTCTTCATTCCTTCCCACCAAAAAAGTTCATAAAGGTTATTGTACATTTTTTGTTGTGAGGATAAATAAAAAATGGATGGATATGAGCCTCACGCGAAATTTCATTCTTAAAATGGGGTCACATGATACACATAACTTTTTTCTAAATATCAAAACACATTATTTTTTAATATTAAATTTCAGAAAATTACCTTTCTTAACCAATTCTACCATTTTTTATAACTCAAGATCATCCATATGAGACTACATATTGTACTAACACCTGAAAAAAAGTGGGAATTCATTCTTGAAAAATTCCGAATCCAACATTCATCAAATCATTAATCAAAGTATCATGTTCTACATGCAACATAGTTAATTTCAAATTATACTTCTGACTCAAAGGATCATCTACTATGTTATGTTTACCAGGTTGGTAATGAATTGTGTAGTGGTATTTGATGTTACCTGCAAGGGGTCTGAAGAATGCACGGAATGCGCCTCCGTAGTTTGAATTTCAACTAACCATTGGAGAGATTTCGATTGGTCCTGTGTCGACGGCGCCTCCTCCTCTGCCATTAGAGATCGGGGCTTCTCGAACCATTCCCTGAATTTTGATCCCTATGATCCAGTGGTGGCGTCCTCTTCAGGTCATTCTCTCAAAAGGGGTCCTGCTCGGGCCTCCGCCCTCTCGTGCGCCTCGGCCCCCTCAGATCCTGAACATTCCTACCTCGGTTTCTCATTCTGTATTGGTGGAGGTAACCCCCGTGTTTGTCTTCCCGTCCCCTTCATTTTAGGAGGCGGCGGATGCCCACAGATGGACCCTGGTTTCTAGATTTGGGGTGGACAAACCTCCCCTCTTGGTTTTCCATGCTTCCATCAATTCCATGGGTTTGGATCCTCCTGCCTCCGCTTCCGTCCTCAACAGGCGCTCCTACTGCATTTTCCTCTCCTCCAGGGACAACTTCACTGAGGCTTAGTCCTCATGCCCCAGATTTGTTGTTCGTTGGCGATTCTACCACTTCTGTTGGTCCACGGATGTGGATTTGGGGCGCGACTCTCCTCAGGAGGTGATCTGGGTTCTTCTTCCTGGGCTTCCCCTCCTGTTCTTCAACATCCCTTTTTTGTGGAAGATTGGGGAATCCTTAGATGAGCTCCTTTATGCTGATGAGCGGTCGATGAATCTTCGGGAATCCTCGGCTGGGCGGATCTGCTTAGCCATGGACATCTCTATAGCGCCGCCCTCCCAGATCCTTCTTCGGGTCGACGACATTTCATAATGGTGGAAGCATCTTATCTACCCCAATCCTTCTCGCATTTTCATGCATTTTGGCATCCATGGACACGCTCTGTTAGTGTACATAAGATAGCCGATGGATCGGGATAATTGTGAGAAGCTGGATTCCGCTGTTTCCGTTGGTCCACGGTCATCTACATCTGCTTGCGAATCTCATGAGGCCCCGCTTGTTCCGAAGAAGTCCAATCCTATTGGGGGGCGGCTCTAATCCTCTCTGTCTACTCCCGCAGGAATCTCCCCTGTCCAACGGTTCATATCCTCATGAAACTGATACCAGCAATCGAGTCCCATGCATGGACTTAGTTCCATTCAAGATGAATCCTCCTTCGGCCTATTTCCTAGGTGGAGTCCTCATCCTCCCGGTGACTCAGAGTTATCTACAGTTTCTCAATATGGAGACAGTTCCCCCAAGCGCCCTCCTAGTCTCTGTTCTGATATATCTAGAGGCGTCTGATGTCAATACCTTGGAGGATTCCTGCTCGAGACAGTTCGATATCGAGGATATTTCTCAGGCTATCATTCCTCGTGCCTCAAGGTCCCCGTCTGGATCTCCGGTTACCACATATAACTCCTTAAACTCATTATCATATGTTAAAAACATTGAGTTTAGTCCCTCTCTTATGCTTGCCTCGATACCCAGTGGAGTTTATACTAGTTATCGATCAAAGCGGATCTCATCTTTTCTATCTCGCCAGCCAATGGTTTGTGCTTTACCGGGGGACAAAACCGGGTGGACTCTTTTCCCATGATTCCCTCTATCGTGTGGAACGATTGTGGCCTTGGTTCCCAAGCCAAAATCGATTTTCATTCCTCTGAAATCTCTAAGAAAAATGTCACTATTTCAACATTTCTCTAACCAAAGCCAGCCTTGTCTAATATTGAAGAATTTTCTTGCAAAATGGTTCTCTAGTATTTCATGCTTGGTGAGCCCACGGACCATCATATCTTGGTCTTTTGGTGCAACTCGGTGGAAGTGGACCACCTTAAAGTCTCTGAAAAACATATCATGGTGGAGGATTTTCGTAGTAATTCATTGGTTTTCGTCTATTTTGTTTATGCAAAGTGTGATCCAATCTTGAAACTTTTGATCCGGTGAATGTGGATTGAGTGATTGGTGGTGACTTCAAAATCATATTGGATCCTTCAAAGAAGAGGGGTGGTGGGGAAACCCTTTTGAGGGTCATGCAAAATTTCTCATCTTTCATGCCTCGCATAGGATTACTGGATTTGGGATTCTCTGGAGAGAAATTCACATAGTGAAATAATAAAAAAGACAGACACATGGTGTGTAGTAGGCTCAACCATTTCTTGGCCAACATGCACACCGTTGAGGCTTTCCTGTGTGTCATGTTCTCTCGTCTGGTGAGAGATCTGTCTGATCACTCCCCTCTCTTGTTAATTTGAATCTGAGTAGAGATGATAACAACACTTTCTTCTTTTCCAAGTGGTGGGCAACTGATCTGAAATACCACTAAACGATCCAGGATTCCTAGATCCAACCCACGCAAGAGTCTTCATGTCTTGGATTTCACAAAAAAAACTCAATCATTTGAAAGGTGACCTTGAGAACAAGAACAAGAATAGTACTCCGAGGTTTCAGGACTTGGATACTATAGAAAATGAGATTGTGGTAGTCGATGCCAGGCTTAAAGACAGTTGGAATGATGATTTATTTAACAGCTTTATTGAAAAAGAATAAATATTCGGAGATTCTATTAGAACAAGAAGGGCCACGTCGGGAGAGATGCAAATCGAATAGGCTGAAAGAAAGCGATAAGAACACAAGTTTTTTCATGTTTGTATTAAATAGAGAAAATTCAATGATTCCCCTAACATCTACATGTAGGATGGATCCTTTATTAGTGATATCAATGTGGTGGGAGTAATGGTGGAAGATCATTTTAAAAATCAACTAGAAGGTGTCAACTTGGCTATGCCAAAGGGCTATCCATAGGGACACTCTGATTTATTTAATGTTATCCCTAGTGTGGTGTCAAAGGCAATCAACTTGGAGATGGAGATCATTCCTGATAAGGGTAAAATATGGAATGCAGTGACTTTTCTTAGTCAGGAAAGCTCTCATGGACCTGACAGTTTCCTGCGATGCTTTTACGTGGCCTCTTGGGATCTGGTTAAAATTGATCTTGTTCGAATAATCCAAGACTTCTTCCATTGGGGGAGCCTACATCAGGTTCCTTGTGAAACTACTCTCGTTCTCATTCCTAATGTAAGAGACCCATCTTCTATTAAGCATTACACCGTATGTTCAATTTTCAATACAAGTTTCTTGCCAACTTGATCTACAAAATACTCTAATCTCAACATAATAAGTGGATCTTTGAAGAGAAGCATGGTTTTGTTAAAGGGTGCTCTCTTCAGGCAGCCATAGATCTAGCTCAGTAGATGATATGGGATATCAATAGAAAGACATCAGGCTCCAACTTGGAGATTAAAATTGATATTTATAAGGATTATGTTAGGCTTGAATGGGGTTTTATTCTGAAAGTGATGTTTTGCATGGGATTTTCTTGATGAGTGTCGTAATTGTTCTTCTTGTGTTTTAGTTCTTCCTGGATTTCGGTGAACTTCATGGGAATGAGATGTGGCTTCTTCAAATAAATGTGGGTTATTACATAGGGAGATCCTCTTTTTTCATACCCTCTTTATCCTGGATCAATATTCCCTCAACAAATTTTTATTATATAACATCAATAACAAGAGTTTTCTTCATTTCGGAAACAGATGTAATTTTAATGGCATCTCTTATCTTCTCTTTGATGATTAATTTCTTATTTTCATTAAAGGAAGTAGTAGATCCTTTAGTGGAGCCTCCAATTATTTGGAATAATATTGTAAATGTAGTGGTTAGTGTCTCAACCTTGAGAAAAGATGTATTTACACTTCAAATAGTAGTTTTGAGGTCATGTTTGAAAAATGGAGGATATGTTGAGAGTCAAAAAAATCTTTTTATATGGATTACACGGGGTCCCCTTTATACCCATGAGTCATACAGATCCATCATTTTGATAGCCTAGTTTCTAAAATCACAGGGTGTGTCAATAATTAGAAGAGCCAATTCTTAACATTTGGGGGTCATATTACATTGATTAATTCCAAGCTAACCTCCATCCCAAAACACGTACTTTCTATTCTCAATGTCCCAAAGGAGGCGGTCTACAAAATTTAGAACATCATGGTTTTGTTTGTTTGGGATGATCACTTGGATGGTCGTTGTCACTAGGCATCCCGGGGAAAAATTAATAGGCTAATAGAGGTAGGGGGAATTTCTCTAGGGAGTGTGTCCAATAATATGTATAGTCTTAAAGAAAAATTGGCAAGGGAGGTCATGGAAGTCCGTTCTCTATTATAAAACTTTAGTTTTTGGAAAATATGGTGATGACTTGGATAATCCTAAGGGTAAGGTCTCAAATCTATGGAAGATTATGCATGGACATTTACCGGTACTTCAATGTTAATCCAGGTGGATCATCAAACATGATGACATTAGCTACAAGAAACATAATTGGATGGGTACTTCCCTTGATTTTCTAGGTTTCTAAACCCCTGATATCTCTTTCTCCCTGGCCAGTGAGTATCCGAGGAACATTTATTCCCCTCTTCAATCGCATCAAATTGAAGTCTTCAATAGTATTAAACTCTATTTGTATCTAGAAAAAACTCATTTTTTTCTAGTGCATCATCCGGCCTTTTTCGGCCAAAATATTATCACCAGTCTCTCCAAATGAGATTTGTGGTGGAAGTGGATCAATGTATCCGGTTCAAATCTCTTATAATCAAGTTCAAATTCCTTTTGTGTTGTATTTTTCATCATGAAATTCCATCAGATGATATGATCAGACGCAAAGGTATTTTCATGGTTTCCAATTGTTCCTCTTATCATAGAACCAAAGATGAGTCAGTTGATCACCTTTTCGTTGATGATGAATTGGAAAGGTCCATCTAGAGTGGTTTTAAGAAGCATATGGGTCTCACATTTTCATTTGGAACTAGTGACACAATGGTTAACTCCTTGTTTCATGGGATGGAGACAAATGGCAAGGAGAGAAAGACAAGGTCCATACTCATCACATCTAGATGTTGGAACATTAGTAATTCCATAAATACATCTCTGATGGAGGGATTAAAGGGCACTTATTTGGTAATACAAGTATGTTTTATGAGATGTGTAGTTGATCTAGGTTTCTTGTTGAACAACTAGACCAATTCATTTTCCATAAGGGACATTGTGGCGGGAAATATTTCTACGATTGCAACCCATAGATTTACCTCGATTGGAAAATGGATCTGGTGGAACCCTCGATGTAGTGATTTTAAAATCAATATTGATGGCTCTTGTAACCTTGGAATCATGAGAGGTTTTTTTGGTCTGGGACTCTAGAGTCTCAGTGTTGATTTCTTTCAGTGGGTACTATGATAATTGTGATTCTCTTTTTGTAGAGGTGAAAGAATTGCTTAATGATCTGGAGATTTTACACTCCTCTAATATTCCTCTCATTGAGATTAAAATTGAATCTACTATCCAAATAAATTTTATTCAAGGCAGAAATAACCCCTAGGTCTATTACTTACATTATGAGAAATTATAGGAACCTTATTAGTTGAGGTAACATGAAACATACCTAGCACTAGGGGAATGTTGTTGTGAACTTTCTGTCCTCAAAAGGGTGATCAAAGAAACCCTCATATCATCTAATCCAATCTTGGCTCCTTCCCCTAAATGTGAATATTTTTTTGGGAAGATTCCTTAGGCCTTCACTATTTTTGGCCTCTATAATTCTGTTGTTTTCATTTCTTCACTAAATAAAATTTCCTTCATTGACCAAATTGTGTAGTGGTAATCCTTAATTAATTCAATCTATCAACCATATCACATGTTCAATTATTATAAGTAAATATAAACTTCAAATATTTAAGTTAAGTATATATTTCACACTTTATTTCGTATAAATCAACTCAATTTTTTTATAGAAACCACTATAGTTTTTAGTTCAAGATCATGTCAAGGATAATTTTTCTTATGGGGGTTTAATTAACATGAATGATAAACATTTAACCGGCATGTACGCATTAAAGCACAACACATACCCTTAAAGTATGCAACATTAAAGATAAAAAAGTAATTATTTATAGATGGCAGATCCAAAACTATAACATTCACTAATATTCATTAAAATTATTGCAAACATTCATCGCATTCCATTTACGAGAGGAAAATAACTTCTTTTCATATTAAATTAGTCAGTGGACATAATAACCATGCAATTTTTTCAATAGCCTAACGGTAACAGATTTCTATTCCATGAAAAAAATGAATATTAGTAATATTTAAATGTCTTAGAGATTCATCAGCCACATTCATTTTAGTAGGATCGTCAGTTATGCCATGTTTTTTATGATATGTCTAGTGAATGAAATATAATGTAACCAAAAAATAAAATTACAAAATTTCCCAAATAACTTCATTTATTTCGATGTTTTTAGAAAAATCCGTATATTTTGTTCATAACCCTTAAAAATCAAAGAAACAGCCAAAATATATTAAATAAACACAACCATAATTTTATCCAAATATTCAAGGAATACTCCATTCATAAGATCCCATAATACAATTGGATAATTTTTTAACCTAAAGGGCACAAACCTAAATTCATAATGACCATACGCAGTACAACACTTTTTCCGAGGGATTTCATCCTCATTAACCTTCATTTGATGGCTCCTAGACTAGAGATCATCCATTGAAAAATATTGATCTCCCTGGAGCTAATCAAACAAGTCATTTATATGAGGAAATAGATATTTATTCTTAATAGTGATGTAATTAAATTCTCTGTAATCAATGAAAATTTTTGTGGAACTATATATCTTTTTAACCAAAAGAATAAGATCATCCCAAGGTGAAGTGCTACGATGAATGAATAATTTATCAACAAATTCTTGTAACTACTTTTTGGAATCTAAAAACTCTAACTGATCTATTAGATAAGGAGGTTTTAAAATTTTTTTATAATTAAAAACTAATTAAATAGTAAATTCAACTTATTAATTTGGTTTAAGAGAAAGAAACTCATCAAGAAAAATTTCTAGAAATTATTTTACTACAAGAACATTATTAATATAATATATTCCATTATATTCAATAATATGTGTATGATAACATTCATTTCAATATTTTAAATTTTTCTCAGCTTCTTGTTATGTTATCAAAGGTAATAATTAATTCTTATATTTAAACTGGAATTCATTTCAAAAAATAAATTATTTGGATATGTAATTTATCTTAACATGATAATATAAAAGCTAATACATACCAAAGAATAAACAAATATCTAATCAGAATGTTAATATGGATTTCAAGGAAAATATTTCCATATATGGTAATAGGAAGTCCATTGTAAATTTATGTTACTTTAATACTATCCAAATATTTTTTACTAAATGTCCTAAAATTATTTCTTGAGGTGAAATTTTCACTTTACCTAAAAAAATATATGAAATAAAAGAGTGTTTAGATCCCAAATCAAACAATACATTATCATAATCTGAATAAAAAGGAGATGTACTTGTTACCACTTCATTCAATGGACCAAACTCTACCAAAGTAATTACAAAGGATTTAACCACACCCTTCTACTTCTATTATTTCTTATTCCAATAATTTATGTTCTTCTTCGGACATGCATCTACATAATGAACCCCCTCATTAAATTTAAAACACATTAATTCCTAATTATAAACATTTGTTATACCACTACCAAAATCATTTTCTTTTAAATCAGTATTGATTTACCAATACTTACCACTTCTATAGAACTTCCCAAATTTCATATGACATTTGATAAGTTTTTTTATCCACAACTATCAGAAAATAGAAAATTAGTTTTAGGAACCTCATATTACATTTATGGATTCTTTTACATTTATACCACATAGACCTCAATTTCATTATTTTTTATCTTGGAATTTTTTCTTCTTCAGCAAACTCTATTTTTCTATTATCTAAAAATTGAAAAATATTATCATAAATTTTAAATTCTCAAGAAACAAATTCTTTTTAGTATCCTGTATTTAATCATGTTGAAAAATGATTAATTTTACTATCAATAACTAGGATAATATTTCATTTTTAACTTCCAATTTGGTGAAGTATACTTAAAACATGGACACTGAATCCTCCTTATTTTTCATCAATTCCATGATTTTTTTCTATCATAAGTTGAAGAAAATTATGAAAATAGTTCTCAAGGAAACAATTATTAAATATATTTCATTCTATGACATCAATATATTCTATATCTCTAGTATTCTTAAACATAAATGACCATATATTGGCTTCACGTACAATATGTTAAATAGAAACAATTACCCTTCGATGATCCGAACAAACCATTACTTTAAACATACTTTCTAATTCAATAATATATCCCTCAAACACCAATAAGTCATAAGATCCACGGAAAAGTAGAGAGTGTTGTCTCATAAAATGATCCACTATCTACATGTTCCACAATTATTGATCTGGTCACTCTCTTTAAGGGATTCAACCACCATTTATATCTTGTATCAACTGATCTATCATAGTAACAAACTACTTATTTCCAATTACAACAATTCTAGTTTACTACTTTGGAATGATATTTTCCTCTTGGTGTCTTCCCACTTCATATTAATTTCTTCCTCTATATAAAACCATTTTAAATATATATAGTTTATATAAATAAACATAGTAATCTTCAAATTATATATCATGATAACCATAAATTTCAATTTCATTAGTTTACATATTTATATAATCCTGACCCCTAAAATTATCTAAACCTTTCATATAATAACAACTGTAAGGAAATGGCATTAAATAATATATAAATTGATTCCCTAGAGAAGAATCTATTTTGTTTCATTACTGAATATATTTTAGGTTTACTGTTTTAATGAATTGTGTCATCACCCTTATAAACTCTCAGAAACTAGATGAATCCACTCAATATCCATTTTTCCACAATATATAACCATTAAGATATAATAATTTTTTATGTCATGTCTTCTAAATTTTTTTCATCTCCTCATTACTATCCATACTCATCTAGAAACCCCTATAAAAAATATGAAATTGTGGATTGATCACAAATATCTCATTAAGTTCTACACAAAATAAAGAATTAAAACACTAATTATGCCTTAAATACTCTTTAAAAACATTTACCTTTTTCATAATATTTTTTTTTCAAAAAATAAACATTTTCCATCCTAAGAACTCAGCTTCAATCCCCAATGATTTTAAAAAATATTTCATAAGAAATCATAAAGGAAAAAATCAAAACAATTTAGTTTCAATCATGTAAAACATATGAAAAAAATTTCACAAAGTTATTCATTCCACCCTCAAGAAGAATAAAAAAACTTCCCTTCAAACATATTCTCATTAACTTAACTTTTGAAATTAGAATATTTCTATGAAACCCAAAATAAATAATAGATAAACCATGTAATTAAATATGGATATTATTTCTATGTCACTCTTATAATTACTCTTACAAATGGAATAACCTAGACTATAAATTCTAATTATATCTTAAGAGAAACCTAAGCTAAAACCTCTACCCCTTTACATAATTAATTGAATCGTTATATGTGGCTCACCCATCATAATGAGATATACCAGGATTACCCATCATAATGAGGTATATAATTCCCACCCTTAATCATAAAAAATTCCCAAGAATGATAACATATTCATAATAAATGAAATACTTCCATTCTATCATCATAATCATAAAAATATTCTTCTCACCCAAAAGAAATAATTTTCAGATATTGAAATATACATTCTATTTAAAACCAATTTTGAAAATACCTAGAAAAAAGGGAAGGATATTTTATCTTTAATGGAAAAACTAAATATTTTAAAGTAATCAAAACATAAAATAATGGTTATGGTGGGGGGGGGGGGTATTTATGCCAAATATGTTAAAAAATAGAATTCTAATTTTCATTTTGTAAAACAATTATGAAAAAAAGATTCTTTTTGAAAAGCATTGAAATAATGTCAATATTTACCATTATAATTCATTCATGTCCATATAAATACACCAATAAAATATTTTTATGAATATTTAAATGGAAGAAAAATATTTAGACTATAAATAATTATAACATTTAAAATGAGGTTTTATGGTACATTGTCTCTTACCACGAGCATGACCTCTCATGTATGCTCTTTATCTTTTGAAATAGTAAAGTCATATTAGTAATTTAATTTATTAAGAAACTTATACATGTTAATTTCACTATAATTATCTATTTTATTTCACATAAGACCATGTTTTATTTAGTTACTTAATTAGATAAGTCAATGTTGTACCTTTTGAGTATGTTCGGTTAATAAACCCAAAACATATTTGGTAGGTTGCTTATGGTAAATAGTGGTAATTCTTCCATCATATCTAAAATATTAATCTGGAAATTATTATAATAATTATACGTTAAATAAAATTTTATAACCATCCCTAAGTTACACACATGAAAGTAGAATCACATATCTTCATATAGGTGGTGGTCCACACGTACGCACAAACGAAGTTATCATTTTTAAATGAATGAAAATGTAATAAAATAGATGATATCATATCAATAAATAATATTAATTGTGCAATTAATATAATATATATTACTTTAATTCATTATAATAACAATTATTGTGAGTTGGTGATGGAAAATGAAACACATCACCTCGTGGAGGTGGCAATCTACATGTATGAATGGGTGATGTTTCCATTCCCCATAGGACATAAAATGTCACGACCTAACCCAAGCCAAGGCTCAATTAGAAACTACCACAATCCCATATCCATAGCCTAGGGGCTTTAAACCATCACTGAAGTCATAAATAACATGGGGAGGCCTCTTTCTAAGAACCTATAAGCACACACATAGCCATAGTTTACTCATCCAATCGTGAGAATTCAAACAAGAAAATCATGTGTCATACCCCACATGTCATCGCATACCATAGAAGGAGAGTAACAAAAACTAAAGGTATGGATATAGGTATATATATATATATATATATATATATATATATATATAAGATCGGTCAAAATTATCTAAAAAAAGATTGAAAGTGAATCTCCATCTCACATATTATCCTAGGATGAAAAGCCCCCAACAGTTCCAAAAGTCCATCAATGATGCCTAGCATCTCACGTGTCTGCTCAGATGTTACCACCCAAGCCCAGTAACATCTCATCACTGTGCTAAATAGTTGAGGGTCCAAAACTCTAGGAAAATGACCCATGCCTTAGTATAAGAGTAAGGTTTCACTCAAAAGTTATCAAGGGACCACTGCGCAACTCTACTAGAGGGTACCACCAAAAATTCACCAATGATCCACTCCCTGCTTTATTAGAGGGTACCAATCATAAGTCCTTGAAGACCCACTACCCAACTCTACAAGAGGGTACCACTCAGAATTCATCAAGGACCCAATGCCCATCTCTAATGAAGGGTACCACTCAGAATTCGTCGAGGACCCACTAGCTGACTCTACTGGAGGGTACCACTCGGATGTTGCTGAGGACCCACTACACAAATCTACTAGTGGGTTCCAATCAGAGGTTGTCGAGGACCTACTTACTAGATCCACTAAAGGGTACCACTAGGAAATCTTTGAGGACCCTCTTCTTAGCTCGACTAGAGGTTACCACTTATAATACCTTTGGTGATCCTGTGTAGTCATTTCTATTGTTGAGCATCACTTAACCAATAGTTTTTTCGTGAAAATTTTACATTGTTTCCCAAATCCATAATTGAGGGTTATGTCATGTTCTACATGAAAAAAACTCGGGATAGGATACTCGCAAGACAAAATATGAGTCCAAGTTAAGGAGATACGAAACCTTGTGGTTTACTAAAAATTAATCAAGAGGTGCACAACATGTGAGGGCACTCACATAGAGTGTGGTCCCACTCCACCATTTAGCCGTGTCCCTGGAAATCACACGACTCCCAACCCATGTAATAGTACATGCCATGTAGGTATACTACATGGAAATTCCAAACTAATTGGGACTAAGATGTTTCATTATAATTGTGGACATGTTCTCAATAATTTTCTATGTACATGGGTATATGGTGTGTTTCTTCACAGAGGGTGTTGTCCATATGATTTGGCCTTGTTTGTGTACTTCGACACATAGTTGTGTACCCGGTTGTTTACTCGCACATGGGTCACTACTTGTGTGTTCCACCACATAGGTTTTCCATTTGGGGATGAGTTACATGGTGTGTAAGAGAGACACATGACATTATATCCTTAAGAATTCCCAAAACCCTAGACCCCATACCCAAGGGTCTACAATTCATGTGTTTGTCCCTATGCACGGTGTGTGGTCGGGTTTTTTCAAAACATAGAAGATCTACTTTTTGTGCCTTTATTCAGGCCATTCATCCATATATCACACCTTGATTTTTCCTAATATCAGAAAATCTTGGAATTGGACATCATTTTCAGCCATCCTCTAGCTAGGATTATGAGTTTGTCGATCTTTATTGGTTTATCGCGTGTACCACATGCCCTCGAACCTTCTTCCATTGATTTAACGATATCATATCATCAAAAAAATCATCCATACCCTGTAACCATTCTTTATTTCTACCTGATTTATTTATTTGTCCCTTTTTATTGAAACTTTCATGATTATAGGTTCTTGATTGGGCTTGATACTACTCAACAACATCAAATTGGGACTGCAGGGTCCAACCAGTGAAGACTGCGAAGAAATTTATGGGGAAAAGTAGCATAAAAAAGGTTTATGGATCATTTCCAAGCATTCAGTCCAAAAATCAATAATGGGGATAATCCGGGTGAGAAAACATACTAAAAAAGAAAAAAAATTAATTAGGTACATTTGAACATGTAAAGATTTTGTAATTAGTATAGATTAGTATAAGGGATTGATCTTCTCAATAAATTTAATTATCAAAGAAATAAATCACAGTTTAATGAGTCCAACTTGAATATTGGATCATTCATCATTGAAGAATGTGTCTTCCAATGATCGAAGTAATTTGTTGTGATCACTACATCCCGATCTTCTATGATCTAGAGTTTCTTCATCATCTGAGGTGATTCACCAATAAAGGAGGAAGGAGAAGCTCTTAGCGGATCCAAAGATTATGAAGCTAAACCTAGGAATATTACCATGGGAGTATTCTTAAAGGATTACTCTTTATGGTAAAATGAATGAATGAATAAATTAATACAATGAATGTACCGCCAATGATCGTGATGTATGATTTCATCATGCCAACATTTTTGACATTGCAGCTAGGGAAAACACAGCACTCTGGACTCAACTTTAGTCTCAGATTTCTAATATGAGCTTTCATTTAAGAGTTGTCCAATTTTATTTAAGAACTACACATGTGTAATATAATACATATTTAATATTTTTCTAACATTTATTATGGGCTCAAAATTTCACATTATCTTAGCACCTATCTATGGAAATATATCTATAAATATTTATAAGCCATTCAAGGAAAAAATAGTTCCTCTACATCATTCCCTCTTTCATCATTTTCATCCCCAAAAAGAAAAACTAAAAAAAACTCAGTATATTGAGCTCGCATTTGGCCATCCATCTCCTAGGAACTATTCTAAATGTTCTCGTGATACTAAAACACGTGAACCAAGGGGATGGTCCATCCATAGAGTGTCCTCTCTTATTGATCCTTGATTTCAACTAGGTTGTCCCCAATGGTGGATCCATCCTCGATGTCCAGATCACCCCAGTCGATTATGTGCATGGAGTAATGAATGTATCTTCTCAACTATAACATGTGAAATATATTGTGCACCTACTCCAACTGTGGGGGTAGAGAGAGGTGGTAAGAAAACCTTACAACCCTTTTAAAATCAAAAATATTCCGATGAACCTTTGGGATATATTACCTCCCTAGACAAACCTCCACAATCATTCTCGTGTGGAGATTCTCCAGAAAACATGGTCTCGTGTGGAGATTCTCCAGAAAACATGGACCACCTTAAAGTCTCTGAAAAACATATCACGGTGGAGGATATTCCTAGTAATTCATTGGTTTTCGTCTATTTTTTTTATGCAAAGTGTGATCCAATCTTGAAACTTTTGATCTGGTGAATGTGGATTGAGTGATTGGTGGTGACTTCAAAATCATATTGGATCCTTCAAAGAAGAGGGGTGGTGGGGAAACCCTTTTGAGGGTCATGCAAAATTTCTCCTCTTTCATGGCTCGCAAAGGATTACTGGATTTGTGATTCTCTAGAGAGAAATTCACATAGTGAAATAATAAAAAAGGCATACACATGGTGTGTAGTAGACTCAACTATTTCTTGGCCAACATGCACACTGTTGAGGCTTTCCTGTGTGTCATGTTCTCTCGTCTGGTGAGAGATCTGTCTGATCACTCCACTCTCTTGTTAATTTGAATCTGAGTAGAGATGATAACAACACTTTATTCTTTTCCAAGTGGTGGGAAACTGATCTGAACTACAACTAAACGATCCAGGATTCCAAGATCCAACCCATGCATGAGTCTTCATGTCTTGGATTTCACAAAAAAAACTCAATCATTTGAAAGGTGACCTTAAAAGAAAGAAGAAGAATAGTACTACGAGGTTTCAGGACTTGGATACTATAGAAAATGAGATTGAGGTAGTCAATGCCAGGCTTAAAGACAGTTGGAATGATGATTTATTTAACAGATTTATTGAAAAAGAATAAATATTCGGAGATTCTATTAGAACAAGAAGGGGCACGTCGGGAGAGATGCAAATATAATAGGCTGAAAGAAAGCGATAGGAACACAAGTTTTTTCCATGTTTGTATTAAATAGAGAAAATTTAATGATTCCCCTAACATCTACATGTTGGATGGATCCTTTATTAGTGATATCAATGTGGTGGGAGTAATGGTGGAAGATCATTTTAAAAATCTACTAGAAGGTGTCAACCTGGCTATACCAAAGGGCTATTCATAGGGACACTCTGATTTATTTAATGTTACCCCTAGTGTGGTGTCAAAGGAAATCAAATTGGAGATGGAGATCATTCCTGATAAGGGTAAAATATGTAATGCAATGACTTTTCTTAGTTAGGAAAGCTCTCATGGACCTGACAGTTTCCTGAGATGCTTTTACGTGGCCTCTTGGGATCTGGTTAAAATTGATCTTGTTCGAATAATCCAAGACTTCTTCCATTAGCGGAGCCTACATCAGGTTCCTTGTGAAACTACTCTCGTTCTCATTCCTAAGGTAAGATACCCATCTTCTATTAAGAATTACACCGTATGTTCAATTTTCAATACAAGTTTCTTTCCAACTTGATCTACAAAATACTCTAATCTCAACATAATAAGTGTATCTTTGAAGAGAAGCATGGTTTTGTTAAAGGGTGATCTCTTCAGGTAGCCATAGATCTAGCTCAGAAGATGATATGGGATATACATAGAAAGACATCAGGATCCAACTTGGAGATTAAAATTGATATTTATAAGGATTATGATAGGCTTGAATGGGGTTTTATTCTGAAAGTGATGTTTTGTATGGGATTCTCTTGATGAGTGTTGTAATTGTTCTTCTTGTGTTTTAGTTCTTCCTGGTTTTCGGTGAACATCATGGGAATGAGATGTGGCTTCTTCAAATAAATGATGGTTCTTATATAGGGAGATCCTATTTTTTCATTCCCTATTTATCCTGGATCAATATTCCCTCAACAAATTTTTATTATATAACATCAATAACAAGAGTTTTCTTCATTTCAGAAACAGATGTAATTTTAATGGCATCTCCCATATTCTCTTTGATGATTACTTTCTTATTTTAATTAAAGGAAGTAGTAGATCCCTTAGTGGAGCCTCCAATTCTTTGGAATAATATTGTAAATGTAGTGGTTAGTGTCTCAACCTTGAGAAAAGATTTATTTACACTTCAAATAGTAGTTTTGAGGTCATGTTTGAAAAATGGAGGATATGTTGAGAGTCAAAAGAAAATCCTTTCATATGGATTACACGGGGTCCCCTTTATACCCATGAGTCATACAGATCCATTATTTTGATAGCCTAGTTTCTAAAATCACAGGGTGTGTCAATGATTAGAAGATCCAATTCTTAACATTTGGGGGTCATATTACATTGATTAATTCCAAGCTAACCTCCATCCCAATACACGTACTTTCTATTCTCAATGTCCCAAAGGAGGCGGTCCACAAAATTGAGAACATCATGGTTTTGTTTGTTTGGGATGATCACTTGGATGGTCATTGTCACAAGGCATCCTGGGGAAAAATTGATAGGCTAGTAGAGGTAGGGGGAATTTCTCTAGGGAGTGTGTCCAATAATATGTATAGTCTTAAAGAAAAATTGGCAAGGGAGGTCATGGAAGTCCGTTCTCTATAGAAAAACTTTAGTTTTTGGAAAATATGGTGACGACCTGGATAATCCTAAGTGTAAAGTCTCAAATCTATAGAAAATCATGTGTGGAAATTTACCGATACTTCAATGTTAATCCAGGTGGATCATCAAACGCGACGAAATTAGCTACAAGAAACATAATTGGGTGGGTACTTCCCTTGATTTTCTAGGTTTCTAAACCCCTAATATCTCTTTCTCCCTGGCCAGTGAGTATCTGAGGCACATTCATTCCCCTCTTCAATCACATCAAATTGAAGTCTTCAATAGTATTAAACTCTATTTGTATCTAGAAAAAACTCATTTTTTTTCTAGTTCATCATCCGGCCTTTTTCGGCCAAAATATTATCACATGTCTCTCCAAAAAAGATTTGTGGTGGAAGTGGATCAATGTATCCAGTTCAAATATCTTATAATCAAGTTCAAATTCCTTTTGTATTGTATTTTTCATCATGAAATTCCATCAGATGATATGATCAGACGCAAAGGTATTTTCATGATTTCCAATTGTTCCTCATATCATAGAACCAATGATGAGTCAGTTGATCACCTTTTCGTTGATGGTGACTTGGAAAGGTCCATCTAGAGTGGTTTTAAGGAGCATATGGGTCTCACATTTTCATTTGGAACTAGTGACACAATGGTTAACTCCTGGTTTCATGGGATGGAGACAAATGGCAAGGAGAGAAAGACAAGGTCCATGCTCATCACATCTGGATGTTGGAACTTCAGTAATTCCATAAATACATCTTTGATGGAAGGATTCAAGGGCACTTATTTGGGCATAAAAGTATGTTTTATGAGATATGCAGTTGATCTAGGTTTCTTGTTGAACAACTGGACCAATTCATTTTCCCTAAGGGACATTATGGCGGGCAATATTTCTACGATTGCAACCCATAGAGTTACCTCGATTGGAAAATGGATCTGGTGGAACCCTCGATGTAGTGATTTTAAAATCAATATTGATGGCTCTTGTAACCTTGGAATCATGAGAGGTTTTTTTGGTCTGGGACTCTAGAGTCTCAGTGGTGATTTCTTTCAGTGGGTACTATGATAATTGTGATTCTATTTTTGTAGAGGTAAAGGCATTGCTTAATGATCTGGAGATTTAACACTCCTCTAATATTCCTCTCATTGATATTAAAATTGAATCTACTATCCAAATAAATTTTATTCAAGGCAGAAATAACCCCTAGGTCTATTACTTACATTATGAGAAATTATAGGAACCTTATTGGTTGAGGTAACATGAAACATACCTAGCACTAGGGGAATGTTGTTGTGAACTTTCTGTACTCAAAAGGGTGATTAAAGAAACCCTCATATCATCTAATCCAATCTAGGCTCCTTCCCCTGAATGTGAATATTTTATTGGGAAGATTCCTTAGGCCTTCACTATTTTTGGCCTCTATAATTCTGTTTTTTTCATTTCTTCACTAAATAAAATTTCCTTCATTGACCAAATTGTGTAGTGGTAATCCTTAATTAATTCAATCTATCAACCATATCACATGTTCAATTATTATAAGTAAATATAAACTTCAAATATTTAAGTTAAGTATATATTTCACACTTTATTTTGTATAAATTATCTCAATTTTTTTATAGAAACCACTATAGTTTTTAGTTCATGATCATGTCAAGGATAATTTTTCTTATGGAGGTTTAATTAACATGAATGATAAGCATTTAACCGACCTGTACGCATTAAAGCACAACCCATACCCTTAAAGTATGCAACATTAAAGATAAAAAAGTAATTATTTATAGATGGCGGATCCAAAACTATAACATTCACTAATATTCATTAAAATTATTGCAAACATTCATCGCATTCCATTTACGAGATGAAAATAACTTCTTTTCATATTAAATTAGTCAGTGTACATAATAACCATGCAATTTTTTCAATAGCCTGATGGTAACAGATTTCTATTCCAAGAAAAAAATGAATATTATTAATATTTAAATGTCTTGGAGATTCATCAGCCACATTTATTTTAGTAGGATCATCAGTTATGCCATATTTATTTATGATACGACTAGTGAATAAAATATAATGTAACCAAAAAATAAAATTACAAAATTTCACAAATAACTTTATTTATATCGATGTTTTTAGAAAAATCTGTATATTTTTTTATAACCCTTAAAAATCAAAGAAACAACCAAAATATCTTAAATAAACACAACAATAATTTTATCAAAATATTCAGGGAATACTCCATTCATAAGATCCCATAATACAATTGGATAATTTTTTAACTCAAAGGGCATAAACCTAAATTCATAATGACCATACGCAGTACAAAACTTTTTCTGAGGGATTTCATCCTCATTAACCTTCATTTGATGGTTCCTAGACTAGAGATCATCCATTGAAAAATATTGATCTCCCTGGAGCTAATCAAATAAGTCATTTATATGAGGAAATAAATATTTATTCTTAATAGTGATATAATTAAATTCTCTGTAATCAATGAAAAGTTTTGTGGAACTATATATCTTTTTAACCAAAATAATAAGATCATCCCAAGGTGAAGTGCTACGATGAATGAATAATTTATCAATAAATTCTTGTAACTACTTTTTGGAATCCAACAACTCTAATTGATCTATTAGATAAGGAGGTTTTAAAATCGTTTTAGAATTAAAAACTAATTCAACAGTAAATTCAACTTATTGATTTGGTTTAAGAGAAAGAAACTCATCAGGAAAAATTTATAGAAATTATTTTACTACAAGAACATTATTAATCTAAAATATTCCATTATATTCAATAATATGTGAATGATAACATTCATTTCAATATTTTAAACAAGAATTCATTTCAAAAAATAAATTATTTGGATATGTAATTTATCTTAACATTATAATATAAAATATAATACATACCAAAGATAAAATAAATATCTAATAGGAATGTTAATATGGATTTCAAGGAAAATCATTCCACATATGGTAATAGGAAGTCCATTGTAAATTTATGTTACTTTAATAATACCCCAATATTTATTTACTAAATGTCATAAAATTATTTCTTAAGGTGAAATTTTCACTTTACCGAAAAATATATATGAAATAAAAGAGTGTTTAGAACCCAAATCAAACAATACATTATCATAATCTGAATAAAAAGGAGATGTACTTGTTACCACTTCATTCGATGGACCAAAATCTACCAAAGTAATTACAAAGGATTTAACCACACCCTTATACTTCTATTATTTCTTATTCCAATAATTTATGTTCTTATTCGGACATGCATATACATAATGAACCCCCTCATTAAATTTAAAACACATTAATTCCTAATTATAAAAATTTGTTATACCACTACCACAATCATTTTCTTTTAAATCAGTATTGATTTACCAATACTTACCACTTATATAGAACTTCCCAAATTTCATATGACATCGGATAAGTTTTTTTATCCACACCTATCAGAAAATTGAAACTTAGTTTTATGAACCTCATATTACATTTATGGATTCTTTTACATTTATACCACATAGACCTCAATTTCATTATTTTTTATCTTGGAAATTTTTTTTTCATCAAACTCTATTTTTCTATTCTCTAAAAATTGAAAAAGCTTATCATAAATTTTAAATTCTCAAGAAACCAATTCTATTTAGTATCCTGTATTTAATCATGTTTAAAAATGATTAATTTTACAATCAATAACTTGGATAAGATTTCATTTTTAACTTCCAATTTGGTGAAGTATACTTAAAACATGACCACTGAATCCTCCTTATTTTTCCTCAATTCCATGATTTTTTTTCTATCATAAGTTAAAGAAAATTAGGAAAATAGTTCTCAAGGAAAAAATTATTAAATCTATTTCATTCTATGACATCAATATATTTTATATCTCTAGTATTCTTAAACATAAATGACCATATATTGGCTTCACGTACAATATATTAAATAAAAACAATTACCCTTTGATGATCCGAACAACCCATTACTTTAAACATATTTTCTAATTCAATAATATATCCCTCAAACACCACTAATTCATAAGATCCACGGAAAACTGGAGAGTGTTGTCTCATAAAATGATCCACTATCTACATGTTCCACAATTATTGATCTGGTAACTCTCTTTCAGGGATTCAACCACCATTTATATCTAGTATCAACTGATCTATCACAGTAACAAACGACTTATTTCCAATTACAACAATTCTAGTTTACTACTTTGGAATGATATTTTCCTCTTGGTGTCTTCCCACTTCATATTAATGTTTTCCTCTATATAAAACAATTTTAAATATATATAGTTTATATAATGAAACATAGTAATCTTCAAATTATATATCATGATAACCATAAATTTAAATTTCATTAGTTTACATATTTATATAATCCTGACCCCTAAAATTATCTAAACCTTTCCTATAATAGCAACTCTAAGGACATGGCCTTAAATAATATATAAATTGATTCCCTAGAGAAGAATCTATTTTGTTTCATTACTGAAGATATTTTAGGTTTAGTGTTTTAATGAATTGTGTCATCACCCTTATAAACTCTCACAAACTAGATGCGTCCACTCAATATCCATTTTTTCACAATATAGAACCATTAAGATATAATAATTTTTCTTTATGTCATGTATTCTAAATTTTTTTCATCTCCTCATTACTATCCCTACTCATCTAGAAACCCCTATAAAAAATATGAAATTGTGGATTGATCACAAATATCTCATTAAGTGCTACACAAAATAAAGAATTAAAACACTAATTATGCCTTGAATACTCTTTAAAAACATTTACCTTTTTCATAATAATTTTTTTTCAAAATATAAACATTTTCCATCCTAAGAACTCAGATTCAACCCCAATGATTTTATAAAATATTTCATAAGAAATCATAAAGGAAAAAATCAAAACAATTTAGTTTCAATCATGTAAAACATATGAAAAAAATTTCACAAAGTTATTCATTCCACCCTCAAGAAGAATAAAAAAAACTTCCCTTCAAACATATTCTCATTGACTTAACTTTTTAACTTAGAATATTTCTATGAAACCCAAAATAAATAATAGATAAACCATATAATTAAATAAGGATATTATTTCTATGTCACTCTTATATTCACTCTTACAAATGGAATAACCTAGCCTATAAATTCTAATTATATCATAAGAGAAACCTAACCTAAATCATCTACCCCTTTACATAATTAATTGAATCGTTATATGTGGCCCACCCATTATAATGAGATATACCAGGATTACCCATCATAATGAGGTATATCATTCTCACCCTTCATCAAAAAAAATTCCCAAGAACGATAACATATTCATAATAAATGAAATAATTCCATTCTATCATCATACTCATAAAAATATTCTTCTCACCCAAAAGAAATAATTTTCAGATATTGAAATATACATTCTATTTAAAACCACTTTTGAAAATACCAAGAACAAAGGGAAGGATATTTTATCTTTAATGAAAAAACTAAATATTTTAAAGTAATCAAAACATAAAATAATGGTTATGGTGGGGGGTATTTATGCCAAATATGTTAAAAAATAGCATTCTAATTTTCATTTTGTAAAAAAATTATGAAAAAAAGATTCCTTTTGAAAAACATTGAAAGAATGTCAATATTTACCATTATAATTCATTCATGTCCATATAAATACATCAATAAAATATTTTAATGAATATTTAAATGGAATAAAAATATTTATACTATAAATAATTAGAACATTTAAAATAAGGTTTTATGGTAAATTGTGTCTTACCACGAGTATGAATTGTCATGTATGCTCTTTATCTTTTGGAATAGTAAAGTTATATTAGTAATTTAATTTATTAAGAAACTTATACATGTTAATTTCACTATAATTATCTATTTTATTTCACATATGACCATGTTTTATTTAGTTACTTAATTAGATAAGTCAATGTTGTACCTTTTGAGTATGTTCGGTTAATAAACCCAAAACATATTAGGAAGGTTGCTTATGGTAAATAGTGGTAATTCTTCCATCATATCTAGAATCTTAGTCTTGAAATTATTATAATAATTATATGTTAAATAAAATTTTAGAACCTTCCCTAAATTACACACATGAAAGTAGAATCACATATCTTCATATAGGTGGTGGTCCACACGTACGCAAAAACGAAGTTATAATTTTTAAATGAATGAAAAGGTAAGAAAATAGATGACATCATATCAATAAATAATATTAATTGTGAAATTAATATAACATATATTACTTTAATTCATTATAATAACAATTATTGTGATTTGGTGATGGAAAATGAAACACATCACCTCGTGGAGGTGGCAATCAACATGTATGAATGGGTGATGTTTCCATTTCACATATGACGTAAAATGTCACGACCTAACCCAAGACAAGGCTCAATTCGAAACTACCACAATCCCATATCCATATCCTAGGGGCTTTAAACCATCACTGAAGTCATAAATAACGTGGGGAGGCTCTTTCTAAGAACCTATAAGCACACACATAGCCATATTTGACTCATCCAACCGTGAGAATTCAAACAAGAAAATCATGTGGCGTACCCCACATGTCATTGCATACCATGGAAGGAGAGTAACCTAAACTAAAGGTATGGATATAGGTATATATATATATATATATAAAAGATCAGTCAAAATTATCTCAAACAAGATTGAAAGTGAATCTCCATCTCACATATTATCCTAGGATGAAAAGCCCCCAACAGTTCAAAAAGTCCATCAATGATGCCTAGCATCTCACGTGTCTGCTCAGATGTTACCACCCAAGCCCAGCAACATCTCATCACTGTGCTAAATAGTCGAGGGTCCAAAAATCTAGGAAAACGACCCATGCCTTATTATAAGAGTAAGGTTCCACTCAAAAGTTATCAAGGGCCCACTGCCCAACTCTACTAGAGGGTACCACCAAAAATTCACCAATGATACACTACCTTCTTTATTGGAGGGTACCAATCATAAGTCATTGAAGACCCACTACCCAACTCTACTAGAGGGTACCACTCAAAATTCATCGAGGACCCAATTCCCATCTCTAATCAAGGGTACCACTCAAAAGTCGTCGAGGACCCACTAGCCGACTCTACTGGAGGGTACCACTCGGATGTTGTGAGGACCCAATACACAAATATACTGGTGGGTTCCAATCAGAGGTTGTCGAAGACCTACTTACTAGATCCACTAAAGGGTACCACTAGGAAGTCTTTGAGGACCCGCTTCTCAGCTCGACTAGAGGTTACCACTTATAATACCTTTGGTGATCCTGTGTGGTCATTGCTATTGTTGAGCATCACTTATCCAAGAGTTTTTTCGTGAAAATTTTACATTATTTCCCAAATCCATAATTGAGGGTTATGTCATGTTATACGTGAAAAAAACTCTGGATAGGATACTCACAAGCCAAAATATGAGTCCAATTTAAGGAGATACGAAACCTTGTGGTTTACTAAAAATTAATCAAGAGGTGTGAAACATGTGAGGGCACTCACATAGAGTGTGGTCCCACTCCACCATTTAGCCGTGTCCCTGGAAATCACACGACTCCCAACACATGTAATAGTACATGCCATGTAGGTATACTACATGGAAATTCCAAACTAATTGGGACTAAGATGTTTCATTCTAATTGTGGACATGTTCTCATGAATTTTCTATGTACATGGGTATATGGTGTGTTTCTTCACAGAGGGTGTTGTCCATATGATTTGGCCATGTTTGTGTACTTCGGCACATAGTTTTGTACCTGGTTGTTTACTCGCACATGGGTCACTACTTGTGTGTTCCTCCACATAGGTTTTCTATTTGGGGATGAGTTACATGGTATGTAAGAGAGATACATGACATTATATCCTTAAGAATTCCCAAAACCCTAGACCCCATACCCAAGGGTATACAGTTCATGTGTTTGTCCCTATACACGGTGTGTGGTCGGGTTTTTTCAAAACATAGAAGATCTACTTTCTATGCCTTTATTCAGGCCATTCATCCATATATTACACCTTGATTTTTCCCAATATTAGAAAATCTAGGCATTGGTCATCATTTTCAGCCATCATCTAGCTAGGAATAAGAGTTTGGTGATCTTTATTGGCTCATCGCGTGTAACACACGCCCCCAAACCTTCTTCCATTGATTTAACGATATCATATCATCAAAAAAATCATCCATATCATGTAACCATTCTTTATTTCTACCTGATTCATTGATTTGTCCTTTTTTTGAAACATTCATGATTATAGGTGATTGATTGGGCTTGATACTGCTCAACAACATCAAATTGGGACTGTAGGGTCGAACCAGTGAAGACCGCGAAGAAATTTATGGGGAAATGTAGCATAAAAAAGGATTAAGGATCATTTCCAAGCATTCAGTCCAGCAATCAATAATGGGAATAATCCGGGTGAGAAAAAAAACTAAAAAAGAAAAAAAATTAATTAGGTACATTTGAACATGTAAAGATTTTGTAATTAGTGTAGATTAGTATAAGGGATTGATCTTCTCAATAAATTTAATTATCAAAGAAATAAATCACAATTTAATGAGTCTGACCTGGATATTAGATCATTCATCATTGAAGAATGTGTCTTCCAATGATCGAAGGAAGTCGTTGTGATCACTACATCCCGATCTTATATTATCTAGAGTTTCTTCATCATCTGAGGTGATTCACCAATGAAGGAGGAAGGAGAAGATCTTAGCGGATCCAAAGATTATGAAGCTAAACCTAGGAATATTACCGTGGGAGTATTCTTATAGAATTACTCTTTAGGGTAAAATGAATGAATGAATAAATTAATAAAATGAATTTACCGCCAAGGATCGTGATGTATGATTTCATCACGCCAACCTTTTTGACATTGTAGCTAGGGAAAACACAGCACTCTGGACTCAAGATTAGTCTTAGATTTCTAATATGATCTTTCATTTAAGAGTTAACCCATTTTATTTAAGAACTGCACATGTGTAATATAATATATATTTAATATTTTTCTAACATTTATTATGGGCTCAAAATTGCACATCATCTTAGCACCTATCTATGGAAATAAATCTATAAATATTTATAAGCCTTTCAAGGAAAAAATAGTTCCTCTACATCATTCCCTCTTTCATCATTTACATCCCCAAAAAGAAAAACTAAAAAAAACTCAGTATATTAAGCTCTCATTTGGCCATCCATCTCCTAGGAACTATTCTAAATGTTCTCGTGCTACTAAAACATGTGAACCAAGGGGATGGTCCATCCATAGAGAGTCCCCTCTTATTGATCCTTAATTTCAACTAGGTTGTCCCCAATGGTGGATCCATCCTCGATGTCCAGATCACCGCAGTCGATTATGTGCATGGAGTAATGAATGTATCTTCTCATCTATAACATGTGAAAGATATTGTGCACCTAATCCAACTGTGGGGGTAGGGAGAGGTGGTAAGAAAACCTTCCAACCCTTTTTAAAATCAAAAATAGTCTGATGAACCTTTGGGATATATTACCTCCCTAGACAAACCTCCACAATCATTCTCATGGGGAGATTCTCCAGAAAACATGGTCTCCATACTCGAACTCAAAGGGACTATGATGGCATTATGCATAAGATTTATTCGTACTCTAGGACATCCTCATCCACTCACGAATGATGTATACCTTATCCATCCTCACATGCCCCATCTCTAGGCCAATAAGATATGTCTCACTGATCTTGGTCCAGTACAAGGGTGACCTACTGAGTCACCCATACCAGGCCTCAAATGGTTTCATGCCGATATTTGAGTGGTAGTTGTTGTTGTAAGAAAACTAATCCAAGGGAAAGTGACACTCCCAGCTCCGGCCAAAGTATAACATGGAAACCGTCATCATATCCTCCAATACCTGGATAGTGTGCCTAGTTTTCCCATTAGACTTGGGGGAAAGGCTATACCCATCCTCATTTGGTTTCTAAATTCCTCCTATAGGCTTACCCAAAATAGTTACGTAAACCGCACATCATTATCATAGACAATATTCAAGGGAACCCCATGAATTTTAATGGTATCTTGTACATAAAATTTACCCAAACTCATCAATGAACTCTACTCCCTAAAAGTAACTAAGTGTGACAAATTCATGATTCGTTCAACTTTCACCTAGATGATGTCATAGCCCTTAATTGTGCATGAAATCCCTATCAAAAAGTCCATGTATATGTGGTCCCACTTCCTCTTATAAATCTCAAGTGGCTGAAACAAATTGGTCATAACATGGTTCCTAACCTTCACCTACTAATAGGTGAGGCACATAGAGACAAACTCAAGTACCCTTCATCTCATGTTGGAACACTAAAAGTACCATTGTAGATCTCTATACATATTCCCCACATTGGTATGTATAGATAGGGGTAAAGTGTGGAACTCTCTCATCACATCCTCCGATATATTGACTAGAACCACCGTCCATCCTTGAAAAAGGATGGCATGATTCCCTCCTTCACAGTATCTATCTGGCGAGTCTCCTATGGATATCTGATCAGGTAAGACATTGCAGTCGATGTCTCACTATTATGACTCTCTCACATGCTCAAGAAGTAGAGGATTCAACACCATATAATGAACAAATGTTTTACCCTCCCGTTTCACCATGTTCAGCTGTAGGAAGGAAAACTGCTCTGAAGCCTCTTTCCCTAAGTGAGTATGTGACTTCCTTTCTAAGGGAATTTTCTACTATATTTCACATTCCTAGTGTATATACTATCTCAAAGTAATAGTCCTGTAGGAACTACAACCAATCCAAATGTCTCTGGTTCAAGTATCTATGTTTGAAGATATACCTGAGACTTTTCTTGTCTGATTAAACCAAAAATCTCCCCCCAAGAAGTAGTGTCTCAATATCCTCATGGTGAAGACTACTTCTTATAGTTATAGGTCATGATTTGCATAGTTTTTCTCAAGGGGTCACAATTACCTCGACCCATATTTGATAATTGTCTACTGTTGTATCAATGTGCATCTGATTTAGTCTCCTGAGGTATCACAATACACAACATACTCTATGCCATCCTTTGGAAGTCTCAACATCGGACCACTCATTAGCCTCTTTCTCAACTCCTTGATGTTCTTCTGGCACTTCTCAAACCATATAAATGGCCACCATTTCTGTGTCAAGTTAATCAAAGGGGTGGAAACTCTGGAGAAGTATACCAAAAACTTTCTATAGTACCCAACTAAGACAAAAATGTTCCACACCTATGACATGCACTTGCGTATTTCAAAAGCAATAATTGCATCAATATTTTCCAGTTCCACGGCTAGTCCAAGCTCTAAAATGACATTCCCTAGAAAGTGATCCTCATGAATCCAAATATGGAACATCGAGAGTTTCCCATAAAGCTGGTACCCTCAAATAAAATCTAGCACCATCCTCAAATGCATGCTCCTTCTCTGATATAGAGTAAATGAGTATTTCATCAATGTAGACAACAGAAAACTAGTCTAAGTATGGTTGGAAGACCTGGTTCATAAAATCCATAAATATGGTGGGGTATTTGTCACACCAAATGGAATCACTGGGAACACATAGTGTCTATAGAAAATTTAGAATGAAAACTTTGGAATATCAACCTTACATACCCCTAAATGGTTTCATTCAAACTAGAGATAGATCTTCGAGAACCATCTCGCACCTCACAAATGGTCAAAGAGGCCATAAATACTGAACATGATGTGCTTTTCCTTTATCATGGCGTGGTTCAAGCAATGATAATCCATGAAAATCAACAAGATCCCGTCCACCTTTTTCATGAACAAAATTGGGGTTTCCCAAGTGGAGACACTGGGTCTGATGAAATTCTTCTCATGAATGTCCTACAACTATAACGACAACTCACGAGTCTTGGTAGGGTCCATCTGATATGCTATAAATGATATTAAATTGGTTTTAAGATGTAATTCGAAGAAAAAATCCATCCACTGCATCAGAGGTAGTCTTGAAACATCCTCATGGAATACGTCCATATAATCCTCCACAACTGAAGGAATACATATTCCTAAAGATATTTCTATATTAATGGACATTTTCACCAAATAATCAGTGATGGTTTGAAGCCTCCTTCTTACAAAACACACTCCTCCCTCCTTGAGATGTCTCTATGACATAAAGTTAAATCTTGTCCCATCAATGGCTAACCATCTCACTCATCTATGGTGATAGTTGATCTAGGCTTAGAACATGTACAACCAATCCCTAACTAATATGAAATAATAGGGTTCCATCATGATCACAAAAAGGTCCCACTTGAACCTCTCTCCTTCAAGCGATAGCTCGCACTACTAGTAGATAAAAGATACTGAATAAGCGTTCTCTATAGGAACCTCAAGAAGAAGTTGATGGGTTAACGCCTCAAGGAGGAACTAAAGCTCTCATACTAGAACTACAGAGAAGAAGTATTGGATGAAATCTATGTATACTAATACTAAATAAAGATTATAATAAACATATATTATACCACTAATCATCTTGTGTGCTGTAGAATCATAAACTTGTAAAGCCTACCTCAGTCTGCGGCCCTGACTGCCAAATCCCTAGGCCTAATGTGGGATTACTGGTGGTGGTGGTGGTAGGATCTCATAGAATCATGCACCACCCATATCTCCTACTCATCCTCTTACTGTTATTCCTCTCTAGGTACCACCCTTCCCTCGAATAGGAGATCTGTGATCACAACATTGCCTATGTCATAACGTTCTGTTAGCTATATTTTAGTGCTGCTCATCACATCTAGTTGGGAAGTATCTCATCATGTAGCCTCACCCAACATTAGAAAAGGAAAATTCATCTTTAGGCTACCCAAGAAATCTATGGTACCACTGACCATGTGCCTAATTATGATCATGAGGAGGTCTCTTGCATCAAGATCTTGTCATCTGGTGTCTGTTAGCTTCCACAGATGACTCAGCCCTATAACGCCTACTATGAGCTCTAGTTTCCTAGTGTCCCTCTAAAATAATTCTCTCTATCACTAGTGTCTGCTCCAATACCATGAAATAGGTGGGGAGGCACAGGGGTACTACGCTGGCTCAATTCTCTCAGTGGAGTCTCTTCTCAAACTTCTATTCTTGGAAATAACCATCCTGGATCAGGTCAAGGGAGTATCGGATGAGGTCTGTGAACCTCACTGTATACTCAACCACCATCATCCATGATTTTTTCAGGTCCATAGGATCTTGAATCTGAACGAACCCTAAATAGGAGGTGTAATACTCCTATCAGAACAACTTCTAGAATTCAGGCCATGTGAGTGTTGAATCACCATGAATATGGGTAAAAAGACTCCACCAGCATCTAACTAATCCATGAAAAAGGATAGCTTCCAGGGAAATGAATTTATACATCAATGTCCAGATGATCCTAAATATATGGTACACATACTCTATCCAATCCTCTACTTCCTGAGGATCTATCTTCCCATGGAACCTTAGTGGCCTCTTGTGTTGGAACATAGAAAGTGGGCTAAGCTTCTTCACATACTCAGCCTGCTCTGATAGGAAAATATACTACTCAATTGGTGGAGGTACTACTAATTTCCCACCTAGAGGGGGAATCTTAGGGAAAGGACCTTGAACTGGGTCCTCATCACACATTAGATCATCATCAATATCTGGAACTTTTATCCTAGTTGGTTGTGGTCATGGTGGCATCTTGAAGGTTATAAAATTGTACCATATTCAGATGACAATATATATATATATATACATATATACATATAATAAAAATGGGTATCTGAATCAATAAGTATGATAAAAAAACTCAATTAAATATGATGTATGTACCATTGATCTGTGAAACCAATGTATCGGCATGCTGAGCCAACAAGAAGGTTGGAAAGGTCATGGTGAATAGATGCATCGACCAAATGTACCATCACTGGATTCCATGGCCTAAGAGATGCACTCAAGATACTCTAGAATTATTTCCCTAATCCAAACCTAAATCCTCATAAGGGGACTACTCCAGAAACCATCCTAAGAATTGAACAAGATCTAATAATAACCTTTCACAACCCAAACCAAGCTGAGGGTTTGAGATGAAACTACCCTATGCTCACCTCTATAGACAAGGGGTTGGTTAATAGTGTCGATGGAATAACTAACATAGGGAGGCCTTTTCTTAATTACATGTGTGAACACACATAGACATCTCGATGAAAAGTTTCAGAGGGAAAAAAAGTAAAAGAAGTATAATGTTATGGTAACAACCATTCTTACAAAACATCCAGATAGTACATGGGTACAATAGTTTAAAATGAAAAGTAAAGGAGAAAAATACATTCCCAAAAATAAATAAGTCTCAACCTGAAAAAAAAATAAAACAATAAGAGATCCTAGGGGTTGATCTCCATTCTATGACCACCGTATGCGGTCCAAATTACTAGGTGTACCTAAGACCATCTGAAGTCACCGCCAACCTGTCAGTCATTGGCATAAGAAAAAAAAACAAGTGAGTACATCCCATGTAGGTGTGAGAATATAAATACCCAGTAGGATGCCCAAAAATCTAAAGTGGGAGCATTAAAATATACAACATGAGTATAAAGACTATATATAGTAAGAAGGACATAGAAAGCAATGAAAGAGAATAGCTCTACCAAAACCAAGAGAGAGTAGCCTCATCCAAACATAAGGGGATCAATATGGTTTTTAGAGGAACTACATGTTGAGTCATTACCATATATAGCAGAAGACTAGACTCATCTAACCATGATATGCTAAACACGAAAAGCACATGGTATACCATGCGCGTCTTCACATTCCATTGAAGGAGAGTAACCAAAACTAAAGTTATGGATACAGGTCAATATATATATATATATATATGGTCAGTAAAAATAATACCAAAAAATTGAGTAGGGGGATCTCCATCTGAAATCTCATCCTAGGAAGAACAGTAAACAACAATTCAAAAAGTTCATCAACGATGACTAGAATCTCACTCGTCTGCTCATATGTAATCGTCCAAGTCTAGACACCTTTCGTCACTGTTCCACATAGTCATGGGGAAAAACTGTATGTAATGGACCCATTCCCTAGTACAATAGAAGGGTTCTAATCAGAATTTGTTGAGGACCCACTGCCCATCTCTACTAGTGGGTACCACTCAGAAGTTTTCAAGGACCCACCGCCCAGCTCTACATGAGGGTCCCACTCAAAAGTCTTGGATGACCCACTACCCAGCTCTATTGGAGGGTACCACTTTGAATTCACGGACGAAAAAATACCTAGCTCTACTAGAGGGTACCAGTTAGATGTCATCGAGGAATCATTGCCCAGCTCCACTAGAGGGTACCATTCACAAGTCATCAAGGACCTAATGCACTGCTCTACTGGAGGGTACCACTAAGAAGTCGTGGATGACCCACTGCATATCTCTACTGGAGGGTACCACTCTGAATGCATCTAAGATATCAAGCATGATCACTACCATCGTCAAGAATCCCCAAACTAAGAATCATTACTAGAAAATCTCACATTGAATCCAAACATCCAAAACTAAGGGCACCATCGTATTCTACATGAAAAAACACACATGATAGGATACTTGTGGGAAAAATCCAAGTCGAAACAAAGGATATGTGATCTATTGAGGCTTCTTACAAAGAAACCATGTGGTAAAAGGTGTGTGAGGTGACCTCCATGGTGTGAGGTCCCACTCACCACCCAACCGTGTCTCTGTCCAACACACAACTTCCAACCCATGTGGCAGTATAATACATTCATGTGGACTATATAGTGTGTAAAAAACTAACCAGGAAGGGGTTGTGTCCTCTTATAAGTGTTCGTGTAGTCAATCTATGTCCATGTGCTTGGGAAAATGGCATGTATATTTACATGGGGTGTCACCCGAGTTCACTACACATGTATATGTACTTCATTATATGGTCATGTACTCCCACATGGGGTACCACCCGTCTGTTCTTACAAATGGCTCATCCATTTGAGGGTGAGGTACACTGTGTGTAAGAGAGCTACAGGTTCTCATACTTATGATTTTTAGAAACTCTAGCCACCATGTCCAGGGGGCTACATGCCGTGTGGTCATCACTCTAAATGTTGTGTTGTTAGGTTTCTTATAGAATCTCATATCCTTTTTATGTGCCTAAACCTAGGTAATTATACCGAAAATCTAGCCTTGTTTCCACCAAAAAATCATCAGATCTAGGCATCAATCGTCATTTATGTCCATTCAGTGGCCATAAATCTGATTTCATTGATCATTATGAGTCGGTCACACAAAACTCATACCCTACACCTTCTTACATCAATTTATCAATATCTGATCAACAAAATAGTCATACAGAACCTGCAATCATTCCATATATGTGCCTAATTCATCAATTTATTCCTCTCTCATGAATCCTTCATGATTTTTAGGGTCTGATCAAACTTGGTACCACCCGAAAAAAATGTGAAAATGGGATTGAGGCCTCTAATCGGTGAAGAATGAAAAACAATTGTAGAGTAAGGCATAAGAATAAAGGTCTAAAGGTCGTTTCAAATCATTCTTGGGAAACAATCGAGAATAGGGATGAACCAGGTGTGAAAACTAAATAAATAAAACAAATTAATCTTGTATGTATAAACAATCCAAGGATCCACAGTTGGCACAGATCAATAGAAGTGAATGATCTACTAAATCTATTTAATCAATAAGGGTGTAAACCAAAAATTGATGGGTCCAACTTGGATATTGGATCATTCATCATTGAAGAACATTCCTACCAATGATCTAATGAATTTTTGTGTTCATTGTGTCCCAATATTCTTAGAACCATATTTTCATCGTCATCCATGTTGATTCTCTAATGAAGAAGGGGAATCTTTGGATGGATGCAAGGATTATGAGGAAAATCCTAGGAATATCTCCATGGAGGTATTCTTATATAATTTCTATTTAGGTTAAAATTAATTAATTAATTAACTAAATATTATATTAATACATTAAACATACCACCAATGTGAACTATGTATGAACGCCCCATGTCGACCTATTTTAGGCCACACCTATGATAAACATTGCGTTTTAGACACAGTTGTGGTCTCGTATTTCTGATTTGAGATTCCATTTAAGTGGTATCCCTGTTTCTTTAAGGACTACATGTGCATAATATAAAATGTATTTAATATCTTTATAATATAAATTCTAGGTACACCGGGCCTCTTAATCTCACACCGTCTCAACACATAACTTTGGAAATATATATATAAATATATTTCAAAGTCTTCCAAGGAAAAACCCAGGTCTATATAAAAATGGGGATACAAAAGAGATATTCCATAGTCATAATAAAATTTTAGAATATGTAAGATACTAAGGTAATTATTTCATAATGGTAAAATAATATTTGAAAAATTTATATGACTAAATATACTTGAAATAGGTATGTGAGGACTTATAACTTATTCTCAGATAACCTTTTTGGATTACACCTTAATACTTCTAGATTTGGTATTTTTGTGAGACTGGGACCTCTAGGATGTGGGGTGGATTTTTAGGAGATACATAGGTTGGGAATTTCTAAACTAGCATTCTATAAATGTGTGAGGAAGAGAGGAGACGATGTTCCATTTTAAAACTGAGGGGAGGGTCACTCTTGGAATTAATTAAAGTATTAAATTAATATAAATTATTTTCATTGGAAAAATGAATAAAATGATATATTTAGAATATAGTATTATGATGATTAAAATACTATCATAAAATTAATTTTGGATTAGTTTAGATGATATTTTAACCCTTTTCTATTAGTTTTAACACTCATTGACCATTTTGATGATTACCATGATATTAATATTTTTTACTCTTTCAGGGTCAAGAAAGTTTCTATAAAAGGAAAAGTGTCCCATAATTGGAAAATGGTTGATATTATAGATCATATCCACTTCTAGTTTTGGAAGATAATATTTTTTATAATTTGAAACCATTAAATAAATATTTATTTGACCTAATAAATCATTATAGTAATTTTAGAGACTATTCATATTGTTTGACATTAATGAAATCAAGATAGTAATAGAAACAGAAAATAGACTTATAAAACAACAATGATATGTGGTATTTATCTAAAAAATGTGCAAAACATAATAATTCATCAAAATTATATTACCTTTAATTTTTTAAAATCATTTATTTGAGTTTTCAATTACTTGAATAAGAACTATGTCAGTGTTCCATAAGCATTTAAGGTAATTATTTCGCTACTAAAATTTTAAAATATATTACCACATTAAAAAAATTCATGAAAACTTTTAATAAAAATTTATAACCTTACATAAATATTTTTTTATCTCTATCACAGAATATTATATTTATTAAGAGAAAGATAGTGATGTTATTTACTATTGGACCCTCTATGATAATGTAGTTGTCATAATCCCAAATAATGTCAATATACAGATTCTACACTTTCATGCCATTTTAAATATCTCTAAGTAAATCAATTATGTCATACAGAAAAATATACTTAAATAATTCAATAACCTATATTCATGAATAAGTATGTTTACAAGTGTATTTATACATGTACTTCTGGATAACACTTAGTCTCGTAATGATTTGTGTAAGATGGAAACTTCGTAGTCTTTTTGATTCCCTGACACACCGATGTTCGACACATCGATGTTTGACACACTGATGTTCGACACAACGATGTTTGACACACCGATGTTCGAAAAACCGATGTTCGACACACCGATGTTCGATACACCGATGTTCGACACACCAATTTTCGACACACAAAAGATTTACAGACCGAAGATTGTCAAACCGAAGATTTATAGGCTGAATTAGACCCACCAAAGTCAACACAAAAAATATGACACACCAAATATTGACACACTGAGGTCGATACATTTATGTTGATAGAACGATGTTACAAAACCAACGACAAAAGGCTGAAGATGAATCATCGATAGTCATAAATAACTGTTTCGATTTTATTAATTCAAATTAATTTCTAACAATCATATTCAGATAAATTAATTTTTCTTACATTATTTAATGTTGTTTGTAGGACAATCCGTAGACAGTACGAGGTGCATGCATGTGCAGAGATCTTCATGCATAGTGGATCTTGATGTATAAAAGGAATTCAATCCGAGCTCAAAATGAGAGATACATATATATGGATACATAGAGATATACATATACACATAAATCTTGAAGATCATGCTGAAATATAAACTGTGAAAACTCAGAATATTGAAGAGAGTGAAACTTGAAGCTCCCCTAGAAACTACCTACTAGAGCTTGCTGAAAATCCTCACAAAGAAGAACTGAACACATTCACAAGAAACTGTGACACTCTGTTCTGAATCCAACCTTCAGAAGAGGACTCAAAGTTCTTCCTCAACATTCATTGAATCCAGAGCATTGCTGCATAACACATAGAGAATTCTAAACCCTATTATCTTTCATAACTCTATTGTGTTATAACTATTTGAGAAGTGTGTATATCTGTTTCAATCTCACACACTGTTTCCTGAGCTAAACAGGTGGATACCAAAATATCCTCACTCTAAATCCCTTCTCACACTTTTATCCCATGTAGAACTGTGGAAGAGATCCTATGAGATCTGTTTATTTGTTTTTCCCATGAATAACTATGGTAGAGGTCAAGTGTGACCTAGATAGCCTGTGTGCTATTTTGAACACCGATCTAGGATGTGGATCAAAAGTTTATTAATATAAACTTCTTGGTGTTGGGTGATCACCAAGTGGATAGGACTAAGTCTCTGCTTGATACTGAACCTCTTTTTTTATTCTCGGTGCAGTTTATCTTATATTTTTTTTATCTATTTTTTATTTTTGGAATTAAGATAATCTGAAATTTGATATTTAGTTTAGTAAGTGTTTACATCTATTTTGAATCAGTATGTTTCTTTCAAATGTTTTACTAATCCTTAGATTGGGAAAGTTGAGAACTAATCAATCTTTAAAGAACCAAATTGAACCTTCAAGACTTTTATAAATTCAGTACAAACTGACTTTGTGTTTATTTTCATAGGGGGTTTTTATTTTCCAAAGAACCCTTTTAACATAAATTTTTATAGAGACTCAATTCACACCCCTCTTGAGTCATCTACTCTGACCAACTTTTAGTATCAGAGATGTTGAAAGTTACTGTTAGTTTTTCAAATTGTGTCAACTATGATTATAGTTGTGTTTCAAAGATCATCAAATTTCAGTTATTTATAAATTTTTATCTCTTTGAAATTCTTTTACAACCTTTATCATAGAAAATAGATTAGAAGGAGTTTCTACCAATATATCATATTTCTTTAATGAAACTAACTATGCTCAGTGGAAGATTAAAATGAAAATACATCTAGAAAGTATGGGATTTAAAATTTGGACTTCTATTGAAAGTAAATATGCTATTCTGGAAACTACTAAAAACACTTGGGATGAACCTACCAAGACTACCTATTAAAATAATTGTAAAGAAATGAATGCTCTATACTATTCCCTAGTAGATGAAGAGTTTAACCGTATCTCTTCTTGAAAAACTGCACATGAAATTTAGGATACTCTCTCTGTTTCTCATGAAGGTACATATAATGTTAAATAAATGTGATTGAAAACTTTTACTGTCAAATACGATAACTTAAAATGAATCTTGAAGAGTTAATTTCTGATATGTATCTCAAGTTCAATGAAATTATGAATACCATGATTTATTTAGGAAGACAATTAACTTCCCAAGAGCAGATCATGCAGATTCTACGATGCCTACCAGAAAGATGGTGTGGAACATCTGTGTCTATCAGAGAATTGTTCGATATTGATAAAATGTCAGTGAAAGAATTGATTGGAAAATTAATGATGAATGAAGAATAATTTAATGTAAATCAAGAGGAGGATGAACCAAAACTAAAGTCCGTAGCTTTCAAGACAACTGTATCCAAATGTAAAGATAAAGAGACAATTCAAGCTACTGTTGAAAGCTCAATCATCGATGAAGTTTCTTCAAATAGTGATGAAGAAATGGGCTAGTTGGCTAGATGAATCAAGAAATTCTATAGGAAAAATAAGTTCTTCAAAAGGCCTAGTTACAAAGGAAAGCATGATAATAAGGGAAATTGAAAAAAAGATTGGAAGAAAAATGATAAATCATAAGAGATAATATGTTATGAATGTAAAAGGAAAGGACATTTCGAGGCTGACTGTCCAAAGATGAAATATAAGCAAAAGTATGAAAATAAGGATATAAATTATAAGAAAGCAATGAAGGCCACCTGGAGTGCCTCCAAGGATAGCTCAAGTGAATCCGACTCTTCTCAAAATGAGAAATATATGGCTAATATGTGTTTCATGAAAAACACAAATGAGGTAACCTTAAACTCTCCTGCACATAATTTTTATTATTATGAAAGAGAGTATGAAAATATGACAAATGATGAACTATTAAAATATTGCAACATGTTAGAGGAAACCTATAATGAGTTGAAATTTAAATATAAATCTTTTAAGAAACAACATGATCTTACTATGACTGCTAAATCTGAACATACAACTGAAAAGTAGAAAAATTCTCCACTGCTCAAAGAGAACAATGAGTTAAAAATGTCTAATGAACAATTGAAGAAAGAATTAGAAAAGTTTACAAATGGGAGAAATAATCTTACTCAAATTCTTGGTAAAAAAATAGATCCTAAGTATACTTCTGGGATAGTATATAAACTAGGTCAAAGGAATTTATCCAAATCCCATTTTTTACCCAAATCTATAAAATCTGCTACTTTTGTAAAAAAACCAAAATTGTACTGCAAGTTCTAGTTCCACAAATTCTTCTACTGTATCCAATTCTTCAGGACAAAACATGGTTTATTTTTCAAACACATTATATTTCACATATAGGAAACCCATAAGATAGTTGTGGGTTCCTAAGGATTATATTACTAATATATGTGGACCCAGACAAATATGGGTTCTAAAGATGATTCTTGGTTAAACTGTTTTGTAGGTAAACTGACTAATGAGATCCTATAAAAAGTTGTGGTACTTGGACATTGGGTGTTCAAGACATATGACATGGGATTATTCAAGCATTAAAAGTCTTACCAATATTGATGGAGGACATGTCACATTTGGTGACAATGGTAAAGAAAAAATCATCGGCCTCGGCCAGATTGGTAACCCTAACTCTATTTCAATTTCTAAAGTAATGTATGTTGATGGATTAAAGTATAACCTACTCAGCATATCTCAACTATGTGATGATGGATTTAATTTTAAATTCAAAAATGATTCATTCCATGTTTTTTATGCCAAGAATAATTTAGTATTTACTGATTTTAGAAATTATAATGTATATGTTATAAATCTAGACATAATAGCCTCACAGAATGTCTCTTGTCTAAATTCATTTCAAAAAGAGTCTTGGATTTGGAAATTAAGACTAGAACATTGTAATATAAACTATCTTTGGATGTTAACTAGAAAATACTTAGAAAGAGACTTACCCAAATTATAGTTTCCCAAAAAAAGTATGTAATCCTTGTCAAAAAGGAAAGCAACATAAAATCTCTTTCAAACCAAAGAAAGAAGTAACTACTTCTTAACCTCTCGAGTTGGTTCTCATGGACTTGTTTGGACCATCTAGAGTTTCAAGTCTTAATGGGAAGCACTATGTTTATGTTCTTGTAGACGATTTCTCTAGGTATACCTGGACCTTTTTCCTGGCTCATAAAAGTGAATCTTGTTCACACTTTACCAAGTATGCTTGGACTATAGACAATCATAGTGGAATTAAGATTGAATCCTTAAGAAGTGATCATGGCCGTGAGTTTGAGAATCGATATTTTGAAGATTTTTTCTCACAAAATGGCTATAATCATAACTTATATGCACCTAGGACACATCAACAGAATGGTGTGGTAGAAAGAAGAAATAAAACCTTACAAGAAATTTCTCAGACTATGCTTAATGAATATGATTTACCCATTTTTTTTTGGGTTGAAGCTATTAATATAGATTGTTACATAATAAATAGTCTTAATTAGACCCATTCTTAAGAAAAATCCTTATAAGTTGTGGAATAATAGGAAACCCATATTAGGTTATTTTAAAGTGTTTTGATGTAATGTTTATATTCTAATCACTAAGGATAATTTAGATAAATTTTCTTCTAAAAGTGATGAAGGAATATTTCTTGGATACTATACATCATGTAAAGCCTATAGAGTCTTTAATTAGAAAACCAAATGTGTGTAGGAGTATATACACATCAAGTTTGATGAAGCAGATCGACATGAACCCAAGACTTCACTAGAAAATATTGAAGAAGATATGTCCAATCTGGACATTGATGATACAACCTCAAATCATCATTTGAAAGAATCTGTGAAAACTTTCAGTTATAAAAATTCACCACATCCTAACCGTAGTGAACTAGATCAACCTGACCAACCTGAAATATCATGTCCTACTTTCTCTAGACCAACTAGAACCCTTAAGAATCATCCCTTAGATGCTGTTGTTGGAGATTTAGATAGAGGAACACAAACCAGAGCTTTCTTCAGAAACCAGGATGAACATCAAGCCTTCTTGTCAAAACCTGAACCGAAAAATATCAATGATGAAATCAATGATTAATTTTGGGTAATGGCCATGAAAGAATAACATAATCAGTTTGAAAGAAATAAAGTTTGGAAACTTGTAGATAGACCTAAGGATACTTTAAATATAGAAACCAAATGGTTGTTTAGAAATAAGGTAGATGAAGTTGGAAATATAGTTAGGAATAAAGCTAGACTAGTTGCACAAGGATATAATAAAGAAGAGGAAATTGATTATGAAGAGTCTTTTGCACCAGTATCTAGACTTGAGGTAATTAAGATCTAACTTGCCTACACAACACACTTTAATTTTAAAATT
The DNA here is from genome assembly GCA_963277665.1 of Viscum album. Classification (NCBI taxonomy): domain Eukaryota; kingdom Viridiplantae; phylum Streptophyta; class Magnoliopsida; order Santalales; family Viscaceae; genus Viscum; species Viscum album. The sequence continues at coordinate 836,389,517 of OY728128.1, read as the reverse complement.
TATCAACTGGATGTCAAAAGTGCATTACTGAATGGTTATATAATTGAGGATGTTTTTTTTTGAAAAACCTCCTAGTTTTAAAAATCCAAATTTTCCAAATCATGAGTTCAAATTAACAAAAGCTTTATATCATTTGAAACAAGCTCCAAGAGCTTAGTATGAAAGGTTAAGTAATTTTCTTATTTCTAAAGGTTTTACAGAAGGAATTGTAGATCCTACATTATTTATAAAAAGTGTTTCGAAAGAAGTTTTAATATTCCAAATATATGTAGATGATATTATTTTTGGATCTTCTAAAAACTCTTTATGTAACTATTTTTCAAACATAATGCAAAGTGAGTTTGAAATAAGTTTAATGGGTGAAATTAAATATTTTCCTGGATTTCAAATATTTCAAAATAAATATGGCATTATTTTAAATCAATGTAAGTAAACAAAAGATCTTTTGAAAATATATGGTTTTGATAGCATTAAGAGTAGTGAAAAACCTATGAGTTCTACATGTAAGTTAGATCTTGATAAAAATGGAAAATCATTTGATCAAACTGCTTACAGAGGAATGATTGAAACTTTGTTGTACTTAATAGCTAGTAGGCCAGATATTATGTTTAGTGTGTGTATGTGTACGAGATTTCAAGAAAACCCAAAAGAGTCACATTTAAATTTTATTAAAAGAATTTTCAAATACCTTAAGTATAAAATTAACTTAGGATTGTTCTATCCAAAAGGACAACCTTTTGATTTAGTTAGCTATTCAGATGCTGATTTTAGTGGATGTAAGTTAGATAGAAAGAGTATCTCTGGAACATGTCACTTTTTGGGAAAGTCACTAATATAATGGAGTAGTAAAAAGAAAAATTCAATAGCATTATCAACTGTTGAAGCAGAATGCATTGTTGAGGGTAGTTGTTGTGCACAAATTTTGTGGATAAAACAAACCTTATTAGATTATGGATTTCAATTTAGACATATTCCGAAAAAACTATAACAACACAAGTGCTATTAACATTTCTAAAAGTCCAATTTATCATTCTAGAACAAATCATATTTATGTAAGACATCACTTTTTGAGAGATCATTATTAAAAAGATGATATAACTCTGGAGTTTATTGGGACTGAACATCAGCTTGCTGATATATTCACTAATAACTTAAATTCTAAGAGAATGAATTACATCAGACTAGAACTAGGAATGATAAATCCATAGGATCTTCTTAAAACCAATCCTTGAAACCGATCTATTGAAAACAATCTCTTGAAACTGATCTCATGAAACCGATCTTCTTGAAACTGATCTTCTTGAAAATGATCCATGAAACTGATCTCTTGAAACTGATCCTTGAAACCAATATCATGAAACCAATCCTTGAAATTGATCTCTTGAAACCGATCTCTTAAAAGCAATCTTCTTGAAACCAATCTCTTCAAACCAATCTTCTTGAAACCAATCCTTTTGAAATCGATCCTTGAAACTGATCTCATGAAACCGATCCTTGAAACTTATCTCATGAAACTGATCCTTGAATCCAATATCTTGAAACCGATCTATTGAAAATGATCTTATTGGAACAGATCATCTTGAAACCGATCTTCTTGAAACTAATCTTCTTGAAACCGATCTTCTTGAAACCGATCTCTTGAAACCGATCTTCTGGAAGCCGATCTTCTTGAAACTGATCTTCTTGAAACCAATCTTCTTGAAACCAATCTCTTGAAACCGATCTTCTTGAAACCAATCTCTTGAAACCCATATTCTTGAAACTGGTCTTCTTGAAACCAATCTTCTTGAAACCAATCTTCTTGAAACTGATCTCTTGAAACCGATCTTCTTGAAAACGATCTCTTAAAACCGATCATCTTGAAATTGATCTCTTGAAACCGATCTTCTTGAAACTAATTGGTTGAAACTGATCTCTTGAAACCAGTATTCTTGAAACATATATTCTTGAAACCAATTCATAAAATCGATTATTGAAACTAATTCATAAAAAAGATCCTTGAAACTGATTTATTGCAACCGATGTAGTTATGGATTTTTTTTAAAATTTTGTCTGTTTTAAATAAAATGACGTTGTTTTACTCTCATTTTTCCACGTTTAATTTTTATGTTTTATGATTTACAATCCCAAAATGATATATCTAGTTTAATCCATCCAGACCTTTCACTTTCTCATCTACTGTAAAGCCTTCTACCTTTTGTCACTCTTCCTCTCGACTCTCGACCTCTCAACACTGTTGGAATCTGAAGTCTTGTCATGGAGAGGACCAAGAATGCAATGGAAGAACCTAGAAAATATCCGTATCCTAAGCATTAGAATGGTGAGTCCAGTGGTATTGGGAAACCATGATTGGAAGTTCGAGTGGTTACGGCTGAAAAGGAGTTTTCTTCTGAGTGGCTTATATCAAGAAAATCCTTTTTGTTGAAAGTACTGAAATCTCAGGGATGTCTCAGTTGTTTCACAAAAAATGAAAGAGCATGCAATCCCCAGCTAGTGAATGTGTTCTATAAACATTTTAGGATATCCATGGATGAAGCTGAGGCAGCAAAGATAAAGTCTGTAGTAAAGGGAAAAGAGATAGCTTTTTCATCTATGGAATGGGCTAAATTCTTAGAAATGCCTCATGAAGGTGTCTTTGCTGACTATCCTAGTAACATTCCACCTTCCTCTAATTTTTTATCTTATGAAGATTCTCTGAAGGAGCTAACTAGAAACAGATAATCTTGGAGGACTGTTGCAAATGAATTCGAAGAATAAGTGAGATAGCTTTTTAAGTTCATACAACATCAAATCTGCCCAATGAAGGGAGATTTCTCTACTGTGAAGTATCCAACTGTTTTCTTGATATTTTTGTTGAAACATGGGATTAAAGTAAATCTATGTAGGTATCTAATGGTGCATATATCTGATATGATTAAGCCATCCAAGAAGTTAACCTGCTAGTACTATTCGAGGATTATTTCTACCATGTTAAAAAGATTAGGTTGTGTGAAGATGGAGATGAAGTGTTAAGTGCTTGTAGTGGTTTTTGTCTTCAAAAATACACTTGCAAAAGGTTGAAAATATTCTAGAACCCATGGAAGAGATTTTGGGTAGGAGATAAGGAAATGATATATGAGGATTTCAATCCATTTTACCACCCTTCTAGACCAAAGGACCAAGTTTATCTAGGTCTCAAACCAGAAGAGGTTCCAGTTTATTCTGATGAGGAAGCTGAGGCAGAAGTTCCAAGAGAAGAAGTATGTCCTTTTAATGATAGGAGTGATCCTAATATTGATGAAAGTCCCAAAGATATGTCTTATAGACCTGCTTGTCCACCTTTGGACTTGCCCTCTAGAGAATCTTTATTAGGTGATGAGGATGAGAAAGAAACTGAAGTTACTAGAGTTAAAGGATATGTTAGTAAATATGATTAGGAATCAGATGATGATGATGGCGGTGGTGGTGGTGATGATGGAGGAGATGATGAGCATTTGAGTGACTCTATAAAAATGGGACAATAATGGTTAATAGTTCCAGTGAGGAATCTATACATGGAGCTGGTGAGGGTGTTGAGCATGTTGAACAACATGCTATTGGACATGGAGATGCTGAACATGAGGACAGGTCACCCCTTCCGAATGCTGAAAATCAAGAGATCATTCAGGAATTGGATGATCTTATGGCTTCTCGCCAAGTGGAAGAAGATGTGGTACCAGTTCCTCAAACTGATGAAGTGCCTGGTGAAGTTGAAGTAGCTGGAGCCCAAGAAGAACATAAAGTTCAGTTGGTTTCTGCTCCCTGACAAGTTGTTATGACCTGAGACCAGTTTAAAGTAGGTGATGTTGATGATGTTGTTCCTAAGTCTCAGGGAAGAAGGATTAGAATTTATACTGTTGATCCAAGAGACTATACCTATTCTAGAGAGTGGAATAGTGAATCAGGATATATTATTTTTGGTTTAGAATATGTCTCGGATGAAAAGAGGGTGCCTTCTCCTCCTTCTCCACAAGTCTAAGCTGAACCAGAATTTGTTGCACCTGTTCCCCAAGCTACACCTCCAGAAGTACAACTAGTAGCTCTTGTAGTGCCCCGTGATTATGTTACTAAAGCTGATTTGGAGAAATTTAAAAATGATACATGCGATTCTTTGATAGCTTCAGTTGGATACAGAAATGAAGCCTCCACTTCATTAGGTATCTCAGATGCTGATGTAGCCAAGATTACAAGAATAATGATCCAGGAGATTCAACCAAATCTCATCACAATAGTAGAAACCATTATTAGACACAATACCTTACTAAGAGAAGAAGTAAGAAAGATGAGCAAGGAGTTAAATTCTTGAACATCTGAATTCAAGGCCTCCTTTAGTGGTGTTATGGAAGTTATTAGGAACTTGGTAACTCATCTACTCAGTGTGGACTTAAAGTAGTTGAAAGACGAGCTTGAGAAAATGTTGATTATCCCATCCAATTCCAAGAGTGGGAAAAGTATTGTTGCTGATTTGGAGTCTCTCAAGGTTATGATGAGAGAGGAACTTCAAAACCTTCAGACTGTTTCAGACAAAGAAACCCTTGAAAAAGTACATCGAAATACAGACCTTGTTTACAATATGGCTAGGAAGTGCACAAATGAAGCCTCTGCAGCTCAGAAATAAATTTCAGAAAAGGTGGATATGTATTTCACGAAGATTTATACCAAGCATGATCTCATAAATAACTTCAAGTTTCTCACAGAAAATCTTATAATTCCTTCAGTCAAAGAATCTTTCAAGAATTAAGCCCTTCAATTGAAGGATTTTACAGCTTTGATGAGTAAATTTATGGAAAAAAAGGATGACTTAGAAAAGGTGATGTAATATAGTGGAAAAATCATTAATTATTTCATCAATATTCTTAAGCCTTATCAGTATGTTTAGATTGAGGCTATTTTGGTCCCTCAAGAAGCTTCAATAGGTCTTACCTCTCTGCCTCCTTCTCCAATGAATGTCTCTAAGGCCCTTCCCAAGATTCGATCAATCATCACAGAGCAAACTCCAAGTCAAGTGTTTTTATAAAGGAGGCATACCCTTACAGCTACTGTTCCTACAACTGTTGCCCTTCCTAGTGTTATCTTCAGACCACCTCTTCCCTCTTCCATAACCAAACCTTCTCCTTCTCCCTTTCATCCTTCAGAAAAAGTAAAATCCCCATACCAGCCAAACCCTTAGTGGTGGATTGTTTTTCTTTTACAGGGATTTGATCTTTTTTTTGTTTGGCTTGTGCTTTTATGCCTCTTAATGGTAATCTTCATGGTTACTTTCTTTTATTTTATTTCTCATTTCTGATTTTGTTTTCGCTAATCCCAAAAGGGGGAGAAAATAAGGAAAATAAGGCATACATTATTTATCTAAGGGTGAGATTCTCTGGTTTAGGACACATGGAAAGTACTCTTTTTAATCCATTTATTTAGGGGGAGATTTGTTTTATAAATTCATATAAGGAAAAACTTCAGTTATATTTGATAATTACATTTAGTGTAGTATGCTATGTCTATCTATATATATTGTATATATTTTTCATGTATGCCATAATTTGTGATTATCAAAAAGGGGGAGAATGTTGGACCATCTATGATAATGTATTTTTCATAATCACAAATAATGTCAATATACAAATTATACTATTTCATTCCATTTTAAATATATCTAAGTAAATCAATTATGTCATACATAAAAATATACTTAAATAAGTCAATAACCTATATTCATGAATAAGTATGTTTACAAGTGTATTTATACATGTACTTTTGGATAACACTTGGTCTTGTAATGATTTCTGAAAGATAAACACTTCATAATCTTTTTGATTCCCTGACACACCAAAGTTTGACACACCTATGTTTGACACACCGATGTTTGACACACCGATGTTCGACACACCGATGTTTGACACACCGAATATTGAAAGGCCGAAGACTGATAGACTGAATATTGACAGACAGAAGTTGACATACCAATTTTCAACACACCGATGTTCGACACACTGAAGATTGACAGAATGAATATTGACAGACCGAAGATTGACAGACCGAAGTCGACCCACCGAAGTCGACACACTGAAGATGACACATCAAATATTAACACACCGAATTCGACACACCGAAGTTAACAGACCGATGTTACCAAACCGAAGACAACAGACCAAAGATGACTCACCGATAGTCATAAATAACTGTTTCAATTTTATTAATTAAAATTTATTTCTAATGGTCATATTTAGACAAATTAATGTTTCTGACATTATTTAATGTTGTCTATAGGACTATCTGTAGATAGTATGAGGTACATGCATCTGCAAAGATCTTCATGCCTAGTGGATCTTGAAGTATAAAAGGACTTCAATCTGAGCTCAAAATGAGAGATACATACAGATGGATAAATAGATATTTACAGATAAACATAGAGTTGAAGAACACGCTGAAATATAGACTGTGTGAATTCAGAATATTGAAGAGAGTGAAACTCAAAGCTTGAGCTCACCTAGCAACTACCTACTAGAGCTTGTTGAACATCCTCACAAAGAAGATCTGAACACTTTCACAAGAAACTACAACACTCTGTTCTGAATACAACCTTCAAAAGAGGACTTGAAGATCTTCCTCAACATCCATTGAATCGAGATCATTGCTGCACAACACACTGAGAATTCTAAACCCTATTCTCATTCATAAATCTAATGTGTTATAACTATTTGGGTAGTGTGTATATCTGTTTGAATCTCACACATTTTCTTCTAATCTAAACTAGAGGATAACAAAATAACCTCACTCTGAATCCCTTCTTACACTTGTTTCCCATGTAGAACTGTGGAAGAGATCCTGTGAGTTCTGTTTATTTGTTTTTCCTACGAATAATTGTGGTAGAGGTCAAGTGTGACCTAGAAATCTTGTGTGCTGTTGTGAACCCCGATCCAAGGTGTGGATAAAAATATTATTAATATAAAATACTTGGTGGTGGGTGATCACCAAGTGGAGAGGACTATGTCTCGGCTTGAGACTGAACCTCTTGTTTTATCCACTGTGTTGTTTATCTTATATTTTTTTAATCTATTTCTTATATTGGAATTAAGATAATTTGAACTTTGATAGTTATTTTAGCAAGTGTTTACATCTGTTTTGAATCAGTAGGTTTGTTTCAAAAGTTTTACTCATCCTTAGATTGGGAAAGTTGAGAACTAATCAATCTTTAGAGAACCAAATTGAATGTTCAAGACTTTTATAAATTCACTACAAACTAACTTTGTGTTTATTTTCATAGGGGGATATTATTTTGTAAATAAACCTTTTAATAGAAATTTTTATAGAGACTCAATTCACCCCCCCTCTTTAGTCATCTACTCCGGCCAACATTTACTTTATCCTTTACTTAATAATAATATACATTTTATAATCAAAATAACATAGAAAGAAATATCCACATTTTAGAATCATGGACTTTATTTGTTTAAAAAAATTATACGATATTATAGATAAAATTTTTATTCATATTTTTAGGCCTTAGTAGATTATTTTTAACATTAATTACCTAATTTACCCTTACAGAGGTGACAAAGATTTTGGACGGTTACTATTCATAATGAACAATTATAAAAGGGACTAATTTACCAAGTTTTAACCACATGATTAAAAATATGGGATAAAATTTTCAATATTCAATTTCAATAAGCAGATGAACTTAATTTGAAAAAAAAATTATAAAATGAAATGGAAATAAGTTTTTAGAAAATTACATTTTTTAGTGCGTACAATGGACTTATACAAAAATCATGTATAATGATAATTTATATGTAATTAATTATATTATTTTTATTTAAGGTATACTTATGTTAATTTAATATTAATTGTTTACTTCTTAATTATTTTATTTAACTAAAATTATTGATAGTTTCACATACATCATTACTTTTAACAATTCACTAAAATATAAAATTTTTCATAAAAATTAAAATATTTAACTATACGGTAATTTTGATATATTAATTTCAAAAATGAAGTTTATTTTTTAAAATTAAAATTCTAAAATTTAAAAAATAAATGTTTTAAAAAAATCCTAACAATACAAGAAAACAAATTTAATAAGAATGAACATATTTTCTTTTTAATTTAATATTTACATAACATTGTTATGATGAATATTACTCCATAAAAACTAATTAATGGATGTTAATATAAAATTTAATTAATTTACTATTAAAATTAATAGGTTTTTTATAGATAAACTCATTAATTTGGACATATTCATTCTTGAGGTTGTCTTCATGTCATGATAATCTTTCTTGAGGTGACATTTTTTTTACAATGACAAAAATAGGCCCAGTTCTAGAATACTTACCTAAACATAAATACCTTTATTTACTCTATAATTTATATTAATTCATCTAATTTGGTGATCATCCACTTAATTTTTTATTCAATACATCATTAAAAGTATCTAAACAATCTCTCCTTTAGTTCTTATTAATAAGATCAAGGGAACAATACATCATTATTTATTCTTGAACTAATCATATATATCACCATGTCCTACCATAATTCTAGTAAGGATAATAACTGCATAATCACCCAAATATCACCTATGAATTTATCTTCACAAAATCCATCTAGAGACAGATTACTTTTAATTCATTCAAAAAATCTAATTCATATCTTCCTCATGATAACCTTATTTAAAATTAAATCTATATCAAGTATAATTTATTCAATGTTGTATGTTTCGTTTAAATGTATTAAATGAATTATATCAAATCATTCGTGGTATTATTCTCTCAAATATTCAAATCCATATTTAAGACTAATGAAATTATTACTACAACAATTACCTTCCAATACATATTTTCCAATTCATCTTTATTCATTTCTTTCAGTTTGAAACCTTTTCATTGAATCTCCATATCATTGAAAATGAGATGTTGCTCCACATTAATTTTCTTGGAAGTATAATTTTCTCGATGGAATCTATCTATTCAGACCTTTCCATATTTCAATTTCATCCTTCTATAAAACAATGACTCAAATTGAAATTAGAAAAAAATTATGATAAAGTGAATGTTACCTGAATTAATAATCAACTTTTGAGAATCATGAGAACCAATTCTTAAATATCCATTTGATAATGATTTTTTATAATTCATCCAATATCCTTCTAAAAACTAGAATCATCTAATATGAAATCACTCTAATAAATATAGATTCCTAAAGAAACTCTCTGAACATTAGTGTTCCAAAACAATAAAGAAAAATACTCAACCTTTTCATTGTACTAATTCGAAACAACTTCTTCTAGGTTCACTCCAATAATTGGAAAACATTTAATTAATGATTGAAAATTTAAGAAATAAATAATATTTTGGTTTTACAAGGTTGGGATTGAATATAATATTTCCCTATGAGAAACACTTTGACATTCCATTTCACCAGAATGAAAAGTTTAGTACTTATTACTAAGTATTCACATGGATTAATGCAAAAAATAATCATGATTCACAGTCACACACCATATAAAATATATCCATATACTCATATTAAAGGATAATTCTAGTTGTTTATTCAGTTACACTATCCTCTAACAAAGATGAGAGACCATTTTTTCCATTTTTTCCATTGTTGGTATCTTGTAGCTATTCTAAGTGTGACCATCACCTCTGATAAACTAGAAAACTCCCAACACAAACATAATATCCACCACCTTCCATAAGTACCATCCAATATTATATAACATGACCACCAAATTTTGATAAAATTATTAAAACCACCATCTATATAACCTCCTTCCACAACCTCCTTAAAAAATTGATGAAAAAACAATCACCAGTGATAGTACTACAATGAACTAAATATGTTATGGAACCACTCCTTCAATTTTATTGACTTATATATACTAAATTAGACTTCACATATTTCCAAGATGACATCATCCATAGAATCTAAATAAATGGGAAATATTAATCCAAATAATCAAACTACATTGTCTCTTGATACCTACTAAGGCATTGAGGTGATATTATGAGACTATACCATTTCATAATAAATATAATTCATTCATCATATTAAATAATTGACTAATAATAAAATTCCTAATCAACATTCTTTATTAATAAATAAACATTCATATTTTAAATAATAAACATACAGTACCTGAATACATTCCTCATTAAATAAATGGAATAACATGATCATAATATATAAATAAAATAATTTTGATGGTATTATTAGATAATATACCATATAAAACATAAAAAATTTGAATTATATTAATATAGATGAAAATAATCTTCCTTAGAAGAACAATTTTAATGGTATCAAATAATAAGGTATTAAGGATTTGGTTGTTTTAAACATTGAGTTTAATCAACCAAAAAAATGATTGGACTTAGAATTTAATCCAAGAAGCATAACTCCCGAGGTTGTAAATCATTTCAATTTAAATATTAAAATTTAAGTTAAATCATTAAAGTGTTTTTATAAATCAATTTTAACAATTCCATAAAAAGAGGAAGTTAGGGGTCACTTTTTAAAGTTATTTTTTAAAAGGTTAGGTGAAACCTTTTGGGAATAATGGGTTTTAAATATAATCTTCACTAATTTATCATTTATAAAAATTTCATCCAAATTAAATTTAGTGTGGAAGATAAAAATACATACGTAAAATTGAAATCCCTTTTAATAATTTGGAATTACTTTTTTTGAAACACACATTGTAAAAAGTATCAAAAACAATTCTTATAAAAATAAGTTAATATAAATAAGAAGTCCATATAAGATAATGTAAATTAGTATTTTAAAAATTATTAGTGTAAAAAAAATTCAAAATTCAAAATATTAATATAGAGGAGAAATATCCATTAAATATTATTGGGATTATTCTCAACAACGTTACATTTTTGTGACAAAATATATTAATTAAAGGAAAATGATTGATGTTACCTTCTATAAAAAAGATTTCATGAGAAAGAAATGTAAATAAATATAAAATAACATTGAAACTCAATAAAAAGTTATATTATACCCAAATTATAAGTACAATTTTCAAGGAAAATAATCCAAAATCAATGCATGGAAATTGAGTTAGAAAAAACACTTTCAAAATTGGTATCTTTTGATTCAAAGGGGAATGAAAGATATAACTTCATATGGATCCTTAAATATATTTTACTGAATTAAAATTATGGTAGAAAAAATCATAGGTTAATATATACACCACATAAAATAAATCATGTTGTGATTATGGAAGATGTCTCAAAGAAGAAAAATTAAGATAAGAATCCCTTGTGAATTTGGTAACAAATGAATCAAAATAATATGAAGTATGAAACCTTGAAATGAATTTTAAATAAAATTAAGTAAAAATTAACAAAAAAATATATTTTAATGGTGATTAATTACAACACATAAGATAGTGTTATGTTTATAATATAAAAACATTCCCCAATGAAGGGGAATTGAGATAAACAACCTTATAAATATCATGATCATTGAAGTAACAATATTTTCGAATATATTTCAAGATAAATAATAACATATCCATAGAAACTAAATTGGAAATAAAATTTTACAAAATAATAGGATAAAATTAATAAATCTTATAAGAACGGGGTTCCAAATTTATCATTATAACACCAAGTATGGAAATTGAGTTATGAAAAACCATTACCTTTTATTCCCGCTTAGTCTAATGTTCTCTAACATCTTTTATAGTAAACATAACTATCTTAATAAATTATTTAATAAACTTATTCTCAAATATTACTATTTATATTCTTTAATTATAATCTTTCTTTATACATGTATTAGTTAGTTAATGTTTATCTCCATCGTTGGATGTTAGTAATTTTGATTATTTCCAAAAAGAATAATAATGGTGATGTCAAATCCTATTCAATACTACTAATTAAATCATTAATAGTTTATAAAATTTATCTAAATAATTATGTTTCAATTATTTATATATCCATATTTTCATATAATGGAAACTATTATAATGATTTGTGATAATGGCATACAATATCAACTTGTTTAGGGTAATTTACTAATATTAACATATTACATTATATTGACCATTAATGTTTTTGTTATCCCATGATAAACATGTTCGTTAAATATATTACCAATTAATATCATATATATTAATCAAATATATTTCATAAACATCCATGTAATATAGTGAATTAAAATTAAACATGTCGCTCCATGGTGACAGTAGTTCGTACGTACACACAGGAAAAGTTTTCATTTCCCATTGAATAGAAGGAAGTTTGAAATTTATTTATATTTATATAATATTAAAATAAAATTAATGACATATTTATTAATTAAATAAAATTTGGTACAGTCATGAGTGATGGGTATTAGTTGGATGTGTGATGTGTGGATGACCATGAGTGAGATGGTTGGGTCATTTAGCGATGAAGATGAACCCATGGGTGAGATGGTTAGTTTGGGATAGTGTTGTATGGTTTCCCTTGGTTAAGAAGGGAATGGTTAATTATAGACTAGTGATGACATGGCCTGATCAATCCTTTTGTTATGGAGATGAAGTATGCAGGCTCATAGTTTTTGGTTTTCTGGTTAGCGCATAAATAAATAGTGGGTTGTGTGTTTATTTATGTATTTATTTTCATTCATTTAATACACATTAATAAGTCTCTTTCACTTATAATAAAGATGTTTTTTGGAATTATAACGGTCTTATACTCACACCCTACATGGGAATATCAATGTACATGTAGTCATTATTGTCAAGGATTCGGCTTAGAGCAAAGGCATACATAAGGATGCTGAGCAGCAGGATCGATATAGATTGAGGTGACATTGGGATAGACTATGACATATATTTTTTGTTATGACTCATTGTTTTTTTGTTATTTTTTAGTTTTTTATACTGATTCACTACTTGTGGGTATCTATTTTAACTACATATATAAATTTTCATTTTATATAATTATATCAAGGGTGTTTTTACTGTTATTTTTTGTGTTCCTTGTTGTGTTTTGTTTATTTATTGCTTCTACTATGTATGTGATTATCATTGGTCTATTACCATGGGAATGTTATCTCCATGATGTTTCCCAATCTATTATCTATAGTTGGAATCATTATGTATATGGTAATTCATGCATGAGTTCATGTGACCCTTCATCCTGAACTAGGTGACTCAGGTCAGAGTGATAAAAAATGGTATCAAATCCCATATTATTTTCATTGTTATGGTTTTGTACTCTGTAAAAAGAATATAGGATAAAAATAATCATGTCTAGGATGTAATGTTATTCAGGGATAACACATATGTAATGTACCTCCAAGTTACTTGGGTAGTGGTATTGTATTATTGGTTGTTTTTTTGCAGTTTTATATTGGTCTTGGATGTTATTATATGACTACCATTTATGGGATTTTCACTTAGGCCAATTGGAAAAAGTTATAGAGTCCATAAATATTGGATATGAATTTATGTTCACATTTCATGCACTTGTATTTCTATGGTCAATAAAGGTTTAATTAATTAAATGTCAACAATGATATATTTAGTCTTTTCCCAAATATGTCATTATTTATATTTAATTAAATTAACCTAAACATATTTTTCTTTTCTTTTGTATATGTTATTATGAATAATGTATAGGTATCATTGTAACACCCCAAGCTTCCACGGTACGCTTCTCTTTCAATAATGCAATAGCTTGCATTGTACGCAAGTTTGAGATTCTAACATACCACAACCAATCAAAGTAGCCGTTATGAATAGTAATACCCACCTTTTGAAATTATATAAATTTTATATTTCAGAATGGACTTCATTTTTCGATTTTGAATATTGAATTTATCCAATGTTGAATTTTTGGTATTTTTCCGAGAACTTCCAATTTTCGATGAATAGTGAAAAATACTTAAAAACAACATTTTAATCAAAATAATTTATAGTAATAAATTATACTATTGAGTGGTTTTAAAGTATAATTATAATATAATTTTACCATTTTATCCATTTTTGGTCATTAGAATTAATTTCACTTTGAAATTGGACATAAACAATTGTCAATATTTTGATTGATATTGTTTCCTAAAAACACTCTATTTGTTTTGACAACGGGAATTAATTATAAAATTAAATAATTTAAATTATATGTTTGAATTTTTTAAAATAGACATCATTTTTGAATTCAGAATATCAATTATGGCTTAGGGTGGATTTTTGGTATTGTTCTGAGAAACTTCAATTTTTGATGAATAGTGAAACCACTAAGTGGTAGTTAAAAAGCTAATTTTTTCGTTCAAATGAAACTTTAACACTTCTGTGAATTGAATTTAAAAAATCCGACATACATGGTTGTCATTAGTAATTAAAATGTGGTTCAATGAGATGAAAATAATTTTTGGTTAATTGTAACTTTTAAGTTTTATTATTCATGATTAAAGGTAATTAATGTAATTTAAGGTAAATATAATGCTACAATAATATGAAATTACCTTTAAACATGTCCTAAAATTATTGGATGATTCATAGACGAACAAGAAAATCCATGGGTCAACTTGGGGACCCCATGGAGCCACTTGGGTAAGAAAATGACATTAATAACATTTTATTTAAAGTAAAAAATAAAATTGTCACAAACATATGTTGTCTTACTAAAACAATTATTACATGGGGTTATATAAGTTAACTTCTCGACTATAAATATTAATTAGAAATATAAAAGGATTTACTACATCATGGTAATTGTTTTTTAATTTTTAGGCATTAAATAAATCAATTTATTTATGACACCATGATGATGCATCGATTACCTCATTAATGAACAATTTAAATAAAATGAAAAGACAAGGTAACATCTAAGACTTACACATGTCTAAAACCTATTTAATGGGTATATTTCGAACCCTTATCACCTTATCCTCAAAATATATCATTGTGGGAGCTTTAAAATTCTAAAATCATTTCTTAATAAAGTAACATTTCATGACTTTCCAAGAGTGCCCCTCCACTCCTCTTATAAAAGGCCCCCACCTCTACCACCTTATTAACACCTTCAAAGCCATTTGGCTCGGCCAAAATATACCCAAATACTCTGTAAAATTTCCTATATTACTCCAAGAAGCCTCACTTTGGGCAGAAGTCTTCCCAAGGAAGCCTTTGGATCAAATCAAAAAGAGTTACTCGATTTTAAGGTAATGTATTCTCTTATGTTCTTTTGTTTTATTTTTCTTCTAAAACCCCTTAAACTATTTTTATTCCTTTATTTTGTAACAACACCAGTATCTTCAATATACTAGGATGTTTTTATGAGAATTATTTGATTTACACTTACACAAACCTTCGTCTAATGGTTAAAGCACATACTGTTTCTGTGGGTGACAAATTACTGCCTCACGAAACGATGATTGTTCAATCTTCTTTTAACACATCTCATGGTGGACATTAACATGTCACTATATTTTTATATGATATATATAATTTTTATGTTTTCCTTATTCTTCTTTATTTTTCATTTATGGCATACCTTTATGATTTCCATTATGGGTAAACGCGATAATTTCATTTTAGGAAGTGCGGACTACCGCCCCCTCAAAGTGATTTGAATCATTAATGCCATATGTGGGACATATAAAGGCTGGATTAAATTATATTATATATGATATTTTACTAGAATTATAATATCCCTTTATATAATTATGATTTAATTCCATTAAACACAAAATATAAATGAAAGTAGCGTTCATGCGTACGCACGGCTTACCGTCTCCATGAACGGTGCATTTCATTTCTTACCTCTAAATGTTATGTAATATTATAAATGAATGTGTATACTGGATATGTATGATATATATGATATCTACACAATGAATACAATTCTGGATATAATGGATATTTTACCACATGAACAACTTGTAATTATAATAAGTTTATTTTTGACTCAAGTACCAAAGATCGAAAAAACGACCGTTATTAACTTAAATAATTACATAATGTTCATAACATGGTAATAAGTGATATAAAAGGAATAATGAACTTGAAAAAGGTTCTTAAGCAAGTAGAAATTAACTCTAGTTTATTATTCAGGGGGTTAAATAATGATCGAGTCAAGTTGGACACGAGGTAAGGGACTTTATCTCAATCTCCTTTCATTGAGGCATATTTTATTTTATACACAACTTTCTTTTATACGATGTATAAAACACTTTGAATTTTACATTTATTCAAAATGAATCTTTTTAAACGAAGCGTTTTACTAAATGACAAAAAGGAATGTTTTTTTTGTCGTACGTATGTGCCGACAACGACTTCTCTGCCGCCATGACCATTATTTGAGTTTCGACTTCCTCTACAAACCATACCTTTTTTTTTAAAATGAAAAATAAATACCAAGTTTTACTTTTATTTTATTTTGGTATTGAAAATGGTTTTATCATATCAATGTGTTGTATTGATATCTTGTGATTGAAATGTGGAAATGTTATGTTTCCATTATGCATGTTTTATGTGATACGATTATGTTATGGTTTATGATATGTTTAAACCTTTTCATATAAGGAATGAATTGGACTTAGTATCTGATGGGTGGCGCCTGCTATAGCTCCTCGATGCATCATTAGGTCTCATGAGACAAACTAGTGTCTTAGAACAAGGCCTTGAAAAAAATTTATTTGTAGTCTTGGCACAAGGCCTTGACTATGTGGTTATGATAGTATAATATTATGCATTCTATCATTATGAAAGTGGTTATTGATATTGCATGTGATTATTCAACTAGTAGAATATCCATGTGAATAATTAAATGGAATTATTTCATTTTATTTTTTCCATATTATGCTGAAGTTCATGTTTAAAAGGCTTTTGTTTTAGTTATACATTACCTTAAATGTTTATGTTTATTTATGAAAGTTTCCTCTATATTGTTATCCTTACTGAGCATTTGAGCTCACCCCTTTCTATGTTTTATTTTTCCCAGGATGTGAAGAAATATTTTATGACTGACCTGCAGGGATAATCTGAAGGGGATATGAGTGTGGACTATGGAGACCATGTTATTGTAGTTTTTCACTTTATGATGTAATATAACATTTATGAATGTATCTAGTGTTTCAAAGGATACAAAACTAATCGGTCTTTCGAGACTTGATCTTTTTTGATCATGCCAATGTTACATAATAATGCACCGACTCTGGGTAACTAGGGTCAGGGCGTTAGAGTTGGTCTCAGAGGCATTTTAGTACTAACCTTGGAATCTAGATTTAGATAAACTTTAATTAGCACATAGGCCTAAGATATACTTTGAGGATTATTATAGAAGAAATTCCTAGAATTTTGGTGTTATAGAGATTTTGTGAGTTTTCCAGGCAATACATCTCTGTCTGGATACAAGCAGGTAGAGGCGGCTCTGGAACAAATGTACCTAGGGGTAAAACCCAAAAACACCGCTTTGAGCTAGACTCGAACGAGAACTGGTGCACAACAACTAGACTTGGTGCACTCTTGGTTATAACACTCCCATGGGATATGCTTATGATACTTAATGATTTCTTTAAAAGCACTATTAAGGGTTTATGAGTATATACTTCCTCAAAGAAAACCATTTTATGATTATGGATTATATCCATAAACATTTCAATTTATGTTAGGTGTTTTTCGTGTTTGTTATTTTTTATTTCGATTCATAAACTAATATAGTTTATGCCATTGTTTAGAAATGAAGCCTAGTGGAAGGAATGGAAACCGTATCAATGCACACACTCCATGTAGGGATTTCCCTCCTGCTCCAGATAATTATAATGGAGCTGGTGATACAACTGGTGCTGATCAACTTATCACTATACTGGGACAACTCACTTAGGTTATGAATAATAACACTACTGGAAATCTAACCTTTACCAATGGTTTGGAACCGTTGGTATAGGCCTCCAAACCCTTGGTATAGCCTATACCAACGGTTTGGAGAACCGTAGCCAATATAGTGGAAACTTTCATAAATAAACATAAAAATTTAAGGCAATGTATAACTAAAAAAAGCCTTTTTAAACATTAACTTCAGCATAATATAACAAAGATAAAATGAAATAATGTCATTTACTTATTCACATGGATATTCTATTAGTCGAACAATCACATGCAATATCAATAACCACTTTCATAATAATGGAATTCATAATGCCAAACTATCATAACCACATAGTCAAGGCCTTGTTCCAAGACTACAAATAAGTTTTTGTCAAGACCTTGGGCCAAGACACTAGTTTGTCTCATGAGACCTACCGATGCATCGAGGAGCTATAGCGGGCTCCACCCATCACTTACTAAGTCCAAAGCATTCCTCATATGAAAAGGTTTAAACATAACATACACATTCGTATTAAAAATAGCATACGAAATGTCAACAATTTATCCATAAACCATGAATGGTATAAAAATAACACATCCACAGTAAAACATATCATGAAACCTTCAATATAATATGGAAGTATTGTATCATAATAAATCAACTTCAAATAAACTTAAAATCCATCAAAGGATGTTGACATAGATGAAATCAAAACTATTTGAGAGAAATATCTCTTTTTTTAAATCATTTCAAAGTCACATAATTAACAAAGGAAACATTTAATTTGAAAATATTCTTATAAGCATGTAAGTAAAGTTTTGATGATTTTATAATGGCGTAAAATAGCCACACCCCCCGTATAAGTTAAAAAAACATTTTTACCTTAATTCTGTCGAAAAGGTTAAAAGGACCTGGTTTGGAAAATGATGGACAGATTCCTTAATAAACATATTATAAAAATTCAAACAAGTGTATAAATGACTTTAACACATAGTCTATAAAATAGTAATAATGTTTTGAAATACATTTTTAAGAAACTTGGATGTTGATGATAAAGAGGTCTCAGTAGATAATTACGTATAAACAACATCGGATAATAAAGAGATTTTGAAATTATCCCTTACCTTGTACTTTTCCTTGGTCAAGGGTAGGATTACCTCCAATATAATAGTTAAATAATTTTTATTAAATTATAAAAGAATAATATACAGAAATATGATATCATAAATAATCTTTAAATATTTCTTTGTTAATAATATTTTAGTATTATCGTCGTTTCGGGTGTTAACTGATTCGTTTTCCTTTATATGCTTTATTACATAAGCCATGTTTTTTATGGATAGGTTGTATATTATTCATATCCATAATGATATCAATTACTTAAATATTACGTTTAATAATCAAATGAGAATTAGTCTTGAATGGATACGATGTGGAATGAATCTAATCGCGTTCGTGGAGATGGTAGTCTATACGTACGCACGAGCGAAAATATCATTATTTTGATATTATAATCATATATAATTGGATGGTATATCATATATACAGAATAATTATAATGTTATATTTATTATTTACTTCAATTACACATAATTATCATACCCATACAAATAATAATGTTTTGAATAACAATTACACCACGACGTGGAGACGGTAAGCCGTACGTACGCACGTATGGTGACATGTCATTCAAAGGATGTATAGAATACTGAATATGGTTGTACCATATTTATAATAACATCACAGTATATATAATATACTGGTGTTATTATTTTATAATGGAAATAACAAACAATGAAGAAGTGGAAGAATAAAGGAACTTCAAAGATGGTGGTGAAAACATTACCTCTTCTTCGGGTTCTTCCTTTTGATTTGATCGAAAGGGATCCATAGGTTGGATTTATGAATAAACTAAGGCCTCTAGGTTTACGTGAGGGAAGTTGAGAGAATATTTGGGTAGGGTTTGGCTGATCCAACTGGCTTTGAAGGTGTGAATTATAGAGAAAGAGGAGTGTCCTTTTATAAGAGGGGTGAGGGGCACCTTAGGAAAAGGTAGAAATGTTATTTTATAATAAATTCATATTCAGTTCATAATGTCTACAAAGAGAATTATTTAAATTTTAAGTTGGGATAGTTCAAAAAATACTCAACCAATAGGTTTTAGATAGGTTTTGGTCACTATATTAACATTATCTTTCTGGTTTAACTCTTAGTTAAATAGTTTGACATTTACCATGTCTCTTTGTATTTTTATATTATATAGTTAATAAACTTAATATATACTTCCAAGAGAACCCCAAGTGGTTAATTAATGATAAAACTATCATTATATAAGTTTCTTGGACAAACCTTAGATTTTTAGGAATTGAATATCAATTGATAATATAATGTTTGTTTTAAAAACTCTTTTATGTCAATTTGGACACAATTTGGAATTTTGTTTTTGATAAATTCATAACAGCATTATTACTTCGAAAATAATTAATTTAATCAATCCTAACAAGTCATATTAAGCTATAAAATTCTTTTAATTCATTAAAAGTCTCAAATTATTTTTATTTTGGGATATATAATATCAATTATTTAAATATTTCACTAATAAGGTAATTACTGCATCATCATTGTGTCAGTAATAAATTAAATTAGTTAATGTATAAAAATTATAAATAAAAGACCATTATGTAGGAAATATTTTTATATTCCTAATGAATATTTATAATCTAATTATCTTATGTATAACCCTATATTAAAAATGATTTAGTTATTAAACTTTGATTTTAACTGTTTTAACACTTCTTTGAATTAAATAATAATAAATGTCCTAATCTAATACAAGTGGACCAAATAGGTTCGTATTTAATTCTTGAGGATGTTTTTGGTCTAATTTTACTTAGACAATATAATTAAGTGATGTTTTTGGGTAATAATAATATCATTTTTACCCTTAATTACCCTATTTACATTTAATCGTGGTAAATAAAAGTGAAATGTTGCTATTCACCAAAAATTATTTTTATCTTATTGAACCAAATTTTACTCCTTGATATTAACCATGTCTCTTGGATTTTTTAAATTTCACTCACAGAAGTGGTAAAATTATGTTTTATGTTAATTTGCAAATTCTCCTAGGAGATGGGTAAAAGACGGTGAAAAGTTCAATAAAATTTTTATATGTCTAAAATTATTATAAACTGACTCCAATGAATTACATTGAACTTATATAGGAATTATTTATCAATTTTTACCTAAAATAAATTTAAATAAAATAAATAATTATTTAAATAAAAATTTGGTTTTAAACTATAACTCAGTGTTTTTCACTAATCATCAAAAATTGAAAGTTTTTCAGAAAAATACCAAAAATTCACCCTATGATAATTTTGATATTCGAAATCCAAAAATTAATTCCATTTTGAAAGATAAAATTTATAAAAATTTAAAAAGTGAGTATTACTATTCATAACAGCTAGTTTGATTGATTGTGGTGTGTGTTAGAACTCGAAGTTGCGTACAACACACGCTACTATATTATTCAAAGAGAAGCGTACCATGGAAACTTGGGGTGTTACAATAAAGGTGTTCAGAGCATGATAATGGGTGTTACCCTATGAATGTGGAAAGGTAGAAGTATAAGGATACTGACTATAGTGGTTCACAATTTAAACCATATGTTCACAACTTGAATTCTCCTAGAAAGAGGGGTGAGATCTCTATTAGAGGCCAGTTCATGTTTTTATCCATAGGTTAACACTGTAAACCATCACTTGCGCTAAAATTTAAAAGGTAAATGATTATAATTTCTCTTGAAACCTATATTTTACCTTTACTCTCCTTGACCTCAACCAATATGTCACCTCAATAAACTAATGGGCTTCTCCTTGATGCTTTGGGCTCCCATCACCTTATTTCTTGTCTTTTTGAAGTTTTATTCAATGAAAAATGTTTCTTGTGGTGATTTTGAAACCATCATATCCCCTAATTCTTATTTATGCTTTATTCTTCAACAAAAAAACATAATATGGTGATGTTGGGGATAATTTTAGGGATTTGATTCATTAGGCTTGTTTCTAGGGAAAATTATTGGTGAATGATCTTTACTGAGCTTTAGGAATGAAATCATCAACATGCTATGATACTTTTATATAATTGTATATCTTGATTTCCAATTAGGTGCATGTGTAGCTAGGTGATACCACCATTTTTGGTATCAAGTGACTGAGTGAGGTTTGTATTAGTGTAGTTGGTCCCTTAACATTGGATTATGTGATTTTTCTATGAAATTAATTAATATTTAACTTCTATTTTGGTTTTGGGTAGGGTTATCCATATATATATTTCTTTATGTAATGTGTCATTTAGGATTAAAAATGGATAGAACAATGTGGTATGGTGGTTTTTGGGTTCATATGAAGATGAGATCTAACCATGAGTGATATAGTTGGTCTTGGCATAGTGGTAGGGGTAGTCCATGAGTTTTATTGTAAAGTACATATGACATTTAGGATATTCATGAGTGATATGGATTATCATGATGTCTGAAGTGAGGATGAATATAATTGAGATGGTTGGTTCTTGTAGCTATGAAGATGGCCACTGTGAGTGAGATTGTTAGGTTGGGAAAGAGTTATATGGGATCCCTTGGGTGATAATGAAGTAGCCTTTACTCCAATTGTGATAACATGGAATGACCATTCCATCTGGCATGGATCATAAATATGTAGGGTCGGTTTTCATGGTATCCTGGTTAGCGCACGATAACTCAACATGTTATTTGTTTATTTATGTATTTATTTTCTTTCACTTCATAAACATTCATATGACTGTAGCTCGTATGTTATGGATTCACTAGTTGTGTTATAGTTGGTTTATAGCCACATCTTTCATGGGAATCTTGGTGTTTATATAGTCTTTATGGTTAGGGAATCAACAATAAAAAAGGGCTTTGAGTAGGGATGTTGATAAAGAGGAGGAGGTGATATCAGGATAGAATATGGGATATTTTTTTATCATGAATCATTATTATTTTATTCGTTGTTTTTTTATACTCATCCACTATATGTGCAGATCACTTTAGAATATAAGTATGACTTGGTATGCCAAATTTTTATAGTATGCATATTGTTACATATAATTTCTAGAATTTTGTTTTTTTATTATTTATTTCTTTTGTGGTACAACTAATTATTGGTGGGATATTATATATGGAATTGTCTCTACATGATGCATCTAAAACTATAACCACTAGTCAATAGCCTCTGGTATATGCAGAGGCACTCATGAGTTTATGTGACCCTCCATCTTGGACTGATTGATTCAGGTGGGGTGTTACATTAATTATTTTATGAAAATGATATATCAGGAGATGGATAGTTTCCACTTTTTTTAGAAAATATATAGTTACTGGTGTTTTGAAAAAATATAGATTTTTTAAAATAAATTTTTTCTGAAAAGAAATCACGTTTTTAATGGATGTAAAATTAGGATTGATTTTATGATTATTTATATGAAATACAGATTATTGAGAGAAGTATTTTCTTATCATAGATCTTGATATTTTACTTTTTGAAATGATTTTGATAGATTAATGTTTTGGATATTTTGTTTTGATATATCATGGTTAATTGGATTTGAAATAATGATTCTATTGAAGGATACATATTTATTGGGGTTAATAATAAATATTATTGAGTTTATATTCATCCCATATACATGCACATCAATGGGTATGTAAACAAGATAAGTTATAATGATGGAAAATGAAATCTCTTATGTTTTTATAATAGGGAGATGTATATCCACTATTGATACATGGAACGGGAATTATGGGTCTGAGAGAAAATATATTTTTATTTTCATTGAGTTAGTAGGCGTCAATGTACTTTGATACATGATAATATAAAACTTATTTTGTTTTCATTGTTAAAATTTTTATGGTTTTTATAAAAGAGTATTGTATTCCATAGGAATTGGTACTCATTTTTTTATTGTATTTTTAGGGTAAATAATTACCCATTTTTTTATTTTATCCTTCAATACTACTTTACAACCTCAAGATATTAGGGTAACATACTCAGTTACATGAAACAATTATGTTCAAACCTTAAGATCTGGATCATTGGCCTGGGTCAATACATGTTTTTAACCCATGGTGATTAAGAACTTTCTTTGGGTATTGTAGTCATCCATCTTAAGAGACATTATATATTTAACCAAGTTGATTTGTTAAATTATATATCTTAAGGAGTTTATGTAAATATAAATCAAAACATTGAGGAAATACTTTTCTTAACTATTTCAAATGTATAGACAAGGGATTTTTTTCTACTTTTTATCCATTATTGAATGAATAAGAGAGTATTGATGAACAATAGTTATTAAAAACATCATTAAAGATAAAATATTAATTATTTTACAAATAAATGTTTTCTTTCAAATAATAAAAGGAATAATTTCTAAAAAAAATTGAAAATGAAATTTATTGTCTAAGATTGATGGTGAAGAAAGTTGTGAATATGAAATTGTAGTTGAAACACTTCAGAATCAAAGGAGAAGTTTTTAATCACTAAATTAAATAGTTATGAAGATGATTGAGATGGACCAAAGAAAGAATAAAGATGGAGTTTTTGATGAAACACTTGTTGAATTAGTGTCCTTTAATGATCTTATAGTTACAGAATGATTCTATGAAATTGAATAAAGAATCACCAAATTCAAATAATATTGATTTGGATTATGATAAAAAAATCAATGTTGTTGAAGGATATTAAATATCTTAAGGTGTTACTTGTTAAAGAGAATATTTTAAAGTAGGATTTGCAATAAATGGTGTAATTTAAAGAAATATAACTTGAAAATGTTTAAAAAAATAGCTATTTAAAGAAAAAAATAAAATGAACAAGTCTAATTTTTTCTTCCAGAACTCTATTCAAGAAGTTGGAAAATGATAAAAGGGAATTTTTTGGTTATTAAAATTTCTATGAAGTGTAATGTTTCTGTAAATATATAGATACCTCTTTAAATATATTAAAAGGTCCTAAATAAGTTGAAAATATATTGATTTATTGTTAATTTCAACGAAAGTAAAGGTCGTGGGTAAAAAAGAATAATTATTGAAATAATGAAACTATAGAAATTAAAACGTGAAAGAAAAATATTCTAGAAATTGAATGTTAAAGAATATATGAATAATTAAAATGTAAATATGAATGTTTTTGGAGTATATTTTATTTTTTTATAAGAATTATATGATATTATGGGTCAAAATACTGATATAAAATACATGATATAGTATGGATAAAAATTTTCTTATGGAATAATATTTTCATTTTAAGGGGTTTTCAAGTGTCGGGGTTGCTTGAAACACGTTTATAAGAGTTTTCATTTCATTTAATGGAAATTTTTATAAACCTAAAATCTTTAGAAGATATAATTTTTATGGTATTCATATGATTCAATGAATAAAAATTTAGATGAAATCCTAAAATTTTGAAGTCAAAATGGAGAATAAATTTCATATATAGAAAATTCTTAATGAAAGGTTTTTAAAACTAGTTCATCATGTGGATAATTGACTTACCATTTTTGATACTCATATGAGTATAAATTTTAATAATAAAAATGTTTTGAATAATAAGTATAATGTTCTCGAGAAAGACCTTATGATAGATGGTGCACTAAATTCTTTACAAAATAAATGTTCATAGATCCAAGATAGTGGTGTTAATTTCATATGATAGTGGATTTAAATATTATCAAGGTTATTGAAAAGTGAAATGAATGTTTAATAAAAATTTGGAATGATGGGTCAATTAATATTAATATTTTTTCTTTAGTGAATATTAGAGATAACTAGGTGAAATATAAGAATAAAGATTTAATCAATGGGTCAGAACATGCCTTTCTTAGTGTCTTTAAACATTTAAATGATGTAATTAAAAAATTTGTTTTAAATTATTAATTTTTTTGTGAAAAAAATGATATTTTATCATGTTTTACTAGAGTAAAGTTAACTATAGGCATCTTGTTTCTAGAGGGAGATATAGATATTTTTTCTATTGACCTTGAAGGAATAGAAGGAGTTGTGGAATCAAAGACTTGGTAATATTGCCCAAAATAATATAAAAAAATTAATCAAGGGGTAAATTTTCTTGATGTTCCTATACTAATAAGTGAGATGAAATGGATTTTATTCACTTTCTAATTGGGGATAATTATAAACTATTTACACAACAAGTTGAAGATTCAAACTTTTCATATATATAAACTTATTAATTAATAAATTTAAAAATGTAGATATTTATTTTATCTATTTTTTTGATGAAATTAATCAAATTATATGTCTTATGATTATAAAATATGAATTATATTCCTAAACATGTTTACGAGTTTCAATTGAATTATAAAAAAGAAATGTGGTTTCTCTCTAAATATAATTCAAATAAATAATATATTTGAGTGTAGAAGTAGAATGTTTGAAGTTTATCATGAAAAGAACTGTATGCAACATGATTTTAATAGGTAATACACCAAATAAAAAATTGGTTCTATAAAAAAATGAAATCATGTTAGGTAGATATGTCTTTTATTATATTGGAGGATCATGATACTTCACGGTTCTTTAGGATTAAAACAATTAAGACAACTATTCATATAAAAAATTCATATATTATCAAAATTAATGCCTGTGTAAATTTGAAATAAATTAAATAAATACACCTAGTTTGATTCACTTCGTGGTTTTTGGTATCCTTTATTTCATAAAATTTAAATGTGAAACTATGGGAGAGTTTTATTAATGAAGTGTTATTAGAATTTTCCTTGGTTATCCTCTAAAAAAGAGTATATCACTATCATAAAAATTAAAGAGGGAATATTATTTACTATGATAAGTTGAATTTAATTGGAAAATTGTTGAATGGGAATTGATATAAAATAACATGATCCAAAAGTGTTGAGGAAGAAGCAAAATCTATTAGATAGAAAATCGAAAATTATGGAAATGGTGAAAATTCTTGTTATTTTCATAAGGAACGTAATTATTCAAATATATTAAGTGATAATGAACAAAAAAACTTATGCTATCCAAGGTTAATAAAGTAAGTGGAGTTTTATAATATAATAATTGATCATGAAAGAGTTGTTAAAATAAGGATAACTTTGGAAAAAGTATCAAATTCCTCATTGATTTCTCAATTTAAACAAAGAAGTGGGAGTGACACATTAAAAAATCAAGAGGGGTGGATTATATTAATTAAGAATTGGGTCATATTGAAAAAAACACATTGCATTTTGTACCTAGTATAATTTCCAGGACGTTTATTTTAACAAATTGGATTCTATATAAGAAGTTGAATGAAAAATGTTAAGTGATAAGGAACAAGTAAGTCCTGTTGTAGAGGATATTCTATAGATTAAGGGATTCTCTAGGAGAATACATTTTCCTTGTAAATTATTTCTTATTATTACTGCAACATGTTAATATAATATCCTTTAAATGGATGTAATTTCATACTTATTTGATGGTGAGATTGAAGAGTATGTTAATATTTAGAAACCTAAGGTATTACTTCAAAGAGATGATGAAAAAATAATTTTTAGATTGAATAATTCATTGTATGGGTTAAAACAAACTCTGATGGAATTTTCATCAAACTTGTATCATGTTTGAACGAATTGAATTTCAAGAAAGGAAGAGTGTACAGAAACATGTACATCAATGAAAGAAAATATATATATCTATTATTATACCCTATATTGAAAATTTTATATTTTACATAAATGAGGAGTGTGTATTCAAAATGTTTTTACTAAAATGAAGGAGTTTTTCAAGATGTAAATATTGGGAGATTTGAATAATTTTTTCCTTTTAATTTCTCAAAGTGAAGATAAAATTTTTTCTTCCCAAGATTTATGTGAAACAAATTTTTTGAATAAGTTTCGTATAGAAGATGCAAATATTTTTTCTACTTTAAAAAAATAAGAAACAAAATTCCAAATATGGTAATGGTAAAGAGAGGAAAAAAATAGAGTTTAGAGAGCTTGTTGTGTGCTTAAATTGCTTGATTTCTTCAAAAACTCAAATTATATATGTATTCAGTCATTGTACAATGTATCAAATTTAAAAAGATATACATACTTCATTAATGAGATGAAAATTATAAGGCGCATCAAGGGTGTTAAATATTATGGTATAATATATTAAAGAATAATAGTGTTATATCTCTATGGATTTATTGATGTGGATTGGGAAAGAAGTGTTGTTTATTCGAATTACACATCTGGTGGATTATTATTCTTAAAACAGTTACGTGTTACTTGTAACATAAAAATGAGGTGTGAAAATATTTTGGATATAATCAAAACTAAGAGGGAGTGATTCAGTGTTGTGGAATTTTTTAACCAACTATAATATTTTATCTCTTTGCCACTTAGACATATAAGGATCTGGATTATTCTTTTATATTTTCATTGTCACGTACAAGTATATATAATAAAGTAAAATATAGAACATGATATTTTTACAGGGCCCACTAATCAGTAATATTTTCTCTTCCTTTCCATGTATAGTGATGACTAGTACATGGATTATCCACTATAATGAGACACCAGTTCACAGTGGTTCGGATAGAAATGAATCTTCAGATTAATTGTGGTTCCTATCAATTTCTTACGGGTGATAATAATCATGAATATCTAGACTGGTAATAACCTTCTGTAACTTGTAGCTCCTCACTATTACTTTATATTAACAGTGTATACAGACTACAACTAATTCAGTTACTTTGTAAAAATAAGAAATTATTCCACCTATTAGGACTTATATTATATGTCACAATGATGCATTGTAATTCTTCCTCTATCAATGTTACATATATAGTAGTGACCAACCAACTATCCTTCTTATTAATATTATAAAATAAATATTTTCCCTTCCTACTCTTATTTGTTCATTTGGAACTTACTATTATGAAATTTCTTTCTAATCATGTTCATTTGATAAAAGTTCATCCAGTGATAGTTTATATGATCCCTTATTATCTATCAACTTATAGAAAATTTCTATCTAGTACTATTTTACGATGATGTTAGTATGTTGTTGTTCATCTGATGATGTGTGTCTGGTATCTTCTTCTTCACCCCACTCCTCCAATTGCTAATTGATAAGGAAAACAAATATACTATATTTTTATCCCTTCTTCTTTCCATCATCCAATACACCATTTCTCTATCTGGTGATTCTATTCTGTTTGGTACCTCTTCATTTGATGATTTGACTTAAATGATAATGTATATCAAGATTCATGGTCGACAATTCCTTACAGTGCTTCACTTATTCTTCATTATGCACTACTATAATAACTTGAGAAACCAATCACATAAAAAACAATATATTCCTTTCACACTAGCTACCATTTATTTAGTCATAGTTTTTATGGGTTTATAGGGTGAGGCCACAACTTCAAATTCAAACCTACCACCAAATTTTTTATAATACTACTTAAAAATTATTTATTTATTACTTTAAAACTACCTAAAATATAATAGTTAAAAATATTTATAGAAAAAATACTTAGTTATCAGTATCAAATTTCATCTTCTATCCTCATGAAATATCATCTATGAATTATGATCAACCCTTAATTATTATTAATATATTGATCACTCATCCCAACATCTCCATAATTAATATCCATATTGAAACATCATAAAGAACTTTCAACCTTACATCTAGTACACTTCATTACACTTCTTCCATGAAATGAAAATTTATCTATTTTTATTTTACAAATTCATAATAATATCATGGAATAAATTTACAATATTCTTCTCTTATATGATGAAAACTTTTCCTGATGACCCTATTCGATCTTCCCTTGAAAGAATTTCTATAATACATTCACTTGAATATTATTCTATCTTATGGGTTCTCATATTCTTGTTAGTTTTCCTTCATCTGATGAACCCTCTAATATATCTTATACTCATTTTATCTGAGGATTTCATAAAACTTTATCACAGGACATTATAATACTCATCATAATGTCTTCATTACACTTTTTCAAATTACATCACTTAGATACTTCTATTTTATGAAACTGTTTGGAAACCTTAGCAACCTATGTATGATGATCTTTTATATAAACTTCAGTTTGATGAATATCTCTTAGAAACCACTATTTTATGACTTTATACAAAAAATTATTCATTGGATTATCATCACAGGTTTTCGTTAATTTTTGGATTAATTATAAACATATTCCTAATAATTCAAGAAATTATGTCTGATAGAGTTATTATGATGGCTCTACGATCTCAAATGGCAAGCTTTATAATTCCTTCCATATGATAAAACAACATTAATAATTTCTTTTTTCATTCAGTGAAACTTCTTCACTTCACATCTCAATAATTTTAAAATTTATTCAGATGGAATTCATAAAGCACTTCTTTCAAATTCAATCAACACTTCCTAATGTTCGGGAACCATAGTTCAATTTATTTCTACCAAAAATTTAATATTATCCTACCTTAAACATTTCATATTCACTCCTTAATCTCCCCTTTGTACTCAATATGATTTAACTCTCTTTCATATAGTTTTATCTTCCTCTAAATTTCAACATGAATCAGAACTACAAGAAATTGTGATGTTTGATAAATAAAGTACATATCATTTAGAAACATCCAATGTAGTTTTTTTCATTATATATCTGAAGTAACCATGAATATACCTAGACAAGATTTTATTTCCACCTATCATCATGTCAACTCATACAGTTCCCATCAATCTGACATCACTATGAACATTCTTTTTGTGATCTCCCAAAAATTCCCCTAATTAATGTATTTCTCATATTTTTCTATCCAGTGGATTTAAATCACAGTCCATATGATAGAATAATTTAGATTTATTTGGAAATATTCATCTCAAGGACTCTGTTTTGATGTATTTATAAATTTATATCCTTTGGAACTCCCTATAATTGAAGAATTTGGAATCCTCTTCCCGATGGTACAACTTGGAATCCCTTTTCAGATTACCTCAATCTAATAGACTCAATATGATCACCTTGTTCTACTAGCCTTCATATTTAGTGCCTCTGGTCTTGGGATTTATCTTTGGTTCATCGCAAACTTATTCATCCATTTGGTTTCACCTTCTCTATCTAGTAATAGTTCAAAAACCTCATAAAAAATCCTTAAGGAAACTTGATAATATTTAAAAAAAACTTTTCAAAACATAAATAACATGTTTGAGACATTAATATCATTTCACCAATTATCATATGTATCCTCAAAGTATTTAAATAAATTCTTATTTTTAGTTAGTGATAATATCCATATAAAATAATGGAAATAAAACCTTTTAAAACATTATCCTATCATTTAATTAATAATATTAATCTCTACGTGAGGTAAGTAAAACATTTATATGTTTTTTAAGATAATAATATTTGATCACTTACTTCCTTCTTCATCTCCTTGTCTTGGATATATAAACATTATTACCAAGATTGTATACTTCAACAAAACTTATCATAATATTCTTATTTATAAATTCTTAAAATTTTTACATCAATGGAATCTTTCCATTTCATTGAAAACTATTGATAACAATTGATAAAAAATACAACTTATACACATAGTGGGATCTTCAATCTAACCCATTTATTTTTTATGGTAATACCTTTAATGTAATTTCCAAATGAATATGTCAATATGTGAATATTTTTCTCACATTATTCTCAAATATTATTTAATTATACTTCATATACAACTTATTGAAAAGAAAAATAATGTTCATGGGAAAGGGGTATCAATTCATTATTATGAAATGTTTCATTTTTCATTTTACTCTAATTCATAGTGATCCATACTCGATGTAAAAAATAAGTGGATTTAATTTAGATAATAAAATTGTCCTTTATCAATTAATATTGATGAATCATGGTTTGAGATCTCATAAACTAGTCTTCATGGTTTCTATAATTTTATTCCATGATGGAAATAAAAATTGATATATGAAACACTTGTAAGATATATGAACATGAAACTCATCTACAAACTGTAGGAAGAATAGACCTAGTATACATTCATAACTAAAAAATTATTATCTCATTACAGAGTTCAATTCCCCCCCCCTTTGTGTCAAGATTATTATTTTATGTGACCAAGTATTTGATATTTAAAAGATACATTCTTTTTCCATAGACATTATATCCTAAATATTCTAGAATAATCATATTTATGTATAAGTAATGATTTTGGAAATAACTTTATTATACTCTATTTTTTAATCCATAAAGTATACTATTATTAATATCTTTATAATGATGAATCTCATCAATAGATATAATTTAGGAACTTTATGTTATGAATACACCACTATTTGTATTTCTAATATGATCATCCATAATTTTGAAAATTTCCACATCTTCATCAAGGATGATCTTTTTCAATGTACTCTATTGGAATTTGAATTATAAGATCAAATCAAGATGGGAAACTTTTTTCACTTTGTTATCATGTGTTAATAGATACCACATTAATTTCATCAATGATAATACTCTTACATTTTTTCTAGTAAATAAACATAGGAAATATTCCATGATGAAAAATTAATTAAAATATGATATCTAAGGTTGGTATACATTTCAACATATCTGGTTCTTCCACTGAGATCATTATTATCAATTAATTATCTATATTGAAAGATAAAATAAAACATAAAGATAAAGGTAATAAGTTGTCTCTCTCTTTCTTCTTAATTTTAATAGCAATGTTGAGATATTTTTCTCAACCAATTTTATTCATCTACATAAGTCCTCATGATTACACATATGAACTTTAGTTTTATTTTATATTTGGGAAGCATGGATCCTTTTTACTTTATCTTCTAATTTATTTGGAGAAAATTTCTTCTTAACATTTTTCTTGATTGATATATTCTTAATAAATTCCATGTCAAATTATTGTTTATGTATAATGGTTAAACAACCTTTTTTACAATAATTATCCTTCTTAGATCACTATCATCTAAATTCATTAACACATGAGTTTTAATTTGTTGAAAACCTCTCATGTACACTATCTTCATCATATGGAACATTTTATTGTCCATTTACACTATCCTTTTTCTTGTGATCCTTAATTATTATTCATTCTCTCCAAGTATTATATCTAGATAACTAAAATATCTTAAAAAACATTGATAGAAAATTTGGGATATCTATATGGATTATTCTGAGCACCATACTTTTTATTATTCATGTTGGGTGATAAAATTTTCTTAAAATTATTGGATTTGTAATCCAAGGTCACCTCATCATTCCTTCTTGAAATATTATAGGGATAGTTTTTTATGAAACATTCTTTAGCTTACTTTTGATGGATTCTTCGTCTATCTTTACAAACTTTTCTGGTCACCTTATTTTATCATTCTCTGATAAATTTAGAAATGATCATATACCAACCATGTGACCACAAATGTTTTATACATATTATAATTTTTCAAACATTATAAAAATATTGAAATGTATATATTTTTATTATCTTGTGGATGTGGTATCTTCATCTCTGGCTTTCTCCCCCTTGACATGAGCTTACTTTATTCTTTTTTATCTATAGGATTATAAAAATAATCCAATTTGAAATTCCTAAATCTATTTCAGAACCAAAATTTAATGACAAATATTTAGCTTTTTAAATATTATATTTGATATTTTGGTTTTTCTTCATAAATTTTTGGGAGATTTATGGGAAACTATCTTCCAAACATTTTTTTCAATCTTCCCTAGTCATGGTGTTATGATTATTATTACCAAAACTAATCAATAATTGTACATGTTTTTTTTCAAACCTTAATCTTCATGAAAAACTATTTAGAATCATTATTATAAGATGGTGTATATAGTACCTCTTTCTTCATTTAATGAGGTTTTGATGTTATTATCATATTTTTGAGGTATTTTAACCATATAATCCACTTGTGATGATTGTTATTTAGTAGAAACATTCTCTTTATTTTTTGAAGACACAATCTATTCCTTTGAAATACTAAAAAGTTTGACTTCAAATTCTAGACATCTCAAATTGAGGGTGTTTTTCTAGTCTTTAATCATAGTAACATTCTCTTCACAATCATTCTTCATTATTGTAACTTCCTCTTTATCCAACTCAACATTATATTGTAAAAAAGTGTCATGTTCCTTGAATTTTTTGGATTTTACTTCCAATTGAAAACCCTTGACCTTAATGTTGTTTTCAAACTTTTCTTCATGTGCATAGATATTTTCATCCACGCTCTTATTGAATTTATATTTCTATTTAGATTATTTGATCCAATTATATTTTAAGAACTTATTTCATTCTCCATAATTCATAATTTAAATTATCAAACCTTATTTGAGAGATTCATACATTCTAGAACTTGTTATTATAAAAACATATCCATATTATCTATGTCTTCTTCAAGATAGATGATCACTTCCTGCATACATTGAATAACCTTATATATTAAAGAGATGGTTTCTTTGGTAATATAATATATAATATCTTTCAATATACTAATTGTTATATCATGAGACGTTGTATATATTTCATCATAACCACATACAATATTTTCTTCTTATCGAGGAAAATTATACACGAATTTTGACATAAGACATGATCAATAAAAAATATCGATTCACTTGATGTAGGAATGTTGTCATTCTGCTTGATGGTAAGTCGAACCAATGGTTCTTTACCTTCCAATCAAGATATATCTTAAGTTTTTGGCAATTAATAGAGAATATAATGATTCCTATTTAATTGGAAAGTTGGTTATATTATTCAACTTTCAGTTCTCCTTATTTATCCTATTCATCATGGTATTGGTAGAAATATCATTCTACTTTAAGATAACTGAATCTTTAATAAAAATGTACGTTATTATTAACACAAGAACGTAACACAAATATTCAAAATATAATAACATTAATATAGATAATCCAATAGTGGTGAACCAATTCTCTGATACTAATTGAGAGGACCACATCAAGATATGATCAACCCTGGGAGGGGATGAATTAATATTGGTGACTATTTTGATTAACAATAACATTTTATCCATTAATATGTTAAAAATAGTAGGATATTTATTATCCTATTCTCTTTTTTATCGTATGCAAGTATATGAAACCATGTAAAATATGTAATGTAATATTTTTACATGGTTCACTAGTTAGTAAGATTAGCTAGTCCTTTTCATGTATGGTGATAACTAGTTTATAAATCCTATACTATAATGATATAACTCTTTAAATTGTTTTTTATAGAAAATAATCCATATCCAAAGTGTGGTTCCCTAAACTTTATGAGGGGTGGAAATAATACTCAATCATTGGAATGGTAATAACCATTTCTAACATGTACCACCACTTTGGTTATTTCTTATTTATATGTATAATGGCTATAACTTTGTAAATTGCTTTGTAATGCCTATAAATTCTTACACATATTGATACTTATATTGGATATCATAATGATGATTTATTATTCTTCCTCTATCAATGTTACATGAATAACTATGAGAAAGAAGCTCCCTTTCCTCTTCACAGAAGAAAACTAGAATCCACCCATCCTTCTCTTCTTCTGTCATCTGCAACTTGTAATTTTAATCTCTTCAACCAATCCTATCCATATGATAAAATTTAAAATGGTTATAGTTAGTATGATCTCTTATACTTATTGTGGCACCTATTCACTTGGTATTTTCTATTTGATTATGTTTCTTTAGTGTTGTCTATCTGATGATATACTTCTGGTACCTTCTTCTTCACCCGGATCTTTTGATTTCTAATTGATAAGGAAAATATTTTTGGTATCTTCTTAATCGATTCTTATATCCCTCATTCTATGAACTATTTTAACATCCAATGATTCTACTCCTCATACCCCTATAATTTATCTGGTTCATCTTTGTCTAATGCTTCGACCCATATAAGAATTTCTATCAAGATTCATTGTTGGTAATTCCTCAGATGGCTTCCATTCTTAATAATTACACACATCTACCAAAAATGAGTAATCAATAACTCAAACAACAACACCTTCTCATCAAACCAACTCCCCATTATATAGGCATAGTTCTACATGGTTTATAGGGTGAGTTGTGAACTTCAAAAATAAAAATTCCAATTTTTTTTTTGAGAATCTTGCTCAGAACCCATTTAAATCTTAACTGAATTCCAACATCTTTAAATATGGAAGTCGATATATCTTCATGGGAAAATACCTTAGATCTTATAATAAAAGTAATTCTTCAATCCTCTTAAAGTATTGGATCTAATCACAATCATCCCTTCATTATTATTGAAACATTGATCATCTATCACATCATCGCCACAATTAATATATTTATGAAAACATCATAAAAACCTTCAAACATTTGTTCTGATATGATTTGTTAAACCTATTAATTATAGTGAAACATAATTCAATGTTCGATAATATATTTTTAATACAATCATGGAATAATTTCTAAATACTCTTCATTCATTTGATAACTTATTTGTCTGATGAAAATATTTGATCTTCCCTTGAGGGTAATTCGATGTTATTCACATGTTTCCTCATTATAGACATCATTAGAAAACATATTCTTGATCATTCAAGCACTTATGTCTGATAAAGTCTGTATGATGACTCTCTAAGATTGTACGATAGGATTTATACATAATTTTATCTACTATAAAATCACCAATACTTTCTTAGTTTTTTCATTTCTACTTCTTATCTTCTCATCTAAATCATTGTATAAGTTCATCTGATATAATTCCACTTATATTTTTCCAACTTCAATCAGAACTAAACATTGTTTGGGAGATGTAATTCAACTAATTCATATCACAAATTTAATATCTTCATGTCTTGGACAATGAATAACCACTGTTCAATATCCCCTTTTTTACTTAAGCTAATAAAACTCTATTTAAGAGAAAATTTTCATCATCTAAATTTTAGATTGAATTATATCCACAACACATTTAGATGTTTGGTAATTAGAGAAATCATCACTTAGAAATGTCTAATATATTTTGTCTAATAAATATTTGTCTAGTGTAACCATGAAATTAATCAGTCAAACATTTATCTCCACCTGTCATCATAATAACTCAGTCTATTCACATCAGTCTAATTTCACTTTGAACATTCATTCAATGATATCCCAATCATTCCTCTAACCGATGGATATTAAATTATGGTCCATATAATGTACTTTACATCTTTGTATTCTTGATAGAGTATATTATATGACCTTTAAAATATTCATCCAAAAAAATATATATTGAGTACATTATATAATTTAATCCACTGGAAAATCCATCTGATGGAATTATTTAGAAACCTTCATTTGATGGTACAACATAGAAAACCCCCATATGAATACATTAATATGATATAATCCATAAAATCACTTATGTTAATCGACCTCTATCTCTAGTGCCTCTGGTCTCAAATTTTAGCTTTCATTCATCATAAACATATTTTTCTATTTGGTTTTACTATATATTTCCAATAATAATCTATTTCAAAAATTTATTAAGAACCTTTATTTAATTTCATAATGATGTTAACAAATATACTTCTTCCAATACCTAGCACACATTTTAGACATTGAGATTAGCTCACCAATCATCATAAGTAAACTCAAAGTATTCAAATGATTTTTTCATTTAATATAATGAATAATATCCATCTAAACTAAATTCAAGAACACCATTTATAACTTTCTCCTATCATGTAATGAATAATCGTTATCTTTGATAAAGTAATGAAAACTATTTATATGTTTCTTAAGATAATTCCACTTGATTACTTCCTTTCTTCTTCATAAATTCTTCAAAGATACCTCATCTTTACTATGAATCTTGGATATATCTACTGAACATTTTAGTATCTTCATCATTATATCATTTTCAATATATTGACATCAATAAAATAATTCTATTTCATTGAAAACCATTTAAACCCATTAACCAGAAATAAAACTCACTCATTAATTGAATTCTTCAGAAGAAATTTTCCATTATACTAAGTAAAACAAAATTGTAGTATGTTATTGTAACTCAATCCATAAAAAAAATTGATTTTGATTAGAACACAACAAAAAGATCTCAAACTGGAAGTGAATATTTCATTGCAGGTAAATTTTTATAATCAGAGTGTGATAAATATTTCAAGAATACTAGTTTAACATTCTTGATCGATGTACATAGATATCAAGTATCACTATATAAAATAATTTTTTGGGAAAATATTTTTAAAGTTTCAATTTGTTCTACAAAGGAGTAAATAGTTGAATTATTTACCCTATAAATTTCCAATAAATAATTTCATAGGTTGAGGTAGACGACTGGATTTTATATTCATTTTTATAAACACTATTTCATGATGTCTAATATCATATATAATATTTTTCTTAGGATTATATTTTCAACGTGTGAGAAAGATAGAAACATAAATCTAAAGTTATGTATTTTTTAAAATAAGAGATAAATCTATTTAAAAAGGTACTTTATTTTTAGGGGATTTTTTTTTCAATGGGGAGATCTATAATTTCAATATACACATATATTATTTATATATGTTATGTTATTATCTCAGTGTGTGTTTGATGAATTAATTGATTTGGGAATTTCTAAAAAATGTTTTTCAAGAATTATTATGGGAATTTTATTTTAAAAATATATAGAAATGGGTTTTTATAATTAATTTATAATCAAAGTATAAGATGAATTTATATAAGGGGTTATGAGTTAATATTATCAATAAACTTAAAATCATTGTTCATAATTCTTGTTTTCTAGGATTATATTTCACCCATAATATTATGGCAATTGAATAATGATTTATTTATATGTTAAAGGGTTATTTATGTTGAAATTTTGATAGATAAATTAAAATGGGTTTATTTTTTTGACTAAGAATATATTTTATAGTTAATATGTTTAGAGATATATTCTTCTTAAATAAGTATATTATTATTTATTGGTAAAGTAACGTGGATGGCATTGATTATACTGGTGTTGTATTTTGTTTTTAAAACATTTTTTAACTTATGAATATCATTCCAACCCAGATGAAATTATATGTTTCAAATGAGACAATGATCATTTTAGAGTTTTAGAAGTGTTAGGAAGAATATCAGAAGTGACCAATTTTTTTTGAGATATTTTAGGGAGTAAAGACGTGTTTTTAATTTTTTATTTTCCACACCGTTCCTTGACTCATGAATCAAAGGAAAACGGCATGTGATAACCAGGAATTGGGACTTTTTTATGTCATGGTTTTAAAAAAAAATCATTATTGACAATTGGAATTCATGTTATTTAGTAGTTTTTTGGGAAGTGGTCATGGTATTTGTATGGTTAAAAAAATTGGGAAGCACCATATCGTGGGCATGGTTATGGTTTTATGGATGAAATGGTCCAAAATAAATTATATGATAATAGAAATGGGAAATTGGGAGTTTTCCTTGGATGGAAGGTAAAATAGTGATGATTATTACATAGTCATTCATGATAAAGAAGTTGTAAACAGTAGTTTCAAAATTGATTTAATGTGGTTTAATATTCAATATTTTATGGCGGTAGACTATCCATTCCATGGGTAGTGTGGAATTCCATATTTATGTGATTTTAATGATGTTTCTTTAGAGATGACTCATGTGATACTCCAACTCAATACTTTATATCACTAAAATATATCAAGTGTAATAAAAATAATTAATTAATCTAAAAATATTGGTTATAATATGTGATATTGATATTTGAATTTGGATATCAAATTTTAATTTTGAAATTAAAAACATCAATAAAGAATGATCACATGGTTATTTTATTGAGAATAGAATGAAATAATTTAAGTGTGTTTGTTGAATTTTTATTGTGGAAGATGAATTATAGAAGAATATATTGAAGTAATAAAGGAAGTATATATAATCTTTTATATATTCAACTTTTAATGTTGGAACACTTAGAATTTGAATCTTGAAGTTAACATTAAAGTGAATGCAAACTATTATTGTATGTTCATGGAAGTTATAAGTCTTTTCTTTATGATTAGAGTATAGCATGATTCTATTTCATCATGGTCTCTCTAAGTATTTTTAATGATAATGTTAGGATTTTATGATAGTTTCCACTCACTATACGATACTAGCCATTTATAAAAATTTCAATGATCTAAATTGAAAACAAATATTATATCATATCACCTTATATATAGGGAAATTAAGGGATAAATCATATATTTTTTAAAATCTAAATGAATAACATTTTAATACTAATAGGTAAGGGATTAAGAAACTAATGTTCTATCGCTTTTAATTCCCATGAAATATTGTTTTTTACAAAAATTTAGTACATTCTTATAACACATCGATGTACAATCAATAAAAATTATGAAACCCACAAAATAATTTTCTTCCATAGAGAATCTAACTTTATAATTTATATAAGTGGTAATATTATACTTCCCACATTTTATAGGAACTCATAATAAATTTTACTTGAGTATGATTTATTATATTTGAAATTAACATCAATGTCTTCTGA
Source organism: Viscum album (assembly GCA_963277665.1). NCBI lineage: Eukaryota > Viridiplantae > Streptophyta > Magnoliopsida > Santalales > Viscaceae > Viscum > Viscum album. The sequence continues at coordinate 836,349,088 of OY728128.1, read as the reverse complement.
CTGAGCCAACCTTACATAGTGAATAAGAGTAAAAGTACTTAGTTATTGATTTTGTAATTCTTAACATGACTCAAAGTTTAAATATAAAAATACAGTGACAAATAAAATGACAAAAGATGATATTTTTTATAATTTTATTATAAATTTATAAAAAATAAGAGGAACTCGTTTATTTTATTCAAAGATACATTCATATTATCATAGATTATAACATATTATTCATATATTCACTTTATTATAATTTTAAACTATTTGTTTCTTAGATTTCACTAATCATATAAATAATATAGTCACCAACCTCAAGGAATTGTCTCCTATAAATATTGTTCTCTCACTATTATCATTTTTTTCATACAGGTAAGGTGAGATTAGTAATAAAAGGTATCTATCTTCTAAAACAAGAGTTCAATTTTAAAATAAGAAATAAAAAAATGGGATGAATTGACTAATTACCCTGTAAAATATGTATCCAATATTCTATATGAATGTAAAGTTAAAATTCATAATTATATATCTATTTTGGGAGGAGACAACACATTTAGATATTGAATCATAAATTGAAATTATGTCAGTCCATTTTTAAGTACATGAAAAATATATAGTTCATGAAATGGAATTGGATGAAAAAATATGATTTGTTGATGACTAATTATTAGATATAAATATGTTTTACTATATATGAAATACATTGATGGGGGATAAAATAGATAATTTATGCATCTATTTTACAAAATGGATATAAAATTATCAAATTGGTAAAGATGAATAATGGTATAATAGTTATTTTTTTTATGTATAATGAAATAGAAACTAGAGTGATGTTGAAGGTGAAAACACATGGTGTTACAAATTAAATTCTATGAAATTCAGAATCCAAAAAATTATACATTGAAAATTTTCTTTGATGTTCATGATTTCTATCTAGGAAATTTGGGATGAAATTAAGATTATTAAATAACACATCATGGAATGGGGAAATAATTCATGCTTAGGATGACGAGGTTACAACATTTTATTTTCTTATCTATCTTAGATATATAATGCTTGTTATTTTTATTAGTCATTTCATTCAACTTTTATAGAACACTCTAATAGGTATTTGAATAATCTTTAAATATACATCATGTATTGAAGACTAAAGTTGAGTTATAGATATTATATATAAAATTTAAATAAACCCTATAAAGAAGAAGATATTGTATAGTCACAAGTATGAACCTTTTGGAAAAATATAGAAAGAGAAGTATGTGATCCATGTTGTAGAACTATAAGATTGATTTTATCCAATGTTTTATTGATAAACTGTACTCAAATTGTTTCACTCTCTTACTGAATGAGTATTCCTGGATAATATTTTGAATGATTTTTAATAATATTTTTATGTGATTTTAGATAACAAAATTGAGTAAATTATAGTGTTTTGATAGGGATGGTGAGTTATATAAAAGTAATTGTAATAATGAAATTTATTATTTTGACTAATATAATAAGTGAGTTATTCCCTCTCCTTGAAATATTCTCTAAATTTATGGTGACCAAAATAAATTTATGTATGATATTTGTTCATTTTTTCATTACTTTAATGTGAAGTTAATGTTAAGAAAAACACAGTCCATAATAATCATATTGACATGATTTAATGTTATGACTAAAATTTAATATGATTCATAGTCTAAATCAAGGTTTTTGTTCTATATGAGTGGTGTATTCATGATTTGGATGAGTTATAATCAGTTAGTTATGTATTATCTATTAAAATTTATTGAAAACATAACATCATAAGACTCAGTAATAGGATTTTTGAATAAAAAAATATTTCTAACCTAGTTATTCTTATCATCATATTGATCATTATAGAGCTTTATTGTAAAAATAATGGAGCTATTAATTGGAATAATGAGACCCACTGTCAATAAATGTAGTGAATGTAGGATCAAAATAGTATATTTGTACTAAAAATGTGGTTTATTTTATTTTATACAAATACATTTTAAAATTTCCCGGAACCACTTTATTAACATTATCGAATGAAGTTTCATACTGATTAACATTATAATTAGAGTTATTAAATATTATAACACATTGTATAAAAAAATTCTATATAAATATAAAATGGAATAAAAAACATGTAAAAAAGGTAATAATAATATTTATAAATTATATAAGAAAACTTACAAAGAAATTTAAAACCAAGGTTATACACTTTAACCTTTCATGTTAAGGATGTCAATAACCTTGAATTTGGGTATCCATGATATTTACCCTCTCTTTGGGTATACCTTTCTAGCCATAGAATTCCTCGATCACGAGACATAGTTTTGTTTCCATTTTACATAGGAACTCTAAATTATACAATTTCTATATCATATGTATTCCTTTATAATAAAATACCATAATCAAACTAGACTATACATAGTTATTACAAAATCAAAACAACATAATTCATTTAAAAAAGAATCCTCGAAACATATGACTTAAGAAAATGACTCTATAAATTTTTTAGTGAAGCATTCTCAAGTAACAAGATGTTCCTAAAAATTCAAAAAAAATATTGATAGTAAAATTTGTTAAAATATACTTCCTCCTAAAATTAAAATTAAATTTATAGGCATACCCCCAATGGTCAGATTCAGTATATCTTGGAAGTGGTTGGAAAGGAATCGAATACACTTCTATACTTTGAGGTATCAGCTCACATTATCCATCCAATATTCATTATCATATACACCACTAAAATATTAAATGGTTATATATGGGATAATGAAAATTCTTCATTTGGTGGGATGTATAAATATTTTCCTCTGATAAGTTAAAAAAATTCTTTCGGAAATCATGTTTTCCTCCATTTTATAATGTTTGTCCAGTAGACTTGGTAGAATAGAGTCTAATGGAATTTGTTATATTATATCTTCTAGACTTTATAAACCTCCATTCGGTGAAATTGTACCCTTATTTAAAATATAAATATTACATTACCTTCTAGTAAATAAGTTTCATCTTGTATCATCCATTCAAAAAACATTAAGAAATTTCTTTTTCTCAAAAGGATATTCTTAGTTAGATAAAATATCTAACTTTATTATAAAACATATTAATAAAATATCGAGTAAAATTATTATAAAATTATAGATTTTTAAGCAAGCGTTTTTTTATTTTAACTAGTAAGGTGTGAAAGTTTTAAAATAATCAATTTGAATCAATAATCACCCCTATTTGAAAATCACAAAACATGACTCCTTAAAGAGAAACTTAATGTTTGAAACATAGAGAAGATTACACCCATATATTATAAAATATCAAGGTATTTTATAATTCTCCATTTCTCCTAAAAATTTAATCAAATTACTATTCTAACCTTTTGTTTGAATGTTTAGAATTTCTCCCCTTTCTCCCCATTTCTGATTTTAAAAAAGATTTATTGGTGGTAGAAAGTGTTACCTAAAATAATATAAAAGTAATATATGAAAAAATGATATTAAAAAAAGAAACTAGATCACTCCAACAAAAAATATTAGTAACTCATTCATCTAAAAAATATAAGAAATACATTCATCCAAATATTTTGGAAAAAAATCTATCCAAAATTATAAGGAATAACATCTATCTAAAACAGTCATCCAATTTTTTTTATATTGATCATTATAGACTTTAAATTGTTAAAAATTTCTTTATTTCTAGGAATGTTTCTTTTTTATGACCTTTATATTTTTGAGATCAACATAATTCTTCATAACAACCTTTTTACTTTTCTAAAATTCCACAATTAAAGTCGTAAACATTGTTTTTACTTATTCAAAAACTACTATATTCATCCTTGTTTAAAAATCTCGTCATCTTGTTGCATCACAAGAGGTTTGAGATCATCAATAACCCATGAATTTTCACATAATTTTAGTTGATACAACTCAAAAAATCAATAACTATCTTTGTTTATCCATTGATTCCATTAAATTGTTCATCAAAAAAATTTATATCACATTCTATATTCTTAATCTAACTAATAACATTTTTTACCTTTATAGACTACACTTTGTATTTTCCTTTAAAATATTTATACTAAAAATAATTTTTATTGAGTATTTCTATATGTGTCCTCAAGAAACATGAGTTTTATGAAAAATATAATTTTTCCTAAAAATTATTTCACCTAGGATTCATGTTTGGAAATATTTTCATAATTAAATCAACCATTTTGATGGCTTCATTGAAACAAGTCATTTTACAATAAATTATTTTTATACATTTACTTATATTTGAATTGGTATAATCACTTGAAACATCTAGTATTGAAGGTGGTGAAAGTCTTGATGGTCCATATTCTTCATTCTCAATAAATTTAGTTTGTAAAATTTCTATTATATCAACTCAATCATCATACATATCTTTGTTTGATGGTTTTTCTTTAGATTCTTTATCATTATCATCATAATATTCTTATTTATCTGAATTACTAATATCAACATCTTTAACTGACAAATAAGATAACAAATTTAAAGTTTCATTTGACATTTCTTCTATATCCAATTCTTTCTTCAACTCTTTTGTGACATCATCTTTCTTTCTCAATTTAATCTTTACTAAATTTTCGAATTTTTTTTAAAATTGAAGACTCTATTATTTAATAATTTTCTTATTTTATTTATTTTCATCAGTTTGGATTTCATCATCAATGTAAAAATCCATGTAATTATAAAATAAGTTATTTTAATTCTGGAATATTATATTTAAATTCATTATAAATTTATAATGAAATAATTGACATTTATAGAAATTAAGAAGTTTATACTTATGGAATAGTAACATGACAGTAGGAATTTTAATCTAAAAAATAGAATAGTAACCTCCCCAATAAAATTATAAATAAAATTTAGTATCTTATAAGTTAAAAGATTATGTATTTAGATCATGGCATAACCTGACGAATATTTTGGAAATGATAAATTAATTTTTGGTATTTTTTGTGCGTAATAAATATTTAATAAGAATTTTATAATTAATATAATTATTTAAAAGAAGATATATTTTCATAAAATAGATTCATGAATTATTATTTTTGTCTTATTGTTATAATATAATTTTATTAGACTTTAAATAACTTTTCACAACATTATAAAATCAGATATAGTTTTAAAACTCATATTTTTTGAATAAATTAAGATTTTATATAAAAATTAAATTTCTCAGCATTATTAAATTATTATGATAAAATGGAGTTCATTTTTTAATTCTACACGTAAAAAAATTGTTAGGGTGAATTTTTTGGATTTTTCTGAAATACTTGATTTTTGGTGAATAGTAAAATACGGTAATTTACGGTATATATACATTATAAGATAAATACAATATTAATAACATCATGAATGATGTAAGAACAATAAAATCAAACTTTAATTTATTATTTTAATATATTTAGTTATAATTCTCAAATTACTAAAAGTCTTGATCCAAAATAATGAACTAATGAATAAAATAATCAAAAAACCCTTCTCTCCTCTAATATAAATATCATAACTCACCCCCTATTCTCCTCACACCTATCAATAATTTATAATTTTAAAAATTCTAACCAATACTCTTCCCAAGACTCTTCATGAGGTATAATACCTTATGGTCTCACTAAAAGTCGAAAACCACAGGCTTTAAGGAGGATCTCAAGGAGAAGAGATCAAGAGGTAAATATCCTCTTTTGTTTTATTTTCTTTTCTTTTCAATTATTTGTATTTTCTTATACAATCATAACATACCATTATTCAGGAAGAATAAAAAATCCATTATCATATAAATACTTAAATATTTTCATATTTACGTAAAAATTCATCATCATACTTCTTCTCCTCTCTTATTTATTCAAAAAAATAAAAACATCGTTTGTGATGTGTCGATTTATTTACATCATGGACGATGTGTTTTAAATTTAAATTATTTCCATCAAATATGGTAATAAAACAATTAATATGGTTAAATAATATTTTATTATACATATTATATGTTATACTATGCTATAGAACTAGTGTTTATGCATAATATTAAGTAATAAAACAAAAGTGGTTTGTAATGATCAAAATTCACCAAAATAAACTAATGATCATAAATAATGATTTATATATTAATTAAAACTCATAAAATATAAGCAAAATGATATATAATACCATTTAATTTTATTTATGTTAATTCATATCATGTAAATCCTATTTTGGAGTTTTCTCCCTTCAGACAAGAAAATCCATAATAAACCAACCATAAAATAAATGCACCCAAAATAATGAAAATAACCAAATATTTTTAATAAATGTGTTGAAATATGTAATTAGAATATCATAAAAGTAATAATAAATATTAATATGGTTTTTAATATATTAATAACTCTTTGTAACTATTATATGAGAGGTTTGAACACATTTAAAGTAAGATGAACCCAAGGTAAGTTAATTCTTATCCCAATTTCCATTCTTTGAGTTAACCTTCTACTTCATAATTTTTTTGGTGCTAAGATTATTTTTTAAAATTAATTTTTAGGTTCTATTAATTTTATTTAGAGTGTATACACATATTCAATTTTTTTATCAACTTTTATTTCAAATCTATGATATTTTTAAGGGACTTTTCTTTTAAAATCCTATTTTAATTTCCTTTGTTTTTTTAAAAAGGAAGTATTTATATGATGTAAGTATTATTATTATATGATTATTTTTTGGTTCTTGGGTATTTTATATGATGAAGGGTGGTACCATTATATCTATCCAATCCATTGGGTATTTTTATATTAGAGGTCGACTGTATGGTTACTCCAAGTGTAACTCTGATGGTCACACCATACAGTAGATGTGAGAGTTACATTGTTAGGTAATCATGAGGGTAACAAATAATAAGGTAGTCATGAGGTTTATAATATTAAGTATGATATCCCAAAGTAACCTATATAGTTTATTTATGTTTTCTTTGTTTTATGGAAATCTATTATTTTCACAAAGTAAGTATATGATACTTTATGGGTGAGAAGTATGTCTTTGTGAAAATGATTTCATATATTTATAAGTATTCATGCACTAATGATTAATTTATTTATTTTTATTTTCCTTGCGAATATTTTGTGTTAATCCCAAGTTTTAAACTTTTTTTATAGGGTTTAAGGATGGGTAAGAGAAAAGAAGAATCCAAGATGAATGTTGTGAAGATTATTCATAAAAAGATCTCATGTTTTATTTAAAAAACATTTATATTATGAAAGATATGGATATTGTTTTAGTTTTACCCAATTTGTATGCCTGTGGGTTGATATGTATTTATCATGTCCTAATTTTATAAAACTATAAACCAAAAATATCATTGTGAATGTGACGAAGTGAAATCTAAAAGAATTTACTAGATTATATAATGTTCATGATTAAGTCCATATAGTTGGTATCACATAATTATTTTGATAAATTCAGTGGTGTTGGGCAAAAATCCCTCAAGGTAACATTGCAGCATTTTTGGGTTGATTGTGTTTGTTGACAAAGCAGGTTTCCATGGAGAATTGTCGAGTTCCCGAGAAGTTGTTGACATTCCATGTTGACAATGAACTTTGACAAAGGAAAGGACGATCTGGAGGCGGTACAAAAGAGCAGTACAAGGTGGCGCCGTTTTCCAGTGTTTGCCAAATTTTTGGGCCTGAAAATCGCCAATGGAGAATGGAGTGATATGTTGTTGGCGAAGGTTGAGGAAAGATAAATGAAGGAGGTGTGCGGAAAAATTAAGCGTGGCGCGCAAAACTAGAGGGTTGCGCGAAATCTTGAAGTGTGGCGCGCAAAACAGCGGGTTGCGCGAAATTGTATTTCGCGCAAAAGATGTTTCAAGGCCGAAAGCTTGAAAATCGGTAAAGGCATGAGGCGCGCGAAATTTTGGAGGCGTGCGCGGAAAATTGAAGTGGCGCGCGAAATAGAGGATGAAGTATTTCGCGCAAGAGGTGTTACGAGGTCCGAAGCTCGTAAAATGGCAAAGGCATGAGGTGCGCGAAATTATGGAGCAGTGCGCGGAAAATGTTTGTGCGCAGCAGATCAAAGCGGATTACGCGCTCAAGGAGGGTTTTTCGCGCGGGGTCGATTTTTCCTATAAATATGAAGTGACCCTCCTCCATTAATCAGATCTCAAGACATAGAAAATACCCGAGCTCTGGTGTGCGAAATTGAAGTTAGAAAGTGTGTTGCGCGTAAACTTAAAGTTTGCGCGTAAAGTCAGCTGTTGCGCGAAAAGCTAAGGTTGCGCAGAAAGTTTGTGTTGGCGCGTAAAAGGAAGGTTGCGCAAAAAGTGGATTTCGCGCAAAGGCAGTGAATTGCGCGCAAGGCAGTTTCCAGGCTGCGCGTAAAATTTGGAGGTTGCGCGAAAAAGGAATTTCGCGCAAACCATAGAAATTGCGCGCAAGACACCGTAAGGGTTGCGCGTAAAAATTGAGGTTGCCCGGTACATCCGGTGCAAAGTGAGATTCATCTGCGGGTGAAAGTTGGACTTCAACAGAGCATCTACATACAGAGGAAGATGCATTCCTTCATGGAAATGAAGAGACCTACAGGTCTATAAACTGTGAGTGAATCCCTTCCAAGAGCAGTGAGCTTAGGAAGAGGAAGAAGGTGATCCTCTCCACCGGCAGTGAGCCAGAGAGAGAGAAACAGGGAGTGACCCTTGGGAAAGCAGTGAGCTGACCCTAAACCTTGTAAAGGCAGTGAGCCTGGGCATAGAAGTGATCTAGCCCGAACCTTGTAATCCACAGCTAGTGAAGTTAGTGGAATTTGGTACGAACCGGCAACTTGTCGGCGTATGCTCCTTGGACGTAGCCCTTAGCGGTGAACCAAGTAAAAATCTCGCTGTCTGCCTACTTACATTCCTGCATTGCATTCAAAGCATCATCATCAGGTAAAGGAGACAAGTGATCACAGTAACCACACAAGTGCAAACAAAGTGACCCTTGTAACAAAGAGGTCAAGATCCAGTGGGGCAGGAAGAACATTGAAAAAGAATATCCATACCCTGATTCACCCCCCCCCCCTCTCAGGGTATATAGGCCCCTATTGGCCCTAACAAGTGGTTAGGATGATGTTAATAAAATAACATAAATTATTTTTACCCCATGTTTTGATAAAATTTTAAAAATTATGATGTTACTTCATCTAAGATATGTCTGTTCTGAATGGTTTTCCGTAAAAGAAATAGGGAAACTGAAGTAGGAAGTTGTTGAGAGGATGATATCTTTATGAATCTACAATTGGGAATGGTGGGAATTAGAACTGAACAGTTTGTGTCAATAATTGATCAATTTAAAGAGTATATAAAATGTGGTGGAATCCATTTAAGATAAAAACCACAGCCACCACAAAATAACATGATTATTGTTGAACATTTTATGTGGAAACACCCTCCTTCTTTCAGTGGATATTATTAACCAATGGTGGATGAAGGGTGGATTAAATCCCTTGAAAACATATTCAAAAGTATGGGGTGTTTAGATAATCAAAAGGTTAGTCTTTACATTTATCATTTTGAAGGTGAATCTAACTAGTTGGGGTCAATGGTCAAGAATATCAGGTATGGTAATGAGATTGTTTCCTTAGAAGATGAATTTAAAAATATTTTCCGTGAAAAATATTTTCCTAAAGTGGTTTAAATTAGGATGGAAAAGAAATTCCTTGAATTGAAATAAAAAGGGGTGGATTTAGTGGCAATTTATGAGGAAAACTTCATCTGATTGACAAGGTATACTCCAAATCTTATTTAAGATCATGATAGAAAAATTAGTCATTATTACTTAGGATTGAATCCAATATATAGAAGTGTATTGGCCTCTAATTAATTGAAATGTTATGATAAATTTTCCAAAGTTCTAAGGGGTTATAAATGGAGTTTGACAATGATCACATGTACATTGACTACAATAAAAAGAAGTGGTATTGATGGAAAACGATGGGTAATATTCAATAAAGGAAATCTGATGGTAACACTGTTCAATTTCTCATTTGTGAAAAGTGTGGTAAAAAGAATCCCGGGGAATGCCTTAAAAACAAAAAAGTTTTTTTGATGTGGTACGTTTAGACAAATGGACTGAGATTGTAATGAAAATGATCTAAAGATTAATTCTGATAAGAAGACTATAAAGTGTTTTAAATGTGGTGATATGGTTAATTATGCAAATAATTTCACAAATAATGATTAGAATGATAGAAAGAATCCATATAATAAGTAGAAAGTCATAGTGAGATCCTTGGGGACTATGTCAGTAGATGATGGGCCATCCAATGAAGTGTTATCGGGTAATTTTTTTGTTCACACATATTTTTTAAATGTCTTTTTTTATATAGGGTCTAAACATTCCTTTATTTCTAATAATTTTTCTTATAAATTAGGAATTTCACCTCAGAAAATGTGACCAGAACTTATGGTTAGGACACTAGGGGGAAATATTAAAAAACAAGGCATTATAAGAACTTTTATGTTGTTGCCTCTAGAAATACCTTACCTGCAAACCTTGTTGTTTTTTCCTTAGTAGATTTTGATGTCATTATTTGTATGTATTGGGTTTTTTTATCATGATAATATTGATTTTAGAGTTAAATAAGTTTTTTTAGAAAGAGTTTTAGTTTTTATAAAATAACAAACTCGTACAATTGATGACATGTCATGAAGCTAAGAAACTGTTAAAATATGGAAATGAAAGTTATCTATCTCAAATTTAAAATAAGGTAACTATTAATATTAATGATATTCCCATAGTAGATGAATTATTGGATGTTTTCCTAATGAGTTTCTAGGTGTTATAATTGATCAGGATGATGAATTTACTATTAACTTTGTTCTTGATGCTAAGAAAATGTCAAAACCACCTTATTAAATGGCTCAACCGGAACTTATTAAATTGAAAAATCAGTTGTATTAGTTTCTTGATAAATGATTATTTTTTCCCAGTACTTCACCATGGGGTTCTTCTATTTAGTTCATTAAAAATAAAAATGTTTTCCTGAGACTTTTCATTGATTATAGAGATATCAATAGCATTACTATTTAGAATAAGTATCCATTTCCACATATAAAGGGCTTATTTTATTAGCTTCATGGAGTTCAGTATTTTTCCAAGATTAATGTGCAATCTGGGTACCATAATCTTAATGTGAATGAGGGCAACATACTGAAAACAACATTTCATATTTGATATGGGCATTATGAGTTTTTCGTTATTCCCTTCGGTTTGACAAATTCCTCAACTGTGTTTAGGGATCTTATGAATAGAATATTCTAGGAATATTTGGATAATTTTTTTGTTTTTTTATTGATGATATTTTGGTCTTTTAAAAAATTTATGAGGATCATGAAAAAAATTAGGATTGTCTTGCAAAATCTCAAAGAAAAGAAGTTATAAAAAAAAATTTAAAATTTGATTTTTGGTGGCAACATATTTCTTTTCTCGGGAACATTGTAAATAAGGACGGAATAATAGTTGATCCTGCCCAAAAAAGTGGTTGATGAATGGACAAGACCTACAATTGTTCCATAGATTCATAGTTCTCTTAGATTATACTACAAAATATTTCACTTTTTCCAGTGGGGGAATATCTGTTGGTAAAAGTGTATTTTTTGTTGGTAAAACATTTTACCAACATATATTTCTATGTTACTAAACCATTGGTAAAAACTATATTGCTAAATATTTTTATGACAGTGAAAATAGTTCTGTTACAATTATTATAAGATCAATTGGTAATATATATATATTGGTTAAAGTGTTTAAAAACAGATTCTAAGGACAATTATTTCTGATGGTAATAATATTACCAATATATAATATTTTTCTATAAATTACATTTGAATAAAAATTATAACTTATTATTTCAAATAAAATTTAATTTTTTATTTATTAATATATTATATTATTAAAGAGAAGATGATTTTCGCACATGTTAAAAAAATAATTATATTAATAATGGAATTTAATAAAAAAGAAGGTCCCTAATATGACCCCCCTACAAGATCCATCCCCCACCATCCATGCCATGCCAACGAGATAGTTCCCATAATAGGGATCAGCTAGAGAGTCAAGGGATGACACTCTAGGACATCTCTAGCCAGTGTGTCAACTCTAGAACTCCTTGACAGCTCCAACACCAGGGACCAGCCAACGAGTCAGCTCCAATACACCATGCCAGCTCGAGCCAACAATTTGACTCTAACACCATGCGAACTCCAGCACCAGAGACTAGCCAGTGAGTCAGATCCATCACTTTATCTACCATCTATTTCTCTTACACATGAGTCGCCATCATCCTAGTTTTCACCAATGGTTGGAAGAAGCTAATCATCCCCACTCATTCATGCATCCCCTTTCATGCACTTGTGGATGAAAATAGTTCATCACCCATCTAACACTAACATCAAAAAAATACAAATGGTTAAAAATAATTAACAATAAAATAACACAACAAACAATGAAATTGAATATTATAGTCAAACTTAATTAATAATCTCATTTATTTTTTTACCTATTTCATAAAACATCATACATACCAAACTCATACCAAAAAAAAATAATTTTAACAGTTTTATAATAAACATATTAAGAATAAAGATAAGAGAGAGGAGAATGTTGTATACAAAAAAAGAGAAAAAAATCCATAGATCAATCAGATGACGAATAGAACACATCTTGTAGTACAAAAAACCTCATTTCGGGCCTTACAGAGAATAATCCATATTAAAAAGATAATTATTCATACTAAAAAAGAGAATAGAAGAAACCATGTCTAAAGAAGTTGGATAATAGAATTCAGCCTGCAGAACATAAAAAGATCAGTTCATGACTTAAAAAGTCATGTAGTGAGGCCTCATTTCATGTATGAGAATGTTTCATACTAAATGGGCTTCTAGAAATATGAAGCTCATGAATTACATAGATAAATTTATATAGCATGTAGTATATAAAAACTGAGGCCTTATAATATATGATTATTAAAGAAAAAGCACACGGGTATAAAGTATCACATACAAAAACATGTTGGAATTACAACTATTTAATGCAAAATAGAAGCCATGACTCAAGAAGTTGGAGGTTGATGATAACAGAAAACTAAAGTCACACTACAAGTCCAGGATTCAGATGCTACGATCTCGGAAAACATTCATGTAGTACAGTTCTACTTTTCAACTAAGATATATGAAAAATGTTTTAACTAACTAGAGCCGGAAGATTAAAGAAAATGTGCACTGAGTTTCATGTTTTCCAAGTGGGATGTAGATAACAAGACATGGCCATCACATAAATTCTATTATGAATATTGGGATTTTAGTCCGATAAATTTTTGTAATATGATTTATATAAATATAATAAATTTCTTGGAAATAGGACTATGTAAAATTTTAGAAAGAATTCTCATTGATTCTAGAATTGATTAATTTCATTAGGATAGGTGGAACATTATCTTTTCAATTCATCTAAGTTGTAAATATTTTGAAAAAGAAAACTTAAGAGATGAAAATTAAACACAAATTAGATATCTTCAATGTGTTTATAGGGGTTAGAAAGTGGTAATTTTGGCTAAAACTGTTTAGAGTTTTCAAAAACCAAAATAACCAACCAATTATTTTTTTAATAACTGACCACGTTGCTTTAGAAACCAAAACTGAAATAAACAAACCAAATTAAATGATTGAATTTAATTTTTTAAAAATAAATAAAATAACTAAGATTAAAATAGTATTTCAAATTTTAAAAATAAAAAATAAAAGTACGAGTGTCCAGTATTATAGGCCTCCTCTCCAAATACCTATCACCACTTGCATTCTAAATGACCAACCAATATCATTCCAAATGACTGGTAATAGTAGCAAAAAAACCTCAAATTTCCAAAATCATAGATAATATGGATTAAAACTCTAAAAGAAGAAATTCCAAATTCAATAACAAGACTATTAAATAGTGTATTTCCAAAACTAGAAATACTATAACTATGCCCATACTTTTTATTTATAATGACTATAATCCAAATAATAAATTACAAATGAAAAAACATGACTAATCAATAATGCATTTATAAAACTAAATATACCATAAATATGTGCTTCAAAGCCTACGATGAATGGTGGTTCAATATTACAATTCTACCATTTAATAAGTTAGTGAAACTATTATTTTTATCTCTAAACCAAATTATAAATCCACACATGTATTAAAAATAAAAAACCAATTCAATTAACGTAAATAACATAAAAAATTTCATTTAACTAGAAGAAAAAATCCCAAAGACTATTCTATAGTGAGCCTATGGAACTGAAATATATCCATTACACTAATAACATCTAGATCACATCCAAATATACCAACAATAAAAAGGAATTTTAAATCTATGCATTCCTACATTTAATAGATACATGTAAAATATGACAAGATGTCATACCACAAATATGAACACAAAAATTTAAAAACATTTTATATTTCTTTAAGAAACTTACAAGGCACGCCGGATGTGATTCCATTTCATGTAATCTTACAAAGGATCTCTATAAATGACAAATGACCTTACAAGAGGGGGAAAACATAAAATATACATTCATCTAGAAATAGAAGTGTTGTAGGAGAAATATACATAAAATACCATTAAGACAATGTACACAAATTATGTAATTGAAACTATATGTAGATGAAATATATGACAATTTTTATTTATACACGACAATTTTTGAATAACATCAATCCAGAATTTAAAGTATATAGTGGTATGTTTTAATAATTGAAACTGTAAACATATTAAATATGAAAATGAAACTTTTCTAAACTGAAACTATATGAATACTGATTTATTAATTTGTAAAACACTATATGTAAATGATATATGTGTATGGTTTTCAAATGAATTATTGAACAGAATTATTCACACAATTTTAAAATGAATTAATGAAACCATTTTAGATTAATGATTAATATGATGTATGAAGATATTTTACTCATATATTCATAGTTAATTCATACATGTATAAAGTTTGAAATGATCCCCGTCATTCCTATAAATCATATGCAGTTACCTCATACACAACGTTTCTTTTCATAAAGGTTTACAAAATTCTTCATATATATGGAATTGGGTATAACTTCTCATCTGACATATGAGATTTCAAAGTAAGATTACCCAATATAGTATCATGAGATCCACATCATTCCTATAGTGTTTTATTCCACATTATTCATGTACAATATATGAATACATTTTACACATTAATGAAAAAAAATTATTCTTATTAATTACACATTTTGTTTCCAAAATATTTATAATAGAATTTACCATCAAATTTATGAAAATGAAATATATAATTAAAACCATATGCAGATGCATTATAGACTATTTAAATAGTTTTCCTCTAATACAATACAAGCACATAGATATATACTACAATAATAAGCAATTAAAATATAGATGATAGTTGACTAACTATATGTAGCCACATAATGATATTGTATAATTTTAAATATGGGATGTAATTCACTGAGATCACATTGAAAAACATATGATACTTTATTTCTATCATTTTACTCTATGACCTTCGAATGTATTGCTATAAAAAAATTCCATATAGAGAAAGAACATAATTTTGACTAAAAGAGAGTTAGTGAAAGAGAGAATATCCAAACTGATTTCATCGAAGACACTTCAACATCTTAGGAAATTATAATTCAAGTCAATATAGATCAAGGTGAGATGAAAATGAAAATTGAATAGATAACTATTTTCATGAAATTTATTAATTACCAAATTACATATACTTTTAGAAGACCCTATCTCAACCTTGATTAAAATAATTATGGAAAAGATATCAACACTATTCCCTATAGATGAAGAAAAAAATCTAGAATAAAAAATAATGAACCCAAAAATATGAGTTCACATGCAACATGAAAGATCTCGGGAATAATGGATTTATCTGGAAAAAAGATGTTATGGAATACCTATGAAACATGTAAGTTGGGTTTATGGTTACTTATATAAGAGTCCTTCAAACCACCTTCCATATCATTCTTGTGCATACCATTCATAAAATAAACATCAATCAGACTTCTACTTTCATTACATGAAATGAAAAGGAATAAGATGATCCAATTTAAAAGATCTTACTTATTACTAAAGGATGAGTCCAACTGTTATCACCACACTCCAAATTTCAATGAGGAATGATCATGTAGGTGACGAAAAGCCCCTGGCTACATGTATTGTTTCTCACATAATAGAACAATCACGTAGTATAATTTTTAAAGCTATAATGTAAAATTATGTCACCTTAGAAGAAGAAAATCATACATGGGATCAATTCCATTGTCAATACAAATTCACAAAATACATTTATAAGTATATGAAAATCCTTTATACACCTTATTTGATCATCATCAAGACTTAAAAATAAAATAAAAGACTCAACATTCAACCAACTTTTTTTTCTAATTATTTTTTCTAAGAATTTATAAAAAATGATTGTAATTCCAAAAAAGTTTAATAATAATAAAAGAACAAAATCAAGTGTGATATTTTTTACAATCACATCATTATAAAAAATATGAATAAGAATATATGAAAAAATGAAAATAATAAATAAGCATAAAAAAATTACGTGGTTTTCCCAAATGGCTGAAATAAATGAGAATATAAATATATGAGTGACGTAGATACTTATTAAAACAAGAAAAATAAGTTAAAATGAAAGAATAAAACCTTATAGTTTATATTACATAATCTAGAAACATAGAAATATTCACCTATCTAGATATCTTTCAATTTCTCTACTCACACTGACCAATTCAATTCTTCATAATGTGAATACCTAAAAAAGTCTATACATGGCCTATAAGCACCTCAATTAAAAGGAATATATAAAAAAGTCCATCAAACTTGCAAAACAAATTCTAATATGGAACACTTACTACTAGCACATATTCTACCACTAATACAACTACTTATTGATAATGGGTTTTTTTTCTAGTTTTAGGTATAATGGTAATTTATCATTCACAGGTGGCTATAAAGACATCACCAAGTTCAGTATCACATCCTATGAATGTTTCTCCAGACTAGAACGATATGTGTTTCCTCTTTATACTTCATTTATTTCTAGTGTACCATTACATTATACCTTCATAAAGAATCTGATTACTGATGTAATATATTTATAAAGATTTAGATAACACTCAATATAAGAACATGAAATGTAGTCAATGTATACAATATTGGTATAACCAATACTTCTTTAAGTGGTTATACTTTCAAAATTGAAATCAACATATAATTAATCATTAAACCATTCAATATTATCATCAAAATGATTCCTTTTTTCTTATTATTGAAAATGTTCCCTATTGGATTCTGAGAATTAACAAGTCCATTCCAGCAACAAGAACTAGAGAAAAACAAAATGAGGCTACTACCATTACATGAACATCACAATTACTCTCATTTTGATACATATAAACTATATATAATAAATAAAAATTAGTGTGTTTTTTAAAGGTAGATGTTTTTTGAAAATCCTCAGAAAATATTGGAACGAAAAGTCATCTACATAACACTGTTTATTAATTATTTAGGATAATTTTTACCTTTAATTAATTTCTCGAAAATTCCCACCCAAACACTTCATGGAAGTGCCAAAGATTCTAGTGAAATTCCAAGAGGCTTCTTGGGGATTTATTTCTAGAATTTCATTCCTCAAGAGTTATTTAAATGAATATACATTGTGAACATCAAATTAATCTGAAAACCAGACAAAAATGTAGAAATCTGTGATTTATAATCGGAGTGATGACTATACTTACTAATTCCTTGGGAAATGTTTTATTATTGTATACATAGCGAGGTTTATGGTAAAGATTGAACCTTATTTGAAGCATCTTTATGTGGTTATATTTTTCAAGAATCTTATAGGTTGGATGAGACCATGAATTGGACTATCAGTAGAGTGCACAAAGAATTCCAACATTATCATGTACTTTTAAGACATCATCATTCCTATATTAATCAAAGTCCTCATTTTCTAGATCAAATTTATCTACCCTGCTCTCGATCATGGGGGAAATGAGGTGATTAAACTGACTAAATACTAGATAATACCTCATGATTGATCAATTAGATCAGAGGGAGAGGCCAAACACAAGGATGGAATAGATGCATAGTGAAGTCTGGAGTGGTGGGGATCGAATGGGGTAGGTTGGAGATGACGAGGGTTGAGCGAGTAAGGTCGTTGAAATCATGGGTTAAGTGGGGACGGGTGGTCATCTGATGGGAATGATAAGGACGATGTGATGTTCATTGAATGAGGGTCGCAGATCATAGATGGGGGGATAGTGGTGTATGTGGTGGGTCATGGAGGAGGCTGTTTGGGTCATAGAGGAGGTGGGTGGTGCCGAATGAGATTGGTGGTGGATGTGGTGGGGGTCACTGATGAAGTAGGGTTTCATAGAGGAGGAGGCGGCAGTGTAACGAGGAGGAAGTAGGGAATTTTTTTGTGGTTGGGTGGGGCTCATTAGATTTTGGATATGGGTTGTGAATTTAAAAAATAAAATTAAATCAATAAAATCACAAATATCATTCATTTTTTAAAAATTAAAAGATAATACGTATAGGTATGAATGGTATAATTTTTTTTAAAAAAATTAAATTTTATTTTATAACATAAAATTAAATTTTATTTTATAACATAAAATTAAATTTCAATATATTGATATCAATTATTAATAAAATAAATTTTCCCCATTTATTTTTATATATCTTATTTATTAAATTTAAATAACTAATTTTTTTAAATTATTTTGGATAGATTTAATTGTTTTTATTAAATTTGAATATAAAATTTAATTATTATTAATATATAGATTATCAAACATATATTTAAATATATCAAATATATAAATTTTTTAATTTTTTTAAATAATTATTTAAATGTTTATTAAACGAATAACATTAAAAAATAAAACACTATAAATATATAGAGAGAATTAATAATTAAAATTTATGAATGAGATAATTTCAATAATACCTTAAAAATGGATATTGACATTGGTCATAAAAATAATATATATATATATATATATAAAGTTGGTTTATATTAATTGGTTATTTATAAAATCATTGTGGTTATTGTTGTATCATTTTTTATTGATAGTAAATTATTTTTTGGAAATTATCATTATTACTAACAATTTAGGTGTTGGTAAAAAAAATTGATGGTATTAGTATGATAAAACAATAGATTTAACCATTGGTAAAAGATGTGTTGTTATTGAAATATCAATATCAACACATATATATGTTGGTAAAAGTAAGTGTTGGTAATAAAAATTAAAACCAATAAAAGTTAATATTCTTTACAATTTCCTATTTTTTTTAAATAGATACATTATATGTCAATAAATTTATGTTAGTATATATCATTTTTCTTGTAGTTTTAGTAGGTTATTACTGACAGTTTGCTAAAAACATTGCACAGTTATCTAGCCCTCTAACTAAGTTAACAGAAAAAATGGTTAAATTTATTTGTATATAATAATGTGTTGTTATTTTCTGGAACTGAAGAAGATATTATGGAATGCTCCAGTTTTGGAACTGCCTTCCAGAAATAGTGAATTTCTCATTAATAGTGATTCTTTATTGAAGGGAATTTGTTTTGTTCTGATGCAGAATGATCTAGTAATTTCATATTCTTAAAGGAAACTTAAACCTCATGAGTTAAAATATCCCATTCATGATTTGGAATTAACATCGATGGTTTTTTCATTGAAAATTTTTAGGCATCATTTATATGTAGCCAAATGTAAAATATAAGCTAACCATAAAAGTCTTAATGTATATATTCACTTAGAAGGAATTAAAAATGAGGAAAAGAAGATGACTTGAACTGATAAATGATTATAATTTCATGATCAATTACCATCCTATAAAAGAAAACAAATTCTCTAATTCCTTGAGTCAAAAACATCATGCATCCTTAACTACGTTACATTTAGAACAAGACCCCTTGATTAGTTATTTGATGACTTTTGGATTGGAATTTGTTGGTGTAATAAATTATTTTATTTTGTGTTAGGAATCAGTTCATTCCCCTCTATTAGACATTATTAATCAAGCTCATAAGGGAGATTTTGAGTTACAAAAAACATAGAATTTGTTAAAAGGGGTATGTTTTCCAAATTTAACATTGATAAAGATTGTTTTTTAAGATTTGGAAACATATTGTGGGTGCCTTGTGTTTCATATATGAAGAAATAATTGTTGTGTAAAGCTCATAGTTCTCCATATTCTGTTGATCCTAGAAGAAACAAGATGTACATAGAACATTGAAAGTATTACTGGTGGGATATAATGAAAAGAGATATTTCATATTTCGCAATGAAATGTTTAACATGTCAACGGGTTAATCCAAAGCGACAAATACCTAAGTGGATGATTCATCCATTGCTGGTGCGAGAGTAGAAATGGGAAAATATATTCATTGACTTCATAGTGGAACTACCAAATACTTCTCGTGGTAGTAATGTGATTTGTGTTATTGTTGACATACTTACAAAAAGATATTGTTAGGTTACATAGAGTTATACTTTAAATTGTATCGAACCGTAATCCCAGATTCACTTCTAACTTTTAGAAAAGCCTTTAAAAGTCATTGCGAACAGAATTAAAATTCCGTAGTGATTTTTATCCTCAATCTGATGGATAGACCGAGAGACCAATTCAAACACTATAGAATATGCTCGTGCTTTTTCAATGGACTACAAGGGAAGTTGAGATCAACATCTTCCTTTAGTTGTGTTTTCTTATAAAAATATTATTCATTCCAGTATACAGATAGAACCTTTTGGGGAATTATATGGGAAGTGGTGTGAAACTCTATAGTTTTACGATGAAGCTAGGGAAAGATAGTTGATGGGAAAATTGGTAGAGGAAGTGGTTGAGAAAGGAAGAAGATCTATCAACACATGAGGATAACTTAGATTAGGTAAAACTGTTATGTATATAACAGTAGGAAATAATTTTACCTATAATATCACCATGGAAAAGTGTTATACATTTTGGTAAGAAAGAAAATCTAAGTCAACAGTTCATTAGACCTTAAGAAATCCTAGATTATGTTAGAATAGTCACCTACCAAGTATTTTTACCAATAATTTTATCTCAGGTACACAATGTTTTTCATGTTTCGATGTCGAGAAAGTATATGTCAGATTCATCTCATGTTTTCTACCCATAAGTAGTTAAAATAGAAGAGAATCTTTTAAATGATGACAAACATGTTCATATTATTGATCATATAGATAAAGTATTGTATAATAAGGTAAATCTTGAGGTTAAAGTTTTGTGGAGAAACCAAATGGTTGAAGAAGTGAAAATGGAATCTGAAAATTCTATGAGGGAAAGGTACCCTCACTTGTTAAATAAGTAAAAAAATTGAGAGGATGCAATTTCTTGAAGGTTACGAGAATGTAAAAATCGAGGTACATATAAAATATATTTTTTTTAAAATTTTGTAATTTAATATTTAAATTCAATAAAAATTTATAATGTAATAATATGTATTTATAGAAATTAAAGAATTTATAATGATGGAATTGTAACTTCACTTTAAGAATAGTAATCTGAAAAATAGAATAATAACCTCACCTAAAATTGTATAAATAAAATTTATATATATTATAAGTTAAAATATGAAATATTTATATCATATAAAAAGTTAATAAATACTTTGGAAATGATAAATTAATTGTCAGTATTTTTGGGAGTCATAAATATTTAGTTACAATTTTATAATTAATATAAGGATTTAAAATAAAATATATTTCTTATAAAATAGATTCATAAATTATTTTTTTTCTTATGATTATATGATAATTTTATGATTCTTTAAATAATTTTTCAATGTGTTAGAAAATATGTTATAGTTTCAAAAATGGTAATTTTTAGAAAAATTTGTGATTTTATTTAAAAAATAAATTTATTATATTTATAAAATTATTTTGTTAAAATGGAGCATATTTTTGAATTTTACATGTAAAAAATGGTTAGTTTTAATTTTTTGTATTTTTCTAAAATACATGTTTTTTTGATGAATAGTGAAATACGATAATTTACAGTAAATATACTTTATAAGTTAAATATAGTATTAATTACACCATGAATGATGTAATCACCATAATCTATGAAATGACTTGCTTATTTTAATATATTCAGTGATAATGGTCAAACTATTCAAAGTCATGATTCAAAATAATAAACTAATAAATAAAATAATCAAAAAACCCCTCCCCTCCACCACTATAAATACCACCACTCACCTTAACATGTCCTCACACCTCTCAGGATTTTATAATTTTCCAAATTCTACCCAATCCTCATCCCAAGACTGTTCCACACATCCAAGATCTTTTGTTCTCACCAAAAGGTCAAAACCAAGGGCCTTAAGGAGGGTCTCAAGAAGAAGAGATCAAAAGGTAAAAATCATATTTCGTTTTATTTTTATTTTATTTTATTTTTTTTATTTTCTTATAATCTCTTCACGTAAACTTATCTAAGAGGCATGAAAAATCCTGTATAAAATAAATACTTGAATCTTATCATTTTAATGGAAAAAATTCATCATCATACTTCTTCACCTCTCCTTTTTAATAAAAACATTGTCTATGATGTGTCGATTTACTAACATCGTGGATGATGTGTTTTCAATTCCCATTAATTCATTCAAATATGGTCATAAAAACATTAATATGGTAAAATAATATTTTATTATATATATTATATGTTATTTATGTTCTATAAAAAAAATTTATTCTTAATATTAATCAATAAATAAATGTGGGTTTTAATGATCAAAATTCCCCAAAATATAATTATGATCATCACTAATGATTTATATAATGATTCATCATCATAAAATATAACCACAATTGTATATAAAACCATTTAATATCCTATATTTTCATTAATATCATTTAATTTCAATTTTGGAGTCTTTCCCCCTTCATACAAGAAAATCCATAATAAACCAACCATTGAAACCATGAAATAAATGCACCTAAAACAATGAAAATAACAAAATATTATTAATAAATGGGTGGAAATATGTTATGTTCAGGTCATATAATAAATAATAAATATTAATATGGTTATTTAATATATTAATAACACTCTTTAAACCATTATATTAGATGTTTGAACATGTTTGATGTAAGATGAACCCAAAGAAAGGGAATTCTTAACCCCATTTCCATTCTCTAGGTTAACCTTCCACTTCATAAATTTTTTTGTAGTAAGATTTTTTTGAATGAATTTTGATGTTTTATTATACAGATTTAAATTATATACACATATTCTATTCCTTTTGTCAAATATCATTTCAAATATATGATATTTGTATGGGAAATTTATTTTAAAATCCTATTTAAATTTCCTTTCATTTTTTAAAAAAGTAATGATCTATAAGATGTAAGTATTATATTTTTATGATTATGTTCTATTTATTGGTCATTGTTTATAATGAAGGGTGAAACCTATATCTACCTCTAATTCATTGGGTATGTTTATGTTGGAGGTCATTTGTATGGTAACTCCAAGTGTAACTTCAATGGTTACACCGTAAGGTAGCCATGAGGGTTACATTGTAAGGTATCCATGAGGGTTACAAATCATAAATTAGTTGTGAGGGTTACAATATTAAGTATGTAATTTCCCACATATCCAATATTTTTTATTTATGTTTTTCTCTGTTTTATGTAAATATCTTGTTTTCAAAAACAAATTATATGATACTTTATGGGTGAGAAATATGTATTTGTGAAAATGATTTCATATGTTTGTAAGAATACATGGACTAAGGGTTTATTTCCTTTGTTCTATGTTACTTATTGATATTTTGTTCTCATTCCAATCTTAATCGTTTTTTAAAGGGTTTAAGGATGGGTTAGTTAATAGAAAAAGTAAAGATGAATTTTGTGAAGATTATTAATAAAAAGATATCATTTTTTTAGAAAAATTTTGTATTAAGAATGGTATGGATATTTTTTTAGTTGTACCCACTTTGTATGCTTGTGGGTTGATATATATGAATTATGTCTCAATTTTATAATACTATAAACCTAAAAGATTTTTAGAAATATGAATTAGTGAATTATTAAAAAATTCACTATATTATGTATTGTTTAACATCAAGTCCTTTTAAACAATGAACTATTTCCATTTTTTTCATTTTAAACTAACAAAACATATTTTGATTGACTGGTCGGAGGTGGAACAAACATAGGAACAGACTAAGGTAGACTGGATATAGGACACATTCCTTGGTTTCAAAATCAATTATTTAATTCATTTATCATATTACCTTTAATACGTATCTTTCAATTTTTCTTTTCATTTTTATATTTTTTGTTTTTATTCACCTCTTCTTTCAAATATTCATAAGGTTTTTCTTTTAAAACATCATTCATCACAACATATAAACCAAAAAAGGACTATTATTAGTCTCTTATCCTTTATTCTTAATGAATGTATAAAAATCCTTATCAGAAATTTCTTTTTCATTCATCAATGGAATATGAGGATACTTTTTACCATATATTTCTTTGATCAAAATTTTTTAA
This sequence comes from Viscum album, assembly GCA_963277665.1. NCBI lineage: Eukaryota > Viridiplantae > Streptophyta > Magnoliopsida > Santalales > Viscaceae > Viscum > Viscum album. The sequence goes on along the minus strand of OY728128.1, from coordinate 836,324,472 downwards.
CTTCATCTCATCAACTTAAAAAATGGACACACATTTTTCATTTTTTAAACAACTTTTTATCACAAACCTACTCTTTTTTACACACTTAAACATGAATTATTACATAAAACCTTCACTTGATACAACATAGAAGATCGAGAGGTATAGTGTTTTGGGGCTTAGGAACATTACATGACAACATAAAACATAGAACACAAAATCTTATTGATACTTCCTTCACATGACCACTACACTCCCTCGTACTAAGCATTGCATGGGATAACTTAAGAACATGTATAAGAAGAGGGTGAGCTATAAAGTCCAGTACGAGAGTAAACAACGAATAACCTGAAGATTAAAATACATGTTAGTCAATAAGACTATCAATACAGCACAAGAGAAACATGAACATAAAGGCATGATAAAGCATGATAATCATAAATGGTAATGTGGCAACAACACTTAACATGAAATTAGCATGAGCCAAGGCTCATTGCACATAAAGCATGAGTAAACCCTCATTGCACATGAAGCACGAGTAAACCCTAATTTCACTTGAATTATCATGAGTCAAAACTCATTTCACATGATATATCATGATACTATACTTTACCCAATGCATTGTAGAGCTATTAGGGCGCACCCTTCTTAAACATTTCATTTTATGCATAAGTGTGTCACATAGATTATAAAACATGGATTCATTAAAAATCATCCTTTATTCCTCAATAAAGGAATGTGGAATTCATACATGAAACTCTATAATCAATAAATAAATTTGTATAAAGTTTAATACCCTTCATAGATAAATGGGCATGATATTTACTACACAATGACTTTGTCTTGGAAAAATGTTGTGCAATTTCGGCAGCATAACAGTGTGAGATAAGAATTCATAAAAAATTGTTTATGAGAGAGAAATGGGTGTATCGTCATATTTACTTGAAATGGAAAGTAAGGGGGTCATATAGATACATTTCCCAATAAACATAATGTATTTTAGATGCATAATACAAAAATAATTACTTTGATATAAAAGAGGAGAGAGAAATCCCTCACAGAATTTCGGCATGGTAACAGGTGTACATGGGAGGCATTAATGAGAGAGAAAGGGGTATACCATCAACCAAACATAAATAGGGAAGTATGGGGGAGGCGAATAATCATACCCCAAAATTTTTAATTGAAGACAATAGGGCATAACTAAATTAAGAAACTTGGATAAAAAGAGAAAGGTAGGAATCCCTTACTTGGAAGTGTGATCCCAAAATCATGTGAGAGGCTTGAGAGAGGCTTATTGGGAGCTTGGGGAACCTTGGGAGGATTCTAGAGAGATGAGGTCAGGGTTTGGTCGAACTCCAAAGGATTTTAGTGAAGAGGAAGTGGGAGCTTGGGTGGGTTTATATAGGAAAGGATAAGGAATTCTTTATTATTTAGGTTTGGGAAACCTCACATTAAACCAATCAAAAACACAAACCAACCCATTGTTTTTGCCAATGATTTTTTAAAAAGGGGAGTGTAAAACAATATCTTATAAGTCCAATTTCCTAACATCTTAAAATAATAGGGTTTCTTATGTGAAGGTGAGTCACACTGTCAAGGAAAACAATTTTAAAAGACAAAATGTTTTATAAGCCTTGAAGGGTCCACTAAAGCTTTGTAAAATAAATCAAACAAACCCAAAAATCACATTATTTTAATCGTAAAACATATATTTTCATAAAATACTATTTATAGTATTTTATTACAACAATATTGGGTCATTATGATCTCATAAAACACATTATATATTTAAACGGTATTTAATTTTTACACAAAAATTCAACTATCTAAAAAAATTATGAAAAATTAACCCTTGGATAATTTCAACATACAGATTCCATAAACAATATTCATTTTATCTAAATAATTTTATAAATATTTGAATCATTACTTTTAAAATAAAAACGAACATTTATCGAAAATTCATGGGTTTTGATAAAAACAACTTTCAAACCTTAATAAAAATTACAATTGCATTCATAAAATTATATAATAATTAATATTTAATAAAATAGTAATTTAATAAAAATAAAATTTTATTAAAATTTTATTTAATTCAAGAATCCATTAATTCATCAAAATATATTTCTTAGATGAATATTAATTAAAAATACTATTTTTGCTTTAAAAACTATTTACAAAGTAACAATAATAAAATCAATGCACGTTATTTATACAAAATAAATTTACATATTCATAGTTCTAGGGTCTTGTTACATAACCCCTTATAAAACCCACATAAGACTGAAGGGTAAGGTGTGTGATTGTGATAGACTCATGGGGTGGCTGAGATAACATCAATCAGGTGGTAATCTCTATCAACTTCCACTTCTCTCGTAGGTAGTTCCGCTCGAGCTTAATGTATTACAGATCAGCTTGGGCTTGGTCAAAAGCGAAGCCCAATGACGCCACATCCTTTCTGAGATCCGACAAATGGGCTTCGTACGGGGGAAGGCTACTGGATGTGGCCATCGCTTCCTTTGTCAGAGTAAATTAGATTTTTTAAATCCCTATATCTATATTAATCATGTGATCATGGTTCAATGACTATATTAGCAACGATCATAATTATTAATGGTATTTTAAAAATCCAAAAAATAGAACCAAATAAGAGAATACATTTTACATAACTATAAAAAGATATTTAAATAGACCAATATTAATTTTCATTAATAAATTTTTGGTTCATTACACTTTTCAAATCCATAATAAACACAAGACTAATTTTTTATAGTTTATTATCTAATGTGTTAATACATTTCTCTATCTAGAAATACATCATTAATTATATTTTTATTCATTCGTAAATTTTACAAAAATATTATTTATAAAACTTGAGTACATAATAATCTTAAACTTCAGTGACACAACCTTTATTACTTCAACATGATTGGATATAAAATTTTCAGAATTTAACTTCCCCATATAACATAAGAATTCCAATATATAAATTTATATTACCATTAATGTATCTATCTTATTTCATCATAATTTGATCATTTTGAACCTATAGGGAAACTATAATTATGTCTGTTGATAAATGTGAATATTTACATACATTCTAATATGAATCAAAAAATAATGTTTCTTCTTGATATTTCTCAAAAAATCCAATATTTTCAGGTAATTTATGAGTGATAAGGTTTTATTATCCTTCTAATATAATTTATATGAGCTAAAAAAATTGATGTTGAGGACACATGTTTCCAAAAAGGAGTGAAGGAAACATACTTTAAACCATCAATTTCATTAAAATAGGTAGATAAATTGAATTATTAAATCAATCTAGGAAATTGAAAATCAAAATCATATTTATAAATAGAAAAATATTTCTAATCATTAAAAACAATTGCAGACATAAAAAATGAATCATATTTTTTAAACCATTTTCTCTCTGTAAAACATTTCATTATAACCACTCTGTTAAAAAATTATCTGATGATTCCATGAATCTAGATAAAAAAACATGAAAACAATGAATGAACTAAAATAAAAATGGATGGAAGAAAATATATGTGGTGATATATCTCCACTGAAAATTGGTATTTAATATGGTTTACTGACCCACATCCCCTTTATTTATTAACAAAGCCAGAGACAGTACATATTCCCGAAATACAGTGACCAAGATTTGATCCATGGAAATGATTAACAACTGATAACATTTTCTTAAAGATGTAATACTATGAAATCTTGATGTTTTATAACTTTTTATATTTTATTTATCAAACAAGCATTTCTTATAATAAAACGTGAAAGTTTATAAAAAAAAAAATCATAAAAAACTAAAAAACTAAAAAATTCATAGATAAGATTATTACAAAGAAATTTAAAATTTATAAAAAAAGATTTAAAGTTTGTCTCATATAGAAATTTTTATAAAATTTATTATGAATGTCTTTGAAATAATAAGAATTTCTTGATTTCAAAAATAAATAAATAGATTGTCTACTGCTATTTTAGATGAAGCCTAGGCCAATGAAAAATATGATTTTTCTAAAAAAAGATGTCTGGAATATTTTAAAGAAATTTTTCAAATAAAATTTGTAATCATAGAAAGATTTTATCCTCAAAATTTTAAGAGTTCTTTAATATAATGAGGTAAGTAAAAAAGAAGATAAATGGTCATTTTATATTTACCATTCAATTATTTTTTTAATATGTTTAATATATTTAAAATAATGGGTTTGTTAAAAATACCAGCAAGTTTTTCTTCTATTTTAATGAATTATAAAATGTTATCTCCCCTTTTTGTGTGATAATAAAGGAAATGGTGTCTTATATATATGTTATTAAACCGTTAGTGATGTGATGTATTTTTACTTAAATATATGGCACTTGTGTTATCATGAAAAATTGTATTTTTAATAAAACTCATTCGAAAATAAATGAGTGTGTGTTATATTCATACCACTTAATCACAAAAACATCCAAATGCTACATATTCAACTTCAACAGTGTAAAGTACTACTGGGTGTTTTTTATCAAAGGGATAAGAAACTAAAAACTCCCCTAAAAATGGTTAGTTTTATATGTAGTTTTTATATCGATTTTATATCCACCAAAGTTAGCATTTGAAAACCTTTTTAGTTCAAAAATCATTTCAATAATAATAAAATAGTCCAAGATCCATAGTTTTCTTAAGGTAACAAAAAAAATATTTATAATCTTTAATATGGGTCCCATTAGAATTATCTTAAAATATCACACACACGAATATGGAAAATATTAATTCTAGTTGAAAATCTCTAAGATATAATAATCTACCAGTATGTCCTAAAAATATTTTATGATCAACATGTTTCTAATATTCATCAAGATATAAATAATTCAAGGTTATGATGGGAGTATTAGTACTCCTAGTATTTTCATATCCAAAAATTTTAAATTTCTCTTTTATATACTTTTTTCGAGATATAAAATTTCCTTCTGATTTTTGATAAATTTTAAAACTAGGGAAAAAGTAAGTACACCCATCATGCTCAACTGAAACATAGACTTCATAAGATCTATAAGGAAATTAGAAAGTGATTTTAAAGTTAAGCTAAATATAATGTTATTAGCATAAATTTTATTAGTGTTGGTTTCCTTAAAAAAATAAATAAAATGAGTTGGATAATAATATCCCTTAACAGATTTTTTTTGTAACAAAAATCCATTAAGTCCATCATATAAATATCTTGGGGCTTGTTTAAGTCTATAGAGTGGCTTAGTAAGTCTAAATACATTATCCGGAGATTTTTTATTTTCAAAAATAGGTTGTTTTTCATATAAAATTTTACCTAAAAATATCCATTAAAAACCCACACTTCCACATTTATAATAAAGAGTAACATTAAATAACTATGGATACGATATAAGTATACAGATATGTTATTTTTTAGCTTTTAGGGGAAAACATCATCATAGTATATTCATTCTCATTTTTTATAACCCTTTATAAAAATTCATGATTTATTTATTAAAATTATTCAATTGTCATTATTTTTATTATGGAAATCCATTTCACTCTAATTATAGGAAAATATTTGTGATGTTATACCAAAGCCCATACTTTATTCCTATACAATTTAATGTGTTCATATTATATTTCCCTTATGAAATCTTCAACGCCTAAAGCCTCATCAGGATTTTTACGTTAAAATTGGGATAAGAATGATAAAATTTCACATTCATTTCTTGAGGAACTTATAGTTATCCCTGGTTGATCTAAATATCCAAAAATATTATTATTAGGATGATTCCTTAGGATTTTTTTTATTTTTTTGGTTTGTGAAACACTATTCTATAACAACACGTCGAACTTTAAAAAGAGGTATAAAATTAGAAAATATTTATTTAGTTATTATATAATGTCATGATTTTTCTAATAAGGGATGAAAAATAGTTTTGGAAAAAACCTATGAAGATGTGGTTTTTTTTATTTCAAAAACAGAAGGGCTAGTTTCATTAAATTTATCATGTAGTGTTTCTTAAAAAGAAATTTTTATTTCTAAAAAACCTGGTATGTCATAATTTTAATGGAATATCCAAGGAATTTTTTTTATCATATTTTGATGTAACACCCTAAGACTTTATGATTTATTTATTTTCAATTAAACATACTCTCTAGTATAGCATTCGATGCACACAATATTAGGTTTAAACAAAAAGACTATTAAATATTTATTTAAACATGATAGTTATAATCTAGTTGTTAAGATGGTGGGTATGAATAGTACTAACTAAATTATGAAAATTATAAGGTTTATACATGTATCAAATAAATTAAATTTATAACTACTTATTAAAAATAATTAATAATCATTTGAAATAAAATAAAATGTTTTCTGAAAAACCTTATTTTTCCAATAAAACGGTTTCATCCCTTCTTTCCAGTTATTTTAAAATTAATTTTGGAACTTTTATAAAACTTATTTTATAAAATGAACTTCATTTTTAAAATCATCATATCAAAATTATTATGGGATGTAATTTCATAATTTTTCTAAAAAGTCTCATTTTTTGATTAATAGTGAAAAATACAGCTTTTTACTGAAATATACCTTTTTTAGACTATTAACAAATATAAATTATATTTTAAATTTTTTCAAAAGTAATAATAAATATATTATAATATAATTAATCCAATTTATGTCATTTTAATCAATTTTATATTAAAAGCTTCTATACATATGGCGATTTTCTTCTTGTAAGCACATTGTTTCATCGCTTCTATTGTTACGATTTTATATTGGATTCTAACACATTAATTAGTTGAATTTGACAAAAATGGATTCCATATTTAGAATTTGAATAACATAAATTATATAACAGGTTCAATTTTATTTTTTAACATAATAAATATTAAAATTAGTAAAAAATCAATTACCATGGTTATGGTAAATATTAATTTACCGTGGGATAAACTAAAACAATAAGGGTCAAAAATGACCAACAAACTTTCCAAAAACCAGTTTTCATGACACTTTTAGACCTTATCATCCCTTAGGGTTGATAAGGATCCATTTTCATGGCTTTTTGAATGATAAAAATGTTGGTGTAATTGACACATTTCAAAAAATCCATGTGTGTCATCTCCCCAATTTATAAAAGGCCACCCCCTCTTCTTCACTCTAAACAGTTAATTTTTTTTTTCGAATACCTACCATAATCACTTACTTCCTACCATACTAGAATACTAGATCATTTTTTGATCGTAAATTAATCATTGGATGGATTTTGGTGCAAACAAAAAGAAGTTCCCTAAAGAATATTTAATTATCTTAAATAAGAGTTTTTATTTTTTTCTCCAACCACATTTTAAAAATATTATTAAACCATTGTTATATAATAAACAAAGTATATTCCATATACTGAGATATTATTATGTTAATTTAATGAGCTATATCTATCCCATATTCCATAAAATGGGAAATGAAACTACTGATCTTTTGTACGGTGGACTACCTCCTCGGGAACTAATATAATTTGTTTTCCAAAATCATCTTTCAAGGGTGCATATAATTATAGATTTGACATAAATAAATTATATTAATGATTGTATTATATTTTTTAATTATAATATCACATATACCTTCCCACTTTTCATTTCATTTAATATACGAAAATGTCACTCATGTGTATGTCGAACTACCACCTTTTGAAACGATGTGATTCATTTTTCATTACACTTTACATAGAATATAATAAGGAAAAATTTAATTAATATATGTGATATATATGACTTGATATCAATTATATAAGATTTAAATATCACCCACTTCCTCACCATTTCCTTCATTAATGGAATGATATCGTCACTCATGTGTACATACGACAAACCATCTCCAAGAAGAGAAGTGACTCAATTCCTTTGTCCAACCAAGAGTAATGATTTTAATAGTTTATCTAATGAGTAATTTGATATTTTTAGTGCTATTATATTTATGTAAATTATGGATTTATATATATATACAATAACCGATACTTTCAAGACAAAAAATTAATAATAAAATAAGGAAATTAACAGTAGAAAAAATGAAAAAATGAAATAGTATTAAAATTTCCAAGTGGTAATAGATTTCATGTTAATTTCAATTTCATTGAAAAATATTTTTTAATACGAGCCTATTCACTTTTAGGTGATGTATATACTACCCCTTTTATGTATTAAATGTGAATAGATATTTATTCATGATGATTAATGTTTCGTTTCACATTTATTGTTTAAGGGATTACTAATTAAAAGTTACCACATAGTCAAAAATTATTATACAACCTCACTTTCTCTTACTATTGTTACATTCTATTAATCTAATCAGTTTATTGTGATCATTTTCCACTATACATTAAATTTATCATAAATATAAATATTCTTCTATGATGGATATTCTTATTCCCTAAATAATATACTATTTTTACATATTTTGTTTACTTTGAATGTTATTTGATTAACTGGTAAAATATTGATAGATCTGTATCTTTAACCCAATACGAATATTTGATGATAAGGAATATTGATTCAATAATTATGTTGATCATTCGATATATGAGGAATTATTTAGACATATAGTTATGGCGGGGCTTGATTATAGATAGCCCCAAAATGCATTAATAGATATCATGAGACAAATTAGTTGGCCAAATCAGATGCATTTTTACCCAGTATCTTTAAACTATCTTGAAGAAGGTCTTGAAAGTAGATGTATCATGATGCCTAAGATCATGAAGTCCATTAATTAAGAATTTAGTTAATTGAGGATTCAATTAGTATTATTATACCAGAGATTTTATAAATTACATTATATTTATATGCATTTCATTCTCATTTAATTAATTAAATGACATGTGTTTTTAGTAATTTACCCTTCCATATTGATAATTCTTTATAAAATTATGATATTCAATTTATTCATTAAATGCATTTTTTGTTCATATAATTTAATTTCCATATTGACTATGGTTTATTTATTCATGATATCTTCTACTATATGTCACCATTAATGAGAATTTTAGCTCATCTTTATTTTGTATCCATCCCTCAGGATATGAAAAATAAATCTTAGAATGAGTTTAGGGATGCAAATGTGTTTCTATTAATAATATTTGTATTTTATTTCCATATCTATAATGGGTATCATAAATGTATCTAGTTTTAAAAAACATCTAAACTGATTGGTCCTTCGGGATTTGACCATGTGTATCTATGACAATGTAATAAATTAGGCCCCCACTCTAAGTTACAAGAGTTAGGTTCATTACTTTTAGTATGTAGGATGTATAGAAAAATCCTTGGGAACTAGATTAATACAAACATATATTAGAGAACATAACCCTATAACGGACATTGAGGATTATAATGTCCTTGATTTTCCATGTATTGTTTTTAAATATTCTATGGATTATTTTTAGAATAGGGTTTGTGACAGAATGTGATTCAGAGGCCTGGAGTGACCAGAATAAATGTTTGAAATAAATTAAACTTTTAAATAGTGCATGCAAGCGGTTTTCCTAAAAGTTTAGAATAGCTTTTAAAAAGGTTCCCGGATCAAGAATTTTAGGGAACCATTGCATTTAGAGAAGGGATTTTACCTTTGTAAATGCCTAACATTGGCCGGTGTGGGTAGGCTTCAGAAGTTAGATTTGTGGACTTTTAAAGAAATATTTATATTTAAATATTCATTTTATTTACTTTTCTCAATGCAATGATTGGATCTTTTAAATATGTCGTTAAGAAGAATCAATAGGGTTATCCACATAACCCCAAAATTATCTAGAGGCTTGGATAAAATACCCCTTGGAGAAACCTCTCTAAAATGAACGAAGATGAATCGATTGTTTGTGAATCACGATGCCAATAGAGTTAGTGGATCTCTTCGACAATGATAGGATAATCCCCCTTCTTCAGTGATCAATCCTAAATTGATTTGGGGTTGTTATTTCAATTGTATTATTCTTCATTATTGTATTTAAATGGTGAACGTGGATCAACCCACAAACAGTTTTACCCATGGTTTGATCGTTCTTACGAGAGGGTTGTTTTTCAGGTTTGTTTTCAGGGATTGATTCATATGATTTTCATTTTGATTGATCCTTATAGAGGGAGTTCATCAATTCCATAATGAATAATTTTGATGGTTCCATCCTTGATTTTTTATGAATTTCTTCTCACGACCTCATGTGTTCTTCGCATTCTTCACGGGGTTATGAACAATGGATCATTGTGCATCCATCTCACAACACAACAATCCCAAATCATAAATTTGACATCACTATGACCCAATGTAGGTGCGACGAAGATGGTGGTAGATTAATCAACATAGATCAGAAGAAATCCTTATTCATCCATTCTTCATGTGGATGATAGAAATGAATTTTTGGGGCCGATCGAACACCCAAAAACTCCCAAAATGTTGATGGTATAGTGGGGTGACCTCAGATCTTGAGTTTTGAGGGAAAATGGATTGATCAAGATATATAAGGTCACCTGAATCATGGTATGAAGAATGTCATTTTTGTAAATATGTGATGAAAACTGTGTGTTCTCCGATGAACACTGCGTGTGGGACCAGTTCAGCAGTGGTTGGGGTTCCGCGGTACAAGAAGCGATGTCATGGTGTGTGACCCCTGTCACACATAGTGTGGTTCCATGCACGAGACTCGATGTGTATCTTAGATGATACATGGACACGGGCTGAAGTACATGACATGTACTCCACTACACTTCCAGATGAGGTTTTTTATACAGGTTACCCCATGTATCAGTACACGGGTCTGAAAACATGAGTTGAAGTCATATAGAGGCACACGACCAACATACCAAGAGAGTCCCCTAGATAGTAGGGCATGGCATGTTACTCTTCTACATGCTATTTATACCAATTTATATATGACATGATATTTTCGACATGGTACATTGTACACTGGTGCACCTAGGGTCAGAGGAAACGGTGTGTGACCCTTCTGCATGTCGTGTACTAGCTAGTGCATGGCTTGATCTCCCTGTCCATCATACCTTGGAAAATTTTTGTTTGGGTTATTTATAATTTTCTCATTCCCCAAATGTTTATGTATCATTTCAATCCATAGGATTATGATCCCTTCATTAGGAATTTCTAGATAGAGTCATAGTCCCTCCAAGAGGTCTGAATCGAGATCCTCTAACCATTCCTGGCCCTAGGTAGAGTCAGGTATCAATGTGACCAATCCAACAAGGCATTGATCCTCTAAGTATAAGGTGAATCTATATTATTCGTGGTCTACTCCAAGGCCCTGTAAGTGATCTTCATCCATGTATCATGATCTTTTCCCACACAAGAGTGTGTTATCCTAGAATGATCATATCCATTCTCTCTTCCGATCTATCTATTCATCTATCTCTCTCGTGATACTTCTCAACGAACAATACTTCTCAGATAGATGTCATCAGAGCTATTAGACTAATGGAGTGATTTATCCCAGACTAGTGCTTCATGGAATTATTAATTTGAATACCTAACATGGGTATGCAGGTCCTTTTGAAATACCTTTAGACTACAGGTCTGGGTTTCAAGTATATTTGGATGTTTCTCTTGTTATATATTCTGTAGACATATACTATGTAGAGATGACTGTACCTTTACTTTGTGTATTTCTGTGTGGTTTTCGAGATCCCCTACATTTTATTGTTATAATCACCCCTACACAGTCTTTTCCCACATGTGTCGTGTCTTATGAAAATGAATGAATTTTTTAAAGAGTCCAGGGAGGACAAGGATCAAACAAACCTTGGTGAGCTTCTTTATAGGATGAGGTGTTCTTACAGCTACGAGTAGTAGTTTGAGTACCTATTTCATCCTTATGGGTTGTACTTTGTAGTTTTCAGACTCTTTCTATTGGTGGGATTGTATTATGGCCCAATTTACATTCCATAATTTACATTCCATTGTACTCTGTTGTTTGGGTTTACTTGTATGCATGAATTTTGTTCCTTAGTGGTTGTTACATTTCTACATTTGTGGGATTGGAGATGTGTTCATGTGTACAGGTAAATAAGAAATGACTCCCATGTTTTTGATACTCCCACTTAGTACTATTCACCAGACCCTAGCATATTGGAGGTGGGTTTAGGGAGTCAGGATGTGGGACCCACTAGGATGGATCATGACAGTGTGGTATCACAGGTGGTTAGTTCTACCTTAGGACCAATAGTTTAGAAGATTGGTTTTGGGGAAACAATATTAAGTGTTTCAAGTTCGGATTTCAGGACAGGGACTTCAGTGTTAGTGCGGGCAGCCAATGTATCCATACATAATGACTCGAATAACCTATTTTTCGACTTGGTACATGAGAACACTAGTTATAGGGAAAAAAGAATGGTACATGCATCATATAGGAGTGGGTTGTGGTTCCCGTGTCTTTTGTGTCAACTATTTAGATATACTCTTTAACTGTGGAACATATTGTTTACGGGATTCCTCTATGACGCATACCAACTTGGATTTAGCAGCTCGATCATGAGGACGACCCCCTCAGTGACAAGGCTTCGATTCAGGGACCAGTTACCCAGGAGTCACCTCCAGGTGGTGCACCTATTATACCACCACCAGTGGAGCATCCTGTGGTACCTGCAGTACTAGTAGATGAGGAGCATAGGCTAAGCACACTCCATGAGTTATAGAGACAGAGACCCCTCAGGTTATAAGGCGAGCCTTCTCAGTCTGCTGAGGACTGGCTTGAGGAGGTGACTATATTTTTCTGTCTAGTGAGGGAACCAGTGGACGAGATGGTGATCCTAGAAGAAAACCTTCTTCAGGGTTCGGTAGGGAGATGGTGGAGTATAGCCATGCATAATCACATTGAGGATACTCTTTCGTGGATGGATTTCAAGTGACTCTTTAGGTAGGAGTTATCTCTGTTTACACTAAGATTAGTGAGTATCCCTGATCTTTTTTAGCTCCAGTAGGGCATTATGACGGTGGGTGACTATTCATTGAGGTTCACCAACCTCACTAGGTACTCGGTGGATATGGTTAGGTATTATTACATCATAGCTCATACCTTCAATAGAGGCCTAATATGGGACATCCAAGCTATTATCATGCCCTTATGAATTCCGATATATGTAAGAGTGCTCAATAAAGATTTTGTGGTCGAGAGATTCTTGGATAAGTAGAGATAGTCGGTGGAATTCATCAGTAGGCAGATAGGTGCATAGACCTCAATAGTAGTGATCCAATTTCAAGCACATGGATCGAGATCTGAGAGACATCACAAGAGGACCCAAGACAAGGGACTTATAGTCTAAGGCTCTCAGGCTAGATCTAGTCAGCCTAAAGAGAGGTGATACAACTCATGCGAAGATAGAGGACATCTCTCTAGAGAATGTCCATCCCATCGAGCTGTTGACAAAGAGGTGGTGGATGGACCACTGAGGTAGAGACAAAGTGTGGAACAGGAAGACCCTCTAGGCAGTAGACATTGAATAGGAGCATGGAGAGTTGCAGGAGGTGGTATACATTTTCACCAACTTCAACCACCACACCCAGGAGGTCCGCACTAGGGTCAGGGTGGTGGAGGACAAGGGCGGGGTAGATACATGTGGTCGAGGTGTACAACCTAGGTACTCTAAGGATGATCTGAGGTTTGATATATGTCTAAACTACCTTAGCTTCTATACTTATTGATATAGGTTCCAGTTAGTCTTTCTTCACCACATGTCTTGTGAAAAAACCTGAGATTCTAGTAGAGTCGTTAACTGAATCCTTATGCTTGGAGACATCAATGTGAGGAGACTCGATGATCATGCTTATTTCCTGACAGTATGATCTTACCCTTGTAGGCAATAGTTTCAAATGGAACCTCTTGGTGGCAACATCGAGGCCTTACGACGTCATTCTCGATATGAATTGGTTATCTTTGGTCCATGTCCAAATTGGTTGCTTTTGGTGAAGATTGTGGTGTGTTCGCAATAATGGAATGATTTTATCTTTTGTTGGTGAAAAGGAAACCCATAAAACATAGAGTGAGATCATTATTAGGATGGTGTAGCCGATCACTGATGATTTGTCTATCCTTAACCTCGATGTAGTAGATTTTTTGAGCTTTTAGTTCTGAGTAGTAGTGGTGGAGTACGAGGGATTCCTTCCAAAATAAGTTTTAGGACTACCTCTTTGTCCGATGATCGACTTATGTATTGACTAAAACCCCAGGATGGCCCCGATATCCTCTCTGGTGAATCAGATGGCTCTCACAAATATTTTCTAGGTGAGGGTGCATTTAGATGATTTGAAAAGTAAGGGCTTTGTAAGACCTAGTGTTTCACCCTAAGCATCCCCAGTTATGTTTTCTAAGAAAGAATATTGGATCTTGAGGTTGTGTGTGGATTAAAAGTGCCTAAACTAGGTAATGGTGAAGAACAGGTATCCATTTTTGAGGAACTAAGACCTATTCAATCAACTAAGAGGTTCATGGTGGTTCTCGAAGGTCGAACTTCGGTTGGGATACCACTAGTTAGGACTAAAATATGTTGATATACCGAATATGTCTTTAAGATGTCTCTACGGTCACTACGCGTACTTGGTTATTCCCTTTTGTGTGATGAACACCCCTGTAGTGTTCATAGGACTTATGAACTAGATCTTCCATCCATACATAAACCGGTTCAAATTATTATTCATCGATGAAATCCTTCTGTACTCATCATCAAAGGAAGAGCATGCAAGACAACTGCAGATGGTTCTAAGCACACTTAGAGAGCACCAACTTTATTGGAATCTCTCAAATAGCTAGTTCTGGATATAGTTGGTCCACTTTCCGAGACATGTTATCTTAGTATATGGGGTATTGTCAGACCCATCCAAGGTCGAGGTGGTTTTATTATGGGAGCCACCTCGAATAGTGACAGAGGTGCGAAGCTTCCTTAGGCTGTTAGGATGTTACCAATGATTAATCCTTGATTTCTCCTGGATATCAGCACTAATGACATCCTTGACCCGAAAGGGATAGCTTTTCGTATGGAAAAAAGAAGTTCCAGCAGGATTTCCCATAGTTGAGGTAGAGTTTGATGAGCGCCAAAATATTATGGTTACCAAAGGAGGTTTTCAAGTACGTAGTTTTATGTGATGCATCAGGGACCAGATTTGGCTATGTTCTAATGTAGAGAGAATAAATGATTTCTTATAGTTCTTCCAACTAAGGACACATGAGTATAATTAAAAGAACCATGATCTTGAGTTGGTATAGGTACTGTTTGAGTTGAAGATGTGCTGGAACTACCTATTGGGAAAGCGGTTTATCATATACACTGACCACAAGAGCCTCAAGTAAATATTCTTGTTGAAGGATATGAATCTAAGGAAGAGGAAATGGATAGAGTTCCTATAGGATTATGAATTTTATATCATCTATACTCATGGGAAGGGGAATGTTGTGGTAGATTATCTCAGTAGGATATTCAGTTTTCAGCTGTTGATCGAGGCATCAGAGTAATTGGTCTCTCTATAGTTATTCTTCATGGATGGAGATGATCCAGCGTATCTCTAGTCAATGGTTTTTACCCCTCCACTCTTATTGAAAGTCATTGAGAAATATCTATGGGATGTTGACTATGATACTTTACATGCTCAGTTTTCCACATGACATGATCTTGATGGATATTCGCAAGGTGTGGAGCATGTAATTATTTTCATAGGATACATAGTTGTACCAGTGGTGTTGTGGGAGGAGGTTCTAACGAAGTTTCGTAAATCCTATTTGGCGGTGGATCCAAATGTGGTGAAAAACTACCAGGACCTATGAAGTCAATTCTGGTGGACCAGAATAAATAAGGTAGTAGTAGAGTTCATTTCTCGATGCCTTAAATGCTATTAGGTAAAGTTTGATCACCAAGTTCAAATGGGGTTATATCACCCCCCTGTAAGTGCCGGAGTGGAAGTGGGATGAAATATCTATGGAATTCATGATGGTCTTACCACAAAAATCTATAGGGCATGATTCCTTATGGGTGATCATTGACCGAATCACTAAGTCATCCCACTTCCTAGCTATCAGATAGCATTATTCTATAGAGATCTTGGGACACATCTATATGTAGGATATAGTTCGACTTAATGGAGTCCCTTAGATGATAGTATTAGATCGAAATGATCATTTCACATCTCAGTTGTGTAAGGGGTTGTTGGAGGTGTTTGGGACTTAGCTACTCTTGAGTACAACATTCCATCCCTAGATAGATGGTCAAACAAAGAGAACCATTTAGGTTTGGGAGGAACAGTTGTGGTCCTATATCTTGGACTTTGGTCGTAGTTAGGAGGACCACCTACCACTGGTGTAGTTTCCGTACAACAAAAATTATAACTCCACCATTGGTATGGCACCGTTTGAGGCTTTATATGGGAAACTCTATCAGTCACCGCATTGCTGTACTGACCCCAGAGAGTTATCACTCATGGGTCCAGAGTTGGTGAGAGCTAATATAATGCCCCATCCTTAAACATTACATAATATTAAATTAAGTTAATAATTCACATTGAGGATCTTTTCAGGTTTACAGATTTAGATAATTATGTCATAAATTATTCATAACAACTTGAATATTATAAGTAGACACTTCTAATCATTATCCATTTTTTTCATAAAACAAAAATTCTTTAAAAAGAAATATGTTTAGTTCCATTTTTTATACAACATGACTTTTCCTTGATCTCATCCTTGACCTTATTCAACTTTATGTCCTATGAATAACATTTCAAAAGATGGGATGAGCATAAAATACTTAGTAAGGGATACAAAAAAAAGAAAACTATTATTTTTTCAAAACAACATGTAAACCATGAATACTTTATCATAACGTAATACTTTTCATCATTAAGAAGTAGCAAAAACAATTCCTTGAATATAATCTCATTACTTACCCTTTTTGTAATCAAAATACTACCATAAATCCCATATAAAGAAACATAGAGAATATAAAGATAACTTGGGATATAGAAATACTTAAATTGAATAACTATATGATTGACTTCCACACATATCACTAAATAGAATAGCCATATGACCAACTTCCATACCCAATGCATTGGATATTATAACATAACCACTCATCCTTGGTTTATCATGGAACCACCTGTCATTTGGTTTATCACATAACCACATATCATTGGTTTATCACGTAACTACCCATCAAATTTCCATGTACCATTATGTAATAAAAACACATAAAATATTTCAAATTTCAACATTTCACTAATAACATTTCATTTGTAATCACAATAAATAATTTGAAGATATGGAAACAATAAATCCATTTCAAAAACCATTTTCAATACCAAAATAACCAAAAAATGGAATAATTGATTTGTTTTCCTTTTAAAACATTAAGGCTTATAGAGGAAGCCAAATATCAAATAATGATTACAGCGGTGGAGAGGTTGTTGTCACCGAATATGTTAAAGACATTCCTTTTGTCATTTAGTAAAAAACTGCATACAAAAAAGATTATATTTGAATGAAATTAATGTTAAAAGTGTTTTTTATAAACAATATAAAATATGGTCATTTATAAACCAAAATATGCCTCAATGCAAGGAGATTGAGACAAAGACCATTACCTTATGTCCGACTTGACTCATTCATTATTTAATTTAATAAATAATAAACTTAAATAAATTTCTACTATCTTTATAAAATTTTTCAAGATTATTATTCCTTTAATATCACTTATTATAATTTTATAAAAATTACATAATTATTTATGTTCATTTTAGACATTTTGTCGATATTCGGTACTTGAGTCAAAAATAAACTTGTTATAATTACAAATTTTCCATGGTTCTAAAAATAAATTATCTCCAGAATCATATTCATGATTTAAATATCATATATATCTAGTATAATATGAATTTATAATATTCCATAACATTTGTAGATAATAAATTAAATTCACTATCCATGGAGATGGTAAGCTGTATGTACGCATGAATGTTACTTTCCTTTATTTGTCATATTAAAGAAATGAAAACTAAATGATACATAGTTATATGATAATTTTAGTATAATATGATATGATATATACGTTAAATAAGTTCATTAACACCATCCTTTATACATTCCATGTATTCCCTGAACGGGTCATATCATTTTGAGGAGGAGGTTGTCTTCACATCCTCAAATGAAATTATCATATTTACACATCATTAAAATCACAATGGTATGTTTGTAAATAAAAATTATAGAATCCTAGAGACAATATAAATAAAATTTATATCATTTAAAATTAAAGTTCTATCATAATTACCACCATGATAGGTGGTAGAGTAAAATCAAACAATCATCGTTTCGGGATGTGGTTGATCGTCATACACTGAAACAATATCTTCATATCCATTAGATGGAGGTCTGTATAAGTGTAGTTATAATCCTTATCATAAACACATATTAGTATATTGAGGACACATGTGTTGTTATAAAATCAAATAATAAGAAGAGCATAGGTATTTGAGAGGTAAAATAAAAGAAAAGAACTTGAGAGAAGACGTTACCTCAAAATCGGGTAACTTCTTTTGATTTGAGAATAAAGGCTTTCTTTAAATGTATTATTCCAAAGTTAAGGCTTATAGGAGGAAGGGAGGTATATTGGGAGATTACTTGAGCATAATTTGGATGATCCAAGGGGATTGAGAGGTGTGATTAAGGGTTAGAGGTGGTGTCCTTTTATAAGAGGGAGGAGGCGTACTTTAGAAATATCATGAAAGATTATTTTATTATGAACTAAATTTCGATTTAAAAAGAAACATAACTCATTTAATTAAAATATAATATGAGTATTCTTCTAAATCCTCTCAAAAATAGGTTTTATACATGTTTTGGTCCCAAATTCAACATTATATTTTATCTTTAACCCTTAGTTAACTAATTTAACTTTTACCATGTCTTCTTGTATATTCATACTATATGGTTAATATAGTTACTATAAAATTAAAATAGTACCTAAAGTGGTTCATTAATGATATGTTCAATAGTATCTGAGTCATTTGGCAGAATATTATTTTTAGGAATATTATATCATTTGATATAATATTATTTGTTTTAAAAACTCATTTTATGTCAATTGTAATACTACTCAAATAATGAATTTTTAAAAAACAATCCATAATGACTTGATTCTTCAAAACACATCAAATATAAAAAGTCATAATTACCATAAAATTCTTGGATGGAATAAATTTTTTTAATTTTTTTTAATATTTATAATCTCATTTATTTAAATCATTTCATAATATAGTAATCACTATATCGTCATTGTGTCATAAATAAATTTATTTATTTGATATCTAAAAATTTTAAATAAAATAACATGATGTAGGAAATATTTTTATATTTCCAATGAATATTTATAGTTAAATTTATCTTATGTATAACCCCATATTAAAATTATTCTATTAAGAAGATACAAGTTTATGTTATATTTCCCTAAACATTAAATTTAAAGTAATTAAATGTCATTTTCGTACACAAGAGGCTCCAAAATGCCAAAAGTTCAGATGAAGGGTGGTTTTGGTCGACCAAGACTCATAAAATGAGGTTAGGATAGGTGTTAGGGTATATTTATGTTATTATAATATTATTTTTACCCTTATTTACCTAATTTACTCTTTAACCATGGTAAATAAAAATAATTACTGAAATTACAATTCATGATGTCCAAAAATAAAAGTGACCTATTAACATAATTTAGATCCACTGATTCCAAATATAGAATATATTTTTAAAAATTCAAAATACATAATTTTTAGAAATTAATTCTCATTGTAAAAATAAGAAAGCGGGTTTTTAAGAAGTAAAAACTATCAAAAGATTGACATTTGTTTATGTACAATTTAAAAATGAAATTACTTCCAATGAAAAAAATTAGATTAAATGATAAAAAATAATCTAATTACAATTTAAAACCAATTAAAAATAAAATCTATCCATATAAATAAATTAAATGAAAAGAGAGTTTGGACTTAAAATTCAGTATTTTTCACTATTCATTATATAAGGAACTTTATCATAAAAATACCCAAAATTTACTAAAAATAAATTTTGATGTCTCTATTCTGAAGAATAAGTTTATTTTTGGTCAAATGGAAAATATAAATGTGAAAAAAACTAAATTTTAAAAGGTTTATCCATCAAAATGTGGTAAAACTACATTTTAAAAATATTAGAGTATTTATGCTTAAAATTGGATTTATTCTCTTTTTAAGACTCTAAATTTTGTTGGATAAATGAAAAAAACTAAAAATCATGCTTAATAATAATATGAATAGTTCTATTCATTCCTTCCAATACAACGTCTAGGAGTTAACTACTATTTTAAAATAAAAATATTATATTATTTTTATTTTTTCAGAATTACTCAGCCTTGTGTGGAACATAAGATTTCAGAGAAGCCTATTTTTTCGTGTCAGATATGCCATAAAACACAGAATACCTTTTAAAGTAAAATTAATATTTAATTCACATATATTAATAAATATGAAAATACCATTTTCTTTATTTACCCGGGATGTTACATCCTTCCCCCCTTTAGGAAATTGCATCCTCACAATTTTATTTACGTAACAAATAAGAAGGGGGTATTTATACCTCATAGAATTTCAGATTCCCATGTTTTTCCACAAAACCATAACCTAATGAATCACCTTATTCTGCAACACTTTCTCTCTACAGTCAAAATCTTGACTAGTTATTCCTCATAAGAAAGATTCTCTTCCAACTGAACTACTTCTAGACTCAAAACATGGGATGGATCCGACATATACTTTCTAAATATTGAAACCTAAAAAACATTGTGTACATGGGATAAACTTGGAGTTAAAGGAACTCTGTAGGTAAATAATCCAACATTATCGAGGATTTCATAGGGTCCAATGAACCTCAGACTCAGCTTTCCCTTCTTACCATAATGCATCACACTTTTCCATGGAGAAACATTGAAAAAGACATGATCACCTACCTAGAAAGAACGATCCTTCCTTCAGTTATCCATATAACTTTTCTTCCAACTTTGAGCTATTCTCATGTGCTTCTGAATAAACTGAACTTTTTCTGCAATCTCTTCTACCAATTCTGGTCCCATCAACTTGCTTTCACCTACATCATCCCAAAAATCTAAAGTTCGACATTACTTTCCATATAATTCTTCAAATGGTACCACCTATATACTCAAATAAAAACTGTTACTATAAGAATACTCAACCTAGGAAATATGTTTATCCCAAATTCCATAGTAATCCATTGAACAAGCATATAGAATATCCTCCAATGTTTGAATTGTTCATTCCGACTACCCATCTGATTTAGGATGAAAATTTGTACTAAAAATTAATTCAATACCCAATGACTTTTTAAGGTCTTTCCAAAAGTTAGAAGTGAACCTGTGATCATTATCAGATACAATGGAGAGGAGAACTCCATGAAACCTAACTACCTATTTAACTTACAGCCAAGAATGATGATCTAGAGATAGAGTATATTGAATAGGAATAAAATGAGAAGATTTACTAAATCGATCAACAATAACCCCAATTGCATTGTTACCTCAATAAGACTTTGGTAATCCAACTATGAAATCCATGGATATATTTTACCATTTCCAATATCGAACCGATAATATCTGAATCTTCCCTTTTAGTAATTTTCGCTCTGCTTTAACCTGTTTACAAGTCAAACACTTCCCAATAAAGTTAGCAATAACTCTTTTGATTTCATCCCACCAGTAATACTCTTGAAGCTCTTTGTACATCATAGTGCTACTAGGATAAACTAAAAATGGAGAAATGTGAGCTTCACATAATAACTCTTTCATCAACTGTGAATCAGAAGTCACACATAATCTCTTTCCAAATCGAAAAACACAATCTTTATCAATGTTAAATTCCAGAAACAAACCATTTTTAACTAATTCTACTTTTTTCTGCAACTCACTATCTTCCTTTTGCGCTTTCTTAATTTTGTATAATAGATATGATTTCATTGACACCTTAAACAAACAAGAGGGATCTCTTGCACCAACAACTTCTACGCCAAAGTTCATCAAATCATTAATTAAAGGATTCTATTCCAAACATAACATGGTTAATGTAGCGTTACTTTTTTGACATAAAGAATCTTCCACTTTATTTTCTTTTCCTGGATGGTAAATAATTGTGCAATAATAATCCTTGGTTATTTCTAGCCATCTCCTTTGTCTCATGTTCAATTCTTTCTGAGTGAATATATACTTAAAACTTATGTAGTTAGTATATGTTTCACATTTCACTCCATACAGATGATGCATGTATATTTTTAAATCAAAAAGTTCAGAAGCTAATTCCAAATCACGTGTAGGGAAATTTAACTCATGAGTTTTCAACTGATGTGAAGCATAAGAAATTACCTGATCATTCTAAATTAAGGCAAAACCAAGTCATTTCAATAAAGAATCACCGTAGATTACAAATTCAACATTTCTAGAAGGTAATGATAATACTGAATAATTCAACAATCTTATTTTTAATTCTTGAAAACAATCATCACATTCTTTTTTCTGGATAAATTTAACACCTTTTCGAGTTAACTTATTCAATGGGCTATATAATCGTGCAAAATTTTCAACAAACCTTTGGTAAAATCCTTCCAAACAAAGAAAATAAAAAATATCTATGATATTGGTAGGTCTAGGCCACTCTTAAACAACTTTTCTTTTAGAAGGGTCAACAGTTACTCCATCATTAGAAACAATATGACTAAGGGATGAAATTTTTTTCAACCAAAACTCACACTTTCTGAATTTCCCACACAATTTATTTTCTTTTATAGTTTGTAAGAAAGCCCTTAAATAAATTTCGTGTTCCTCTTTACTTTTGGAATATACCAAAATTTCATCAATAAACACAACCACAAACATATCCAAGAACTCATTGAAAAATATATTCATAAGATCCATGAATACATAAGGTGCATTCACTACTGTAAAATAAGATTTTACCAATTGTTAAAAACCATTGGTAAAATCCCCAAAACTATTTGTAAATTCTATCCCAACAGTTCACTGAACCGTTGGGCTTTGAGGAATGGGGATAGCCATATGCCAACAATTTAGCTTGAACCGTTGGGATAGGTTTGATGTATATTTAAAATACCAAGTGTTTAGTGTTAACCATTGGTAAATTTCTATCCCAATGGTTAAGAATCGTTGGTCACCAAGGTATACACCAACAGTTGTTAAATCATTGGTCTACCACCTTCAATACACTGCTCCCAAAGGTTTCATTGAAACCGTTGGGATATAGGTATACCAACGGTTCTCAAACCATTGGTATATACTACTCAATCTGTATACCAACGGTTCATAAAACCGTTGACATTTCATCTTCTCCGCAAAAAAAAAATTGTATGCACCTCTTCCAGCAAGAACCAGTATAAAACAGCATCCCCCTCTTCAACAAGAAGCATTCAATAGCCTCCCCCTCTATAGTAAGCAGCATACAATGACCTCCCCTCTCCAATTACAGTACTGCAATTCCAAAAATTAACATGTCGCTACCACCACTCTGGAATTACAGTAAAAACCTGTAGAAAAATGATGAATACAAAAAAACCACTCATGCAGACAAAATACAATGATGAATACAAAAAAACACTCAATGCCCCCTGGACATCCCCCTTTCACCCCCTTAAACACCCCCATACACCCCATTACAGCCCCCTTGCACCACCCTGGAAAGCCCCCTTGCACCCCCACTGGACAACCCTCCCCCCTAGACACCCCCTGGACCCCCTACCCTGCAGACCCCCATAGACACCATCCCTAGAACCCCACCCCCTGCCCTGCAGACCCCCCTAGACACCCCATAGAACTCCACCCCCTTCCCTACAGACCCCCCTAGACACCCCCTGCCCTGCAAACCCCCCTATACACCACCCCTAGAACCCCACCCCTACCCTGCAGACCCCCTAGACACCCCCTGGACCCCTACCCTACAGACCCCCTAGACACCCCCTAGACCCCCTACCCTGCAGACCCCCTAGACACCCTCCCTAAAAACCCTCTTCCTTACATACCCCCTAGACACCCCCTTGGAACCCCCTTGCCCTACAGACCCCCCTAGACACCCTTCTGCCCTACAGACCCCTCTAGCCCCCCTAGACCCCCCTCCCTGTTGATTACTTCCACCACTCAAGATTTATAAATGATATTTCCATTAAAAGAGACTCATGATAGTGATAAAGTGAGTTTGTTAATTTTTGTATAATGATCCACCTCATACATAGTGAAAAAGGTACCCTGAAACTTGGTAAACTCAGCTAAAACTGAATCTGGATTATCAGGAAATGAAGGACAAAAGTAAAATTTTGTACAAATGTGAAACATTAAAAAATCAACGACACCTAATGATATTTCAAGAAATTATTTTAGAATTTATAAGAAAATATTCCCCCCAAGTAGTCCCTAAAAGTTTGGGGTTCCAACCTAAGAACAACAAGAATTTATTATTAGACAGACTGGACCTACAAAAAAAAAATCAAGACTAATTGGAAGACACTGGAGATGCTAGAGATTTAGGAATATACCCATTGATTATTATCATAATATATTAGTATGTAAAATTTAAATAAGGAATGAATAAAGGGGTATAAAATTTAAAATAATGGGAGAAATTAATGGAGTGAAATAGTCGGAGAATACCAATATCTCCATGTAAGAAGCCCACGAGTTGGCGCAAGTGCCCGGGAATCAAGGAAACACCACATGGGAACAATTATTCCCACAAACAAATAATAAAAACAACAGTGAAAAATAAATAAAATTTTGGGGATGGAGTTTTTGGCTTCTGTGGTTGGTGTCTGTGGCTGGTTTGGGCTGGAGTGGATGGTGAGGGTTGGAAGTCAGGTGGCAGGGGGGTGGTAGGGGGATGGTGCAGGTTGGAACAGGTGGTATGGGGTTGTTTTGTAGGTGGTAGGGGGTTGGTGTGGGCTGGAATGTAGGAGGTTGCGGACTGAATAAGTGATCCAAATTTTCTTGTTTAACCCAACATGATTTGATAAAAACTTATTTCAAAAATAAATTTCATTCATTAAAACATCATTTTTATGCATGAGGTTTTGGAAAACTCATCTAATAAAGGGAAATGTTAATTGTTTATGAAACCATATAAACACAATTATAGATTTTGGCAAAACATTTCTAACCTTGAAATAGTTCAAAAGAATCTATTTTAAAAGTACATTCGGCTTAAATCCTTTAAAAGATTCTAATTATGCTTTATTAATATCACTTTAAAACCTTGAAAATAATTAACAATATCCCTTTTTCTAACAGAATTGAAAAAACTCAAAAAAATAGGTTATCATTAAAAAAAACACTTTAAACACTTTTCCAAATACAAATGTCATTATAAAAGTATTCTCAAGTCTTCTTATTGTCCAACATTTACTATGATGTCCCTCAAGAACTTAGATGGTCCTTATATAATACAAGTAGCAAGCTTCACCCTCATCTCCAATGTTGTCTACAGGTGACTAAATATTTTCATGAGAGACTCAATCCAGAGATTTTCTACCTGAGGGCCTCCCTCCCCATTAACTATGGATGGGTAATGTATCTAAAACTCTATCTAGGTATCATATGTCGAATTATGACAGGACTGCGAACCACCGCGAGGTGTTGTCCTAGAGCATGGCCAAATCGCGGTGTGACCGCGGCGTGACCGCAGCGTGACCGTGGCATGTTGGCCCTTTCCAACGACATCTGTGGGGCAGCATCTTCCAGCCAGAAGCAAAGGGAGCGGGATGAGGTGGGGAAATATTCCTGTCATTGCCCTGCCGGTAGAAATTGTGATTAGTCAGTCTCAACATTGATCACAAGACTCATGGAATACTATTACAGAGCTGATCATCCATCAGATTCCCCATTATTGTAGAAATCTCCAACTACACTATATGAGGTTTGTGTTGTTTATTGTTCTCACACAAAAAAAAATAATGAAGAAGAATTTTCTCTACAAGGGTCGA
Source organism: Viscum album (assembly GCA_963277665.1). Classification (NCBI taxonomy): domain Eukaryota; kingdom Viridiplantae; phylum Streptophyta; class Magnoliopsida; order Santalales; family Viscaceae; genus Viscum; species Viscum album. The sequence continues at coordinate 836,298,450 of OY728128.1, read as the reverse complement.
AACACTTATCAGATCATCGGAATCATAAAAATATCAAACTCTGAAGGAGAAGGAAAAGTACAAAATATAAAACCATACATAAATGGTTTTTTCAACTCTGTTGAGAAATTTTATTAATCATATTTTAGTAAAAAATCTTTTATTATTATTTTAATCAATCATGTTATATAATTTCATATGAAATTAACAAATCCCTAGAATGGAAAAATCAGGATAGGACTCCACTCTAATAGAACATGGAACCAAGTGGACATGGCATGAAGTGGGGAGGACTAGTGATCATATATAGTTTTTATATATTATTTAAATTTAATTCTACTTACCAATTTCTATACTAGATATCAAAATTTTGATTACTCTTTAAACAGTATTCCAAATAAATCCTATGTAGTTGTCCTTCACTTTATAGAAACCAATCTTATGTTATAAAAAACAAACTCTTGATTCGGGATTGTGGTATGATAAAGATATATATTTTATATTTTTTGTTTTTAAAAGTGGTATTAGGTAGTTGAAACTACTGATTGAGAGTCAAATTATGTAGGTGTATTACTTATCAATGGTATATTCATTTCTTTGAACTCTAATAATAAAACTTTAGTAACCTTGAGAACAAGAGAATTTGAGTATGTTTTAACATCTCAAGATGAAAAACAAATCATATGGGAGAATTCATATATGTAAAAAATTAGATGTGCAACAAATCTAGGAAAACACCCCAAACGGTGTTAAGATGATGCTTATGGTGGGGAGCACCATAAGCCTAAAATGTATTAAATAATGACACCATCAATGTTTTTCGATATATATGCTCTGGTAAAAGGGATAAAAGTTATACATAGTGAAGAAGTTCATAACTCTAATTCACCATTATCTGTGTTGAGTATGTCCTAAATTAGTTCTTTCATTTAGCACACATATTTGTTAAATTGATTTATTAAGATAACATTCAAAAGTTTAATAGTAGTTAGATATGTAATGGTCATGCTTGGCAACCTTTCACTATATTGGATTAAACAATGGAAATGATGATTGCTAATCGATATTATTGTTGAATAATTATTGATAAATAATATCTAATTATAGATTTACAGTACATGGAAATATGGATTTGAAAAAAATCACATTATTGTATTATTTGGACCTGTGGGGGTTATTTATTTTATAGATAAAAACATAATTCATACCTACAAGTAAATACATAAAAAATTAAGAATTGAATTCAGAATTTAGAATTGAATACATACCTTCAAGTATAATACATAATGCATACTTTCAAGTAAATAAATATAGAATTCAGAATTTAATACATACCTTTAAGTATAACACATAATTTATACCTACAAGTAAATACATAATTGAATACATACCTGCATGTATAACACATAATTCATACCTGTAAGTAAATACATACAAAATTCAGAATTCAGAATTGAATACTGATTGTACAGACGTAGGGTCTTTCCTTTCATCATCATCATCATTATTATTATAAGAGTCCCAAGAGGTAAAAAACAGAACACACTAGGAGAGATGGGGGCTCCAAAGGAGGCTATGGGGGCCAAAATATATGACGACCAAGGGCATCACCATTGATCATATTCTTTGCTTCGATTAGGAAGGAAAGCACATCCTCGGGGAGAATGACATGAAGCCCTTGTGAAGCCATGGCGGCAAGATGGTTGGACACTTTGTTACCCTCCCTCAAAGTGTGCGAGAGGATAGTGCCATTGTAGATGAGCCTCTCACACTTCCTTAGAACATATTGAAGGGACTAGGGTACACTCCACTTACCATGCATGGAGTCGTGAAGATTGAGAGAATATGTCTCCACCGGTATAAGATCAATATTATTCCCTTTGCAGAGTTGGAGGCCCGTAAACATTGTCATAGCCTCATCAAAAAGAGAGTGGCCTCTACCAAGGTAAACCGAGAAGGTAAGGATCACCCATCCCGATGGATCCCAGAAAACACCACCACCTTTCATCTCATTCATCCAGTAAGATCCATCAAAGTTGAACTTCAGACTAGACGGATGGGGTGACCACTGAACCCATTGGCCAGTAGGGATGGGATGAACCACTGAAAATCTCCCTTGAATGGAACAGAAGGATGGGGCCTCACGCCACTTGTTGAAATCATGAACCATGTCTAGAAGTAAGATTTTGGTCCTAACCACCTAGAGTCTTCCATTGTACTGGGAGCCCTTGTACCTAGCTTTGTTCCAAGCCAGCCAAATGCACCAGCGATCTGAAGTAAGGATGATGCCATGAGATTTACTCTCCAGACCAACATCCACAACACCATGGAACCAGTGATACAGAAATGGAAGATCTCATAGGGAGGTGACCAAGATACCCGTGAAGTCACCTAAGGCCTTCCACATGAAGTGCACCCGGTCGCTGTCGAAGAAGAGGTGGGTCAAGCTCTCCTCCCTTGGGGCTCTACAGCACATGCAGCGAGAAGCCATGATAATTCAAGAATGCCTCACATTCTCATCCATTGGTAAGGCTTTGTTCCTGATGCACCATAGAAGAAAATTGATTTTAGCGGGAAACTTCTTAATCCATAAGGACGATCCCCATGGGTCCTGGTGGGTTTCATCGGAAGTCACCCTCCTCTAGTCCTTGGAGAAGAATGTTCCTGAAGACGATGTAGAAATTAATTAAATACATATAGAATTGAATTCAATGACTGAAAGTATAACACATAATTCAAAAGGTAATTAAATACATATATAATTTAATTCATAATTAAATTCAGAATCCGGAAGGCAATTACCCTATACAATACAGATTTATGAATTGAATTCTGAATTGAATACATACAAAATTGAATTATGAATTATGAATAAAATAAATTCAGAATGGAATACATACCTGAAAGTATAACACATAATTCATACCTACAATTAGATACATACAGAATTCATAATTGAATAAATATCTAAAAGTATAACACATAATTCATACCTGCAAGTAAATACATATAGAATTCAGAATTGAATACATACCTGCAAGTATAACACATAATTCATACCTTCAAGTAAATACATAATTGATTTCAGACATGAAATTATAACACATAATTCATACCTACAAATAAATACATAAAAAATCATAATTTAATTAATAATTCAGAATTGAATACATACCTGCAAGTATAACACATAATTCACACCTGCAAGTAAATACATAAAAAATTCAGAATTGAATTCAGAATTTAGAATTGAATACATACCTGCAAGTATAACACAGAATTCATAACTGCAAGTAAATACATACAAAATTCAGAATTGAATTTAGAATTAAATACCTGAAATTATAACAAATAATTCATAAGGTAATTAAATACATATAGAATTGAATTCAGAATTCAATTCAGAATTCAAAAGGCAATTACCCTGTTCAATACAGAATTTTGAATTCAATTCGGAATTGAATACATACAGAATTGAATTATGAATTATGAATACAATACATTTATAATTGAATACATAATTATGTACGTGTTATATAGAATTATGAATACATACATAATTCTGAATTATGTACAATGTATTCAATTCATAATTCCATAGATACAAAATTTTGATGAAGCTATGAATAATGATGTGATCATGGATAAATCTTTTGAGTTATCCCACCTATATATTTGTGGTTACTATGACGTATTTGGAAAATATAGATTTTACATGAACATCGAAGAGGAGTTCTTTACTTCCTCATTCTGGTGGAGGGAATATGTCATTTATCCATTTTAAGATAAAGTATAAGCAACACCATGAAAAATTGTTTGAGGTGTCATTTTGGGATTCTAATGAAGATGATCACTATAGTGTATTTATTATAGGGATCTGGGGAACCCAAATATATTTTTCCCAAATCCACCATGCACATTTCCAAGATATGGGAATATTGGATATCTTAGGAAATATTGTGAGTGGTTCACATGCCTGAGAAATGATGGTGCATCTGAATAAGTGATGAAATCGAAATTAAGGAGAAGTGTGCTGAGACTGGATGAGTTATGGTCTCATGGTTGAGTAATAAGACATTGTTAGAAATAGATGTTAGTATATGTCAAAAAAGCGTACTCAAATTTTCTACCCACTATAGTTTTATTGTTTTGGGTTTATAAACTATGAAAAATCAAAGTACAACATAGTGGAAAATGAAAAACCCAACGTAAAAACTATTGGGTGTTAAAAAATGAAACTGAAATCAATAAAAAGTACAATTTTAAAAAAGTAAAACTATAAAAATAGTGCGTGGAGATTTAGATAAAATCATGAAATGTCCAGAAGCATCAATTTGACACATGCAAGAAACAAAGAACATGTAACCCATCCTGTTTCAAAACACAACAACTCTTAACTAGGTAATTAATCATTTGGGATCTATCCTCAAGCCTCATGCTCATCCTAATATCCATCTCAACCATATTAGTGTTTTGTCACATACATATAGACCAGCCCATCACATTGATATCACCAAAAAAATGAAATATGCTGAAATAAATGGAGGCATAAGAGATAAATCAGTTACAACGTACTGATTTGAAGTGAAAGAAGAAAAAATTACTTGAATCAAAGATAAATCACTGGTTGGGACGTAGGTTTCATATCCCAGAGAGGTTTTATTTAGGGAAAAATGTTAGAGATGAGTTCTGTATGAAGTTCACTCGCGAATTAGGTTTGACAACCTGGAGATATCCATTCAGGAGGAAGTGACTCACAAATCGGCTGAGAAGTAGGGTTTGAGGAGATCTATGTCAAAGGAGGAGAGATCTGCTCACAAATCGGTCAGGGAGTCGGGTTTGAGGATATCTATGTCAAAGGAGGAGGAGATATGATCTTGGGAATCAGTCGAGAAGGAGGGTTATGTTGGAGGATATCTACAGATAATTGGGGTTTTTTCCCAATGGTTATTAAAAACCTTATGTAAAGAATTGATATTCCAACGATTAAGAAAAATTGTAGGAATAGGTTTTGAAATTCTATATCTTTCCCAAAGTTTTATCAAAACCATAAAAATAGGTTGATAATTTGTATACCTTTCCCAAGGGTTTAGCAAAACCATTGGGAAAACCCAATTTATATTAGCTATACCAACAGTTCACTAAAAACATTGGGAAAAAATTGTTTGTAAAGATTGGATTTACAACAGTTATTGGTTAACCCAAATGGCATAACTAAAAATTCATAATGTCTATATCTAGTACAAAACACGGTTTTTGGAATGTCTGCTTCCTTTACTTTCAACTGATGGTACCCAGACTTCAAGTCAATCTTTGAAAAATACTGACCTCCCTGGAGATGATAAAGAAATCATTGATATGAGGAAAATGATACTTTTTCTAAACAGAGCTATTATTTTAGGCTCTATAATCAATGAAAACTCTCATTGAACCATCTTTTATTTTTACAAACAAGACAAGAGAACCCCATGGTGATGTACTAGGTCAAATGAAACCTTTATCTAACAACTCTTGCAATTGTTTCTTTAACTCTAATAGTTCAATTTGAGCCATTCGATAAGGGGTTTTAAAATTGGTTTAGAATTAAGAAACTAATTCAACAGTAAATTCAACTTCCTGATCAGGTATAATACCAAGAAATTCATTAGTAAAAATATCAAGATACTCATTTACTACCGCACATCATTAATATGAATAGTTCCATTATTTTCAGCAATATGTAAAAGGTAACATTAATTTCCACCTTTCCCTAGTTTCTCAAGTTCCTGATATGTTAACAGAGTTAAGGGTTCATTATTGTACCAAAATTGAAAGTCTTTATAAAAAGAAACCTATTTATCTCTATATTCAATCTTATCATGGTAAATATAAATCCAATCCATTCCCAAAATAACATCAAACTCTACTAGAGGGAAAAAAAGGTTTCCATGTAAGTTCTTTCCACATATAAGGATGGGAAGATTCTTATAATTTATTCTTACCATAAAATTTCTCCTAGGTGTTTTTTCCAGATTTTTTGGATTCATTTCATGAGATGGAAATACAAATTTACCCGAAAATCTCTCAAAAATGGAAGAATGCGTAGATCCTGAATCAAAAAACACATTAGTATAATCTGAAAAAACAAAGTACCTAATACCACTTCATTTGATGGTCCCAAATAAACCATAGTAGTAGGAAAATATTTCTCCACACCCTTTTACTTTTGATCTATCTGGTTTCTACCCTGGGTAGTTAACTTTGGACACACCTTGGAATAATACCCAAACGCGTTGCAACTAAAACATTTTACCACTAGATTTTCATTTCCTGGTTGATCATCTTCCTTACAGTTATGAGCAATATGACCAGCCTTACCACACTGGAATCACTTTCCACATTTTGAGAGACATTATCCAAGATTCTTTTTACCACACTTCTCACATGATAGAATTTTAATTTTCTTACCTCCATACTTCTTTGATTAATACTTCCCTTTTTCCTTCCAACTGTACCTCTTATTTTTTATTGCTCTCATGGAACACCTAATCATCAAAAACCTTTATTTATACTTTCTCAGCACATCTGACAAGTTTCTGATAGCTTTTAAATTCATGAGAGGCTAATTCTTTTCGATATTGCAGATTTAATCCTGAGTAAAACTGATTTATCTTACTATCAAGATCTCTGATAAAATTTAGAGAATGCATTTCCAATAGAGTGAAATTTTCTTTGTAAGTAGCCACTGAGTCATCCTCCTTCCTCAATTCCAAGAATTTTTTTTCATCCTAAGTCAAACCGTGTTAGCAAATTATTTCTCAAGAAACATTCCTTTGAATTCTTTCCAACAAAGAGAATCAATATCCTCATTATTTATGATATTTTTAACCATCAACCACCACTAATCAGATTCTCCTCCAAAACCATAAATAGAAAGACTAAACATTTGGTTGTTTGTACACCCCGTGACATCAAAAATCTTTTCTAGTTATTTGATTCACCCCTCAGCTTGTATAAGGTCAGATGATCCTCTAAATGATGGGGGATGTTGCCTCATGAAATGCTCCATTGTAGACATATTCCTCTATGGTTGATCTGGTTGATCTCTTGCATGGACACCACCACCATTTATCATCTTAGTCAACTGAGTCATCACTGTAATGAACAGTTCAGTTCTGATTCTAACCATCTAAAGATACGGATTTGGAAGTCTATTCTCCTAGGTATTCTTTCCCAGCATCATTTCTATGTTTCCTTTATGGTAAACCATTTTGAACAAACATATCTTAGACAAAGCAACATGGTAATATTCAAATGATATATCATTTCAATTTCACCATAATGTAAAAATCAGTTATAGATATTATATTAAAAAAATTCTACCTTATAAAGTTATTTAAAAGGACCTTTGATACCAACTATAAGGCCCCAACCGTAAACATTACATAATCTTGAATTAAGTTAATAATTAACATTGAAGATATTTTTAGGTATAGAGATTTATAGAATTTGTTCATAACTTATACATAACAAATTGAATATTACAAGTAGACACTTCTACTCATTATCCATTTTTTTCATAAAACAAGAATTATTTAAAAAGAAACATGTTTAGTTCCATGTTTTAAACAGCATAAATTTTCCATGATCCCATCCTCGACCTTATTCATCTTTAAGTCATGTGAAAAAATTCAAATCTTGGGGTGAACATAAAAAATATCAGTAAGGGATACATAAATAAGGAAAACAATTAGTTTTTCAAAAAAACATGTAAACCAAGAATACATTATCATAATTTAATACTTTTCAAATTTTAGAAGTAGAAAAAATCACTTCAAGGAATATAGGCTCATTACATACCATTTTTTTAATCAAAATATTACCATAAATCCCATATAAAGCAACATATAGCATATAAAGGTAACTTGGGACATGAAAATACTTAAATGGCATAACCATATGAATGACTTCCACACATGTCACTAAATGGAATAGCCATACAACCAACTTCCATACACAATGCATTGGAGTTTATAATGTAACTACCCATAATTTGGTTTATCAAGTAACCACCTATCATTAGTTTATCACGTAACTACCCATCAAATGTCTAAGTACAATTATATAATCAAAACACATAAAATATTTCAAATATCAACATTTACCTAATAACATTTTCTTTTCAATCACAAGAAATCATTTCAAGAAACTAAAATAATAAATCCATTTAAAAACCATTTTCAATACCAAAACTACCAAAAAGGGAATAAGGTATTTCTTTTCTTTTTAAAAACACTAATTCTTATAGATGAATCCAAATATCAAATAACAATTACGGTGATGGAGAGGTTGTTGTTGTTTCATATGTTTAAAACATTACTTTTATAATTTATTAAAACACTTCATAGATAAAATATTATCCTTGAATAAAATTAAAGTTCAAAGGGATTTATTATACACTGTATAAAATATGGTTGTGTATAAACAAAAATATGCCTCAATGAACGGAGATTGAGATGAAGTCCCTTACCTCGTGTCCGACTTGATACATTTGTTCTTTAATTTTCTGAATAATAAACTTAAGTTATACTTTATTCTAAACATTTTTTCAATTTCATTATTCCTTTTATATCAATAATTACCACATTATAAAAATTACATAATTATTTGTGTCCATATCAGACGTGTTGTCGATATTCGGTACTTGAGTCAAAAATGAACTTGTTAAAATTAAAAATTGTCCATGTGGTAAAAATTACATTATCTCAAGAATAATATTCATGATTTAAATATCATATATATCAATTATAATATGTATTTATAATAGTCCATAACATTTTGAGATAATAAAATAAATGCATCGTTCATGGAGACGGTAAGCCATATGTACGCATGAACCCTACTTTCATTTATTTTTCATATTAAAGAAATAAAAAATAAATGATACATAGGTATATCATAATTAAAATATATATCATATGATATATATGTTACATAAGTTATTTAACTTCATCCTTTATATGTTCCATGTATGTCATGAATGAGTCATCTCACCTTGAGGGGGCGGTAGTCCGCACATCCTCAAATGAAATTATCGTATTTACACATCCTGAAAATCATAAAGGTATGTTTGTAAACAAAAATTAATGTATTATAGTGAAAATATAAATATAATATATATCATATATAAATACAGTGCCATTATAATGGCCACTATTAGAGGTGGTAGGGGAAAATAAAACAATCATCATTTCATGATGCAGTAGATCGTCGTATACAGAAATAGTATGTTCGTATCCATTAGATGAAGGTTTGTATAAGTGTAGGTCGAATAATTCTCATAAAAACATTCTAGTATATTTAGGATATTTTTGTTGTTATGAAATAAAATAACAAGTGGAGAATAGGGAGTTTAAATGGGATATAAAAGAAAAGAACTTGAGAAAAGAAGTTACCTCTAAATCAGGTAACTTCTTTTGATTTGAGCCTAAAGGCTTTCTTGAATTTCCTTCTACCCAAGGTAAGTATTCTAGGAGGAATGTACGGATATTGAGGGATTATTTTACTAGAATTTGGAAAATACAAGGGTATTTAGAGGTGTGAGTAATGGTTAGATTTGGTGGCCTTTTATAAGAGGGAGGAGGGGTACTTTAGAAATGTCTTGAAGGATTATTTTATTATAAACTGAATTTCTTTTTCAAAAGGTCCACTACTCATTTAATTAAAATATAAGGTTTTTATTGTTCTAAATAATTTCAAACAATAGGTTTTATACAAGTTTGGGTCCCATATTTAACCTTATCTTTTAGCTTTAACCCTCAGTTAACTAATTTAACTCTTACCGTGTCTTCTTGTATATTCACACTATATGGTTAATATAGTTGTTATAAAATGCCAATAGAACCTCAAGTGGTTAATTAATGATATTTTTAACATTATTTAATTCATTTGGACGAGTATTATTTTGTTAGGACTATTGTATCATTTTAAAAAATAGTATGTGTTTTAAAAACTCATTTATGTCAATTTTATTCTATTCATATCATTACTTTTTTAAAAATTTATAACAACTTGATTCTTAAAAAAAACATCATTAATTCAATAAAAAGAAGTCATAATCATCCATAAAATTCTTGAATGGCATAAAAAATTTTAAAATACATTTATTTTAATATTTATAATCTCATTTATTTAAATATTTCATTAATAAGGCAATCACTACATTATTGTGTCATAAATAAATTTACTTATTTGATGTCTAGAATTTATAAATAAATTACCATGATGTTGGAATAAATTTTATATTTCCAATTAATATTTATAATCTACTTTAATCTTATCTATAACACCATATTAAAATTTTTCTACTAAGAATATACAAGTTTAGGTTATATTTCCCTTAACTTTAAAATAAAAGTAATTAAATGTCATTTTCACACACAAGTGGCTCCCAAATGCCAACAGTTCATCATAAGGGTTTATTTGGTCAACCAATACTCATCTAATGAGGTTATTACATGTTTTAGGGTATATTTAAATTATTATAATATTATTTTTATTCTTTATTTACCTAATTTACCCTTTAACCAGGGTAAATATAAATAATTATTGAGGTTACTATTCGTAATGTACAAAAATAAAAGTAACCTGTTAACATAATTTGGATCCACTGATTCCAAATATGGAATCCATTTTTCAAAATTAAAATGCACATAATTGGAAGAAAATAATTTAAAATTAATTCATGTTTCCCAAATAAGAAAGCGGGTTTTTAAGAAGTAAAAACTATTAAAAGGTTGACATTTGTTTATATACAATTTTAAAGTGAAATTACTTCCAACAAACAAATTTAGAATAAATAATAAAAACATAATCTAATTACACTAAAAAAAATTAAAATTAAAATATAAACATACAAATAAATTCGATGAAAAGATAGTTTTGACTTAAAATGCAATACTTTTAACTATTCATTAAAAAATGAAGTTTATCAGAAAAATTCCAAAAAATTACCCAATGTAAATTTTGGTATCACACTTATAAAAAAAAGTTTATTTTTTCAAATGTTACTTATAAAAGTGAAAAAGACTATATTTAAAAAAAATCTCCATCAAAAAGCAGTAAAACTACCTTTTAAAAATATTAGAATATATATGCTTAAAATTGGATTCATTCTCATTTTAAGCCTCAAAATTTTGTTATATAAATGTAAAAACATTTAACAAACATGCTTAATCATAATATGGTTAGTTCTCATGCATTACCTCCAATACAATGGTTAGGTGTTAACTACAATTGAAAAATAATAATATTATATTATTATTATTCTCAAAATGGTTCAACCTTGTGTGCAAAATAAGATTTTTGAGAAACACATTGTTGTGTGTTAGGTACACCATAGAACATAGAATCCATTTTAAATTAAAATTAATATTTAATTCAAAAATATTAATAAATATTAAAATTTCATATTCATTATTTACCTGGGATGTTACAGCTACTATCATGAAGGCACAAATCATCTAGGAATGAATAAATACTTCAGAGAGCCAGTAGAAGTATTCTGTTGACAGACGATGAAGACCTCTAGAATTGGAGGAGGGAGACCATGTCTTCCTTTGGGTCTCACCTCAATGAGTGTTTCAGAGATTTGGTTGGTGTGACACATTGTCTCCAAGGTTCATCAACCCTTTCTAGACACTACATAGAGTTTGAGAGGTGGAATACCACCTAGCTCTACCAATGAAGTTACACCGAGTACATGACGTCTTCCGCATGTCGTAGCTGAGGAGGTATGTACACAATCTGTCGCACATCATCGTCTTGGGGGATCTGGACATCAAGGATGCAGCGACATTCACAGAGTACCCTATGAATATTGAGGATCGAAAGGAGAGGATCCTTCATGGGAAAATGATTCCCTTGGCGCATGTCTAGTGGTAGTACACAAATCTTCAGAAGAGAACATGGGAGTGAGAGTCTCAGATTTATGTGCAGCACCCACATCTTCTTTAGTAGCCTTTATTTTTTATTTTCAGGATGTTAATCCCTAATGTGGGGAAAATTTAATGTCTCGGATTTTATTTGTATTATTTTTAAATATTATGTGGAATTATTTCGGGACTAGACATTGCAACGACGTGTGATTCTAAGACACGGAGTGCCCAAAATAAATGTTTGAAATAAATTAAACTTTTAAATATCATGCACAAGAAGTTTTACTAAATTTTTGGAATAAATTTTAAATGGGTACCTGGATTAGGAATATGAGAGAACCATTTCATTCAGAGCAGAAACTTTACCTTAGGTGTGGCCTAACATCGACCAGTGTGGGTCGACTTCAGAAGTTAGTTTTTTGGACATTTAAGGAAATAAAATAAATTAAAATATTTATTTTATTTTATTTTCATTAGTGAAAAGACATGGGATTTTAAATATTTCAGTAAGAATAATCTCTAGGGTAAGCCTTAAGACCTTTAAATTCTCTAGAGGCTTGGAAGGAAGACCCCTTGAAGAAACCTCGCGACAACGAACAACGACAAATTGACCATTCATGAATCGTGGAGCCAACGAATTTAGAGTATCTTATCGACGATGGAAGCACAATCCGTCTTTGTCAGCAGTTGATTCTAACTATAGTTAGGGGTTTTTATTTCAAATGTGTTCTTTCCCATTTATAGATTTAAATGACAAACACATATCAACCCACAAACAGGTTGACCCACAGTTCGATCATTCTTGCGGGAGGGTTGTTTTGCATGTTTGTTTTTGGGGATTGATTCATATTTGTTTCATTCTACTTGACCCATATAAATGGATTTTTTTAACACCTTAATAAAAAATGGAATTGGTTTGTTCCACGATTTGTTTATGATTTTCTTCTCTTAACCTCATGTGTTCTTCACATTCTTTGCAAGGTTATGAATAGCAGATCATTGCGCATCTATATCATAACACAATGATACTAAATCATATGTAGGACATTGTGATGACCCAATAGAGGTGGGAAGGCGATGGTGGTAAATGAATAAACATGTTTTGGATTAAATTGTTCTTTGACCATTCTTCGCACGGATAATCAAAATGAGTTTTTGGGGCTGATCGAACATCTGAAACCTCCCTAAACATTGATATCATGGTGGGGGACCTAAGATCTTGAGTTTCAAGGAAAAAATAGTGGGATCGAGAGATAGAATATCACTCGATGTGTTGGACAATGAATTTCTTTTCTGAAAAAATAAGATGTACACGACATGCTCTCCAAAGAAAATGGTGGGTGGGACCAGTTCAGTGGCATATATAGTTTTTCAATACAGTAAGCGCTGACATGGAATGTGACCCCTATAACATGGTGTGTGGGTTTCTATATAGGATTCGTCATGTATCTCAGAAAATAAATGGACACGGGGTGGAGTACATGACATGTAATCCATTAGACGGCCAGACCAGGCCAGTTATATAGGTTACCCCGTGTAATGATACATGGGTTGGAAGACATGAGTTGATTTTGTGTATGGGCACACAACCATCATACATGGAGAGGCCCCCAGATAGTAGCACCCAACATTTTACTCTTCTATACATTGTGTATACTAATTTCTATATGCTATTCTCTTTTTGACATGGGTCGTTGTACATGGGAAGCACCTGGGGTCAGAGGACATGGAGTGTGACCCTTCTACATGCCATGTACTTTCTTGTGAATGGATTTATCTCCCTTTACACCATACCCTGGACAAGTTTCATTTGTTTTAGTTTCTATTTTCACATTCCATTAAAGTTTAGGTATCGTTTCCATCTACAAGAGTTTGATCCCTTTAGTAGTGCTTTCTGGATAGAGTTAGAGTCCCTCTAAGAGGCCCAGAGTGAGATCCATTACCCATTCTTATCCCTAGGTAGAGTCATATATCGACATGACTAATCCTACAGGACACCGATTCTTTACTTAGAAGGTGAATTTGGATGAGTCTTGGTATATGGAAAGGCCCTGATAGTGATCCTCATCCATGTATCATGATATCTTCCCACTTATGAGTGTGTTCTCTCCGAATGAGTATATCTATTCTCTCTTTAGATCTATTAGTGAATCTATTTCTCTCGTGACACTTCTAGATGAATAGTACTTCTCAGATGGACATCATCAGAGCTATCTGACTTGTGGATGACTTCTCCTGGACTAGTGCTTCATGGAATATTCGGTTTGAATCCTTAGTGTGGGTATGTGGGTCAGTGAGACTAACCTTTAGACTACAGGTATGTGTTTCGAGTATATCTAGATGTTTTTCTTGATATATGTTCTATTTATATAAATTGTGTAGATTTGACTTTATCTTTAATTTGGGTATTGAATTGTGGTTTTCAAGGTTCTCTTCTGATTATTTTTATACTCACCCCTGCATGGGCTTTTCCCACTCGTGTCGTGTCTTGTGCATACAAGTGGCCTTTTGACAGAGTCTAGGGCGGACTAAGACCGGAATCAGCTTTGCAAGCTTCCTTAGAATCCAACATGTGCCTAGGGATATGATCATCAGTACTAGTACCTATTTCTTTCTTATATGTTGGGATTTATAGTTTTTTAGGCCCTTTCTTTTGGGGAGCTTGTATTTTGGCCCAATTTACTTTCAAAAATTTACTTTCTGTTGTACTCTGTTGGTTGGGTTTAGTTGTATGCATGCATTTTTCTCCGTAATGGTTTTTACATTTCACCATTTGTGGTCTTGGAGATGTGTGTGTGGGTACATGTACTTAGGCAATTCTTCCCATGTTAGTGATATGCCTACTCGGTGCTAGTCACCAGCTCTTGGCCTATTGGAAGCATTTTTGGGGAGTCAAGGAATGAACCCCATAGGTACGGGTCGAGACAAGGATAAATATAAAAGAACATCCTAAATTTTTGGTAAGGAATAGAGTGTATTGTTTTTCCTAGAAATACATCCATATATGGATAATACAAGAGGACGTGGTTCTGGAATATATGTACTTAGGGGAAGTAACTCTGAAAAATGTGCATTAGGATTAACCCAATCATCACCTAATACAAGAAAATAAAACTTACTATGAACCCTGTATGACACTATAGGTTGATATGCTTAAGAAAATTCTCATTTTCCTTACAAACCATTGTAAAGGATTTAAAAATAAATATATCCCTAAAAAAACCATGTTTATTATCTTGATATTATAAATTAATTCATTTTTAAATTTATGGTTACAATTATAAAATATGATTTAAAATTCATAATTTTATAATTGAATCAAGTATATTCCATTATTTAGAATTTTTTCAAGGATGGAATAAGGGTATTAATACTAATGGTCAATGTAGTTATTTCCTTGTTGAGAAAGCCAATACAAGTGGTATTGGAACTAATCATTTCATGGTTATATTAGGGAATCTTAATAAGATTATGAAAAATAACTTTGTCAAGTTTGATCAACCAGTTTTCCAATAGTGTTATTCCCTTTTATTGGATCACTTCATGTGAAAGAATCTTCAATCATTTGGTAGGAATTAAAATCCAATAGCATTTCAGTAATGAATTAAGTCTCTAGACAAGATATTAATTACCTTGGGATTCAATAAAAATGAAAATGGTACACTTACAATGTATCATGTAAAAGATGATGTTGATCATTGTTGGTCATTGATCCATATTACTATGGTGGAAGAGGAAATAGAACTAATGTAATGGAAATATTTTAAGGAGAAATTATTTGATAAATATTTCATTCATGGGAAACATACTGAAATTAATATAAAACTCCTCAACTTAAAGAAAAAGTAATAATATGGTGTTTTTGAGTATGTAGTGTCATTTACAAGGTTATCTAGGTATGTAATGGGTTATATACACAACATATAGTTCATGATTTCCCATTTATTTGAAGGGATTAATCCAACTCTCTAAAGAGAAATTTTCTCTCAAACGTTTTCATCAAATGATGATATAGATTTTTGGGGAAACAAAGCAGATAAATAATTCTCTAAATCCAACATTTATAATCGAAATTAATAAAATAAGAGTTTGAATGTTCACAAGGAAAAATCTAGTCCGTCAATGAATAAAAATAGAATTAATCAATTTCCACATTTTGAGAACTATTGAAAGAATAATCATTGGAAATGATTGAAGGTATTGGGAGTTTATTATAATTGTGGATATAAGGGTCATAACTCTAGATAATTAAAAGGGAATAAATAAATAAAAATTAGTGTTTCATCTTTAGGTATATAGGGTACTATTTAAAAAATCACCAAGATTCAAGAGAATCTACCACACAAGAGGCCAATGTGAGAAGATGAACATTATGTGATCACTATAGTGGAGGTGGAAGTACCAAATAAATAGATGGAAGTAATATTAATCATATATTAAAATCTTGGTAATTATTTATCTGATTTGGGATCCTCTCACTCTCTTACATCTTCCATGTTTTCTAAGAAAATTTGATATTTTGATATAACATTAAGTAGTAAGTTGTCAGTCAAAAATCTTTTTGAATGTCTCACTATAGTATAGATGTGTCAATTAGTCTCTATTATGAAAAATAAATGTTCTTTATTTTTTTAATTTATTATCATACCTATGGTCAAATTTCATATGATACTTGGAATAGAATGAATTTTAAAATATTATGTAAAATATTATTTCAAGAAGAAGGAAATTATGATTTGTGATGAATAAAGTAGAGACATCATCATCTGAGACATGTCTATATACAACCCTAATAGATCTACTTAATGATATTCATAGTGAAGAAGAGTAGACAAAATATAAGGATGGAGAAGGTAATATTAAAACTAGGAACGTACCTATTGTATAATAATAAAATGATGTATTTCCTAAGGAATTTTATGGAAATCCACTATAGCATGAATTTTAGTTTTAAATTTATTTAATCCTTGATAAAATCCAAATATCAAAGACTCCCTCTATAATAGACACTCGGGAATTAGTGGGTTTGAAAAAACAATTAGAATATTTGTGTTCTAAGGGATTTATTTTCCCATTTTTCACTTTGGGAAGCCCATGTTATCTTTTTTAAGAAGAAAGATGGATCCAGGAGAATATAACATGATTATATGAAAGTAAATTTTATTACAATAAATAACAAGTATCCTCTACCTCATATTGATGACTTACCTAATCAGATTCATAGAGCTAAATATTTTTCAAATATTGACCTTCATTCTTGGTACCATAAATTTTGAGTAAAGGGGGAATACATTCCAAAGACATCTTTTTAAATAAGGTATAGACATTTTTATATTATAATAATACCATTTTGATTGATTAATTAACCCACAATTTTATGGATATAATGAATGGATTTCTCAAAGAATATCTAGATGATTTCTTTGTGGTATACATTGATGATTTCTTGGTGTATTCTAAAATCTATGAGGACCATGATAATAACTTGCGGATTATTCCTGAGACTCTTAGAAGGAAAGAGTTATTTGGGAAATTTATAAAGTGTTATTTATGGATTTAATAAGTTTCTCTTCTTGGGAATCATGTCTTCAAGTATGAAATCCTAGTTGATCATGTGAAGACAAAGACTGCCAGAGAATGTCTGACTCCAATAAATATAACTCAGGTATGTAGTATCATTGGTTTGGTAGGTTACTATTGGAAATTCATTTATAATTTTCCCAATTCTCTAATCCATCAACCAAGATTACACATAAAGGGTTTAAGTTCATTTGGACAAAAGAATGTCAAGAATGTTTTGATGAACTAAATAGTAAGTTGGTCAGTGCTTTGATTTTAACTCAACTATCTAGAAATGATTGGTTTTTGATATATATTTATTCATTGAATAAGTGACATGGTTGTTTTGTAACATAAAATGATAAATTTATTGCATATGAATCATGGAAATTGAATACTCATGAACAGAACTATCCAACCTATGATCTTGAGTTAATAGTTGTAATATTTTCTTTGAATATATGGATACATTATCTATATGATGATTGATATGCGATATACAGGGATAATTTCCTATAATACATATTTTCATTGAAATAGATAAATATGAAATAAATTTTTTGTCTTGATAAACACTAGTATTATGATTTCTTGATAAACTACCACCTAGAGAAATAAAATAAGGCCGCAAATGAATTTAGTATGAAATATCATAGAGTTCTAAACCAAATGATTATTTAGAGGTATAATATATTCATGGATCTAATAAATATTAATATGGGAATTATTAAGGAATTAGAGACATTAGTTCTTTTCCAAATGATTGTAAAACAATATTTAATAAAAAATATAAAATGTTATCAATCTGATGACGAAAACTTTTAGAATAAAATTAATGGTGTGAATTATGAAAAATTAGCAAGAATCATTTGTTAAGACGATGTTATAAAATTTGTAAATATATTATGTGTCCCATATATACCTGAGTTAAAAATGGAATTTTTGGATGATTATCGCAACTCTAATTTATCTATACATCTTGGTAGCACAAATATTAATAGAGATTTAAGGGAACATTTTAAGTGGGATAACATGAGGTGATAATTTTCTAATTATGTTTATAGATGTTTGGTTTTTAAATAAGTGAATTATATGATATAGATTCCTAGAGGAGTCATGAAACCTATTACTATTACTATGTGTAAATGGTATAACATTACTATATACTTTCTCATGTGACAAACAATGACTCCAAAAAAGAATGATACTATATGGTTTATCATTTTTCACCTAACCAATTATGAATATTTCCTTACTATAATATAAGTTTTACCTCTTGATTTCAATGAGATGATATGTATTAAAGAAGTTGTAAGACATTATGGTGCACCTCCTTTAATCATGTCTGATTATGATCCCCATTTTGGATAGACATTCTTAAAGAGTGTTCAGAAGGATCTTGATTCTGAGATTTATTTGAGCACTGCCTACCATACTCAAATTGACCGACATTCCAAAAGGACTATTAAAACAATGGAAGACATGTGGATGTCATACTCACTTGAATTTCAAGTTACGTGGGATCAATATTTAACTTTGGTAGAGTTTCCTACAATAATTTTTTCCATTTAAGTATTTCAATGGAATCATATGAATCATTACATAGAAAGAGATGTCATACTCCAAATTTTTGGGATGAATTTTGTGAAAGAAAACTTATACACCCTGAACATATTGAAGAGACAATGGAAAAATTAAAGGCTATTTAGGATCACATTAAAGCATCTCAAAGTAGGAAAAAGATTTATGTCGATAATCAAGGGAGGATTTGGAATTCCAAGTTGGATATCATGTTTTCTTCAAAGTGTCTTCAGGGAAGGGAGTCATAAGGTTTGGTAAGAAATGAAAACTAATCCATGGGTACATTAATCCCTTATGAATTTTATAAATTTTTATAGATGAATATTACCTATTGTAAATTTTTTCAAGTCTCTGAAAAGTACATAATGTGTTTACCATATCATTTTTTAGGAAGTACTTTCCCAACCCAACATATGTGCTCACCTTTGATTAAATATAATTGGAACCCAATCTATCTTAATATGAAGAACCCATCCTGATTCTTGATACTAGAGATCCAATATTGGGGAATCAGATGACTAATATGGCAAAGGTACTTTGGAAAAATCAAAAAATAGAGGATGTAACAAGGGAATATGAAGATGTTTTGAAAAAGAACTATCCTCATTTGTTTACCAGGTAATATCCATAAAATATTAAGGAAAACATTTTTATAGGACCGAAGAATGTGAAACCTAAAATTATATGTTCTATAAAATTGTAAAATATATTGAAGTTATATAAATTAGTTTGAGAAAAATAAGAATCATTTTAAAGAAAAATATTTTTTTTGAAAAGAAATATTTTTTAAAAGTAAAATGGTTTTGTCGCTTCTTGTGTACTTAAGATAAAATAAATTTTGGAAACTTCTAGGAAATTTATTTGATAAATTTTTTTTCTTTTGAAATCATCATTTTATAATAATCATTGGGTGAATATTTGTGATTTTTTTGGAAATGTTTCATTTTTTTATTAATAGTGAAAAATGATTCTTTTTATTGAAAAATTCCTGTTCATTTATATTATTTACAAAGATAAATTTTATTTTAAATTTGTTTAAAAGTAAAATTATTTAAATAATATTATAATAAATATAATTAATGTCATCTTAGTCAATTTCATATTTAATTTTCATATAAAAAACTTTTATTTTTATGATAATTTTCTCTTTGGAATCCCGCATTTTCGCCGCGTCTGCGGGTATAATGTTAAATAGAATTATGCCACTTCTGTGAATTGAAATTATAAAAATGTATTACATATAAATATTAAACATAATTTATATTATTGAATATGTTCAACTTAATATTTTACCATAATTAATAGTAAAATTATTAATAATTACTTACAGCGGTTAATGTAAAAAATGAGTTACCTAGGGTTAAACTTAAAAGATAAGGGTTAAAAGTGGTATAAAAACTTATAATCAAATTTTATATAAATATATAGTCCTTATATAATATAATGGTCTATAATGAACCATCTTGGAGGCATTTTTAATGATAAAAACATGGGTTTAATTGATTCATTTCAAAAATTCCATGTGTGACTTATCCCTAACTTATAAATGGCCACCCCCTATCCTCCCATCTTTAAATTTGAAAATCCTTTTTTTAAAATAAGACATTAACTATTTAATTTTTTAATACCCTACTAGTATCTTATATCCATTTTTATATCGTAAATCCATACTTTTAATTCTTTTGGTGCAATCCCAAAGAAGTTACATGAAGAAGTGGTAACATTATAAAACAAGTGTTTTCATTTTATTTCTTTTGAAAACACCTTAAAATATTTTTAAACCATGATTATAAAAATAGCATTAGTATATTAAATATAATTAGATATTGTAATGTTTAATTAATGTCCTATATCAATCCCCTAATCAATCAAATTTGAAAGGAAATTGTCGATCATGTGTATGGTGGACTACCGCCTCGTGAACCTATATAATTCATTTTCCATCACCAGTTTTAAATGCTTGAAATAATCCTGAATTTAACAAATTTATATAATTTTTTTTGATATTATTAAACTCTTTATATTATAATATCAAATATACATTCTTAACTTCCATTCCATTTCAAATACCCTAACGTCACTCATGTGTACGATGGAGTATAGCCTCGCGAACCGATGTGATTTTTTTTCACATACAATTTGCATGGATGGTAATATGGATAGATTTAATAAATATATGTGATATACATATGGAATTATATAAAATTTTAAATATTAATATATCACCCTCTTTTTTCTCTTTCACTCATTAATGGATTAATATCATCGCACGTGTGTATATATGGAACACCATCTCCACGAACCAATGCGATTCATTTTTCGTGCCCAATATTAAATAATAATTATAATTATGTATCTACAGAGTAAATATTATATTTATAACATTATTATATTTTTGGATATAATGTATTTATATCTTATATACACTAAATGAAACTTTCATGACAAAACACGCATGAGAAAACAAGACAATTAACACCCAAAACAATGAAACTGAAGAAATATTACTAACAAATGGGTGGTAAAATGTTATAAGAGGATCATATATGATATTATAAATATGGGTGTGGTTATTTATAAATTAATTACATGATTAAAATAATTATACATGTAACATCCCACCCCACACTGATTTGATTTGGAAGAGATGGTGAGTGTTACTCGCCTTAGGTGGCATCCCCAAGACGCCACAGGCGAGTAATAAATGCCAATGGCCTCATGAAAAATTGGGGAATTATTTTCCATATAAATATAAAACAAATAAAATAAGATATTCATATCAATAAAAACTCTATATGATGTAGGATTACAAAATGTAACTAAAGTAAACAAACAAAAATATTAGAGTACAAAGAGAAACCGAAACCAACGAAAATCAAAGCTATCAAATACCACTAAAAAGGAAACAACGACATCCACACAAAAAAACTCCCAACATGGTCTAAGATCTAACTCAAAAAATTATTCCAATATTTACATGATGCATCACTAAAGAACTATGATGCATTACCTTTACCTATGAATCAATTTATAACATCTGAAAATGCACCAAATTTCCTAAGTAGGGGGTGAGTATAAAACTCTATAGGATTACCCAAATAACTTCAAAAATCACAATATGTCACCAAATTCATTAAAATAGTTTATCAAAGAAAGAAATAGTTTATATAGAAGCATAAAACATTTTTCTAATCCATATAGTTTCCAAGAAAGCAATCAAATAAGCCTTTAAATCATTTTACATTTCATTTTTCATATAAACAATATTTCCAAACATCCACACATTCACAAATGAATAAGAACCATGGAAATCCTTATACTCAGGCATGTTGATTCATCTGTTCACTGAGCTATCACTTAGTGAATCATTTTTATGGGGGAAACTTCGTGCCCCTATCTACCTCATTTTGACGGGGGAACTCTATGCCCTTATTTATACCAAATGAACATGGACGCACACCCACCAGGTATGCCAAAACAAATTCTAAGAAAACACCCTTTCTTTTAAAATGTTTCAAAAAACATTTTATATGCATAAAAACCAAACCATAATTTTAAAACCATCATTTTAAAATCATGAACCAAAATCAATTTTCACAAAACCAACAAATTTCCACTATTTCCCAAAAAAATCACTAAAGAGGGTTTTATGAAGAATAAAAAATCAACTTCACAATTCAACTAAAGTAATTTAATCATTTTTAAACCAATACTTGAAGTTATAATCAACAATATTTCTGAGATAGTCTACCTACCTCTCAACTTTTTTGAAAAAAAATTGCACAAAAAATCAAAAACCCATCTTGAAACTTCAAGATTCAATCTTAAATCATGTTCCCTTCAACCAAAACAATCATATATCATCATTATTATCATTAAAAACATGTATTTTACCCAAAGAAATAAATCCATGATTCTAATAGATGGGAGAATAATAAATATAAGTAAAACAACCAAGAATGGGCGCTTACTGATGAATTCAGGACTCCAATGCACTTATATTCACCTAATAATATATATCAAGTAGAAAAGAATGGTCTCCATAGCCTTTTGAGGGATATGAATTCAAGAAATTCCTAGTTTAATGGGAAAGAAAGAGGCTTATGGGGTAAATCGATTTAGATCCATTAATTTCATATCCAATTTTCATCAGTTCATGGTTTGGATGCACAGTTAGGAAGGCTATGTGCTAACCATAATCTATCCATTTCCCCCAAACCCACCTCGCATGGTTGGCTTGCACAATGATAAAAAATTATGTTCCAACCATTATATTCTCCACTATCCAGTCTTCCCTAGTTTCTTTTAGTAATCCACTTGTTTTGTCCAAACCAAGCGACTAATTATACACTTATCCAATGTCTACTATTTCAATTGCATGGTTTCCTAGGAGGTGCTGCACAATTTCTACTAACCATGATCTAATTGTACACCTCCATAAAATCCATGAAAACATTCCAAAACACCTCTAAACCTCTCAAAACATAACAAAATCATAATATACACTTAAAATATATGAATAAAGTGTTTAGTACCTAAAACTAGGGGGTACAACATTCTCCCCACACTTTTTCTTTCCTTCTATGAAAAATTGCAAACCATTATTGGCTTGAAAGAGTTTGGACCATTTCTTTGTCATTTCCATCTCATGCTTCAATGTTTCTTTAAGAATTTGATCGTGCTTCCTTAAAAATCCACATAGACCAATTATTTTATCATGAAAGGCATTCTCTTGTCTATCTACAATCCACACTAGAACATGAACCAATGTAGAATCTAGATCTAGGTCAATGTGAACCAATAGAATTACATGTTCATGATCAGGTTGATACTTATTCAATTGAGATACATGAAACACATTATGCATTGAAATGAACTTTTATAGGAAATCCAACTGATATACCACCTCACCAATCTATTCAAGTATCTTAAAAGGGCCAATGTATCGAGTATATAACATTCCCTGCTTCCAAAAATGATGATACTCAATCCTTGGATATATTATCAATAACACATGATCGCTCACCATGAATAAAAATTTCCATTAACAATGATCCACATAATATTTCTAGTGAATATATGTCATCTCCATCCTCTTCCCAATCAATTATATATTCTCGGTAGTCACATGACCCAGTATTGGTCCTACCAGTGAAGTATCAACTATTTCCACCCAACAAAATGGAGAATGATAAGGAAGCCTATAAAATTCTTCAAAAGGAGACATATATACCGAGTCCTGATAAAAATTTTTATCCAAGAACACCTATAACATTATTTATTAAACCCATGAGGCACCAAAATCCATTAAACAAGCCCTCATAATGTCCTTAAAATATTGTTATCATCCTTTAGTTATTTTCATTCATTTGAGGATGATTCACCGTACACATAGTCAACTGAGTTCCAAGGTCTTGCTGTAAGGATTTTAAAAAAAACAAGTAAACCTAGGCTCTTGTCCTGATACTACCAAAACCAGTACACTGTGTATTTTAACCACTTATCAAATATAGATTTTTGAAAAATCCTACAGTATATGCGATTCATGAATTGGGATGAAATGGTCCAAATTTGTGTGGTGATCCACTATCACCCATATGGAATTCTATTTCTAAAACATCCTTGGTATACATGTTAAAAAATCTATATTTATCTCCTTCCATTTCCACACAAGAATGAATAAAGACTGTAGACTACCCATTGGCCTATGGTTCTCTCCCTTAACCTTCTAACAAGTGATTAATCTCAAAATAAACTCATGCACTTCCATTTTCATTCCCACCACCCAAATTGTTCTCTTAATACCTTATACTTATTTTTTATTCTATGATGAATAAACTATCTCAAATAGTGTCAAGAAAGAAGAATTTGTTCTTAGAAATCCATAGGTACAATCATCCGACCTCATAACCACAAAACTGGCCTTCTTTCTAGCTTCCATACCTAAATGGTCTCAACACCATTTTTTTAACCTCACATAAACACAATCATAATCAGATATATGTTCTTATTTAACTTTCACAACCAAATTATGAATAAAAGGAACTATAAAAGAAAATATAAATAATACCATGGTCATCACAATCCCTGTGCATGTCGGATAAAATCAACATTAGCTTCCATTTATCTAAATCCTCTTTCACCAACTAACTATAAAAATTTCTAATTAATAGATATGCCATCTAATTTCCTTCACCCAGTGTATAAATTAAATCAAAGTCAAAAAATCTAATATACTTCATCCATATTTTTTTCTCCAACTCAAATCTCTTTGTGAGAAAATGTCTTTCAAGTTCTTATGATCTATAAACACTATAAATTTCACCCCAAATAGGTAATAACTCCAATTCCTCAAAGCAAAGACCAAAGAATGTTAATTCAAAATTGTTTGTTGGGTAGTTATTCTAATGAAACTATAATTGATGTGATCTATAAGCACGAACATGATATCCCTTCATGAGAACACACCCCGATCTAAATCCTAAAGGTTCACAATAACCATATACCCTTGTCTAAATTATGAAAATATCAATATCATTACTGATGTAAGGTGAACATTAAGATCTTTAAAAGACTTTTGACATTCATTATTCCATTATAATAGAAATTTTTTTCTTTCAAATTTTTCCTTGGTGAATCTAGTCACAAAAAATCATGAAAAAAATTGATAACAGTCATCTAAACCATGGAAAATATGTATCTCAAAGACATTATTTGGTGATTTTCCAGAGAATAAAACCTCAGTATTATATAGATCTAGAGAAACACCTTTTCTATAGATAACAGGGAGATGTAAATGTACCTCTTGTATCCAAAAATCACACTTTTATTGTTTGGGATATAAAAGATGATCCTACAAGATACCTAATATTATCACCAAGAGTTTCTTATACTCTTCCTTTTTTGTAGAATACATCAATTCTCCATCAAAAAATACCACCAAAAACGAATCTTGATAACATTGAAATATCTGATTCATCAATCCCATAAAGACAGTCGGTGCATCAATAAGACCAAAAGGGATAACCATATACACATAATGTCCATATCTACTCTAGAATGATATCTTCAGAATATCCCCCTTTAAAACCCATAATTGTTTATAACCTGAATGCAAGTAAATTTTAGAGAAACAATGGAATACCCTAAATTAATGAAATAGATCATAAGTACATGAAAGAGGATACCGATTCTTTATCATAATGTGGTTAATCTTAAGATAATGTGCACACAGCTGAACAGTTTCATCTGCCTTTTTCAGAAACAAAATCAGAACTGCACATGAAGTTATACTATACTAAATAAACCCTTCAATTTCTAGCTCTTCCAACTTGAATTTCAATTCCCTAAATTCTATTGGTTCAATAAAATAAGACAAAAGTAAGATAATAATGTTCCCATGTAAGATATAAATTGTTAAATCCACTACTTTTTTGGGGGGAAACCCTGAGAAATTTTCAAAAGAAACATTAGGAAACTAATCAAAAAAATCAGAAAGTTGCTACTCTTGATATCATCCACTAATGAAAAGGTTAAATATTTTTACTAGTATGATATAGTTCCAACTAATATTTCTAAAAAGCATATCCCTCATGATTTCACATTTCAATATCCCCTAAAGATATTCTAAACTCTATCATTAGTAGTAAAAATAACTCTTCAAGTAGAATAGTCAATGTGATATTTGAACATTGTCAACCAATCCATACCGAGGATTAAGTCATAGAAATCCATCTTAAGAAAAAAAAATCCCAATTAAATCAATCCCCGTCGATAGTTATAAAACTTTATCTATACATAAAGGCCCAAAATTATTTTTTCCAAGAGGATTTTGAAGTTTCAAAATAGAGGAAATCATCTCAATATGAAAACATAGAAAATAAATAGTACAAGAAGAAATAAATTAATGGGAAGAACTCATATCAAGAAAAACTTGCATGAGGGTAGAATTTAGAAGAATTGTACCTCTCACTATCAAAGGTCCAGATTGATCGTCCACAATCATTTTTGTAGCACCAAATAATTTATTACTCACTCTAATTTTCTCTTTATTTCCCTATTGAGATTGCCCAAGATGGGGAGTCATGGTATTCCTATAATCCCCATGAATTTCTTGGTTATTTTGATGTGTACTATTATACTGCACTCATCACATCGAAGCGCCTAAATCTTAAGAATCAAGAGATGTGTCCCTAGCACCCGACCATGAAGCACCTAACTCCTAATAATCATTGGTTTTGCAGGAAGATTCATTGATCCCATTCTCTGATTATTATTTATACCACTATATTGGTAATAGATGTCCATATTCTACTTATTCCCATCATTATAGTTCCCACCCATTCCTAATGTTATCAACATGATTCCTCCAAATATATTACATGATATGTCCTTTTTTAAATTGTTTATTTATTAAACATCTCTCTATAATCCGATGTGAAATGCATATAAATATTTGAGGGAATCTATTGCCTCAAACCCGATTCATAAATGTATTCCTTCAAGGTCACACTTGTGGTAACTTCTAGTGAAAATTGGATTAAATTCATAAATTTATCTATGTTATCACTATGAGAGCCTCTTACTTCAATCTAAAGATTTTTTTTGTAATCTAGAAAGTATGAGGATATAATTGTTTGTTCAAAAATATTCAAAATCCTCCCATGTCCTACCTTTGTCTAATTTAGAATGAAATGTTAAGTCCTACGATTGGAATGAATGATCTTCCAGCATGTAAGTTGCCAACTTCACTTTTAGCCCAACTGGTGTGATAAGGAAATCAAATATTTGGGTCATCATATATATCAACACTTCAAATTTTTTGTGTTCTGAATCACCCCAAAAGATGGGTAGAATATACTTCTAGAATAGAACAAAATTATTCACTTTATTTTTTTCATCCCTTTTTCTCCCTCTACCCATGGCCTAATATTCTTGAAAAATACTATAAAGAAGTTGTCAGTTCATCTGTGTATCAGCTACAACCACATTCTCAGTAGCCTCTTCTTGTTAGTTCTTAAGATGCCTGTTGGGTGCCATTTTCTATAACCGAAAGAAAAATCCATTATTTCTCACTCTATAACAATTAAAGTCTTAGATATTTCAAATTATCACATTTAAAAAATCACAAAAATGCTTTCCAAAATTCAATAATTCTCATTTTTAACCATATTTTAAAATTCAACCATGATTTTTAAAAATCAAACCATTTTCAACTATTTTCAAAAATCAACACTTTTTCACCAAATCATAAATCATTACTCAAAATGAATTATGAACTACTAGTGGGAGGTCATTACTATCAATTCATTGCATTCCCTTCTCATCATCTAAACCCATGATGATGAGGTTATGACTCTAAAAAGTGTATCAAAGCAATCACAAAACCAAAAAACCTAGTAACTTGATATTTAGAATAATTAGGTTAGTTATGCATTTTTATGTTCAACATTTCAAGATCCAACTATCCTAATCATTGCTACCAATCGAACTCAAGGACTAAAACAGAATGATTTTGAACTCCAGGACCAAACCCATTAATATCATTTATAATATCCCTCCCCTAACCCATTCGCTTGGGAAGAGGCATTGGTTATTACTATACATAGGTGACATCCCCAAGACACCAATGGATGGATATAAATGCCAAATTCATCAGGAAAAATTGGCGGATGATTTTACATTGAATGATAAAACAAACATGCCAATATAACAATAACAATCAACACTTTATATGAAGAGTTAGTGAAAAATAAAACTAAAACAATGTAACAAAAATATCTGACTACAAGCATAAACCAAAATCAAAAAAAACTCAAAGATTCCCAAGACCATTAAACCCAAAATAAAGAACAATATCCAAAAAACTCACAACATGCTCCAAGATCCAACTCAACAATCAATGCACAATGTATCCTGATGAATCACTAAAGATCTAGGACACTTTCTGTTACCTGTGTCTCGATGTATAACATCTTAAAACGCACCAAAGTTCCTAGGTAGGAGGTGATTATAAAACAAAGTAGGGTTTCCCCCAATGACTCCCCAACTCACACAACTATGATATAAAATTTTAGCACATTTATATAAAATATTTTTAGGCAATTTAAACAGTTTATATCAAACCATAAAATAGTTTTCCAAACCCAAAATTTTCAAAGAAAGTAATCAAACAATCCGTTAAATCATTTCAAATTTCATTTGGAATGCCCATTCCGTTTCTACACATCCACAAATACACACATGCATTACAACCATGGACCTCCCTAAAATCACAAGTGTTGAGTCATATTTTCAAAAGGCAGTCACACGGTAAACCATTTTGATAGGGGAAAATTCATGCCCATATCTATTCCATTTTAATGGGTGGAACTTTACACTATTATCCATCCCAAATTAACATGAATACACACCCACCATGTCTTCCAAAACTCATGGAAAACAATTTTCTACAATCAAATTATTTCATTTAAAATAATTTAAAATTAATTTTCTACACTTCACAACCAAACCATAATTTTAAAACTGTCATTTTAAAGTCACGAACGAAAATCACTTTCAATAAGACCAAATAATTACCAACATTTCACTAAATCATTACTGAAGAGGTTATTATCGAGAATAACAGATCAATTTCACAATTAAATTCATGAAATTTAGTCAATTTGAAACCAAGAATTGAAGTTCTAATCAAGAGGAGTTGAGATAAAATCCACCTACCTCTCAACATAGGAAAAACTTAATAGAAGATAAAATACATCAAAAAACTAGATTAAAACTTCAAGATTCGGCCTTACATCTGGTTCCCTTCAAACAAAACAATCATATATCATCATTATTATCATCACAAAACATAGATTTATCCCCAAAAGACTAAATACATGATTCCAAGAGAGGTAGGATGAATAAATATAAGAAAAAAAACAATAACAGTCTCTTATCGATGAATATGGGCCTCAAATGCACTAAGATTCACCAAAGAATAGCTTTTAGATTTAAAGGAATAGTCTTCACAACCATGGAATGGAGAGGAATTTTTGAAATGAAATGTTTAGGGTGAAACAAGAGGCTTAATGGGTAAATCATATTAGATACATTAATATTAGATCAAATTTTTGATGGTGCATTTTTAGGGCACAAGGTTAGGAAGACCATGCGCTAATTTTTCACTATCCACTCCCTCCAAACCCACCGTCTATAGTTGGATAACATAGTTTGAAAAATCATGTGCTATAATTTCTATTACCCTATATCCAAACTTTTCTGGATTCTCCTAATAATATACACGTTTTATCCAAACTTAGTGACTAACCATGGACCTACCCAGTCCCCACTACTTCTGTTTCACAGTTTCTTGGGAGGTGTTTCATGGTTTCTGCAAACTGTTCTCAAAATTTTCACCTCTATAATACCTTGTAAAACATTCCAAAACTCCTCCAATACTCTCTAAACATAAACCAATAATTATATATACATAAAATATATAAATAAAAGGTTAATTTCCTTAAAAATGGTTCTAAAATATAGGAAGTTAAGTCATGTTCAACTAAGGGAAATAATAAAGTAGGGGACTTTGTCTCAATTTCCATTCATTAAGGAATATTTTATTGTTTTGCACCTAATTTTTTTATATGTTTTATATATTTACACTTTTACATGTAATATCATGAATCCATCATACTTCATTATATTTTTTATATCAATTTTTAATTATTTCATTCAATGTAATTTTACTTGACCATTACCAAGTGGTAAGATATTTTGTCTCAATTTCAATTTCTTTTAGGAATATTTGTTAGTATGAACCTATTCACTTTTATGTGGTGAATATATTTACCCTTTGATGCATTTAAAATAAATATATATTTATTCATGATGATAAATTTTTAGTTTCAATTTTATTCATCATTGGGTTACTATTTAATGTTTACAAAAGAGGAAAAAATTATTGTAAGACCTTACTTTATTTTATGATTGTTTAAATTATATTGAAGCAATCTATTTTTTGTGATAATTTTCTATTAGAAATGAAATTTATATTAAATATCCATATTCTTATATAATGGATTTGAATATTTAATAAACCATTGACCATTCTTAAATATAATGTTAATATTGAATGTTATTTTATTAATTAGGGAAATATTGATAAATATTTATCCTTTTATCAATATGGATATTTGATGATAAGGTATATTGATTCATGAATTAAATTTATTATTTGATATATGATGAATGTTTTGGATATATAGTTATGGGTGGGGCCTAGTTATGGATAGCCCTTTGATGGATCGATATGTCTCATGAGACAAATAATTTGGCTAAATCAGATGGAATTTTACCCAGGAGTTTTTAAATATCTTAAGAAAGGTATTGATAGTAGAGGTTTCATAATTCTTGAGATCATGAACTCAAATAATTATGTATTTACTTTATCTAAAATTCATTTATTATTATTAAATATTAATGTTTCACAATGATATTATAGATGAATTTCATTCTAAGTTTATTAATTAAATGATATGTGTTTTGATTATTTTACCTTGGCATATTGATTATGAATTATAAAATTATGATATTAAAGTTATTTTTTAAATGTAATTTGTTTTCAGATACTTACTTTGAAATATTGATTATTATTTTTTGATTCATGATAGATTTCTCTATATGTTACACTTACTAATTATTTTAGATCACTCTTATTTTGTTTCCTTTCCCTAGGATATGAAGAAGAATTCTTAGAATGAGTTCAAGGATGCTAAGTGTCTTCTATTACTATGTTTTTTATTTTATTTCCCTAAGTAAAATGGGAATCATGTATGTTTATATTTCACCAAAACTAATAAATTGATTATCCTTCAGGATTTTATCGCTTTTATATATGGTAATGTAATAAAACAGTTATCGTCTCTCCGTTACTAGAGTTTGGGTCATCGCATTTGATGAAAATTTATATATATTATCATTAATATTAAACTTGAATACATTACATCTAAAAAATAAAAAGTAATAATGTTGTTGATTTCTCCTTGTGCACAACTCATAATGAGTATTATTAATAAAATTTCAAATTAAAACTCGATTTATAGTATAATTTTTAGTACAAATATTTTCATCCAAAAAATATTTAGAAAATGTGTATTCACTCAACATGTTTCTAGTAATTTACTAAATAACTCTATTTCATCATTTAACTACATCATTTTGATTTGGTGTTATAGGAGGTGAAAATTTATGTATAATATCTTTCTTAATACAAAAAATGTGAAAATTAGATTTTTGAAAATCTCCACTAAGTTTGCTATGAATAGTTACCAAATATAGACTTTTATAATTTTTAACAAGCGATATTAAATTTTGAATATTGAAAAATGATTTTCACTTTTTAGTTATAAAATAGATTTGTGTATATAGAGTGTAGTCATAAACTAAGGCATAAATATAGTTTTTCATCAAATACTCCCAGTTTGTGTTAGTTCAAATAAATTAATTTTAAATAACTATAAATAATCATAAGTCAAAACTTAACTTAAACATTGAATGTTTGACTTATATTACTTTCTAAATTGATATGGATCACAAACTTTAGAAGATTAACCTTTATCTCTAATAAATATCAAACTATCCCATTCATAAAAAAGTTTATTTAAATTTCAAATATTACGTTTTCCAGACCTTATATTTCATATCCAAGATTGATCCTCCACTTAACTTTGGAAAGGTAGATGTTGGATTCTATGTCCTTTTATGTTTAGAGTTTAAAAATTCTCACATCTTTCAGTAAAAATAAAAAAAAACTTTTAAAATTTAAACAGAGCATTTATCATTAATTAAGTTCACAAGATAACCTTCTTCACATAATTAAATTATTTTAATGAGTTTCTATTTATGTCTCGCAAAATAAAAACATTGGATATTAAATATTCACAAAGTAGTACAACATTACTGATACCATACATTTCTCCTTGAGCATTATCTCCTAAAGTGACTTTTCCACCTTTCATCTTGATAATCTTCTAAAAAAACATCTTATTTCCAATCAAGTTCTTGGAAAACTCATTATCTATATAAAAAATATTTTTAGTGTTATAATATTTCTTATTTTCATTAAATAGAGAAATTAGGATTTTGATACCCAAAAATTCCAAGGGCATGGATTATTAGTAAATAAAACATTAGTAATCCAATTTTTTTTGCTTATCTTAAGTTGAATAGATTTTAATTCTATAGAAATGAAATATTTATGAAAACAAAAGTATTGATATTTGTTTAAAAAACATTTATTTATAATTTACTCCACTATAATATTTAATAAAGAAGGGAAATTTTTTTGGAACAATGTAATTGTTTTGAAAAAAATTATTTTTCATCAATACAACCTATCCCAAAAGTATTTCAGGGAGGTCTCAGTTGTTTGTATATATTATCAAATTTTACCTTCATAGAAGTAAAATTTTGTTTTTTAGACAAAATATTTGATATTATAGTTTAACAACTAAATTCTTACGTTCATTGGATAATGTATAACTAGGTTTCTTATCTAATTCATGAGTAAGATTTGAAATGTAACATCTCGACTTTATCCAAAGGCATAAACCATTTATTTTTTTATTTAAATTCATTAAAAAATCTATTAATGTTTTAATTATATAAAATGGAGGTATCAAGTCTGTCCAGGGATTTTTCAAATCCCAAAGCCCCAAAATGGGACGAAGTAGACTTGGACATGTGGTTAGAGAGAACTATGACACCCAAGTTGCATCATTGTGTGACCAATTGTAGGTATGGGATAGAGTCTAAATGCATAGTTTTCACATGGTTATTCAAACTATGTGACTAACCATGTGATATTCCCCTTGAAGTAGAACCTACCTTACAGTTGGGGCACAATTTTCTAACTATGTGTCCAAACCATGTGAAGTGAAAATTCTAGTTGAAATATATATTTTTATCTTAATGAATTTTTTAACCCTAATTTCTTATCCTCACTCCTCATTCCATTGATATTTTTCTCCTCCCAAAATTTTGGAGCTTCTCCTACCTCACTATGGGGTTTTGATGTATCTCCCTCATCTGTTACTCAAATCCTTCACATTTGGGATCAACGGAAGTCCCTTGGTAAGATCTTCCTTCTGCACACGTCTGTTTCTAGTTTCCTATCCCATCCATTGTGCTATTTTGGTGTGATATAATTTTGACCTATTTTGTGGGTTTTGTTGAATTCCTTGATTTCTCCTATTTTAGGTAGAAATAATCCTTGAAAAATGGATTATTGGAGAATTGATACGTTTATGTCGGTGGTTTATGATATTTCCTATCATTTATTGTGTCTTAGATGTTGAACCATTATTCCACAAGCTAGAACCTTCCAACAGTTCTATCAAATTATTTAATAAGTTGAACTAAGGGTTTATGCATGTCATTAATGACCTTATCTTGTGGAGAAACCCATCCATTGGGTGTATGTTTGTTCTTAGACACCCCTTTGGGTGTGGCCTCCTATAATGGCCAAATGACCATGATTTTTAATGGTAAATTACCACTTGATAAATTCATTTTTATTAAATGAATGATATTATAAATTTAATTAAGAATTAATTGTTATCTATGAGAGTGACCTTTAAGCTTTATGCTTCATTCCTCACATTGAATTACTTGTTGTGGTATAACTTGAATCTCATATATCGTATATTTTAAGTTCTCATAATGTGTAATTTTTATTGAAATCTTTATGCCTTGTGTTTAATGCTTATCCATGTTGATTAAATTCTTAAACATTATTTCTTATCCCATTATTTTACATTATTCTATGACATGTACCTTGTTATCTATGAAAAATTATATGCTTATTGAATTGTTCCATAAGTTAATGGATTGAATTAAAATATTCTGCTTGGTCAAGCTTGATAGGTTGAGATATTGATATGTAATTGACATTATATGGTTAGATGCATGTTAATTCCAAGTTCTCAAGGTTTCATTTCCTTGATGATGCTTATTTGTTATTTCCTAGTGGCCATACCTTGTATCCTTGATCTTATACTATTATTTTAGGCCTCATTATGATGCCTTACATATGATTAATTCTTTGTGCCATAGTTGTTGGAATTGATTACAAGGTTGGGAGTTTGTTAAGCATGTAGTATTAATATGTTTACTAGATAAAATGTGATTATATATATTCCTTGCCTTGTTTTTTTCTTTCGTGAAATAGATCACTTGATATGGGATGATATAGAACATAGGTCTTGTTCTAAGTATTCCATGGATGGACTCTCCATGCTCGGGTGAATACTCTTGACGTGCCAGGAGGAATACTTTGGATTT
This sequence comes from Viscum album, assembly GCA_963277665.1. Lineage (NCBI taxonomy): Eukaryota > Viridiplantae > Streptophyta > Magnoliopsida > Santalales > Viscaceae > Viscum > Viscum album. The sequence continues at coordinate 836,263,090 of OY728128.1, read as the reverse complement.
CCAGACACGGGCTCACCAGATGAGTTTTAGTTATACTCAATACTAAAACTGGTTCCATAGTGTAGAAACCAATAATTGACTCGTTGTCAAGATGGTTATGACATGCCTCATGTGATACTAATTCCCTTACGTGTGATACTTGGTATGTGCATAGATTCACCATCCTCGAGTGATACAATAGATGTATTATGGGATTCCTTTGATGGAATTGATTGTATTAGTTATATTGGATGTTCTATAATGACCCTTGGGGTTCTAATTAGATCACCTTGGATGGGATTGGACTCCATCCTTGGATTTGATGAATTGAGTTATTACATGTTTCATTTGAGATTCATCCTTTATTATTATCAAAAACTTTCTTGTGCACATGTGATGTTTCTATTCTTCTTATTAGTACACTTGTGTAATGAAATAAAAATGTGACCTATAAGGTAAATCACAAGATTGATGTATTTTCCTTTTACCTTGGTTAGTTAAATTTTAATGTCCCTTATATACATTTATATGGGCTTGGTTATATATCATGACTTGCATATGTGCTTCATCCAGACATCAATATTAGTCCAATGAAGGGGGAATCGGTCTAGTGTCAATTTAGGAACCCAGAATGAGGTGGTTACCATTTATTATTATCATTATATAATTATTATATATTTTCACGTTACTCATTTATTTAGAGTATAAAAAGAATTATCCTACACAACATGGGTGTTAGCCTACTGAGATTTTATATCTCACACCCTGTTTGGGCATCGTTTGGTACCTGAATAGACAATATGATTGTAGGTATGTGTTTCAAACGCTTTCGTAGTGGCGCACGCATCCATCTCATTCGAGTACGAGGGGCGTGGTTTTTCCCCCGCATTCCTGCTTTCCAAATGTGGGCGGCATCTGATCCTTATTCCGGGATATCTACTCCTTCATCGAAACAGGATGATGGGATGTCGGTTCTTCCTTCCATGGATTCCTCCTCGGAACTCGTCACCTAGTCTGGGTCTCCCTCATAAACTTATGACATTGTTCGTAAAACTCTTCCTGGTGACATATCTTCATGGACACTAGTTAATTATGCTGCTTCAATCAGGATGTTCCAAGGGGTCCGATCAGGGCAGCAACCTTCGGTTAGGGGAGTAGTCACGTTGGGCATCACTGGTGTGTCTGGACATTGGGGATTGGTGTATCTATCTTCTGTGCCTTATTATGGGGATTCTCGAGGGTGCGGAAGCCCGAGTCATCCCACATCGAATTTGGGGAATCATATTCAATGGTCATGTATCAGAGGTTTTCCTCAGCTTTGCATGTTTAACATAGGGTATGCCATATGTTTAACATCCAATAGAGATAGATTGGGCTGATTAGAACACTGACTAGAGTGGATTAGATGTATGAAACCCCTAGATGGAACACTGATACTTGGGCCATCGTGTGGGTGGCCTCCCAAGTGCTATTAAATTGAACGGGGAATGGGGTGTCATGATCCCATCGGGATGTGGCGGCCCGGGCAAGAATCAAGGTGGATGATGAAAGGCTTTGTAAAGGGGGTGGTGAATGGGATAGAACCATCATGAGGATCAGGATGGTTTTGGGATTGATCCTTAAAGAGACTTCCTAAATATCCTCGTAGCTGGGAATCAAAGTCCACGTAGTTCATATGATGATGGCTTACCGTCGATTCGGGTTTTCAATGGCTTACCGTTGAATGAGGTCACAACGGCTTACTGCTAGACGGGGCTGTCAGCGGCATACCACAGATGCAGTCACAATGGATTACCGCTGCATAGGGTCACAACGGCTTACCATTGATAAAGGTAACAATGACTTAATGCTGAATGGAGGTCCACAGTTTAACATCATGTAGGATGGGGATGAACCGATGTGAAGGGGGGTCAGAACTGCTGGGTGTTGGGCTTGAACCTCAGGGAGGCTTCCTACGTACCCTGCCTTGGCAAGGATCAAAGACCTCATAGTTCAGGATGGTGGATGTGGTCTAACTTAATGCGGGACGAGGGAGAACCGACATAAAGGAGGTCAGAGAGACCTGAGTGGTGGTCTTGAACCTCGTAGAGGATTCCTACGTACCCTTCCTTGGCAAGGATCAAAGTCCATGTAGTTTAGGTGGGTGGGAACCAACGTGAAGGTGGACCTTGGGTCCGATGGCTGGTGGGCTTGAACCTCCTGGAGGCTTCCTACATACCCTACCTTGGAAAAGATCAAATACCTCATAGTTCCGGTGGTTGGGTGTGGGGATTACACTCTAGGCTGCCCAGGGTGTTGGTGAACCGATGTGAAGATGGTCAGAACGACCAGGTGTTGGGCTTGAACTTCAGGGAGGCTTACTACGTACCTTTCCTCGACAAGGATCAAAGTCCTCGTAGTTCAGATGGTGGCATAGGTCTTACACTCTAGGCTTCCCAAGGTAGATTTCATGGTCTATGCTTGCACTAATCCCACATGAGTCGTTCTCGGTGTGATAAACATGAGACATCAGAAACTTGACCATCACATCGTGAAAGGTGCATCTGTGGGAAGTGGAGTGGGGATTATGCGTGTTTAGTAGCCCAAAAAGGTTGGTTCTTACTCTAGGAGGGAGGGATGATGGTGTAAAAGCGTAGCAGAAGAGGGATTTGGTACCGAAGAAAGGAAAAGCACCATTTTCCATCATGCCCTTTGTTGTCCCTAGGGACTGAAGAAGAAAGGAGGAGCAGGGATGCTTCCTTCTACAAGAAAGCTAGGGCATTACACCGAGATGGTTTCCCTTTCCCCACAGAAAAAATCTACTCCCATAAGGAGGATATCGTCCCATACAGAGACCATTGGGCATGGAGAATGTCCAAGGTGGAGGTACCCCGCATGCGAGGTATGGGGCAAGGTCACAGTTTAACGTCATGTGTTGAGGACGAAGGTGCTTTCTATTTTAACGTCATGTAGCTCGGATGAGGTGGGTTTTTTCTGTACCCCTACGACATACATAACCGGTACCCTCTCCTTCTTGATGTAGAGAGGGTACAATAAAATCTGTGATGAGGGGGTTTCATGGAACGAACCATCGAGGGGCCCACGTTAATGTGGCTATGTGAATAAGAAATAGCCATTAGTGTGCCTATGCGATGAAAAATGAGGTGAAGCAACACAAGGAGTGGTGTCATCCAGGGGACTTTGAAGTCACATAGTGCAAACCTAGAGGGTCGCATGGCAAAAGGAATTGCAAATCATAGGGGTTCATAGGTAGGGGTCCTGTGAAGCTCTGTTGCTCCGCGTGGTGGAGGGTTTTTGGAAAGGGGTGTGCTTCGCGAAGTAGGGTGGCAATGCCTAAGAATTGGGCATAGGTACCTTGGGGAAGTGATTCGTGAAGTGGAAAGGAATTCGCGGAGCACGGCCTTGCATATCAAAGGTTCCTCGCGAAGCAAGGCATCATAAAGAGATGTTCTTCGCGAAGTACAATGACCCTGCCTTGGCATGCAGATCATGAGTTCATGAGGGGTGTTTCATGAAGCATAAATGCTCCGCGACGACCCGGGGTCCCCTTGGGGATCCCCTTCCTTCGCGAAGGCCCTTAGGCTTCGTGAAAGGCATCCATCTCTGAAGAAGGGATAAAAACGAGACAAAGGAGAGGCACTTCATGGAGTAGAATTACCTCGCATAGCTCATGGTTTACAGAGCGGAAGGGTGATTCGTGATTCAGGAGATGGGAAGTTGAAAGGTCAGATTGTTTGTCCTTTGGGCTCAGGGGGAGCTTGGTATTTATAGGCAACAGGCGCCACGAAGCGGAACTTACGTGGTGCGAAGAGGGACTTCATTTCTTCAAAGCAGGCTCACGAACATCAAATGCAGTCATAGAGAGTCCCGCCTCCATGCTTTGAGGCAGGCTCGCAAAATTCAAATTCATTCACGGAGCTTCCCGCCTCCTTGCTTCGTGGTGGGCTCACGAACTCCAAATGTGTTCACAGAGCATCTCGCCTCCTTGCTTCGCGGTAGGCTCGCGAATGTCAAATGCGTTCACGGAGCGTCCCACCTCATTTCTTCGTGGCAGGATCGCGAACGTCAAATGCGTTCGAAGAACGTCCTGCCTCCTTGCTTCGCGGCGGGCTTGCAAACGTCAAATGTGTTCATGGAGCATCCCACATCCTTTTTTCATGGTGGGCTCGCAAACGTCAAATGTGTTTGCAGAGCATCCCTCCTCCTTGCTTCGCGGCGGTCGTGGTGCTGGGGGGACTCGATGAAATGGCTTTGCGAGGTAGTCAATGGTGCCTTTTTTTTGGGTTCTTCTCTGTCCCGAATTTTGGCGCCAACAAATTCCCCCCCTCAGACTTGGAGCCGTGGAGAGATCAAGGGTCAAAGTCTGAGGGCCACGAGGCGGATAGGGGATTCACAGGCTGAGCGCGTCGCAAAGCTCGGCGCAAACTGGACGCGCCGCGAAGCTCCGAAGGTCGTCACCTATAAATTGGGGAGTTTCCCACTCTTTTTTCCTTTCCCTTCTCTATGAATTTTTCCTTTTTCACTCTTTATTCATGAAGCTTCACATACTCTGTGAGTGTTCTCTACGAATAGAGTCTTTGTGGTGCACAGAGAGTCCTCGACTCTGTGTTTGAACTCCGCGATCTGGTGCATGAATGCCTAGGTAGGGCTCTGTGAATAGTCTTCACAAACAGTCTTCACAAATGCACTCTACAAATAAGCTTCGTGAACCAACCTGAAAATCTTCTAGGTTCCAGAACTGAATGGCCCACCAAGAAGCTACCCAGGGGGTCCTTATGGATGCCTCCCAGAGGGATGATATGGAGAACAATCTGGGACTAGGAGAGTTAGTCTGTAGCAACTCGGACCATAGTTCATTGGTGGAGCTTCTATAAGAGAGCCATAAGAACTACCCGTTGTGTAGGAGGTTTCCCTTGTATGGCTTTGAGCTGTGGGATGACGTCTTCATCCCTGAAGCAAGTAGGGACAAACCAACATACAGGTTTAGGAGCACGTCGTGCCAGCGCCGATGGTTCAAGGTGGCTGAGGGCAATGCCCAGGAGGATTTCACACCCATCGTTACCTACTGCTTATACAAACATATGAACAACATCGATGGGAAGGAATTGCAGTTGGATATGTCCCATTCTCTATACCGAACTATCCTTAAGGTGGCGCTGGGGAACCTGAAGAAGGGGTGGTCTGAGGAATGGGACCTACGCTAGGGAGACAACTTCACAGATGATTAGGCATGGGCCTACTAGGTTACCACCTCCTATGAGGAGTTCAGAGAGGAGCTGAGAAGAGTGGGCCTGTATGAGGCAGCTTCAGTTTCCCAGTTTCACATCTACTAGTTGAAGCAGCTAATGCCAGAGCTATTGAGCCGATGGTCACTGGGGACCAATACCTTCCACCTGAATCATGGGGAGGTTGGCATCAGCTTATGAGACATGCATCAGATATAGGGGGTCCCAATATTGGGGGTGATGTATGAAGAATTCCTCCCTATAATGGGTGCATGGGAGGATCCGGAGTAGATGTCGCGTCTGGCGATGGAATTGATGGAGCATGTGACAGGAGAGGACAAGGAGGTGGTGAGGGATTTCCACTTCAGGCATTGGTTCAAAAAGTTTCTGAAGTTCCCGAAAAACTGATAGTTCCCGGCGAGACCTCAAACTTTCCCAAAGGGCGCCCAGAGTAAACAACACTCGTACTGGCAGCTATTGGACGGTAGCTTGTGGAAGACATGGGGGTTCAGTGTCAGCACTAAGAAACACCCACTAGTCAGGCTGGAGGAATTCATCGCAGCTCTCATCTATGGTTGGATCCTACCGGTGAGGGATACCAACATGGGAGTGCGACCAAGAACATTCATCATGGTGTCCACATTGGTGACAGGAGGGTGGGTCAACCTAGGGATCTCGATGCTCTCCAAGTTGTATAAGATGTTGTGACTCATCAGTGAGGGGAAGAGGCCACAGAAGATATGTGGGCTGTTCCACCTCCTGTATAGGTGGATAGCGGCGCATATCAGGGGGATCTATGAGTATCTGAACCTCATCTCGCCTCCAGGGTCGAACTTCTTCCCATTGATTCTGATTTCTACGGGGAGCATTCTGGCTAAGCTGACTGCACCGTTGGTTCTGAACTGGGTGTGGAGGGTGGAGGAATTAAATTTACACCCATTCCCATTGCCGATGGGGGTATTTACTAATGATATCCGGGAAATATAAGAGCATTGGGGCTATCTCCTAGCCTATTGAGGTGGAGTATTGGTGGACAGGGTAAACCGTGAGCATCTTTTCAAACCATACACCCCACATCGGTTTGCAAGGAAATTTCGGTGTGTGAAGCGACTGACCCCGCAGGTCTACTTGGAGGTGTGTCACGAGGAGCACCCATGTGTGATTAGGCTGATGTGGCTCATGTTCACATGGGAATATGGGAAGATGTGGAATGATCTGCCTCCACCGACCACCGTCCTCGGGCTAGTAAAGGAATATGCCCAGAGCTGGGAGGCGGCCTACCCGGGGGAGTTGCTGAAGCGACCAACCATTCTAGTCGGTGATGGTGATCTTCCCCGACCTCGAGGCTGAGGCCGGAAGGTGGAAAGGTCATCCCACTATTTTTGGGCTGCTGTAGCGGTGAGGCCTGCACCAGTTGAGGGGGAAGTAGTGGTAGCAGATCCAGCAGCGGCAGCGGACCCGGTGGTCCTAGGAGAACAGAGTCATCTGGAGGGGCGACCACCGAGAGGATTCCGTAGGATTTCTACTTAGGCCCCAGGGAAACGGCTATGCCATATTGACATACCGAATGATGTTGTCTTCCTGGAGGCCTCAGAAATATGGGTAGTCAACTGGAAATTACTCATCCCATCTGAGTTATGGTAGCACCTTAACCGCCTCCGGATGGACTTACTGGGGATTGTCCCTATTAGAGCCAGTTATGTAGTATCCTAGGTGGAGGTGGATCAATACATGACCGAACTAGAAGACTTTATCCATTCCTAGGGTGCCCTTCACCCTATGAAAGACTGGGTTCAAGTGCTGCTAGATCGTACGGTCCCTTTGAAACTATCAGTTGCTGGCCTGAGGGAGCGCTTCCCTCTGCCAGAAGAATTAGACGAGTCCTCCTGTGGAGGTGAGACCTGTAGAGGGAGTCCGTTGGAGGAGGGTGAAGTTGGTGGTCAATCCTCAGATCTTGAATATTTCACGGAGGACCTCAAGGTAAAATCCCATGTTCCTTCTTCAGGGTCTGCTCTTAGGTTATTCTGGATTCCTTATCAGCATCTAAACTGTACAGGAGGACCTTGTGCATAGATCTCATTCTCGCCCCTCAGTGGGTGTCGACGTGGGACCTTCAAGATCCAGACTTGTGGCTGCATCAATTTATGTGTCTACTAAGGCTAGGACACTTGAGGTGGATCCCTCGATGTCTCCATACGTCCCAACCATATACGGGGGGCGGGGGGCACATTTCAGGGTCCCAATGACATCAACTCAAGACCGAGACCCAAAATTTAATCTCTGTAAGTCTCTTCTACAGAATTTACGACTTCCATACCCTAACCACGTTAACTGACATTCACATACCCTTTTTTCGCGTGTATAGAACTCCAATTGTCCTGGGATACTACGGCGAAGTTGGTCAGGACTTCCGGTAGCGCCCTTCATAGAGGCATGCCAATGGTCGTGGAGGTGGACATCCAACCTGACCGAACTGTAGTGCTCCCGATCACTGGCGAGGACGCTAGTGGGACAACACCTAAGGTTATTGAGGTTGGATCCAATAATGAGGTTCAACCAGACAGTTCAGGCCCCACCATGCCTGATCCTACACCAGACGTGGACCTGGATGAGGAGTTCATGGGGGCATTCCTTGCATACAAGCTAGCCAACCATGCCGACTGGGACAAGATGGCCTCAGACGAGGAAGATAGAAAAATAGTCCATCGCCGATCATGGAAGCTGATCACATGATTCATCAATAACACTCCCCAAGCATTATGGTTGGACGAGATGGATAGACTTTGCTTGCAGCTATGTGAACTGTGTGCCGGGGGAGTGGATGCCCAATTCCCTCACATGCTCATCCGAGATCTTATGCCGAAAAAGATTTGGGAGTAAGATTGTGGCCCCAGTGTGGGCTGGCAGTGGAGGAAGGCAGTGAACATCAAGAGGCTCCAGGAGACTAAAAACAAGGTTGAACGATTGCAGGACCAGGTGGATGCACATTCCACTTCACTTGATGCACAATCATAGCTCCTCTCGCAACTGAAAGACCAGCTGTCGGAGGCTGAAGAGGGCATGAATTGAGCCTCTAAGGAGATGGCCATTATTCGGACCGGTGTGGAGCGGGCTTGGGTCGTGGCTGGTGAACTGCGCCCCATCACTATTGAGGAGGAGCGGGAGGTAAACATGTGGCAGAAAATCCTAGATGCCATAAGCCAGAGGGTGGTATAGCTGCAATGTTTCTTTGACAAGGTCAATCCATCCATGGGGGGAATGGACCCTCGGGTACTGTAATGCGCATAACATGTCAACGTACTTTCATTCTTAGATCAATTTAAACTAATCGCATGCATGAGATCCATTACTTGTGTTGGTTTATCGCATCCCCATGGTCTTCGTGGAGTGTCCCACGATCAATCTCTAAGCTCACGTGGTTCGGGCCTGGTGTGAGAAACAAGGGACGACCACCTTTTCACTCCATTCCAACATGGGAGTGAAAACCAAGTCTTCGGTATCCAAGGGCTTAGATAGCCAATCCGAATTCCTAGAAATAAAGTGGGGAAAGGCCTGGCTAGAGAGGGAAGATCTCGGCACAACCATATATCCATTTTACTAATGTTCTCTTGTGCATGAGTGGGGAAATTCCTGGGGAGTTGGAATTAGTCCAAACATAGGGGGATAGAAAAATGTGAATTACGATCCCTCAGATTAGGAACATTGTAGGGGGTAGTGAGACAATAAAGGAAAACTGCTAACTATATTCGAATCATAGCATCCTTATTTCATTAGCCTGATATGGGGATAACAAATGATGTCCAACCACTGACCATGTTCGAAACACAGGGACTGACTCGAAATGTCATCCATTAGCCTTACGGAACGTTAGCCCAGGACAGTAGGTGAGCCATAGGCTGAGCATCTATAATGTTAGGGGGTTACTCTATATGTGAAAGGGGACGAGGGTCCGAATAAGGGGAACACAAATCATGGAGTGCGGAATGATGGGTTTTTCGAATGGAGTCTAACACTCTTGAAATCACGCCACAGTGGTGGAAACACATTTGGTGGGAACAACATTTTGATCATGGATCATTCCTATATTTAGGTAGGGCCTCTTTAGCGAGGGCACTATTGCTCCCAAATGTCATCGTGGGGCATCCCAAAATGGTTCAGGGAAAAGCTAGACTTACATAGTTCCCCACAAGGGGTCAAGCTAGGGGGCCAAAAATGGGGAGGAATAGGATTTATGATCCCTGGGGATGGACCCTAGGAAAAATACCTGGGTGTCTCTATGTATCCCATGAAGATGGGAATCAAGACATACGTAGTTATGGAAGCACAGTTTAATGTCATGAGGGATGATGAAAAGTCTGGCTGCGCCGGTGCACATCCTACCAAAACTACTAATCCCACGTGAGTCATTCTCGATGTGGGAAAAAAGAAGTAGTGGTGGGAATTTCCTGACATAGGAAGGAACATGTTAGGGAAAAGGGATGCTCGGTGAATGTCATCCCAATGATGCTAACTCGTCCATGTTGTGCACCTAGATGCTCGAAGAAGTAAGTCCAAGTATGTCAAAATTCCACTTGAACATGAGGAAGTGGAAATGTGTGAATCATGATGCTCGAAATCTGGATCATAATGATGGTGGCGTGATGATGAGGGATAATTGTTGACCATATTCGAAACACAGTATCCATATCGCATTAGCCTGGAATGGGGACAGACAAATGAGGTTCAATCGCTGACCATGTTCGAAACACGAGACCTGTTGCAAATGTCATCTGAGATCATTAGGGATGTTGGACCGAAACGGTTGGTGACATGAGGCAGCATAAGACCCAGCCGTGAAGGGGGTCCCCTTGGATGTGTAAGAGGATGAGGATCCAAATAGAGAGCTCGGGAATCTTGGACATGGAATGAGGGGAATTTCCCCATGAAAATTCCACACTTTGGGATCTTTGTCCAAACACATAAGAATACGACAACGAGATGTATTAGATTGATGGAGTCGAGTCCCTTGCCATAGAGAGATCTTAGTTTAGGGTAATAGAACTCAGACCATGGATGGTAGGAAACATGGGAGACATATAGTGGGGTAATTATATAACCTGATGTGAATGGTAACCTGAGGTTCCGACCACCAAGTGTTCCTTGGAGATGTTTTAGGTCAAGGGACCGAAAACAAGAGTTAATATGGGCCTGAGGCAAAGTGGACGAGCATTATTACGTACTCCATGAGGATGGGGATCATGATATACATAGTTCTGGAAGTGGCATGGAAAGGTACCAGTTCTATGGATAAAAGGGGTGTGCGGGTGTGGCCCTCGCACAAAAATAAGCGGTATTTGATAAATCTTGTTTTTCCTTTAAGGTGAATGGTTTTTTTATGAAGCAACAGGACTAGGATAGCAAGCCCCAACATCACCATAAGAATCAATCCATAGTAGGAATTGAAAAATGGTATGGCGTGTGACCAATACCAAACATGGTGTCCCCTTAAGTGAGGACATCATGATGTAGTGTCGTTTTTCATCATGCGGCCAGGATGATAATATCACATTTTAGGGTCTTGTGATGGGACCAAGCAGCATAGTTTGACATCATTTAGCCAAGACGCATATATGAGGGGTGAGGATCAGGAGTGAAATGTGCATGGTGCAGTAACATACCCGGTATAGATGAGGACATAATCCCACATCACACCACATGTGATTCCATGAGGGAATCCTCGGGCTGAGGAGTCAGGAAACACTAGAAGAAAAGGGGCAGGAGAAACCAGTTCTCCATTGAGTTGGGCCCGAAGACCAGATGTCTCGGTTTTCCTACATATCCCACAAAAATGGGAATCAAGCTGTATGTAGTTCCAGAGGAGATATTAGTTTACGGTCTTAGAGCTCGGGCCAGAGAGGAGTGAAAACCTTCCAAGTAAGCATAGACCTAAACCTGATCCCTAAGCCCACATGAGTCAAACTCAGTGTGGGAAACAATGGGGGGATATGTTTATTGCAATACATGGAATGCACGCCAAAGGGAAATCTGTGCGGAGCCCTGAATGAAGCCCTAACTGCAGATTTTTCCTCCTAACGTGCGGATGCACGCTGAGGAATAGTACCAAGAGTTTCAGAGGTCTACTTGGACATGATGAGGTGGGGAAGGATGTGAATCATGTAACCGACATTTTGGGATTAATGGAGTTGGCGTGACGATGGAGGATAACTGTTGACCATGTCCGAAACACAGCATCCATATCGTGTTATCCTAAAATGGGGACAATCAAATGAGCTTCGACCGCCGACCATATTCAAAATGCAGTATTGGAATCAATTTTTTGTCTGCAACCCTTGAGGACGTTTTCTTGTAATGGTAGGAGAGCCCTTAGGCCTAGCATCCATGCCACTTGGGGGGTCCCTTCAGGTGTGAAAGGTGATGGAAGCCCTAATGAAGGGGAACATGAAGCCTAAGAAATGAGTGAAATCATGTCCGAGTAGAGCCCGATATTCCAGGTACTAAACCAGAGTACCCTTAGGCACATTGGTGAATCACCAAAGAGGGTCGAAGAGGGTTCTCAACTTGAGAGTAACCGATTTTAAGGGATGAGTATAGAATACAGGGATAGAGAACCCCCCGGAGGGAGAGGTATGTGGTGTGGTTGTTACAAACCCAACGTGAATGAGGTCATAATCCCATACCACACCATATACTCCCCTCCTCGGGAAAGGGTAGGACACGGGGACAAGGTGAAAGGGATATTTCTGAGATATGGGGCTAGACATGAATCCTAGACATCCTGATGGTCCTACATATCCCATGAGGACGGGAATCAAGCCACACATAGTTCTTGATGGAACATGGGGGTAAGATACCCTAAAGAAGGGGGTGTATGGTTTGGCAAGTAATCCGACATGAATGAGGACATAATCCCATACCACACCATACAACCCTAAATAGTAACTTGGGTTGGGGATCTAAAAGGCTAGGGGACCTGAGGCTAGGCCTCAGACGGGAAGGGCTGACCAGTCTGCAGTTTAACGTCTTGCAGTGAGGACGAAGAGAGGAGTAAGATACCCCAAACAAGGGAGGTGTACAGCACGATGCATAACCCGGTGTGAATGAGGACATAATCCCCCACCACACCATACAATCCTGAATAGGAACTTGGGTCAGGGGATCGAGAAAGCCAAGGGGCCTGAGGCTAGGCCTCGGTCAAAAAGACCTGACCAGTTTGCAGTTTAACGTCTTGCAGTGAGGATGAAGAGAGGATAAGGTATCTCATCCAGGGATGTGTATGTCATAGCGAGTAACCTAACGTGAATGAGGACATAATCCCATACCACACCGTACACTCCTAAATAGGAACTTAGGCCGGGGCCCGAAAAGGCCCAGGGGCCTGAGGCTGGGCCTCAGATGCGAAGTTCATACGCCCCCTTATATGGTTACCAACTCATCACAACTCCTAATCCCACGTGAGTAGTGCTCAGTGTGGGCAACAAGGAGCCTTTTTCGGCTCTCCCTGCCATGTAGGGGGCTAAAAACTGGCTTATCCTGAAGGAAGTTCATCGCTTGGAGATACAATGGGGCAGAATGAACCACTACACTCAAAGTTTGGGTCGTCTTGCGGTGGTTCTAATGACGCAGGATAGCTGTTGACCATGTTCACAACACAACATCCCCATAGTGACCTAAAATGGGAACAACAAATGAGCATTGACAGCTGATCATATTCGCAACATGGGACTTGTATCATCTTGTTTCTCAACATCCTTGAGATCGTTGGCCCAAAGTGGTAACAGAGCCCTTAGGCCTAGAATCCATACCATCCGGGGGCCCTTCTGGATGGGGAAGATGATGGAGTCCCAATCAATGGAGTGGGTGAAGAATAGTTGTACCCATCTATGAAAGAGGAAAACATCTCCAGGGAGCAGGTCGTATGGCCAGATCGAGGTTAGCTCGACGTTAATTGGGGAAAAAGTATGCACCCACACCATATTTCATGACCCGAGGGGAAGATTCTGTCATTTGGGATGGGCCAATAGACAAAATGTCTGATCATTCCTATGTATCCCATGAGGATGGGAATCAAGCTGTACATAGTTTTTGAAGGCCATGCAGTTTAACGTCATGTGGTGAGGATGTGGGAGAATAGAAGAACTAGGGAGAACATGGTGTAATAGTTGCAACTCCCATATGAACGAGGCCAAGAAGGCCTGTACTACACAACATGAGGACCCTCCGAGAGGACTATACCCAAGGGGGTAGTCAAAAATGATTGTTTTGGGTTGCGCTCAAGACGGGGCATCTGAGCGTTCCTATGTATCCCATAAATGTGGGAATCAAGCCCTACGTAGTTATAAGGGTGAAGTTTAATATCTTGGGAGATGATTCATAGTTTAAAGTCATGTAGTACTGAACCGTTTAAGGTCATGTCGGACCGGCATGCAGTTTGGGGTCATGCGGGACCAACAGTTTAGGGTCATTTCGGACCTGTGTGCAGTTTAGGGTCATGTGGGACTAACAGTTTAGGGTCATGATGGAACTCCATGCAGTTTAGGGTCATGTGGGACCAACACATTAGGGTTATGTTCGACCTACTATGGCTCAGGAAAAGTATTTCTTGAGGAAATTGGCATTGGTGGGAGGAGTTATACGCTCACCATCCATGGTCGCCATGGAGTATGCTCCATTGGGGTAAACCCTATGAATTATGTATGGTCCTTACCATTTGGGGTCCAACATGGGTGGTTTTATGCTAGGGATCATTGTCTCCCTGAGGACCAATACCAAGTCTCCTTGTAGGAAAGAGAAGAGGTGAACCTTCTTATTGAAGGCTTTAGCTATCTTATTATAATGCCTTTCCAGATTGTGCAGGGCACGAAGCCTATTCTCGTCAGGTGCTTCCAATTTAGCCAGACGAATCTCAGCTACCTTATCTAGCACCTGCTAGACATAGATCATTGTGCGTAATGAGGGCAGCTGGATCCCAATGGGAAGGATGGCCTTAGCTCCGTACACCACAGAATATGGTGTCACCTAGGTGGAATTGTGAATCATCGTCCGATAAGCCCAGAGGGCATTGGGGAGATTTTCCAGCCAACTCTTCTTGTTCTTACAAACCATTTTCTACAAAAAATTTAGTGAGGGTTTTTTTGAATTCCTTGATCTATCCATTCTCCTACACATGGTAGTGGGAGCTATGGTTCGAATGGATGTTGTAATTTGTGTACAATTTCTTCAGCTTGGCAGCTCCAAAGTTGGTGTCGTTATAGGTGAGGATAGCATGAGGGACTCTAAACTGGTGGATGATGTTGGAGCTCACGAAGTCAATGATGGAATGGTCCTTGAACTCCTTCAGCGGAACTGCTTCTTCCCACTTGGAAAATAAATCTGTGGTGGTCAGGATGAACCTGCATTGGTGAGCTGTCGCTGGTGGGTATGTTCCCACGACATCGAGTCCCCACACCGCAAATGGCCAAGAGTACTTGGTGGAGTGGATAGGTTCTGGCGGCTGATGCATGAATTTAGCATGAATTTGGCACCCGTGACATCTCTTGGTGAACTCAATACAATCATGGATCATAGAGGGCCAAAAGTACCCAAGTATCTGGATCTGATGGGATAGATTTGGCCCATCCTGGTGAGCCCCACAGGAACCGACGTGAACCTCCTGCATGACCTAAGAAATCTCAACTCCTTGGATGTAACGGAGGAGAAGACCATAAAACCCGCGCTTTTAGAGGATCCTCTCAAGACTGAGACCACTTTAGAGGGTAAACTATAGTGTGCGGTGTCGAATTCGCTCATGCTCATCCCGGTCAGCCAGGAGGCAACCATTTTGGAGATACTCGACAAAGGGGTCTCTCTAGTCAGGAGTAATTTCAACCACTACGTCTGAGGAACCTGGGGGTCTTGACATGGAGGATCTGGTGGTAAGATGGCTTACTCCCAGGCTATTGTCATCATTTGGGGTGATGGGGGAAATGACTCTCCAGTGTGCCACGTGTATAATCAGATCATCCTACTCGGGTTCTGTAGGTGTTGCAGCCAGGCCGGCCAGGGCATCAGCTCGACCGTTATGAGAACTGGGGACATGAGTAACCTCGAACCGGGATGGAAACTAGGCCATTAGCTGGAGGGTGTGCTCCAACAATGGTACGAGCTCTAGCATTCTGACGACATAGTCACCATTGACTTTCTTGATGACTAGTTCAGAATCCCCTTTTACATGTAGATGGGGTGCATTGATCTCGAGGGCTAGCTCGAGGCCAGTGATAAGAGCCTAATACTCTTTCTCATTGTTGGTGCAGCCTTCTGACAACAGGAATGAATACGGCAGAATTGCTTGTACCGAGGTAATAATGAAAATACCCAGACCTACTCTGTTGAGTCTGGGGTCATTGAGTTTCCTACCGGTGGTGCTCTGGGAGGCACCATCAAAGTGCATCTGCCAACATGGGATGACAGGATCTACCAAGAGGATTGCCACGTCGGGAAAATCCAGGTCTATAGACTGGTCCACAAGGGTCGGATGGGAAGCTAGAAAATCTGCAAATGCTTGTCCCTTAATAGATTTCTAAGGCATGAACCTGATGTCAAACTGCTAGAGGATTACCGCCCACTATGCTACACGGTTGGTCAACATGGGGTGGTTCAGGATATACTTCATCGGGTCTACCTGAGACACCCTCTATACCTCATGGTGCTGCAGGTAATGTCGTAATTCTTGTACTGTGAATACCAGCGCAAGGTAGCTCTTCTCGATGTGGGAGTATCTAGCCTCCGTATCGATGAGAATACGAATAAGATAGCGGAGGCTGTTTTCAATCCCCTCATTGTTCTTCTGGTTGAGAAGGGAACTGAGAGATATTTCCAAGGCTTTCACGTAGAGGATCAATGGTTTCCCGGGGATAAGTGGCATCAAGACCAGAGGCTGGAGTAGATACTGCTTGATTTCCTCGAACGCGGTCTGTCACTCTTTGTCCCACTCATAGGTGATGATTTTCTTCATGAGCTGATAAAAGGGCTTACACTTTCCATCCAGATTCGCAGTAAATCAGCGTATGTAGGCCAAGTGGCATTGGAAACCTTGAATCTCCCGAATATTGCTCGGGGGAGGCATCTGGATGATAGCCTTGATCTTCTCTAGGTCGATATCAATGCCTTGGTACGTGACAAAAAATCCAACAAACTTCCCATAGGTGACCCCGAAGGCACATTTTAGCAGGTTCATCTTCAAGTGGCAGGAACGGAGGAAGCCGAACACTTTCTCAAGTTCCATGAGATAGTCCTGGAGCTGGTGAGATTTGACCACTAGATCGTCCACATAACATTCCACCAATGTCCTGAGGATTGGATTGAATATGCAGTGCATGGCCTGCTGATTGGTGGAACCTGCATTATTAGGCCGAAGGGCATAACCTGGTAACATAAAGTACCCTGGGGAACCCTGAAAGAGGTGGAATCTTTATCCTTGGGGGAAATCTGGATCTGATTATATCTAGAGTAAACATGCATGAAGGAGAGGTCTTGGAACCCAGCTGTATCTTTGATCAACAATTCTATCACTGGAAAGGGAAAATCATCCTTTGGACAGTGATGGTTGAGATCCCGGAAGTTGATGTAGACTCTGATCTATCCTTTCTTCTTCCTGATTGGCACAATGTTGGCTAGCCACTTGGGGTACTGCACCTCCTTGAAAAAGTTTTCTTTGATGAGATTGTCAACTTTGGCCTCAACCATGGTACTGTGAGAAGGGTGCATCTTCCTGGGAGGCTGCTTGAACCCGCAATGATTTGTCTGGAGACCGAGGTGGTAGACAACTACCTGAAGATCTAGTCCCGGTATCTCATCGTAACTCCAGGAAAACACGTCACAGTGCTGTTTAAGAAAGTCCACATACCGCTGCTTCTCTTCGAGGGACATGGCGGCACTAATAAATGTGGGTCTCGGATCTACCTCACTACCAAGGTTCACCTGTACCAGTTCATCGACCGTAGTGGAGACACCTTCTTCAAAAGAACGAGGAGCATCATCCATATCCTATTCTTCACTTGAGGAGGAGGGATTCAAAGCAGGAGAAGATTCCTCTAGGTTGGAAGACCCCTAAGGGAGGCTGGTACCATCTTGGACTGCAGTGGACAACATATCAGCAGATTCACGCTCCGCTGAGACCATAGTGATGAAGTTAGTCGATCCGATCACATCTGGTTTTCAACCCAAGGGGCCACACTTGATGATATCAAATTAATAGTGGCGCATCAGCTTGAGCTAAGTAATCCCAGCTCGGTAGAACAGAAACGTATGATGTACTTCCATTGCCATGGGTCTCACATCCCGATATCATACGGGGGTAGGAGGTTCTGGGATCACTTGAGTCTGGTTTGTGTAGGAGTATGAGGTGATTTCCCGCCGTTGCTTGGACTTGGGAATATTCTTTCCTCTTGTACCAGATACAACAAATCATTTCCCCATGTCAAGGGTCCTGTCCTCCAATCAATGGATGGGGAATATGTAGGCATTATCCAGACTTGCCCAGGGGTCAGTTGTGACTGTGGGGGGCTTAACCTCACTTGCCAGAATTTTCTTATCCTTGCTCTTGTAATAGTCAGCATCCAGATAGTGGGATTCATGAGAGGCGAAGGGAGATGCATCACCTTGAAGCATGCCTACTCGACCATTGAGGGAGTACTTGAGGCATTGGTGATACGATGAAGGGACCACCTCATGCAGGTGGATCCATGGTCTTCCCATCAATGCATTGTGTGCAGTGTCCTGGGAGACAACCATAAACTTGGTACTGGCAACTAGGTCACCGAACTGGGTCTTCAAACAGATCTTGCCGACCGAGGTCAGCTTTGTCTTGTCATATCCCTGGATCCTTAGATCTGAGGGAGTCAGGTCGTCTTTGGATAACCCCAGATTCTATATTGTACGCTTCAGGATAAGGTTGATCTTGGAGCCGGTGTCAACAAGACAGCGGCGAACCTCCACACCATTAAATTGGCCAGTGATGTATAGTTAGAGGATGTTCCCCTGTATGGTAGAACATTTATCCTCTCTAGAGAATGAAATGATGGAATGGAATTCGGTGTTATCAACTGTTTCATCAAGAATGGTTTCTGTAGCTTCTACCTCCGTCTCAAACTGGAGGGGGATTCTTAAATCCTCAGTAAGGGCCTCACACATATCTGAAGAAAATTGAAGGGATTAAAGGATGAAAAGTCTCACTGGGATGCCAACGAGGTGCTTGAGAACATCATACTTTCACGCCACGTGAGAACTTCTGCTTGCATGAATCCACTTTGTGATAGGAGGTATAGTGGGCCCTATCGACTGGACCGGTGGCTGGCCAGTGCTAGGCATATCCCGCTTCTCACTAGTCGAAGCTCAGAGAGTAGTTTACGGATGAGGACCAGATGACTGAGACCATCCTGTAGCTGGGCGAAGCTGGTCGTGGCATTGTTGAGGTATCTCTACCTGATCCAGTAGCACAAACAGTGTTGGAGGTGGGCTTGACGACTTCAGATGAAGAGGTTGCGCCTGCTGAGTTCTGCACTGGGCCTGTTGTTTGGTCTTAGTGGCATGCATAGCCTAGTCAGATATGCCGACTGATGTTTTCATATGACCCATACAGTCGTGGCTCCACCGATGTTGGTGCCAGCTTGGGACATTAGGGAGGTTCTCCTAGTGCTCCCCCTCGTCGGGAGTCATATAAGGATTTACGAACTCCATGGTATTAACCGAAGCATACCCTTGACTATCACTTGAAGAGTCATCCATCACTAGGAAGATTATGGTAAGGATCCCCATCTCAAGGGGAATGATGTCACCAAGAGTGCGGGATGACACTGGTATTGGCAGGGCGTGTTTCTTTTTCTTGCGTCGTCGATGCTTGCTCCCCTAGGAAGAGGTTGGCTGATATGATGATACAGAAGTGGTGGTCGCAGCATCTAAAGGTTCTGTACGATTCAGGCATTCCCGAATGATGTCGTGGGCATGGAAAAACTATTTGGTGAGCCATCCAGACATCATACTTCCGGGACCTATGGTTGGAAGCCTGCTGCCGCTCGCCTTCGCTGTTGCTACTATTATCTAACCTTAAAAAGACACCCACCACTTGTGTCGGGGTCGGGACCATCTTGACTATATTGTTATTGATATGGTCTTGAAGCCTATCTTTGAACACACATCACTTCTTAAGTGTGTGCCCCAAAATCTGATGATAGGGGTAGTAGTTGTGGCGATCAGTGAGATTCGCCTCTTCCAGCTTTCTGCACTCAGGTAAGCGTACAATCCTCTACTCTAAGGTGCTACAGAAGTAACCAGGGACTTGATTCTCGTTGAATGAGTAAGTCTGGTTTCTTCTATCCGGAAATGGGGCCCTTGGAGCCTGACCTTGAAGAGGAGCTGAAGGGGCCTACCGAGGAGGTGGACCCCGATTGTCCCGCCTAGGAAGTGGTGGCACATTCTGCAGGGGCACTTTCCGATTCTGAGGACGCTGGTGAGCTAGAGGTTGCGCCTGAGTTGTATGGCCTCTGTGAGGATGCTGGTCTAGTGCTACTGGTAGAAATTCAAGTTGCCCGGGGGCATATATTTGGGCTACCATGGTGGGTTTGGCTCTGGCATCCCTCCTCGTTGGGATTATAGGGGAAAGGGATGTGCCTGGCTGGCCTATTGTAGAGCTTCCTCTAGGCATTGGGCCTTATTAGAGAAGTCTCAGAATCCTCTAGGGTCGTTCTGGGTGATCAAGGAGGGAACCAGTTCCGTCTTGACATTACCTACGAACATCGTCAGTAATTGCTCCTGAGTCAGTGGCATGTCAAGGGAGTATGTGAGCCCCATCCACCAGGCGATAAATTCCATGACTCACTCATCAGGCCTTTGTTTGCACTTGAAGAGGTTTTCGATGCTCTTTTTCTGGGTGGTGGAACTAAACTGGTAGAGTAATTTCCTGCGAAGGTCCTCCCAGTTGGTCATGGATCTGACAGGGAGCTGGTTGACCAGACGAATGTCATCCCTTCTAGTGTATGAACAAAATAGTGGATCTTGGAAGCCTCCTGCTATGCTAGAGTTCATAACATGGGGACACACCTTGACTTGAAGTGGTCTAGGTGTTGTGGCGGGTCCCCCATCCTATTAAAGGGAAAGAAGGTGGGATTCCTAAAACCCAGAGGTGTCAGCATATCATCCACCCATCCTGGGTATGGCTTACCATCTGGTGGGATTTCCACATGTCGTATTTCCAATGCCTCAAGGCAGGATATGAGAGCCTCCATAGGATCATCTGGCTGGGGGAACCCTGTCTTGATAGGGATCCCTAACCACGAGCGCGTTTCCGGGTTCTTCAACCTAGTAGATAGGCTCATCGTCTTGTGGAGCGGCATGCGGGGCAGCTGGTAGAACCTAGGCCAGATTCCTTAGATTGCCACGCCATTCGGGGGGTTTGGCGAGACATACTGCACCCTCTTACGGTGAGCTCCGTAGTCAGCCTTGTCTGCGGGAGCGACATGATCGGGGTTGCCTGGGGGCAGCTCGCCGAGGGGAATTAGTTCCTTCCCCTACTGCCCTGGCCTAGGATCACCGTTGTCAGGTCATCACTCTGTAGTGCATTCATCCAGAAGTTTGTCAACCAACTTCTTTTTCTCAGCAAGTTGATGGTGCAACGTGGCCTTCTTAGGGTCCTCCTCTGTCTTCTGCACTAAAGCGAAAGGTTAAGAGTAATTTACATCTCCGATGTGTTCTTTACCCTTACCGGAATTCCGGATGAGTACCAATGCCTCAGTGGGCGCAGAGAGACCTTGGAGGTTCCTCTACTAACGTGTAATCCTCCCCGATGGGTCCAACAGTAGTGGAGCACCCTCAGGGGGTAAGTATTCATAGAGAATCCCTAGCTCATCCTCCTCGTCAACTATATCGACCATATTGACCTTGAAACTTCATGGGGGAATGTCCTCAATATCGCATAGCGAGTCGGGATGCCGTCGAATAGGACTGAAGAGGAGGGCAGCATACTGCCCCCAGCCATAGATTTGTGCATGGGGGGATTCCTCCCTGATAATTTTGTGGAGTACCTTGATACTATGAATTCATTGCTACTGGAGGGCCTCAGGAAAACCTGGTGACTCGGGGCGCTAGGCCACAGGGAGCGCGGCCAGATCGACTAGACGACACTACTCGTTGATGGCTTTGAAATGTGTTTGGCTCCTTGGATAAACCAAGTGCTGATGACGAAGACTGAAATGTGTCGCCCAGAGGGTGTAGAGAAAACACTAAACTTCCTCTGGGGTGAGGGATTCTGGTATGCGTAAATTCTACATTGCCACTGGCCAAAACTTCTCAGGGAATTGGTCCACTATGAGGATGTTCCAGAAGCTACTCAGCTCAGATTCAGGGTCTGTCTCTTTCTTCCCCCACTCGTCAACTGGGGGTGCTTGAAAAAACCGACAGTGGTACTGAGGCAGACTACTAGGACGACATGTTGTCCAGTGGAGAGTACGACGAGCGGGATGACTGGCCACCATATCCCAGGTTGTCCTCTGAGGAGTGTAGCGACCAGGACACTACATCACGATAGGATGGACTGACAGCTGCATTACCTTGCTCAGGGGATAGGGCTACTGGTGATAGGACACAATGTTGCTCGCCTTCCATTGGTCCCCCGAATATCTCTTTGTGATCTCTTGTGGAGGTGGATAGTGCTTCCAGTTGTGATGGTGGTGATTGCATGTCTGTAACCTGTGGGGTCGCCAGATTTTCATCCTCCTGGATATACCTATGGAGGGAGGTTGGACTCCTGTGGACCTCACATTTCGGGAGCACCAGGCTGTTGTGCCTCGCCCCTGCCCTGGCCCTTAACTCAGATGAGCGAGGGGAGGGTTACCGAGCTGAGTCGTACTCTACTTCAAAGTCTGAGAAGAGGACCAGTTTTATATCCATCAGGACCTTCTCATAATTATTCTTATGGTGGAGACAACCCACCATCATTCCCATGTGTGGCTCCTCGGGAAAAGGTTGATTTCTCACTCGGGGTCCTTCGGCCGCACTGGTGTTGGGGTAGAGAGGGTTTTCACCCAAGAAAGCTGGGGTGCAAGGAGCACTGGGACAAATGTTGAAGGGGACACATGGAGGACCTCTATGAACTATGTTAGAGCGGGAAAAACCTCTACTATAACAGGAAGGAGCATGTGTTGGACCACCATGGATAGCACTAGAGTGTCCAAAACCTCCACTGGGACCGGCAGGAGTATGGGGAGGACCTCCATGCTTGGTGCGGGTGGAGCGAGGCTGGCCTTCACCCCACTAGTTTCTTGGGCGAGGAGGACCTTCATCGGCTGCTAAGAGGATGCAGGGAGGATCCCCACTTTGAATAGAGATCGGACGGGCAACGTCCCTGCACCGGTGGTCAGGATTAGGAGGAATGACTCCATATTCAGTGTAATGTGCACGGGAGAGGCTTCTGTGCCGAGCATTACTGCCGCAGGGCAGACCTTCATTCGGATCAGGGGTAGCATGGGGCAGACCTCCATTTCGAGCCTTGAAGGGGGGAAGGACCACGCTCTCTATGGTAGTGGTATGGGGAGGACCTCCATATGGGGTGGCATTTTGGCGTGTTGGTTCGCGGAGACCACTTCTCATGCCAGCAACCAGGAGAGTCTACCAAGCCTGCCCATGGGGGGTTAGGGCATTGATCCTGGTTGGGTGTATAAGCATCACTGATTAGTGTATATAGGGACCTGCCGATATGCGTCAGGGGTGGCTCGGGCCACAGTATCCATCAACATTGATGCCCCTTGGAGGGCGTCCTCCTCAGCTTGCGCCCGATGCTAGTGTCCGGTCAGACGAACTGAGGCTGGTGGTGTAGGTGCATATCTTACATGCTCCTCATCTAGTAAGACCGGGCAGCGGCACTGACGTGGCCGGGTGGGAGCCCTCACAGTGAGATTCTGAAATGGTACTCTGACCGGGCTAGGATGGACATCACTTACCTCGTCATCATAGGTCAGGGAGTCTTCAAAGAACATCGGGGACATGCTCCCTAAGTGGTTGTCTGTCGGGGTGGGGAGTAGTGGCTCCCTATGTGGCCCTCAGGGTCGACGTTGATGGCGAGGCGCAGACGCCTCCAGATCCAGGTGGGACATATCCCACATAGGGATGATTTCTTCCTCCTGGTAACAATGCACGAGGTCGTTAATTACCCTTCGTTGGATAACTTCTGATGGGGAGATGGGTCGTGGGCGCCCCACCATCGTGGACGCAGAGGTCGTGACGGAAGCGGTGAAGCCGCGCGGAGCGGCTGTGCTGGCGTAGCCCCTGCCCCAGAATAGAAAGGCATTCAATGATCACATTCCTAAGGAAACCACCTGATTTCTGAGAATCCAATAGATGAACACATTAGTGTTTAAAGAAAAGGGAATCGAAAACCAATGCCGCAGTTCCATCCCACCTTCCATGATCGGTAAGAAGGATCCATGTTGACAACGTCACAGAAAGGGATGTCTGATGTTCTACTGCCCCAACTTCTAATGAGTTTCATTCCAGGCCCACTATTTGCTTGGCGGGACCCATCACCGGATAACTGGATCTGGTGACATGTCAATCCATTGATTCCCCGAGCAATACTAATCTCCATTTCGGGGAAAATAATTTAACGTCGGGTTCACCATTTCTGTTTCTGATGCTTCCGCAGGGGCACGCGCGTCTCTTTTGTTCAGGGATGAGGGACATGGTTTTAGTTTCCCTACATTCTCTCTTTCCAAAGGTGGGTGGCATCTGATTATTATTCAGGGACGTCTACTCCTTGATCGAAACGAGATGATGGGATGTCGGTTCTTCCTTCTGTGGATTCCTCCTCCGAACTCGTCACCTAGTTCAGGTCTCCCTCATAGACTTAAGACATTGTTCATGAAACTCTTCCTCGTGACATATCTTCATAGACACTAGTTAATTAAGCTACTTCTGTCAGGACGTTCCAAGGGGTCCATTCAGGGCAGAAACCTTCGGTTAGGGGAGTAGTCACGTTGGGCATCACTGGCATGTCTAGACACTGGGGATTGGCATGTCTGTCTTTTGTCCCTTATTATAGGGTTTCTTGAGGGCACAAAAGACTGAGGAATATGACATTGAACGTGGAGAATCATATTTTATGGGAATGTATCTGAGGATTTTTCAGCTTCCCATGTTTAACATAGGGTATGCCGCAAGTTTAATGACCAGTGGAGACAGATCGGGCTGATCAGAACAGTGACTAGAGTGGATCAGATGGGTGCAACCCTTGGAGGGAACACTGATACTGGGGCCATCATGTGGGTGGCCTCACTGGTGCTGTTAAATGGAACGGGGAATGGGATGGCATGATCCCATCGGGAAGTGGTGGCCCGGGAAAGAATTAGGGTGGATGATGGAAGCTTTCATGAAGGGGGTGGTGAATGGGATGGAACTGTCATGAGGATGATGATGGTTATGGGCTTGAGCCTCAAAGAGACTTCCTACGTATCCCTATGGTAGGTAATAAATGTCCACGTAGTTTATATGATGACGGCTTACCACTGATTGTGGTTTTCAACAGATTACCACTGATTGAGGTCACAACGGCTTACCGCTGGTCGGGGTTGTCAACAGCTTACCACTGATGTGGTCGAAATGGATTACCACTGCATAGGTTTACAACGGCTTACCGTTGATTAAGGTAACAACAAATTACTGTTGAATGGAGGTCGACGGTTTAATGTCATGCGGGATGGGGATGAACTAACGTGAGGTGTGGCGGGAACTGCTGGGTGTTGGGCTTGAACCTCAGGGAGGCTTCCTACATACCCTAACTTGGAAAGTATCAAAGACCTCATAGTTCAGGATGGTGTATTCAGTTTAATATCATACGGGATGGGGTAAACCGACGTGAAGCAGGTCGGAGCGACTGGAGTGGTGGTCTTGAACCTTGTGGAGGCTTCCTACGTACCCTTCCTTGGAAAGGATCAAAGTCCACATAGTTCAAGTTATGGGTCCATTTGGGGCATACGCTCAGAGGTGGCCTTAGGTGTTGGTGAACCTAAGTAAAGGAGTGTCGGGATGATCGGGTGGTGGGATTGAACCTCATGGAGGTTTCCTATGTACCATGCCTTGGCAAGCATCAAAGTCCACGTAGTTCAGGTGGGTGGGAACTGACATGAAGGTGGACCTGGGGTCTGATGGATGGTGGGCTTGAACCTCTTCGAGGCTTACTACGTACCCTACCCTGGAAAGGATCAAAGACCTCGTAGTTCTAATGCTTGGGTGTGGGGCTTACACTCTAGGCTGCCCAAGGTGTTGGTGAATCGATGTAAAGATGGCCAGAACGACCGGGTGTTGGGCTTGAACCTCAGGGAGGCTTCCTACATACCTTTCAATGAAAAGGATCAAAGTCCTCATAGTTCGGGTGGTGGCATAGGGCTTACACTCTAGGTTTCCCAAGGTGGATGTCATGGTCGGTGCTTGCTCTAAGCCCACATGATTCGTGCTCAGTGTGAGAAACAAGAGACAACAAAGACCTGACGATCACATCGTGAAAGGTGCATCCGTGGGAAGTGGAGTGGGGCTTATGCGATGTTAATAGCCTGAAGAGGATGGGACTTACTCCATGAGGGAGGCCTGATGGCAGAAAATCACAGCGAGAGAGGGATTTGGGACCAAAGAAAGGATAAGCACCATTCCCTATCATGACCTTTGCTGGCCCCAAAGACCGAAGAAGAAAGGAGGGGCAAGGATGTTACCTCCTACAAGAAACCTAGGGGCTTACACCGAGATAGTTTCTCTTTCTCCATGGACAAACACCACTCCCGTAAAGAGGATATCATCCCTTGGGGAGACCAATGGGCCTGGAGAATGTCCAAGGTGGGGGTACCCCACGTGCGAGGCATGGGGAAAGGTTACAGTTTAACGTCATGTGCTGAGGAAGAAGGTTCTTGGCAATTTAACGTCCTGCAGCTCAGATGAGGTGGGTTTTCTCTGCACCTATAACGACCCATAATTTACATACATTGTTATTGCTTCAAAATTAAAGCACACTTATTACAACATATAACAAAACCATTGAAGGACCGTATAGGTATAGTGTCTTTAGAAACTGGTAAACATAAACAACTGGTTCATAAATCATATACATTGTCTCCCATTTATTTCATCATATCTAGAGTTCCTTTTGGCATATCCTACTTAATAACCTTATTACTAACCAGGGGAAAGAAAACATACAAAAGGGTGAGCTCAAATGCTCAGTAAGGGTAAACAAAAGAAATATCAATCACATCATATTCATAAGAACATAATATTTTGGAAATCTTAACCTTCAAAAGATATCATAATTTCATAACATGGGATAGATCATAGTAGTGAAATGCAATCCCAATAATCATAACTTAAAACCATAACAAGAAACATGAAACTTTGTGTCATACACACATAATCCTAGAGAATCATTTATTAGTAGTCAAGACTCATTTCCAAGACTATCTTAGTGGACAAAGTCCATTTCTGAACCGAGTTCACTCCTCGTTTCAGTCATGTTTCACTGAACCGGATTAACCTTCCGTTCCAGCAATGTCTATCTCATGAGATATAAATCTTTACCCAATTCATTGGAGGGAGATAATGGTCCCACCCATCTCATAATGATACCATTCTTATGTGTTCTACAAGATCATAAATCATACATCATAGCATAACCCATGTAATAAAAATGGGATTCTTAAACATCATGCCAACATAACATAATCCATATAAGAAAAAACAACATCATAAAATTAATTCCATCATAACATAATCAAATAAATGTAAAAATAGGGATAGAAACAGAACCCTATATTATCTTAGATGGAAAATAATTTTGATAAAACACTTGAACTCCATTCTTGAGGAAAATATCCTTTCTACTTCAAAAACATTTTTCCTTTCTTAAAATGTCATATAATTTTAAACTAAAAGAAGTTGATTAAAAATAAACATTAAAACATGTAATGGAAGATTCCTGGAAATAATGTTCTAAAAATCCATTCATGTCGTATAAGTTAAAAAAAACTCTTCTTGTACTTTGGCTTAAAAAGTCAAAAAGTACCTCGTACGAAAAACAACAAAATATTCCTTTCATATCTTCTACTAAAAACTCACCGAAGGGTAAAATTGGATTTAAACAATTGTAAGAGGATATAAATAATATTACATATTGAGGAATCATGTATGTGGATGATAATTATTCCCCAGTAAATTCTGAACTATAAACAATCTCGGATAAAAATTGAGATTGTGAGATTTTCCCTTACCTTAGGTCTGATTTGCTTCATACGTGTCCGAACCTCATGTATAATGATTTAAATAATGTTATTGACTTATTACAGAATCGTACTCATTGTTATGGTATCATATTTGGTCATATTCTTAGCTTCTTATTAGTAATATTGCATTGTTACTTGTTATTCAGGTGTTTATTGCTTTTTGTACTTATGCTTGTTTTGTCGAATAAATTCTTATTATTATTTTAGGTTATAGATACCTCATTTCCAGAATTGTATTATTGTAATATATATCATATTTATTCATTAAATTCATTTATATAATCATTATGCAATGAAGAACATGTAGAACAAGTCGCATCACATCGTGGAGACAGTAGGCCGTACATACGCACGAGCAATGATATCGTTCCCATGATCATGAAATTCTATATAAGTGTATGTATACTATTTCAGAATCAATATCACTTTAAAATATTCATATATAGTTATTATTTACACCATTATACCCATCCAAGTAAGGTGGTGGTGGAAAATAGATTACACCACGGCTGGAGACGGTATTCCGTACGTATGCACGCGCGGTGATTTCGTTTTCCATAGGATGGATAGATGGTGAAATAGGGTTTTTTCATACTTATAATAACATATCAGTATCTTAGTGATACTGATTTTTTTACTTCATAATGAAACAACTAATGAAGAATAATTAGAAGAAGAAATAAAGTTGAAAGAATCGGTAACGGACATTACCTCTTCTTTGAAGCGCCTCTTCTTAACCTCCTCTTAGGGCACCAAAGATGGTCTTTGAAGAAGACCAGGACCTCTAGGATGTTTCTAGAGAAGTGTATAAGATAAATTGGCAGGTTTTGGCCGAGATTTAAGGATCAAAGTGGTGTGGGGAAGAGAGGGAGGAGGTTCCCTTTTATAAGGGAGGAGAGGGGCACCTTTGGAAAAACTAAAAATATTATTTTATTATAAAGATATATTCGGTTTTTAACAGCTCCAAATTGATTTATTTAGAAGCTAAGGTGGGTATGGGTTGAAATAATCTCATAAAATATAATTTAGACAAGTTTAGGTTTCTATTTTAACCTTATCATTTAGATTTAACTTTAAGTTAAATAATTTTACTTTTACCGTGTATTCTTGTTTTCTTACACTATAAGGTTAATAAACATACTATAACAAGACAAAAGAACCCCAAGTTGTTTATTATTAATATATATAACCTTATCTAAGTAATTTGGCCGAACATTATATTTTTAAGAATAAAATAACAATTAATAATATAATATTTGTTTTAAAAACTATTTTATGTCAATTTTGACACTATTTGGTACTTGATTTTTTGAAAAATTATAACAGCATGATTAGTTAGAAAAAAGTTAATTAAATCAATAATAATATGTCATATTAACCAATAAAATTAGTTTAATTCATAAAAAATCTGAAATTACATTTATTTGGGTATTTATAATATCAATTATGTTAATATTTCCTTAATAAGGTAATTACTGCATCATCATTGTGTCATAAATAAATTAAATTATTTAAAGTATAAAAATAATAAATAAAATACCATCATGTAGAAAATCATTTTAAATTTATAATGAATATTTATAGTCGAATTTATCTTATGTATAACCCTATATTAAAAATGTTTTAGTTATTATACTTTGATTTTAACTATTTTAACTATTCATTAAATAAAATACTATTAAATGTACTAATCTAATCCAAGTGGACATAAATGGTCATATTTTATTCCTAAGGTTGTTTTTGGTCGAATTAATATTATCCAATATAATTAGGACATGTGTTAGGATAATAATAATATCATTTTTACCCTTAATTACCCTATTTAATTTTAACCGTGGTAAAAAAAAGTAAAAAGTTATTATTCACCAAAAATTATTTGTATCTTATTGAACCACATTTTACTCCTTGATATTAACCGTGTCTCTCGTATTTTTGAAATTCCACTCACAGAAGCGGTAAAATTATGTTTTATGTAAATTTTCAAATTCTAATAGGAGGTGGGTAAAAGACGGTGAAAAGTTCAATAAAATTTTTATGTATCTAAAATTATTATAAAATGACTCCAATGAATTACTTTGAACTTATATTGGTATTATGTATCAATTTTTACCTAAAATAAATTTAAATAAAAGAAATAATTATTTAAATAAAAATTTCGTTTTTAAATAGTAACCCAGTGTTTTCACTATTCATCAAAAATTTAAAGTTTTCAGAAAAATACCAAAATTTTACCCTTGGCTAATTTCAATATTCCAAATCCAAAAATGAAGTCCATTTTTAAAGATAAAATTTATAAAATTTAAAAAAGTGGGTATTACTATTCATAATGACTAGTTTTAATAATATTTTAATAGCATATCGTTGTTTAGTGAAACTCAGTATTGCGTACGATGCAAGCTATCGAGGAAGGTCATGATTGCGTGTAAATCAAGCCAAGCTAGTTTTGTGTGTAGTGAAAGATTCCTTTGATGATGTATATAACATAAAAACAAAACATTTCTCATAAACATCTCGGGTGTTACAGCACCCCAAAGAATTACATAACCGGTACCCTCTGCTCCTTGGTGTAGAGAGGGTATAGGCAAAGTCGTGGTGTGGGGGTGTCATGGAACAAACCATCGAGAGGTCCACGTTAGCATGACTATGCGAAGAAGCAATATAAATTAGTGTTCCTATGTGAAGAAGCATGAGGCGAAGCAACGCAATGGGTGGTGTCTTCTAGGGGACTTTGAAGTCACATCGTGCGAACTTGGAGGGTCGCACGGGAAAAGAAATTGTAAAGTAGAGGGGTTCATAGGAAGGGGTCCTGTGAAGGTTTGTTGCTTCGCGTGGCGGATGGTATTTGCGAAGGGGTGTGCTTTATGAAGTAGGGTGGCAAGGCCTAACCACTGGGCATAGGTGCCATGGGGAAGTGCTTTGTAAAGTGGAAAGGCATTTTCAGATCATGGAATTGCAGAGTAAAGGTTCTTCATGAAGAAAGGCATCGTGAAGCGATGTACTTCACGAAGTACAATGAGCCTGCCTTGGCATGCGGATCATGTGTATATGAGGGATGTTTCGCGAAGCATAAACGCTCTGCAATGACCCGGGTTCCCTTGGGGATCCCCTTCCTTTGCAAAGACCTTTAGGCTTCGTGAAAGGTATCCCTCTTAGAATAAGGGATCAAAACGAGACAAAGGGGAGGCACTTCGCGGAGCAGAAGTACCTCGTACAGCTCATGGTTTGCAGAGCAGAAGGGTTCTTCACGATTCCAGAGCTAGGAAGTCGAAAGGTCAGATTGTCCCTCATTTGGGCTCAAGGGGAGCCCAGTATTTATAGGCATAAGGTGCCATGAAGCGGAGCTTACGTGGCGTAAAGAGGGACTTGGTTGCTTTGCAGTAGGCTCGTGAACGTCAAATGCGGTCGTGGAGCATCCCACATCCTTGGTTCCCGGTGGGCGAACGTCAAATGCGTTCACAGAGCGTCCCACCTACTTGCTTCGTGGAGGGCTCGTGAACATCAAATGTGTTCGCAGAACGTCCCGCCTCCTTGCCTCGTGGTGGGCTCGGGAACGTCAAATGCGTTCGCATAGCGTCCCACCTTCTATCTTTGTGGTGGGATCGCGAACGTCAAATACGTTCGCGGAGTGTCTTTCCTTCTTGTTTCTCGGTGGGCTCGTGAATGTTAAATGCGTTCGAGGAGCTTCCTACCTCCATTCTTCACGGTGGGCTCGTGAATGTCAAATGCATTTGTGAATCATCCCAACTCATTGCTTCGTGGCAGGCTCGTGAACGTCAAATGAGTTCACGGAGCATCCCGCCTCCTTGCTTCATGGTGGTCTCATGAACGTCAAATGAGTTCGTGGAGTGTCCCGCCTCTTTGCTTCGTTACAGCCGCGGTACTAGGGGGACACTGTGAAATGGATTCACGAGGCAGTAAATAGTGTATTCTTTTTGGATTCTTCTCTATCCCAAATTTTGGAGCCAACAGTATGCATAAGGGGAAGTATGTTTCATCTGATACATGAATTTATTGCTACTTAGGATGGGGTTTGGGGGAATTTGACTAAGATTTTTCTCAAGATGTTGTTGTATCATTTTTTGGATATTTTGATGTTTTTATAATTTGTAGAACATTCTTATACACCTATTACCCTACAATATCTTTTATTTACATACATAAAACTCCATTATCATCATTATACCCAATATTGATATTCATCTTCTGCTAGTTATATACTTTTCTTTTGTGGATTATTTTTTTACCTCTACTGCTATCAATTTCTATATACTCTTCCGCTACTTATTATTATTGTTTACTACTATGCGTACTCTGATATATGAGGTAATAGTCTCCCCACAAACACACACTAGTCCCTAACTTCTATTTGTTAGACTCTGGTGTTCAGGGTTATGCTCTAGAGTTCATGTGGCCCACCGTATCAGGGAACATTTTAGTGGAACTCATGGAAGGACACTTCATCAAATATCTGAGGAAAGTTTTGAAATTGTAGAATTTAATTTCTCAAGATCTATCATCTCATTTTCAATGTTCTTAAAAACATTATTATTATTATTCATGTAAGGTACCATAACTATATAATTATTCAATTCTTAGTAAAGTATCCTCATTATTTGATGTAATATCATTTTCTTC
The DNA here is from genome assembly GCA_963277665.1 of Viscum album. Taxonomy (NCBI): domain Eukaryota; kingdom Viridiplantae; phylum Streptophyta; class Magnoliopsida; order Santalales; family Viscaceae; genus Viscum; species Viscum album. The sequence goes on along the minus strand of OY728128.1, from coordinate 836,230,968 downwards.
AAAATAAGTAGTGGAACATTCATCATATAAATATGTATAATTTTAATTAAAATTAAAATATGTTAATGAATCATTGAATACCTTATACATGTAGCATTTTTGGGTATTTGGGGTATCCATATAAAAGTCAATATTTTTTTACTATCATTGTTTCTATCATAATAATTTTCTATAGAACTATCTCCACCACTTTCACTCCAAGGGTATAAACAATTTAGACTTTTCTTACCATTTTTATAGTATAATATTTTATCTTTATTATCATTTTTCTCCAACCATGTAAAATTCAGTATGATGTGACCTAGTTTCTTACATTTATAACATATCATCTCAGAAGGATTCTTCTAATCACTTCTCTATTTTGGATTTTTCTTGTATTTTTGATGAAAATTATTATTTCAAACAACATTTTCTATTCCATCCAGAAGTTGGGAAATTTCATTATTGATCTCTTCTGATTAATTACTTTCAATTTCAAATTTTAATTTATTCTTCTTTTAATACCTAGGAAAATTTTCAACTGGTCTATATTTTTTTAGGGAAGTAGAAGTAGAATCAAAAGATACTGCATTTTTATTTTTTTTATTTTTTTATACTCCTTCCAATATGCCCTCATATTGTTTGAGAGTAACAACATGATAACCTGAACTCAAATTTATAATATTATTTTTCTCATCAAGATCATTTCTCTTATATTACCATTCATTTGGAATGATATCAAAAATATCCTCAACCAACTACTCATATTCTAGGTATTTTTCTCTAACTAATAATAGACTATTGAAAATGTTAATAAATCTTAATTCTTATTTTAAATTAATTATCCTAAAAGAAAATATAAATATCTATAATTATCTCTTAACATTTCTCTTCTTGTTTCCACAACTTTGGTAGTTCCAAAGTCAGTTTCTTCATGCTTCTTCAAAATTTTGTTAGCAGTTTCGTAGGATGACATTTGATTGTATATATATTTTTAGTCATTGAAAAAAAAATAGTATTTATAACATTATATTTTTTCTTATAATCAAGTTTAACTTATCTTTTGAATGTAGTAACTTCCTTATCCATAATTTTATATATTCTATTCAATATAAAAAAATTAACAAATTCATTATTTATAAAAAAAATCAAGCAATCTATCCAATAATCATAATCAGTACCATCAAATATAGGTGGTATTCTTGGATTTATATTTTCAATTGTCCCAACAGAAAAACCTTCCATATTAATAATAAAGATACTCTTTTACAAAAACACATTATTATAATAGTTTATAATAAGTAAAAAAACTAACTCTGATACCAAATGTAGGATCTAAAGTGCATATATTTTACTATAAGTGGCAGGGAATTTTAGTTTATAAAAATAAATCCTACATTTTTACCAAACAAAATTAAGAATGTTATCATATTAGTATTCATAACCATTAACATTATAATTAGAGTTAGAAAATTTTATAACATACAGTATAATCTTTTCTATATAGATGCACAGTGGAATAACAAACTTGTAAAAATAGGTTATAACTATCTTTATAAAGTAAGTCATAAAACAAAAAAACATTATAAAATAGATTATACACTTTAAACATTAGTGTAAAGGAATTAAATAACCCTACCTTTGGGTATCCATTATATTCACCATATCATTGGGTCTTCCTTCCTTTCCACAAAATTCATCAATCACAAAGATCAGGCATACTTTTTCCCTTAGCCTCAGGAACCCTTGATCAAATGATCTGTGTATCCTATATCTTCATTAACAATGGAATCCATCAATAAAACCATATCAAACACAATTATTACAAAATAAAAATATCTTAAGGTATTTATAAATGAATCCTCCCATTAGATTCCTTAATAAAAATACTTTCTAAAAGTTAAAATGAAGCACTATCAAGTAACCTGATATTACTAAAACATCATTGAATCTTTTCATATTCAAATTTTTTAAAACATCACTCCTCTTATAATTCATATTTATTTATATGAACACTCATAATGGTCATATTATACATATCTCAGAGGTGGTTTCAATGACACTAGAAGAGCCTCTTGTAATTATCAGTACATATTCCTTTTCTGATATTCATTCTCATATACCCCAGTATAGTGTAAAATGGATCTATTCAATAGAATGGAATGTATTTTTTTAGAATAATTTTTGAAGATATATATCAGGAAAGTTAACAATATTACACTTGGAAATCATTTATACCTCCATTTTATATATTTTATCTAGTAGACTTGGTATAACTTAATATGATGTAATTTTTTATACTCTTTCTTTTAGAATTTATAAACCTTCATTTGGTGAACAGGTTTATGTCCTTCTGATGTACGAAGTCTATGTCCAAATGGTAAAGATGTTATTTCTTATATTTTATGTCCATAAAACATTAATAATTTTTTTCTATTGTAAATGATAGACTTCATCCAATGAAATAAATAACATTCCTACAAAAACATCATAATAGAATATGATGTAAAAAAGTTAGAAAATAATAAAATTTTAAGGAAGTGGATTTTGATTATCAAAATTAAGTCTAGAAAGTGTTGAAATTATAATTTCAACTCAATAATAAACCTGAAAAATCATTCTATGAATATATATTTTGAAATTGTTGTTGGAATATTTACTCTTCTAGGATATAGTATTAGATGTATAGTGGATTGGTAAATATAACAATTCTTAAAAAAATTACCCACAATGAGTCCAAACATTTACCTATAAACCCATCAAAAACATATCATTATATAAGAACCATTGTGACCAATATTGAAGTAGAGAGTGTGGTAAAATCCTATTAATGTAATAATCATTGGGAAATGCATATTGAAGGTTCAAAATAAAATATAATGATGTCGGGATATATATTAGAAAATATTGAAAATATTAAAAACATTTATAATAAAATATTAATGTGTTAATCATAATAATGATTCACAAATAAAATAACTTTATAGAATAAACAAAATGAAAGTCTCTTCTCTATGTCATCATAATACTATATTTCTATACTCATTATTTATTCCACATATATATATAATTTCATAAGATATAAGTAATAGAATATTTATAATTCTAGAACCAATTACCACATAATAATATATCCATACATATGTTTTATATTCATAAATATAAATTCACACCTCAACCATAAAATAAATTATGGTTAACCCTTTAGAGGGATTTTATATGTTTCATAAAAAATTAAAAAAGTGTGTTTAAGTATAAATTTAATGATAAGATATAATGAAATATAAATACTAATAAAAATATCATAAAATACTTCTTAATGTTTAAATATAGAAAACATGTAAAAATATATACATAAACTATCAGAGGATGGTAAAAATAAATTGGAAGAAATAAAACATAGAAAAAATATAGAAGCAATTTTCTTATAATTTTTGAATTGTGTGACTAGATATGAAATAAGAGAGGGTATTAAAATTAAATGTAAAGACACATGATAGAAAAAATAAATATCATATAATTTGTTCGTATTATAAAATTTATAAAATTTCATGAGGAATCATGACAATGAAAACTTGAAATAACATAGATAGAAAAATTAAGGTGAAATTCTATAATGATTTATAAGGTACAATGTAAATAAAAAAATCTAGATAATGGGGAATTTTATTTTAAATATATATAAAATAATATAAAACTAATAAATATTTTTAATTTTTATATGTAAACAAAAACACATGGCATATAATAAGATGACACTTCAAGAAAAAGAAAGTTAATTGAAATGAATTCCCATTACTTCATGTCCTGAATAGCATATATTGAGTGCCCTATATTTTATATATATTTTTATTCATGTCTAGTGTTAGTTTTAGAGAAAAAAGGGTAAGATATAAGGTTTAATTTTTAGATAGTTTCTATGTAACTCCAAAACCCGTAATGTTATAAGAAAACACATCATGGGTAGTTATGGCAGTGAATAATCTTAATAATGTTTTGTGGTATATAGGTTGTAATGAATAATGATATTAAATAATGACATGAATTTAAAAAACATATCATGGTTTTTGAGAAATTTTCATGGTTAGTTAAAAATAAAATTGTTCTTAGGTAATATTTTAAGAAGATTTTTCTAAATTAATGGGATTTTAGATAGATAAAAATTATTATATTATTAAAAACAAATTATAGTCAATTTTGGTTTACTTTTAGTAACATAAATTTTCAATATAAGGAAGGTGACATGTGAAATATCAGCATACAGATATGGTAGATCCCCAACCCCACCTCAACTATGTCAAGGGATATCAACTGGTGTTGAGGTATCTAAACATATATGGAAGGAATTACCACTATGAGAAAAAAGTTTCCTACTGAAATAAAATCAAACATGATAAATTCATAATATAAAATATATAACTATATGAGTTAAGGAATAAAATTCATTAAATCTATTCAATATCTAGAAGAATACCACAATAAGATATTCAATTCAAACAAATACATAAATTAAATATACAATAATACCATAAGTTCCTATAAAATAATAAAAATATTATTACAACCAATATAATCTCATACCAAATCACCCCCAATATGTTCTTTATATTCTACATTGACATAAGGTAAAGGTGAAAAAGTGTGCAAATGGGGGTGATAAATATTACTAAGTATGGTCATTCTATGTTGGGGATCGATCCATAGAAACAAAAATTAATATTAAAAAATGTGTGAGTAGAGTCCTAAATTGATAATTACCTAAAATAAAATTACTAAATTACATAACCATATAATTGTAATTTTTTTTCGGATCAACCCATTTATTAAATATGATAGTCTACAATAAAAAATTTTGTGTACATAAATTACTAGACTCTATGTATTAGGAATAAATAAGATCCCTCATTAATTATTCTTGCTGAGAGGTCCTCAATACCTAGGATCCTACCCCTGTTTTGATATTATAAAGACATTGGATTTTGCATATAATTATTATTAATACTTAGGATACATTCCCCATTTTCCTTCTATGTAAACTTGATATACCCAAAGAGGGGTTATTTTTATGTCACTCAAGAAATCCATATATACATTATATTATAAAATGGCATCATTACACATCTATTCATATGATTATACAGAATGAATCACCCTAAATTAACCATATTGAGATACCATAAGACAAACTCTATTCTCATCTCATACCAAAATTATAACAGATATCCAGTCTTCCTCATACCCAAAGTTATTGTAAATACTAATACTGATATTTAATCTACTTTTAACATTTTGATGTTAGTGGGAAGCCCTAGTGATCCTATGTATCACCATCCATATCGATCCTAAAGATAATAGGAAGGAAGTTCAGAAACAACCAGGTGAAATCATCATTCTCAAACTAAGTTCATTATTTAATATTATATTGTATATGTATATACTATCAAAAGTTCCAACAAATATTTATAGGTAGATGAAAGTATGATCTTGGATATCTCCATATATATCCCCAATAATCCAATAGGTGAGTATTGAGTGTATTGACCAAATACCAACATTATCAATATCCACCAGACACAATACTACAACCAATACAAATTTTGGTAATACACACAAGAAATATCATGGATTAATATTACTATTTCTTTATCATAACTGAAGTTATTGTGTTCTCAGTCAGACCATAGTCTTCATTTCTTCACTAATAATTTTTTTACTAAAGCTTGGTATGTGATTCCTAAACATGAGAAGTATATATCCACTTTATTAGGAGAAACCATAAACTAATAAAGCTTTGTAATCCATAAGTAGTTCAATTTGATTTAATGAAAAATTTTAACCACTCATGTCACATAAATTTTAATTAAAAGAATTAAAGTATAATTATTTTTATTAAAATAAATAAATCATTTGATCCCACTATCTCATAAATTCATTAAACAAAATTTATTTCCATTACTTAAAATATCATTGATGAAATATCCCTTTAATATTAGAATAAAGAAACCTTTATCTCAAGATTTAAAACCACTACTAAAAGATATTTATCTAAATTTAACTTCTAAGAAAATGAAAAGTGTAAAAACTATATACTAATGGGTTTGTGGTTTTTATGAGGATCCTAATATAATATTAAAGAACTAAAAATCTCTTTCCAAATACCTCAAAGGTCTATAACCAAAATGGGTTCCAAGTGGTGCCCCAATTCACCCATCCATTTTACCCAATGCATGCCACACTGCCTCCCTTACACACCTTGCAATTGGTAATCCGGTCATTGATCGGACAACCTAGTGGCCTCAACTCATCTCAAGTTTAGATGCTTCCCAATATGAAGAAAGGAACATATAACATACCATCTGATTATTTTGATTAGATGTCCCTAATTTAATTGAACTTCATGCCCCATGTAACTGATGTTGTAACATGAGATATTGTCTGATCAAAATGATTGGATGACCCTGCTTGAGGTAGGCCCATGTTTCAATGTGCCTGAAAAGGATATGTGGGATGAAATTTGATCATTTTTATTGAATAACCAAGTGCCTCCCCCACATTGTATTATATGGATTTATGGATTATCCCCTTCCTAGGACTAACACGACAACTTCTCCACCATTATATTGAAGATAAAATGACCTCAGAACCTCCCACACAAGCAACCAATATGTGTTCCATCATTTCAATTTTCCATAATACACAGCGGTTTATAGATATAAAATTTTCAAAATTCTTCCATAATCACACAGTATCACTATCTCAACATGAGAATTAAAAAAATGAAAATTATTTGTTAAGAATTAGAATATCAATATTTAAAATTATAAGAAGAATATGATAACCTATAAATTTTCTCTATAATATAACAACCAATCCATTAATTAATTTTTTTAAAAATAAGTCTCATTAGGTACATTTCATCAATATCCAGGAAAAAATATATGATATTTAAAATAATTCTACATGAATTGATTAAAATTTAAAAATTATCAAAAAGAAGTTTTAATATATCTGTATACTGTCACTAAAAATACACTTTATTTAGATATAAAATTTTTGTTATTTGAACAATCATGTTAAAATTATAAACATTTATAAACCATGCATCAAGAATTTATTTTATTAAACTTCAAAGATAGATTTTTTATATTCCAAACTTCTATATAGGTTAAATCAATTTACTCTCTTTGGATTATAGAAAATTCTATACCATTATTTTAATCATGATTTATAGATTATTATACATCAATTTCATTTCAATAAATGTTGATTAAGATATAGAACATAAATAGATTTTTTAAATAATTTCAAATCTAAACAAACAATGTAAAATTTCAATGAACCATACCTCTAACTCTTAACAATTCCATATTTTCTCCTTGGATGACCCCCCTTTGACCATCGTTCTTTATAGATAACATGGGGATAGATTTTTCATTGAAAAATACAATAATGGGGTATGTATAGAGACTGTTTGATAATATTATTAAAATAATAATAAAATTATCATTATTCTAACAACACTAAAAAATACCAAATACTATCTATATCTATAAAAATATTTAAACATACACCCAAATAAAAATCCCATGTTCAAAATTTAAAAAAAGAATCCCATTAAAATCATGAGATCCCAAAAAGATATTAAATTTCAATTTTACCCTTATTAGAGCATTATAATTAATTATAAACACTCCAAAAACATATGGCCTCCACGGAGGATCAAATTACATATTCAAGAGAAATCTAGGATATTACCACCTCCCCAGTTTATGACTATTTACCCTCAAAAAATATGTATATACTAAATACCATTTATACATCACCTAATTGAATAAATGAGTGTATTAACCCCACTCCTCATTTATCACTCCCACTCTAGGAAAAAGTGGATTTAATTAGCAGTGGTTTTCAAAACAATAGCTAAATGTTTATTTTTTATTTTTTTACCAGCAATTTTAGAAAACCACCACTAAATCATGGTACTCTATTAAAAACTATAAGCATTTATTTATGGTTTTTTAAAATTGATTAAAACCATTTATAGTTCAAAAATTATTTTTTCTAAAATTATTTTTTTAATTTTAATGTTGTCTTTTAAAAAACATCAGTAATTCACACTGGTTGTTGAAACCTGACGTGAAATTAATGATTTTTAATAATTAATCAATAAATTAATTAAATTTTATTAATTCATAATTATTTATTATTTAAAAAATAAAAATATTTATTTATTATTTATAATTATTTGTTATTTGAATTTTCAATTAATTTTTTTAATTATAGTTATTATTTAGTAATTATTTTAAATAAAAATTAATTATCACTTATTTATATATTATTAATTATATAATAATAATTATTTTTTAATTATTAATGATTAATTATATATATACATATAAACACACACACACACATATTGAAACCATGTGTGAAATATCCTCACTTAACTAATGGTCTAAGAGAAGTTTAAAATCAGTCCTTAGCTTCAAATAAAAATAACTTTTTATCTAAATGTATGTATTTATATAATACTTATTAAATAGAATATTAAGAAAATAATCACCTTCATATTGGATAATAATATTGTAATACATAATAATTGAAAAATTATTAATTTTCTAAGAAAAGTTAAAAATAATAATTCAAATTGAAATGACCAAAACTATTAATCTAGGTGTCCATTTAGTCTCCATGACCTATAAAATCAAATCATGTGAAAATATGTATGACATTTATGACTGGGAAAATTTTTACACTATTTTTTATTGGCAAAAAGATTTCATGAAGACTTCCAAAACCACATTTTAATTAATATGTATTTTAATAGTTGATATTTTGATGATATTTAATATCCGTTTAAGAGGGAATTCATATCTTTTTTTGGTGTTTTATAAATTTATTCCCTAGGATTATATTCTTACTAATAGGATTGGTGTTGGAATTTAAGTGGTCCTCTCTCTTTTGTCTTTTCTTATGTGTCTTTTCTACCAATGATTTTATTGCCATAAAGAATCTTAAATACATCTCTCATGGAAATGTCAAGGGTAGAATTTTGATATAATTCATGTTTAAAAATTAGTGGTCATGGAAATTTCGTATGGGTTATAGTTCTAGATTAGAATTGTGTGTGTGTGTGTTTATGTATTTATAGGCATTTATATGTTTGTGTGTGTTTATATATATATATATATAAATACACACACACATATATATGTACTTTTGTATAGCCATGTCTGTGTGTATATATTTATTATTATTTTTATATTTTTATATAATTAAATTTAATTATATATCTGTTTATTTATTTACATTTATTTGTATTTTTATATATTTATAGATATTTATATGTATTCATGTATATTTATATACATAATTTTTAATATTTATATTTATATATATTTATATGAATTTAAGTATTTATATATATATATCGTTATATATATTATGTTGGTATATATATAAATATTTATATGTAAATATATATATATATATGTTTATATTTATATATAATTATTTGTATATATATTCAATTATATATATGTGTGTATTTATATTTCTTTACATAATTTTATTTATAGTTCTATATATTTAAATATTTTTACATGTATTTGTGTATATTCATATTTACTTATAAATATATCTATATATATATATTTGTATATATTTGTATATATTTATATATATTATATGTATTTATATGTGTGTGTGTGTGTTTGAATATATATAAATATATATATTTATGTATATTTATATATTTTTAGGAATATTTATTTATATTTATATATTATTCAATTTAATTATATATGTGTATGTATTTTTATATATTACTGTATATTTATTTATAATAATGTGTATATATATGTGTATTTATATATGTGTGTGTGTGTATTTCTATATATTAATAAATATTTGTATGTATTTATATTTATATGCAATTATATATACTTTGTGGGTCTATATATGTTTGTGTGTATATATATATATCTTTGTGAGTTTTTGTGTATGCGTATTTATATTTACATGTATTTATTGGGGTGTTTCCATGTTTTGAGAGTTTCTATCTCTAAGGTGATGTAGTTATTAGGGATTCTTCTCGATGGAGAATCTCTCTTTCCCCTGAAATCCTTGTGATTCAGGGACACTTGATTCTATGGATTCGAGTTCTAATGTTGTCTATAATGCCTTGGTTGGGAGCAATTTGACTCATTTGAAGTTGAATTCAATAGGGAAGGATGTGTCGTATGTCTTAAATAATGATTATGGTGCTTTCACTTTTGATAAAGATGTGAATTTATTTTTATCAAATCACATAGATGTGCTTAAGAATTTTTCTAAGATAGTTACAAGGAATGCCTACATGGATTTCATCAAGGATAATTAGATAATCCTTGAGGAATGGATTATCAAATGTAATAATATTATCATTTTTCACCTCAAAATCTCCTAAAAGGGAAATTCCTGAATGATAGAATATATAAAACACCATCTTCTATCCACTTCAGGTTTTGATAACTATAAATTCACATAAAGTGGTAAGGAAATTTTTCATAAGGTATTCCCTTAAATGGATCACAATTTTAAGGAATGGGGACTTGATTGTGTTTCTATTAATCCAGTGTTCTTGAGAATTCAATAATGGGACCCTCTATTTAATCTACATCTAATGAAAAAAAATTGTTACCAAAATTTATATATGCATCTATGGGCTATTTTTTTTCACAGAAAAATCAACTAGAATGTTTCATTTTTATATTAGGGTACCAATTAAAAATGACCAAGAAATATAATTTTATAGGTATGGAAAATTTTATAGAGTTCTTATTGAAGTGAGTTTTGTTGATTCTCTGGTTGACACTAATATTCTATTTGCCTAAAAATATTGCTTTGAATTAAGTATTGGTTTGGATAAATTTCCATATTTTTGAAAAAAATATTGTTTCATTGGTCATTCTATTTATTTTTTTCATATAAATTTTATGTTTAAGAACTGTCACATATATGGGCACTATATTTCCAAATGTAAACATTAGTTTACAATGAATGGAGACATATTTGAATTTAATCGTAAGGATATTTCAACCAATCCTAAAGTTTCTAATAAAGCTTGTGGAATATCTCACTCAAAGTAATGGGGTGGGATAACTTCTAAAATCATTGAAAAACATAAGGGTAAATCAATCTAGTGGTTACCAAGGAATAAAGTGTATACTTCTTATGCACAGATGGTGGCCAATTCTGAACAGTATGGATAGGTTTCTCAAGACTCTAATCCATATGGGAAGGAAGGCCAAAGAGGAACCCCCTCTAGGATGGAACCTACATCTATTGGACATGTTATAAAATAGGGTAAAATGGGAATTATTCCCAGGCTACAAAATATATGGGAAGAAAAATAAATTTTATTAGAAGATCACCCCTTTCTGTGAGAGTGGGGAGGATCCTCAATCAATTTATAACTTGTAATAAGAACATACTAATATGTATATTCATTATTTATCTAAAAAGGATAAGAAACCAATTTATGTTATCTATTTTTATATACATTATAATATGACGATGGATAAGAAAATTTAGGACCTCAACTCTAACAGAAAACAGGACAGAAATCCCACTAGACCTAGACATTTTTCTCGAGATATTGGAAATCAGGTAGTTTCATCTGCTCTTAGACCATGAAAATGATTTAGGATCAAGGATGCCAAATTTTTTGGATGAAATAAATTCATGTAAGGTGCGGGATCATCATAAAATTATGGAGTCATGGGTTGCTCCAAATGTGATAGAGGTAGGCTTTTATACAGTAGTTCCTAATCAACGTATACCTAACTCGGATAAGGTGTGGCTCGGATGGAACAATACCCTACTACTAATGTAATTAAACGACCTAAGTCCAAATAAATGTTAAATTTTTATCCAAAATTTTTCTCTATACTTAGATCTCTTAGATTTTATGAATTTCATGGGATTTAACTTGAAAACCTAGATATGGTTGGATGAAAAAACAAGAGGAGATCCTATCACATCCATACTAAACCTGGAACTAAAAATGGTGTATAACTCATTTTTAATCAAATGTAGGAATCATCATAGAATATTGTAGAATCCAAATAATACTCACTCAAGGACCATGTACCAACATAGGACGTGTTTGGACATAAAGAATAAAGATGACATGAGACCGAGAAAAAATTAGTACTGGAGGAACCTTAAGAAACACCAAGTGGGAAGTAGGAAGTATCAGGCATGGATAAACCAAATCCTTCATGGAAGATGAATATTAGGAGAAGTGTTCATCACCAAACTTTTTGAGGGGGTCCTTAAGTAGGTGTAGTCGACATAAAAAAAATATGAATAGTTTTTTCTCATTTAATGGAATTTTATTGTTTGTTTCTCTTTGGTGGTATTGTATATTCCCCACCATTTCAGGTATTTGGTTATGCTTCGTGTCACACTCCTTGAACTAGAAACCCCCTTATACTCTGGTGTGTTTATGTATTTTATTTTTAATAAAAACTTTCGGGGCCATAGGCATAGACTTCCAAACCCATGGTCCGTGTCATTTTTTATTATATTTTATTATATATATAGTTGTATTTGTATTATTTTTCTGTATTTATTTATAATTACTATCTATTTATGTCCACTTATTTAAAATTATATTTAATTATATATATATATATTTATGTATGTATGTAAGTATTTATGCCTAATTATTTATATTAATATATATTTATATGTATTTATATTTATATATATTTATACATATTATATGAGTATTTAAATATATATATATATATATGTATTTATCTATGTGTATTTATATGTGTGTCTGTGTATATTTATATATAATTTTATTAATATATAATTGTATTTATATAAATGTGTGTACCTATGGACTTATATATATATATATATATATATTTATTTATTTATATAATTAAAAATTTAGATTAAATTTATGTACAAATATATATGTACTTACATGTATTTATCTGTATATATATAAGTGTATTAAAGTATTTTTAGTCACCATATGAAGGGATTGGTAAATTAGTAAAGGCTTTATAGAATAACAAAGAGATAAGAGGTTCAAATTACACTCTACACATAAATATACACTTAATTTTGAATGGTGAGAAATAAAAAATAAATAACAAATGATAAATGATAAATGATAAATAATAAATGATAAACATTAAAAAATAAACAATAAATAAATATTGTAAATGAAAAAAATAATAATAAATAAATTAATGATAGATGCTAATATTTTAGTGGTGATTTTTTAAATTTCCAAAAATAATCTTTTTAAAATCATTGGGTAAAAAATTTAAAATAGAAAGGCTACCAAAAAACTAGAGTAAAATAATTCATAGTATTTTATTAAAATAATTATGAAATAATCACTAACATGGATATACACGATGTTTTCATCAAGAAATCATTAATTATTTAGTATTGGTTTAAATATATTCTTAAAGATAAAAAAACTATCGCTAAATGGTATTTTTAGTATATCACTAATTTCTCTATTCTACTCATCCATTCCTCTATAACACCCTAAACAGAGAGAGTTTCTAACCTCATAATGCAAGTTTATATATATCTTATATTTATATAATATTTACTATAAAAGTTCCATCCATCTAAAGATCCAATTCTCCTAAAGATTTTATTTCTTCTCTAACTCAATCTAATATCACAAAAGGCCCCACAAATCTCAAAGATATTTTTCTCCTATATCAAACCCACACTTCCCAATCCATGGGAAAACGTTTTAGAAACATTATCAACCATTGGGGACTCTAATGATATCTGATACAATCAATGTATCATTTCTACCAACTTTGAGATATCCTCATATACCCCAATATCAACTAGACTATACCTATTATACTATACACCAATTTTGGGTCTAAAATAACCTCCAAACATTCTCTAGTATAGGGTTGATCTCTATATGATCTCTTATTTAAATCTCAAAAAAAATTCATACCTAGAGTAGAGTGATAGAAATTATTATATGAAAACTATGTCATGGGTATATTATTACTCCATAAATCTCCAAAGTCTAAGACACATTACTTCATCATGTTCTCAAATTTTTGAATAGTCATATCCATTTACCCATCAGTATAGGGATAAAAATATATACATAAACATAAAATCATTTTAAATTACTCTTATAAACCATTCCACCACATTGATGTAAAAAATAAATCCCAATCAAAAACTATTTTCAATGAAACTCTCGGAAACATTAAAATCCCATCAATATGAACCTTCCATGAATGATATAATATTAACTTATATTGAATGGGTAAGAAAGGTTAACATTTCTTTATCTAATTTAAAAATACCTCAATTGTAACATCCCCCATTCTACGACCATTAATCGATGTTGGACTGAAGATCACCACAGGTACGTAGTCATTCCTCCCTTTACACTAGAGTATGGAAACCAGCAGCACGTGTTTATGGTGCTTCAGTGGAAAGACTATATCCACATATAATAGTGGAATTAATAGTATAAATGACATCAATTAGATACAACCAAATAAATATATTAATCATACATCCTTAAAAATGGTAATAAATAACCATAAACCCAAGACAAATAAAAAAGATAAACATACAATTTCAAGTAATCATACTTCCCAATGAAGTTCATATAAATAGATATCCCAAAAAGTAAAATATAAAAAAACTAGGTCATTACTCCAAAATGCTCATGAGCCCTGTCTTGGTATAATTACAACGCTCCATCCTAGAATTCCTAATCAACCATCAGTCATCGGGTTCTTTCCCTTATCTAGTTCTTAAGTCATGAACTCTACTCATGTACCTACAATATCCTGATAAGGGTGTGACTACAGCTCAGAATTCCACCACAGATAGTTTTAATAATTGTGGGTTTTTCAACCTGGTACACTCTAAATAGTAATCATACTATGTTTCCATACGACCTTAAGCATTCCACCCCATATGAAAAATAATTTTGACTAGAATAAAGGTTTAATTGAGTGATAATGAGGAGATTATAACCTCTAGTGATAAAATTTAAAAAAAAAATAACACAATCGAAGCGACTAATCAACCATAGAAAAAAAATTATTAAACAATGACAACAATTATCCAAAAATACACATTTTATAACCCAGATAATAATTACATTTCATTCTAGTCATAAAAAAATTAAATAAAATCACCTTTCGGCTGATCACATATGTACAAGAACAAAATAACTCAAAATATCGTGATCCTGACACTGAAGAACCACCTCGTCTAATTTCTAAAAACTATGCCATCATGACCAAGCACCATTTTCATGACCATGTCTTTTATGCTCTTAATTTCAAGAATCTTCCCTTACCTGAACTTAAAACATCAAATTTTTCACACATCTTGAAGGGCCCATGTAGGGTTAGAGTATAAGATCATCTGACCACCACCAACATTGTCCTAATAATATATCCACACATATATCATTGTGTGGAAAAGGTCAAATAAAAAAATGAATCTCATATCACATATCATGCTCAAATCATTCTCTACTAGCCCTAAGGCTAGTTTAACCTACATCATCAATTTCCAGAGTGGAACAATACATCCACTATTTGTTACACTTGATGAGTCCACATCCTTTAAACAATTTCCAATCCACATAGTTCCATGCTCCATCCATCACCACATAATCTATATGAGTCATTATAAAATCCTAGAGGTATACTCACAATACATATCAGAAGTTACTATGAATTTCATATCCTTTATGAAATCTCTTTCTCAATATCCCCATGAACTTAAATCATGACAATATTCATTCTTTCCAAGATCTTAACCCAATAGCCTCAGCATAAATGGTGATCCTCCTGCCACCAATATGTTGTACCAAATAACCCCATCCATGACCTTCTCTAGTGATAACCTCCTCATTACCAATAGTTAACACCATCACTTATCTTGTTTTACCTATAGAGACCACCAACAACAAAAAGTGTTCAACACTACCTTATGTGTTTAATCATGTCTACAAACTACCCCAATGGCTCTCTTCGCCTCCCATGATGAGTGGAATCACCAAAAATACAAGTCCACAAAACCATAGAAATTATATCCCCACCTACAAACCATGTCACTAACCATAACTAATGTTCAATCCCATTCACTTTATCATGAAAAACAATTATTCTCACTTATTATGACTAACCACACCCATAGTTTCTCACTACATGAGTAACATATTCCCACAGAACCAACTCAACTATCACAATATTTTATAAATTTACATAAATGGAATCCTACTTACACACCAACCAAAAAATAACACATGACACCTTTCATTTTGTATCATGTTCTTCCATACCATTTAACACATGAGAATACCCTCTAGTATCTCCAAAGAACCAAAAAAACTCAGTGCTGCACATACCTAGTCTCACCCAGACCACTCCCCTCATGCCTATTTACCATGCATCACATAAAAAAATTATAAATTATGGATAAATATGGGAATTTAAAAAATTATTCTTATATATTATTAATCATTCAATATTGGTCTATTATTTGATCTAAAATGAGTAGAATTAGAATAGCATAGAAAAATAAGAAAATAGATCATAATTCCATAAATGGAGAGAAATATATAGGTAGTGAAAGAAAGAGATAAATGTATCTTACGAACTATTATCATTTCCCCAAGAAACCTCATGAAATGAAAAATTCCAAGATCCATCAATAAAAGAAGAAGAATCCCCACACAAAACCAAATAATGATAGGGAGGGAATGTTCGCTATTTAAGGTCGACTGGACTTCCTAAAACCCACCTATATCTATTTTATTACAGTTTTAATTAAATAATTATTCAAAAAAACTAAAAAAATCACACTAGAGAGCTTCATGACGTGACTTATCATTTCATTCCATGAATAAGTCTAGGTTGGGGGGACCTCCCCTCTAGTTGACTTTTTTAACAAGGTAAAGTATAGATTTGTGCGGTGAACTTATATCAACCAATCTATTCTCACAAAAACCTTTCATGATCTATCATCGACTACTAAAATATTCAAAACCAAGTATAATGTATGGGTTTTTAGTAAACATTGACTAGGTATACTTTAGGTTTTTAAAACCTACCCACCATATAATAGCTCATCCCAATGTTATTTCAGTAATGTACTAAGCCAAGAACTTATCTATATTAAGCATTCCACTATCAATTTTCCAACTATGAGATGATTTACATTGCATTTGTCTCATCCCAAATATCTATACTTCCCCAGATACACAACACAATAAATGAATTCCTTCATTTGGAACTCCCCACCATAGAAATTACCTATCAGTTAATGTGCCAACCAAATTCCCAATAACACAGTGGCACTAGACTGACCATCATCCTAGAACACCCACATTAAAACAATCATGCACTATCATTTCCCACATACCATAAAATTTTCATTTTATAGCCATATCCTACATGATGTCTATAAAGTACCCCACTGATCTTGATGCTCATGAAAACCCCATATCATATATAATTCTTATATAATCCCAAATCTCTTTGGATTCCCATACGACTCTCACATCACATATGAAGCCTTCATAAATCCCACATCACATTTGATGTCCATATATTAACTTGTACATAGTAAATTCACTTTTTATATATAACCCTCAGGCACTATCATTCATTATACCAAACCCAAAACCATAGTCACATGCTCACATTGTTCCTCTAACTATCATTGGATATCTACCATGATAAAAATATCGATCCTCAATAGAATTTAGTTGGATTGAATTCTAACTTCCCTCCCTCCCAAGTCATACTCACTACCAGCTACATCTCCCACTACTGGGTATCCTTCCCCCTACCATATCCTCCATGTGTAAATGAATCCTAGCTATAAGATCCTAGTCCTAGTACCATCCCTACATCAGATATTTTTGGACTTGGTTCCTGACTCCTGATTATCTATGCGATATTCCAATAAAACTACTCTAAATGTCTTATTTGGTCACATGATCGGCACTCCTTTAGTATCCAATCACATATATCTTTAATGGTTCTCATATACCCAAACTAAAAACATTTCATGGACTATCCATTCTATGGTGGGATCCTCAAGTCAATAACCTCAATACCCTATTGGGTCTCCCCCAAAACCGGCTTCTATCTACCTAGATCTCTACTTAGTATGTAATGCCCTGACCCCAGTTACCTAGAGTTGGTGCATTATTACATAACATTGGAATGATCACAAAAGATCAAGTCTCGAAAGACTGATTAATTTAGTAGTCTTGGAAACACTATATACATTCATAAGTCTTACATTACATGATAAACTGAAAAACTACAACAACATAGTCTTCGTAGTCCACACTCATATCCCCTCAGATTATCCCTATAGGTCAGTCATAAAATACTTCTTCACATCCTGGGAAAAATAAAACATAGAAAGGGGTGAACTCAGATGCTCAGTAAGGATAACAATATAGCGAAAACATTCATAAATAAGCACAAACATTTAAGGCAATGTATAATTAAAACAAAAGCCTTTTAAACTTGAACTTCAGCATAATATGGAAAAATTGAAATGAAATAATTCCATTTACTTATTCACATGGATATTCTACTAGTCAAATAATCGCATTCGATATCAATAACCACTTTCATAATGATGGAATGCATAACGTCATACTATCATAACCACATAGTCAAGGCCTTGTGCCAAGACTACAAATAAGATTTTTTTTCAATTCCTTGTTCCAAGACACTAGTTTATCTCATGAGACCTACTGATGCATCGAGGAGCTATAGTGGGATACACCCTTCACTTACTAAGTCCAATGCATTCCTCATATGAACAAGTTTAAACATAACATAAACATTCGTATTAAAACTAGAATATGATATTTCTATACTTTCTCCATAAACCATGAATGGTATAAAAATAACACATCCATATTCAAACATATCACAAAACCTTCAATACAATATGGAAGGTTTGTATCATAATAAATCAACTTCAAATAAGCTTAAAATCCATCAAAGGATGTTGACATAGATGAAATCAAAACTATTTGAGAGAAATATATCTTTTTTGAAATCATTTAAAAGACACATAATTATAAAAGAAAAAATTTACTTTGAAAATATTCTTATAAGCTTGTAAGGGAAGCTTTGATGATTTTATAAGGGTGGAAAATATCCGCACTCACCGTATAAGTTAAAAAAATACATTCATACCTTAATTTTGTCGAAAAGGTTAAAAGGGACCTTGTTTGGAAAACGACGGAATGATTCCTTTATAAAAATCTTATAAAAAGTAAAAAAAGGGTATAAATGACTTTATCCCATAGTCTATAAAATATTAAAATGTTTCGAAATACATTTTTAAGAAACATGGATGTGGATGATAAAGAGTTCCCAGTAGATAATTAGGTATAAACAACCTTAGATAATGAAGAGATTGTATAATTAACCCTTACTTTGTACTTTTACTTGGTTAAGGGTAGGTTAAACTCATTTATAATGGTGAAATAATTGTTATTAAATTATACAAGAATAATATAAATTAATATGATATCATATATGATCTTTTAACATTGTTTTGTTAATAATATCTTGGTATTATCGTCGTTTCGGGTTTTAACGGATTCGTTTTCCCTAATATTATTTGTTATGTGAGTCATATTTGTTATGGATGGGATGTATTATATTAATATACAGAATGATATCAAGTATTTAAAAATTGTTTTTAATCATATAATGAAAATTATTCTTGAATGGATATGATGGGGAATGAATCTCATCGCGTTCGTGGAGACGGTAATCTGTACGTACACACGAGCGATAATGTCATTATTTGGATATTAAAATAATATATAATTGGATTTTATATCATATATACAGAATCATTATCATGATATATTTATTATTTACATGAATTACACATCATTATTATACCCGTCCAAATAATAATGTATTTAATAACAATTACACCACGACGTGGAGACGGTAATCCGTACGTACGCATGTATGGTGACATGTCATTCAAAGGATGGATAGAATAATTAATATGGTTGTACCATATTTATAATAACATCAAATTATATAAAAGATACTGGATTTATTATTTTAGAATGAATATAACAAAGAAAGAAGAATCGGAAGAAGAAAAGAACCTGAAAGGGGGTGGTGAAATTATTATCTCTTCTTCTGGTTCTTTCTTTTGATTTGATCAAAATGGCTCCATAAGTTGTCTTTATGACTAAAGAAATTCCTCTAGGTTGAAGTGAGGGAAGTTTATAGGGTATTTGGACAGATTTTGGCTGATCCAAAAGGCTTTGAAGGTGTGAATTTGAGAGAAGGGGGAGTGCCCTTTTATAAGAGGGGTGAGGGGAACCTTAGGAAAAGCTAGAAATATTATTTTATAATAAACTAATTTTCGGTTTATAATGGTTCCAAAATAGATTATTTATATTCTAAGGTGGTTATGGGTCGAAAACGACTCAACCAATAGGTTTTAGATAGGTTTGGGTCACTATATTAACTTTATCTTTTAGATTTAACTCTTAGATAAATAGTTTGACATTTACCATGTCTCTTTGTATTTTTATATTATATGGTTAAGAAACTTACTATATACTTCCAAGAGAACCCCAAGTGGTTAATTAATTATACACATATCATTATATAATTCATTTTTCCAAACCTTATATTTTTAGGAATAGAATATCAATTAATAATATAATATTTTTTTAAACTCTTTTATGTCAATTTTGACACTATTTGGTATTTTGTTTTTTCTAAATTCAAAACAACATTATTACTTCAAAAAAAAATCATCTAACCAACCCTAATATGTCATATTAACCTAGAAAATTAGTGTAATTTATAAAAAGTCTCAAATTACATTTATTTGTATATTTATAATATCAATTATTTTAATATTTCATTAATTAGGTAATTACTGTATCACCATTGTGTCATAAATAAATTAAATTATATAATGTCTAAAAATTATAAATAAAATATAATTATTCAGAAAATCGTTTTATCTTTGTAATAAATTTTTATAATTCAATTTATCTTATGTATAAATCTATATTAAAAATGTTTTAGTTGTAAAACTTTCATTTTAACTCTTTTAACTCTTCTTTGAATTAAATAATGATAAATGTCCTAATCTAATCCAAGTGGACCAAAGAGGTTCATATTTTATTCCTAAGGTTTTTTTGGTCGAATTATACTTAGACAATAGATTTAGGACATGTTTTATGGTAATAATAATATCATTTTTACCTTTATTTACCCTATTTACTTTTAACCGTGGTAAATAAAAGTAAAAAGTTACTATTCACCAAAAATTATTTTTATCTTATTAAACCACATTTTTATCCTTGATATTAACCGTGTATCTCGTATTTTTGAAATTCCACTCACATAAGTGGTAAAATTATGTTTTATGTTAATTTGCAAATTCTACTTGAAGGTGGGTGAAAGACAATGAAAATTTCAATAAAATTTTTATATATCTAAAATTATTATAAACTGACTCCAATGAATTACATTGAACTTATATAGGTATTATGTATATATTTTGACCAAAAATAAATTTAAATAAAATAAATAATTATTTAAATAAAAATTTCAGTTTTAAACTATAACTCAGTGTTTCTCATTATTCATCAAAAAATGAAAGTTTTCAGAAAAATACCAATAATTCACCCTAAGCTAATTTCAATATTCCGAATCCAAAAATGAAGTCCATTGTGAAAGATAAAATTTATAATGTTTAAAAAAGTGGGTATTACTATTCATAATAGCTAGTTTGATTGGTTGTGGTGTGTGTTAGAACTCAAAGTTGCGTACAACACACACTACTGTATTATTCAAAGAGAAGCATACCGTGGAAACTTGGGGTGTTACATTCTCCCCTCCTTCAAATAATTCCGTCCTTGAAATTTCTAGAATATTACTGCATAAAAATACTCAGGTGGTTCTTCATCATATGTTCCTTGGGTTCCCACGTTTCCTCCTCCATCTTATAGTTTTTCCATAAAACTTTTACCAGATGAGTCATCCGGTTTCTCAGCACTTGTTCTCTTTTATCAAGAATCTTGATAGGCACTTCGCAATAAGACCAATCGGGTTCCAGTTCTAATTCCTCATAGGTGAGTACATGCATTGGGTCAGGCATGTATTTTCTCAATAGTGATACATGGAACACATCGTGAACTTTGGAGAGATTTGGCGGCATTTCCAAACAATAAGCTACATCCCCAATTCGTTCTAGAATTTCAAAAGGTCTTATGTACTTGGGACTCAATTTAAATTTCTTACTGAAATGTATAACTCCCTTCTATGGAGATACCTTCATGAAAACAAGATCTCATACCTGAAATTCCAAATCCTTCCTTCAGTTGTCATTATAGCTCTTCTTCCTACTTTGAGCTACTTTGATGTGGGTTTGGATTACCTTCACCTTTTACATCGTTTCCTCTAGAAGTTCTGGGCCTATGAGTTTTCTTTCACCTACATCACCCTTACAGGTTGGTGTTTGATATCTATTTCCATATAACTCTTCATATGGTGTCATCTGAATACTTTAATGGAAGTTATTGTTATAGTAAAATTATTCCCGAGGTAAATATTGATCCCACATACCTTGAAAGTCAAGTGAGCATGATCTCAATGTGTCTTCTAACGTTTGAATAGTCCTTTCTGATTTTCCATCAGTTTGGGGGTGGTAAGAATTTCTCAAACGAAGCTCAGTATCGAAGGCTTTCTGAAGACTTCTCCAGAATCTTGATGTAAAACGTAGATCACGATCAGAAACAATCGATAGGGGTACTCCATGAAGTCTCACTACTTTATTAATATATTCTTTTGTTAGACGTTCAAGTGGTATATCTTCTCTTATAGAAAGAAAATGTGATGACTTGGTAAGATGCTCAACAATGACCCTTATTGCATTATTCCTTCTAGGATTCTTTGGTAGTCCCATGAAAAATTCCAACATAATATTATCCCATTTCCACTCAGGTATGGGAAGAGGTTGCAATACTCCTCCAGGCTATTGCTTTCCTGCTTTCACTTGTTGACAAACCAAACATCTTGACACAAAATCAGCAATCTCACTCTTCATCTTGTCCCACAAAAAATGTTCCTTCAAATCTCTATACATCTTAGTGATACCAGGGTGTATAGAGAAATTGGAACTATGGGAATCATCCAACAATTACCTTTTTAGATTAGGTATATCGGGAATACAAAGTCTCTTCCCTAATTTTAAAATTTCGTATTCATATATGAAGTCACTCAATCTCCCATCATTCACAGCTTTAATCTTCTTTTGAAACTCTTCATCACTGGTTTGAGAACACATTATCCTTTCTAGTAAAGATGCTTTGGCAACCATTTGAAAAATTATTGATGTTTCACCTTCCATGGTGATTCCCATGTCTATATTTACTAGATCCATATATATAGGATCACTTTTAACTCTCATCTTGTTCAAAACTCCATGATCCTTTCTGCTCAAAGAATCTACCACTTTATTTTCCTTCCTCGGGTGGTAGTGTATTGTCCAATAACAATCCTTGAGTAGTTTAAGCCATCACATTTTCCTCATGTTTATTTCTTTCTGTGAGAAAATATACTTCAAACTCTTGTGATCGGTATATATCTCAAATTGTTCACCATATAGATAATGTATCCATATCTTCAAAGCAAATATTACACCACATAACTCAAGATCATGAGTAGGATAGTTTTTCTCATGAATTTGTAGCTCTCGTGATGCATAGGTAATAACCCTATCATTCTACATAAGGACACAACCATGTCCTTTATTTTAAGCATCACTATAAATAACAAACCCAGCATTCCCTGATGGTAGATTCAATATAGGAGCATTGACTAATATTTCATTCAGTTATTAAAAACATTCTTCACATTCTTTTTTCCAAACAAATTTCACCCCTTTACATGTGAGATTTGTTAATGGGTTATCCAATTGGGAAAAATTCTGGACGAAACATCGATAATAACCAGCTAAACCAATAAAACTGTGTACCTCAGTTATACTCATTTGTGCTGGACATTCTTGAATTGCTATTTTCTTAGAAGGATCAATAGAGATTCCATCCTCAAAGACAATATGGCCAAGAAAAGAAATCTCCAGAATCCAAAATTCACACTTGATAAACATCCCATATAATTCATGTCTTCTTAGAGTCTTGAGGATAATACGCAAGTGATTTTCATGATCTTCGTAGATTTTGGATTATACCAAGATATCATCAATAAATACCACTAAAAAGTCATCAAGATATTACTTGAAAACTCTATTCATTAGATCCATGAAAACAGAGGATGCATTAGTCATCCCAAAAGGCATTACTGTAAAGTCATAATGCCCATACCAGGTTCTAAATGCTGCTTTTGGAATGTCTTCCTTCTTCACACACAACTGATGATATCCAGATCGAAGGTCAATATTTGAAAAATATTGAGCTCCATGAAGTTGGTGGAATAAATCATCAATGAGAGGTAGTGGATACTTGTTCTTTATTGTTATAGGATTGATCTCCCTATATTCAATGCACAACCTCATAGGTCCATCTTTTTTCTTAACAAAAAGAATAGGGGATACACATAGAGAAACACTAGGGTGAATAAATACCTTATTAATAAATTCCTCTAGTTGTTTCTTTAGTTCCACTAATTCCACAGTGACCATTCTATAAGTAGTATTTGAACCAAGAAATAAATCAATAGAAAAATCAATTTCTAGTTCTAGAGGATGTCCAGGTAAATATTCTGGAAACACATCAACATATTCTCTCACAATAGTTACATCCTCTATTTGAACATTCCTTTCCTCACCCACAATCATTTCATTCTCTTCCTCACCAATAATTGAATTTAGTTAAGCTACTGGGGGTGGATCTAGATAAGAATTAGGTGGTGACGATTCTACTCTGAAGATAAGGTGTTCTTTATCATCATCATAAAAAATAGTAACCTCCTTCTTCTTATAATAAATATTCGCATCATGGTCCGAAATACAATCCCTACTGAGGATTATATCAATTTCAATCATGGGTATGACGATGAGATCAGCAGATAAAGAAAATTTATATGCCTTAATGGGAACTGATTCACAGAACTTTATAGCAATGATACATCTCTTTAGAGTTTTGACTGACAACTCCCTTGTTAAATAAAATTGGAAATATCTAATTTTCTTATCAAAATGGGAAGATATGAAACAATGCGATGATCCAGAATCAAATAAAGCATTTACTAAACTTGAGGAAACCATTAAATTACCTGCCACCATGTCTTTAAGAGCTTTTACCTAAGTAGTAGTGATAACGTAAGCTTGGACTTGATCCCTTTGCCTTTTCTGAGGTATGTTCTCCTAATTCTTAGGACATTCATTTTCATAATGTCCCATCTCCCTGCAATTGTAGCATTGAACATCGGTAGATTCTTTCTTCCCCTTGCAATCATGAGCATGTTGGCCTTTTTCACCACACTTGTAAAAGACTCTCATTCCCTTCAAGCAAGTACCGGGGTGTTTCTTCCCACATTTACTATAGGATGGATATTCAACTTTTCCCTTATTCCTCTTATTTACATTTCTAGATTGGTCAGCAGATCTCTTCTTCTCTTTCTTTGCTTTAAATTCGTAAGACTTAGAGAATTCATTTCCTATCTTGATAGCACAAGAGACAATATCTTCGTATGAAGAGAAAGATTGTGAGACTAATTCTCAATAGAGAAATGGTTTTAACCCATCAAAGAAACAATAAATATTACTTCTTGGATTATGTATATAATCTGCAGCATGCCTTACAACCTTGTAAAGTTAGACTAATACATTGAAACATTCTCATCCTCCTTTTGCCTCAGACTCAGAAATTGTCTTTCCATATCTGCTCGATGGTCATGAGAAAAGTATTTTTCTATGAAAATATCTTTAAACTCCCTCCATTCTATATTTGATAATTCATTATCTTCCTTCATGTTTTGAATCAATGACCATCATTGATCATCATCTCCAGTGAGGCGGTAAACTGCCAGGATAACTTTTTTCCCTTTCGCTACTCCCCAGGGTGTGGAATATTTTCTCTAAGGAATTTATCCACTGCTCAGCTACTAGTGGATTTGTACCCCCATTTGAATGTTGGTGGTTTTTCCCCATGAAGTGATCTAACATTGATCCTCCACACTATGGATTAGGGTGCTTCATACGGGTAAGGTTATTATTCATAACCTGAGTGAGTTGTCCCATTATGGTGATAAGTTGATCAGCACCAGTTGCATCACCAGATCTTCTATAATTATCTTGAGCAGGAGGGAAATCCCTACATGGAGTGCGTGCATTGATATAGTTTCCATTCCTTCCACAAGGCGCCATTTCTAAACAATGGTATAAACTAGATCAGTTTATGAATCAAAATACATAATTCCAAACTTGTAAAACACTTAACACAAATTGAACAGATTATGGATATAGTCCATAATCATAAAAAAATGTTTTCTTTGATGATGTATATACTCGCAAACCCTTCATAATGGTTTCTAAAGAAAATCATAACTATCCTAAGCATATCCCCTGGGAGTGTTGTAACCAAGAGTGCAGCAAGGCCTGTTATCGTGCACCAGTTCCCATTCGAGTCTAGCTCAAAGTGGTGTTCTCATGTTTCACCCATAGGTACATTTATGCCAGAACCACCTCTACCTACTCGTATCCAGATAGGGATGTATTTCTCGGAAAACTCACAAAATCTCTATAATACCAAAATTATAGGAAGTTCTTCTATAGTAATCCTCAAATTCCATCTTAGGTCTATGTGCTCTAATCAGAGTTTATCTAAATATAGCTTCCAAGGTTTTTACTAAACTTCCTCTGATACCAACTGTAATGCCTCGACCATAGTTACCCAGAGTCGGTGCATTATTACATAAAATTGGCATGATCACAAATTATCAAGACTCGAAAGACCGATTAGTTTAGTAGCCTTGGAAACACTAGATACATTCATAAGTCTTACATTACATGATAAACTAAAAAACTACAACAACATAGTATCCATAGTCCACACACATATTCCCTCATATTATCCCTGCAGGTCAGTCATAAAATACTTCTTCACATCTTGGGAAAAATAAAACATAGAAAGGGGTGAGCTCATATGCTCAGTAAGGATAACAATATAGCAGAAACTTTCATACATAAGCATAAACATTTAAGACAATGTATAACTAAAAAAAATCCTTTTAAACTTGATCTTCAACATAATATGGAAAAAATGAAATAAAATATTTCCATTTAATTATTCACATAGGTATTCTACTAGTCTAATAATCACATGAAATATCAATAACCACTTTCATAATGATGGAATTCATAATGCCAGAGTATCATAACCACATAGTCAAGGCCTGGTGCCAAGACTACAAATAATATTCTGTTAAGGCCTTGTTCAAAGACACTAGTTTCTCTCATGAGACCAACCAATGCATCGAGGAGCTATAGCAGGCTCCACCTGTCACTAACTAAGTTCAATGTATTCCTCGTATGAACAGGTTTAACATAACATAAACATTAGTCTTAAAAATAGCATACTAAATGTCAATAATTTCTCCATAAACCATGAATGGTATAAAAATAACACATCCACAGTCAAACATATCACAAAAACATCAATTCAATATGGAAGGTTTGTATCATAATAAATTAACATCAAATAAGCTTAAAATCCATCAAAGGATGTTGACATAGATGTAATCCTAACTATTTGATAAAAATAACTTTTTTTGAAATCATTTAAAAGACACATATTTATAAAAGAAAAAAATTACATTGAAAATATTCTCATAAGATTGTAAGGGAAGCTTTGACGATTTTATAATGGCAGAAAATAGCTGCACCCTCCATATAAGTTAAAAAAAGACATTCTTACCTTAATTTTGTCGAAAAGGTTAAAAAGGACCTTGTTTGGAAAACGATGGAAAGATTCCTTTATAAAAATCTTATAAAAAGTAAAAAAAAGGTATAAATGAATTTAACACA
Source organism: Viscum album (assembly GCA_963277665.1). Lineage (NCBI taxonomy): Eukaryota > Viridiplantae > Streptophyta > Magnoliopsida > Santalales > Viscaceae > Viscum > Viscum album. The sequence continues at coordinate 836,202,891 of OY728128.1, read as the reverse complement.
TAGTCTATAAAATATTAATAATGTTTTGAAGTAAATTTTTATGAAATATGGATGTGGATTGAAAAGAGGCCCCAGTAGATAATTACGTATAAACAACCTTAGATAATGAAGAGATTGTAGAATTAACCCTTACCTTGTACTTTTCCTTGGTCGATGGTAGGATAATATCCTGTATAATGGTGAAATAATTGTTATTGAATTATAAAAGAATCATATACATTAATATGATATCATATATGATATTTTAACATTGTTTTGTTAATAATATCTTAGTATTATCGTCGTTTCGGGTGTTAACAGGTTCATTTTACTTTATATTCTTTGTTATGTGAGTCATATTTGTTATGGATGGGATGTATCATATTCATATCTAGAATTATATCAAGTCTTTAAACATTATTTTTAATCATCTAATGAAAATTAGTCTTGAATGGATACGACAGGGAATGAATCTCATCGCATTCATGGAGATGGTAATCCATACGTACGCACGAGCAACAATATCATTGTTTTTATATTAAAATAATATATAATTGGATGTTATATCATATATACAGAATCATTATCATGTTATATTTATTATTTACATGAATTACACATCCTTATTATACCCATCCAAATAAAAATGTATTGAATAACAATTACACCACCACGTGGATACGGTAATCCGTACGTACGCACGTATGGTGACATGTCATTCAAAGGTTGGATAGATTAATGAATATAGTTGTACCATATTTATAATAACATTATAGTCTATAGAAGATATTGGAGTTATTATTTTATAATGGAAATAACAAATAAAGAAGAAGTGGAAAAAGAAAAGAACTTAAAAGTGGGTGGTGAAATTATTACCTCTTCTTCGGGTTCTTCCTTTTGATTTGATCAAAAGGGATTCTTAAGTTGGATTTCTGAATAAAGGAATTCCTCTAGGGTAAATTGATTGAAGTTGAGAGGGTATTTGGGAATATTTTTTCCAAGCCAAAAGGCTTTGAAGGTCTTAATTAGAGAGAAGGGGGAGTGCCCTTTTAAAAGAAGGGTGAGGGGCACCATAGGAAAAGCTAGAAATATTATTTTATAATAAAATCATATTCGATTTATAATGTCTCCAAAATGGATTATTTAATCTCTAAGGTGGGTATGCATCTAACACCACTCAAAAAATAGGTTTTAGATAGGTTTGGGTCACTATATTAACTTTATCTTTTAGATTTAACTCTTAGTTAAATAGTTTGACATTTACCATGTCTCTTTGAATTTTTATATTATATGGTTAACAAACTTATTATATAATTCCAAGATAACCCCAAGTGGTTCATTAATGATACACCTATAATTATATAAGTCCTTTAGATGAACCTTATATTTTTAAGAATAAAATATCAATTAATAATATAATATTTGTTTTAAAAACTCTTTTATGTCAATTTTGACACTATTTGGTATTTTGTTTTTGCTAAATTTATAAAAGCATTATTACTTCAAAAAAAAATCATCTAACCAACCATAATTTATAATATTAACCTATAAAATTAGTTCAATTCATAAAAAGTCTCAAATTACATTTATTTGTATATTTATAATGTCAATTATTTTAATATTTCATTAATTGGGCAATTACTGCATCGCCATTGTGTCATAAATAAATTAAATTATTTAATGTCTAAAAATTATAAATAAAATACCATTATGTAGGAAATATTTTTATATTTCAAATGAATATTTATAATCTAATTTTATTATGTATAACCCTATATTAAAAATGTTTTAGTTATTAAACTTTGATTTTAACTCTTAACTCTACTTTGAATTAAATAATAATAAATGTCATAATCTAATCCAAGTAGACTATATAGGTTAATATTTTATTCCTAAGGTTGTTTTGGGTTTAATTATTCTTATCCAATATAGTTAGGACAAGTGTTAGGGTAATAATAATATCATTTTTACCCTTAATTACCCTATTTACTTTTAATTGTGGTAAATAAAAGTAAAAAGTTACTATTAACCAAAAAATATTTTTATCTTATTGAACCACATTTGACTCCTTGACATTAACCGTGTCTCTTGGATGTTTTAAATTCCACTCACAGAAGCGGTAAAATTAAGTTTTATGTGAATTTTCAAATTATTCTAGGAGGTGGGTAAAAAATGGTGAAAAGTTCAATAAAATTTTTATATATCTAAAATTATTATAAACTGAATCCAATGAATTAAATTGAACATATATAGGTATTATGTATCTATTTTGACCTAAAATAAATTTAAATAAAATAAATAATTATTTAAATAAAAATTTGGTTTTAAACTATAACTCAGTGTTTTTCACTATTCATCAAAAATTGAAAGTTTTCAAAAAAATACCAAAAATTCACCCTAAGCTAATTTAGATAATCTGAATCCAAATATTAAGTCCATTTTGAAAGATAAAATTTAATAAATTTCAAAAAGTGGGTATTACTATTCATAATGGCTAGTTTGATTGGTTGTGGTGTGTGTTAGAACTCGAAGATGTGTACAACACACGATATTGTATTATTCAAAGAGAAGCATACTGTGGAAGCTTGGGGTGTTACATAGTACTTCACATGACACCACTATATGGCCTGATTTAGAATCATCTCTGATGTTCCACTCACTGGTGATTTCCTAGTTCACTACCTCCATGAATGAGTTAAACATAAACATGCTTACATGCACCCTCTTATCATGTTTTAATCTGTCTTCAAATTGTCTCACCTTGGTGATGTCATCTCCTTCCATCATCGATGTGAAATACAATAGGTAGGTTAACCTACCATCATAATCTAACATTAAGGTCTCTTCCTACAATAAATTCATGAACTCATGGGTATAATCATCCCCCAATGTCAAACGAAAAAAATCAATTGAAAAATGTTTCCTCAAATTCCTTTCATATCATCCCCTCATTCATGTCTTTATCTACCCGTCAATCAAGCCATTACTTCACTAGTACACTAAGTATATATGTATCCAACATTACACTCCACCCTATGGGTTTCTCAATCTAATAAAATATAGTCCATTATAACACTATACAAAACACTAGTTTATGTGTTCCACTCTCTCCCAGTAATAATGGAGTGTACTACTATTGGGGATCCCATGCCAAGTACGCCATAGATGGCTCAACCAACGGATCTCCCCTACCAATAATCTCAGAAACCACACTAATATTTCCATGATTTTATCATCTATCCAACGTTGAATCTCATTTTTTTTCATTGTATCCCAAAATCCTTTTCCCATTGTGATTTTCTTACCTACCTTGGTTCCACCACCTATACCTCATGTTTACCTGCTCCCTTAAGGTCCTCATCTGGTTCAAGCCCAAGAGTTACCAAATATCCACCCTCTTAATTCTCTAACAAAGTCCATATATTTGGAATCACACTAATAAAAAAAATACCATTATCTATTGATAATATTTTTAAATTATTATCCTTATGAAAAAATAGGAAGCAGTCATTCCAGAATAACCTAACATAAACCGATTATAGAAGGATCTCTCCCCAATTATTGTTCTATAATTTGGTAGAATAAAATTTCACCCAAATCACCACAGTAAATTGTGTCCCACTTCATCCTTGTTCACTCCAATAGATATATCTTTCAAACAATGTAAAGTAAATGTATTTAAGTGAAATAACACATTATATTTACATGGTTTGGACTGATATTCTAACACACATGGTAGAAACCTTATAATACTTATTTTGCAATGAATAAAGATTACAAAATAGAAATTAATAAATCAATTAATCACATTATATGTTCAAAACATCCTGTCAAACATAGGTGGTCCCACTCTCTACCTATAGAGAGTGTTAACCCTTTATCAAGTTTCACCAACAACTAAATAGTTTGGGATTCCATCCATTAAATTTTTCTAACCACTGATCTCTTGTAGAAATATCTTCAGTGAATTCCTCTTCTAGAAAACTATAAAATACCAAAAGAAAATAAAAATCTCTAAATACTTAAAGAACAATATGAATAACTACAGGAATGACACCACATTAAAATATGTACATCCTGAATAAACCCTTCAAAAAATCTTCCTTCAAGAAGAATAATTTCGAAATACTGAAGCAAAACTGTTTCCACTTACACAACACCAAAAAATGAAGGAACTTATTGATCCAATATTTCCAGTTTTCTCCTTCTATGTAACTAAATTAGGCTTCACATTCCTAACAATCTCCCACTTAATGAATAATTTAGATAAATCCTCAATATCATCTCCATCTTGTGAAAAACAACATTCCGATTCTTCTTCATAAAAAATTCCTCCACCTTTCTTCCATTAACCCAAGTGCTACTATGGATTTTCGTTTCCTCACTACTTTCATACCCAAACCCTTGGTAAAACTTTCATCATGATGTATTTTCTATCTACCATTAATAACTCAAACTCGCCATATTCAATCTTCTTCCATAAGTAATTATACATCATATCAATGTGTTTAGTTCTTGAATGAAACACTAAATTATTAACCCAATAAATTTTACTCCAACTATCATACAATAACAACCCATTCCCTTGGAAATTACCACCTTCAACAACTAAACATCATAATCATACCATCTCATTATATTCTTTCATTACAACCACATACTCTATTTATGTTATCACTAGTTTAAACCAAGACGTCTAACTTGATATAGATCCATTAAAAGTGTAAGCATATATGGTGGGTCTCATCTGATAATAAAAATCACCCCTAAAATAAAAATAAACAAATCCTAGAAATGGATCATCATATATAAAACAAAGAGATATTCCTTTAATTCATTATGAATAATCAACTTTACTATTTCCCAATCAATATTTCCTAGATTTCCATATACATATTGACCACTACATCTTCATGATAAATATTTGGGTGTGTATATAACATATAATACATAAGTTTTTCAACTAATGGGGTATAAATAAATTTTAACACAATTGACACCGAGTTAATGTTTCATTTGTTTTCAATAATTCAAAATCTTTTTGGAGACTTTTAGACAATGTAATTGTGCTTGGAGAGTTGTTTTGAAATCATTAATGACATTTTATGTCATATAAGAGAAATTTTACTTGAATACCTGATAATTTTTCTAAAAATATTTATTGTAATGCATGACAAGTGTTGTTGGGTATAGAAACATTTTCTATAACATTTGTTAGAAGATAGAGAGACTTTAGATTGAGCTTGAGGTGTTTAAGAAGGTCATGTATGATTTCAAGTTAAATTGGATACCTATATAAATGTAATTTGAGAATGAAATTACTTATATAATTGTAATATATATCTATATAAAGGTAAATTTTGTGCTATGTAAAGGTACTAAAAAACTCATGAGGATGCTTAAAGGAATGTCATTACCAACGTATGGGTAAACGAAATAGTGTAAAGGTTAAATAAGTGTTATTTAAGGGAAATGTGTAATGTATACTTCCTATGTAAGGTTACATTGATATTTACACTATCTGTATAATGGTATAGACTACTTATATAAATGTACACTTCCCTATGTAAAGGTACTTAGGTCGCTACGTAATGGTATGGGTTGCAGTGTAAACGTATAGGTCACTAAATAAGGATAAAAATGAAATAAATGATCTTGTATAAGGGTATACAGTGACTTGAGTAAGGTTAAATGTGGTTTAAATAAGCTTGATTAAGGGTATTTGGTGACCTTTATAAGGGTGAGCACGGTGTGAAGGAGACTGGGTAAGAGTAACATGACCTGCATAAAGTTAAATTCAAGCTTACATAGCTCATGTAAGCGTATGAATTTAGCCCATGATAACACTCACATAAGGGTATAAAGCTAACACACAATCACCACACAATCCATTTGAATGATCACATGTTCTTGAGAAGATTATATCATCCGGGCTTCTACCATTAGGTGCAATCTCTAACCTTCTTATCACTAGGTTCTACTTCCATTATTGCTACTACTAGTCTTTCTACTATTAGGAATGATACTGTGAATCATGATACTGCTTCTATGGGGGTGATACTATGAGATTATTAAATTGGGTATACTACCATGAGATGTGATCACAAGACAACAAAACATAGTATCTTATATTTCATGAGAAAGGGGATGAGTGATTTTTCATTTTTGATTAGTGAATGAAGATGTTATTACTTGAATTTGAATCTAATGAGGATAAAAAGATGTGTATTTAAAAACAGGATATCATCTAGATGAGTTGGGTTCCTCTGTGTAAAAAATAAGAGTTTGATGCATACATGGGATACATGATTGAATACGTAAAGATATAATGATATCATGGTAACTCAATGACTATATAAAAAAATAAGAATACACAAATTTATTAGATAATTTATAAGTAATTATTATGGGTTTTTAATCATGAAATAATAACAATGATATTGAGGATTTAATGAGATATTTTCTATGATGAAATTATCCTATTTCATCAATGAAGAATATCATGAAACAAGATCATGATTTATGCATAGATCGTGGATATTTTATTACCATGTGAAAATGGAATGAAGCCTGAGTCTTTAAGAGATTCAAATTAAAATTTTAATAGAAATTTAGATGATTTTAAATATGAGATAAATTGGGACTATTTTGATCGATTTAAATGAGATGATACTTCTATCAAAGATCATGGGTTTCTATAATTCAAATATGTAAATATTAAATGTGGTGTTATTTTATAATAATTTTCACTATAATTTGGTAAATATAAATGTGAGATTTAATGTATCAATTACTATTGTTGATACTTGAGAGAATTCTCATAATTATGAGAGACATTAATACCTTTGTTATTAAGGATAAGAAGGTGAGATGAATCTAGGAGTTCCTTGAAGAAGACATATCTATGTATTGGAAGAAGCTAAGGAAAATTTAGATTACACCGGATCTAGAATAAGTCTCAAGACCAATAGTACTGGTGAAGTTATTGAGTATTGTACATGAGAAAACCTAATCTTATAGGATAATGGAGGAATACTGTCACCTAGAAGGTTGAAGATATTCCTAGTCATGGATCAACACTAAATAAGGGAATAATTCTTTCATTTGGTTCTAGAATCAAGAAGCCTTTCAGTTGGTTCTAGAAACAGGAGAAAACTCTAGTGGGACTCTAGAGTAGGAGAAGATAGTTAGGGGGTCTAATTAATTAGGGTAGAAGTGTTGGATTTTTGGGGGTATAACCTGGATCAAATGGAGTATTGACTACTAGGATTTATAACTTGTTACTACCAAAACCATTATAATTGATAAAAGGATTATAGTAGAGAATCTATGTTATGGGGTCTAACCAACTTGTAATGGAGTATTTCTTTATAATACACCTTGTAAATACCATTTGGTTTTCTCTCTATTATAATTTCTAAATATGAGGTGTGATTGAGAGATAATATTGAGTGGACCAATAATCATAAAAGGTTCTTGAGATTTAATTTTAAATAATATAATTCATAAAAGAAACCACTAATTCAAGCCCCCTAATATTTTATATACCCTAGGGTTAGAAAATTAGTTTCATATTAGGTTACATATAAAGATATAATATGTTTTTAATATGAAATATAATAGTATTTTCAATAACATCAGGACCCTTATTTCAATGTTCAAAAAAGATAAAGTGAATTTGGAAGGAAAAAAACTACCAAATGTGTGAAATTGTAATAGAAACAGACCCATTTTCATAAGCTTCCCCAAGAAAAATACGATGAGTATAAAATAGAACTTAGATTCATCCTTGTTATGCACCCAATTTAGATATAAATTCAATATCCTTACCTTTTATGAGAATAATAAAAATAATAATTCTTCTTATGTGTTTTCTCCTCCAGTAAATGTAAAATAATAAATGGATATTTTCTCAAATACAAACCCCCTTGTGGAGAAATAATGTGAACTTTTAGACCCCCACATAAATTTCAAAGGAGATATTATTTTGGTGATGAAGAGAGAAAAAAATAAATTTTATTCTCCAAGGAATTATCATGAAAATAAAAAGAATACCAATGGATAATCATGAATTAATTTTACTATTCATTAATAAAATATTTTCCCTTGGAGAAAAAATATTGAGAAGAGAATAAGTGGCACTAAATCTCAAAATAAATAAAATGGGAATTGGGATGAAGTAATAAATTAACATGATTGAAGAGATTACCTAATAGATTTTAGAGCAAATAACCATGGAAAATTAGTGTAAGTATAGTATCATACAACTCAAAACCAAACTTTATTAAAGGAGACAATCAAGTATAGATTCTATTTCAAATATAAAAGTAATGGATTCTCAATTTAAAGAGAAAAATAAGAAAATAATAGACTTTTTAGGAACGAATGAACACCTCTAAATATGAGATAAATATCCCTCCAAAATTTATCTAAACTCATATAGGAACAAAGAGGAATCATTGGGTCCAAATTATATTAATATGTTACTTTTATTTTTGTATATTATGAATATTAAATACGAAAATTTTTATTTACAAGAGTTAAAAGTAAATCGGGTAAATTAGCGTAACTAAAAATATGATAAAGATAATAAAATTATCCTAAATCCTAAAAAAATACAATTGGATAAGTTAAAGTCTAGAAATATAACCCATGGGTCATAACTAATGTAGGATCAAAATAATGTGGTAGATGCTCAAAATACAAGAGTGGGGTGAATTATTTAATTTAAAAATTCCTTTGGAACCTTTAAAGTTAATAGAAACATTTCTTAAAAAATGTTTTTTAACTTTAATGAAATATGTTTCTTAAGGTTAGTTTTTAAAATTAATAAAACTTAGTTTAACAAAGTTAAACAAACATTCACAAAACCTATTAAAGAAACCTTTTATTAAACTTTACAATCATAAGATAAAAACATAATAAAAATTTTCGTAAAGGAAAAATTCTACCATAAAGCATATAGAATGTGTAATATAATCATAGTAACATAATTAGAATGTATACGAAAGTTATACTTTTTAACTTCAACAATGTTATGATTACTACAGAATTAAAACAACTTGAAATAGAAAACAATTAACAATAAGATTCTTTTATCCCAAAGAGAAGGGTATCCAACAACCTTGGATAATGTTTCCTTGATTTATACTTTCAAAAAAAATTATCTTACCCAAACCCAGTTAAGCCCTCAATTCAAAGATCGGTATCTATCTTTTTATCCCCACAAGCCCTCGATTTAGAAGTAAATTGAAAACTCTCTCTTCCAAACCCAGAAGCCCATGATCAGCACGATCAGAGTCTGTAAAAAGAAAGTCTGAAGTAGTTGTTCACGGCTGAACAAGTTGTTCACAATATCCACATGAAGCACTGAGATTTATAAGAGCTTATCTATTTAGAAATCACTTCACAAACTTTGGTCGCTTTTAAATTCCATGTTCATCATATAATTTTTCTCTGTACTTTGTATTTTTCTAATTAAAATGAACTTGTATTTATAGGAAAAACTTCCCAACGGTCAGCTCTACTCCAACGGTCATATTTTCCTTAAATTTCAGAGGGACTTGGACACGTGTCAAACAAAAAACAGCTAATTTGTAACAGATTGTATGACATTGTTTCATGTATAAGAAAAAATGTTAAGTTTAATATTAACATTAAGTATAAGAAAACTTAGAATCCGATAATATTGGAATGGTACATTAAGCAACTCTAACATTATTAGTAAAACATATTCTTAAGAAAAGGTAAATCGGATTGTGAAAATGGAATCACTATCTTAGGGTACTGGTATCATAAAAATAGCATCACATTTGTACCAGAATCGGTATCATGAAACGAAATGACATTTGTATTGGATTTAGAATCATAAAACAGAATGACATTTGTACCGGATTAGGAATCATAAAACAGAATGACATTTGTACTGGATTCAGAATCATAAAATGGAATGACATTTGTACTAGATTCAGAATCATAAAATGGAATGACATTTGTAACAGATTCATAATCATAAAACAGAATGACATTTGTACCAGATTCAGAATCATAAAACATAATGACATTTGTACTGGATTTAGAATCATAAAATGGAATGACAATTCGGTAAGTATAACAGTATGATAATTATGTAAGTATAATGGAATGAGAATTCTGTAAGTATAACGGAATGAGAATTTTGTAAGTATAATAGAATGGGAATTATGTAAGTATAACGGAATGAAAAAACTATAAGTAAAATGAAATGACAAATTCGAAACATAAGAAAAAATTCAAAACATAAGTGTTTGTGATTTTCAAAACTTAAAACCATAAATAATGGATAATTAATAAGATAACCTTATTGACTCAACAATATCCACCTTTTATGAAATCACAAACAACTTTTCTAAGGATGAATATATTGAATTTGATAAATAAGTACGAATAAACTTATCTCCCCCTTTAAATGAGATTTAGGGTGAATATGACTAACTCCCACTTAGTTTGTGTTTACCAAGGATCGTATTCTAGATATTTAGAATATTTTTTTCTTTCTTAAGTAAATATCTCCCCCTTAGATAAAAATTTCTTCTTAATAAAACTCCCCCTTAATATATTCTCCCTCTTTGGAGTATTCATTAAATTCTTCCCTCAAATAAATTCTCTCCCATTATGATTTTGAAAAAGGAATGGAGAATTTTAATATCTACCTATGAGGTTAAGAGAATATACATTAAAAATAAAAATAAAGATATGAAAGATAACTCTTATAGAAATTTTGTAAATAAAGGTTAGACTACAACAAAACATCGGAATGTAAAAAGAATATCATCTATCCTTCTTCTGCTCAGATAACATTTTTTATCCAAGCTTTGAGTTTATTTAATTCCTTATGATCTTCATAAAAATTATTCAACAAGATCTCCTGATCCTGATTCTTTTTTTCTAATGAAAAGATTATTTCTTCTTGAGTAGCCACCTTTTTCTCTAATTCGGCCCTGAATTCCTTTTCACTACTTACAGATCGGGAAATATAATTGAGTTGGATAAATTTATCAAAAATGGATGCTTTGTCTTTTTTGAACTCGAATTCACAAGTATTGAAGACTCTTTTTGTTGAATCTATGAATTTTCTGAACTATCTTAGCTCTTCATTGATGGTTTTTGTGTGGTTAAAGACTTTCTTACTTGTCTCCTTCAGAGCATTATAATCAATTAAAAGATTTCTGAAGTCTGCTCCTTGCTTGACCACCATGTCCATAAGATAATCAAATAACAGAGAATAACCTGATCTAATTTAATGGTTGAGGATGATTATATCAAATATAAATTCCTCTCTTTTGAAGTAAGGTAAGAAATGAATAAAAAAACTTTAAAAACAAGTTTTTGAAATACCAACAATTGAAACTTTAAAAAAAGAGTAAGAAAATATACCTTTTGGAATACTCTAAAGAATTTATCGGTATTATAAGAATTCTCTTGAAAGTTTTAGATTCGGGAATTTCAATTCTATGAATTTTAGTTTCTAAAAGAAATATGAAATTTTTAATAAAGAAATATTTTCTCAAATAAAGATAATATTTTTAAGAAAGAAATTTTTTTTAAAGAAAGATAAAATTGTTAAGAAAGAAAATTTTTCTTAAGGAAGGATAAAATTTTAAGAAAAAAATATTTTCTTAAGGAAAAATAAATTCTTTTAGAAAGAATTATTTTCTTAACTAAAGATAAAATTTTTAATAAAGAATAATTTTTCTTAAGGAAAGATAAAAAATTTAGAAAAGAAATATTTTTTTAAGGAAAGAATAAGATTTAAGAAAGAAAACATTTCTTAAGGAAAGATACAAATTTTAAGAAAGAAAAATTTTATTAAGTAAAGAATAATATTTAAGAAAAAAAATATTAATGAAAGATAAAATTTTTAATAAAGAAAAATTTTCATAAGGAAATATAAAAATTTTAGGAAAGAAAAATTTTGTTAAAGAAAGATAAAATTTTCATAAGAAAATAATAAGATGGAAAAAAAACAAGCAAATATACTCCACCTAAAATAAGGAGTAGTGATTAATTCCTTTTTAAAAAAATAACATTTGAAATTATAGCTTTAACAAGAAGAATAATGTTACCTATACTGACAATTTCTCTTTGAGAGTTATCTTCAAAGGTTAATTTTCCACCTTTTGTCTTTAAAATCATTCTGAAATAGTATTTGTTACCAGTCAGGTGTTGGGAACATCAACTATCCATGTACCATAAGTTTTTGTTACTTCCTTCATTATCCTTAAAGAGAAAGAGTTAGGTTTTCAAAATCCAGACTTTCTTGGATCCAGAATTGTTAGATAATAAAAACATGGGTAACCACATTTGTTCAGAAAAGTATGCTTTATAAAACCCAAGGGACTGAACTTTATTTAAATAATAGTTCTTGTTCCAATTCCAACCACTTTTAAATTTAGTGAAAAAAGTATCTCTTGGATGAACAAAATAATTGTTTCTAAAAACTGGTTTTTCTTGAGAATAACCTAATCCTTGTTTATAACCATGAGGTCAGATTTGAGAGTACATCTTGTCAAATTTTTCCTTACCAGAAGTACAATTTTCTAGAATGTTATTCAAGGAAAATATTTCAAATTTTTGTCTCAAGACTAAATTCTTATCCTCTAGAATAATAGACATAAAGTTAAGTTTACCCTCTAAAACATATTTTTCTAAAAATAGATTTTTATGATCTTTTGAAAGCTTATTCTTCTCAGAATTAACTTCCTCAAGTTTCATAGAAAGATTTTTTAAACAATCATTTTTATTATCAAGATCTTTGGTAAGATCCTAAATTTATTTTGTTAAAATAAATTCTCTATAATTTTCTTTTTTATGTTTCTTTGAAACATCACAATTTCTTATCTCTAGAAACTTAGAAAATCTAGAAACTTCCTCATAGGAAGGTAAATCATTATTTCTATCTGATGAAGTGGATTCTTTATCTGAAGAAAAATATTTATCAGGAAAATTTTCACTCAAACACATATTGGTTAAGGATTCAGCAATTCATACCTCAACCATAACACAATGATTTTGTAATGGAGCTCGGGAAATTAAACCAATATTATTTTGATCAGAATATTCATAATATGAAGAATCATCAAAAGAATCTCCACCACTGGCACTCCAAGTTTCATTGGCTTTTAATACTTTCTTATGCTTTGATCTGTATAAATTCTTCTTGTTTCTCTCAGAATTCTTGTCCTTCTTGTCTCTTTTATTAAGTAAGGGACAATAATGACTGATATGACCGGTTCTTCTACATTAATAGCATGTCACTTATCCATATTTCTTATATTTTACATCTTTCTTCTTGAATATATATTAAAAGTTTTTCTGCCCTACAATCTTGTTCATCCGCCGAGATAGATTGGCTAACTCATTTTTTGAAGATGCACTTTCACTAAATTCAGATTGAATAACAACCTTCTTAGATTTAGATCTTGAATCTCTCTCAGGAGTCTTGTCTTTCATATTATTTGAATTAGTTTTAAAATAAACACTTAAATTTTCATTATTCTTCTTTATATTATCAGCGTCTTTCTTCATTCTAGTTTCATGTTGAAGAAGGGTTTCAAATAGCTCATCAAGAGAAATTTGAGTAACTTTTCTATTTTCATCTATAGTTATCCTATTGGATTCTCATTCATTAGGCATGATGTCTATAATATTTTCAACAAGAATATCTTAATCTAAAACTTTCTCTCCCATGGATTATAGTCTATTAAAAACATTCATAAATCTTTTTTGTACCTTACATATAGGTTCTCCATATGGGAAGCAGAAACCATGATACTCAGCTCTGAGAATAACTCTTCTAGTTTTGATGACTTTGGAAGTTCCAAAGTGAGTTACTTCAAGCTTCTTACAAATACTATTTTTAGATTCACAAGATGAAATTTGGCTGTATATATTTCTAGTCATGGAACAACGAAAAGTATTTCATACCTTAATGTTCAGCTGGTATTCCACCTTTTCTGTATTAGAAAAAGTTCTAAGTTATTTATCAAGAATCTTATAATTACCAATTAACATAATGTAATTTTCTACACCTGTGTCTATAATGAAGGTCTTCATTCTGTCTCTCTAGTACTCATAGTCATTTTCATCAAATATTGGTGGTCTAGTAGGATTGATATTATCTAGATATCCAACATGAATGACTTTCATACTAAAAAAATCTTTCCACAAAACTTGTTAGAAGTAAAAGTTTATAAACAAATAAGAAAAAGAAAACTTGATCAAGAAAACTTATATGTGGATATAAGTATTTCAGAGACCTCCTCTAATACCAATTATAGGATCGAAATAATAATGTAGATGCTCAATGTACAAGAGGGGTGAATTGTATACTTTAAAAATTCATCTAGATCCTTTAAAGTTAATATAAAACTTTCTAAAAGAATTTTTCTTAACCTTAAGGAAATATGATTCTTATGGTTAGCTTTTAAAATTTAGAAAACATAGTTTAAAAAAGTTAAACAAACATTCACAAAAACCTCTTAAAGAAAACTTTTCTTAAACTTTACAATATTAAGATAAAAACTTAAGAAATATTTTCTTAAAAGAAAGATTCTACCTTAATGTGTATAGAATATATAATATTTTCAGAGTAACGGAATTAGAAATTATAATAAAGTTATACTTTCTAACTTTAACAAAGTTAAGATTATAGCGGAATTAAAACAACTTGAAATATAAAACAAGTAACGATAAGATTATTTTATCCCAAAGAGAAGGGTATCTAACAACCTTGGATAAAGGTTACTTGATTTATACTTTCAATAAAGTCTGTCATACCCAAACCCATGTAAGCCCTCAATTCGAAGATCGGTTTCTATCTTGATATCCCTGCAATCCCTCAATTTAGAAGGAAATCAAAACCTCTGTCTTCCAAAACCGAGCGCCCACGATCAGCACGATCAGAGTCTGCATAAAAAAAGTCTGAACAACTTGTTCATGCATAAACAAGTTGTTCATGACATCCGCAAGAATCATTTAGATTTGTAAGATCCTCTCTCTCTAGAAATCACTTTTCAAACTTTGGTCTCTTTTCAATTCACTGTTCATCATCAAATTTTTCTCTGTTTATTGTATTTTTCTCGTTCAAATGAACTTGTATTTATAGGAATAACATCCCAACATTTGGCTCCACTCCAATTGTCATATTTTCCATAAATTTTGGAGGGACCTGGACATGTTTCAAACAAACAACAGTTAATTTGTAACAGATTGTATGACATCATTTCATGTATAAGAAACAATGTTATGTTTAAGATAAATGTTAAGTATAAGAAAACTTAGAATACAATAATATTTGAATGGTACATTATACAACTCTAACATTATCAGGAAAATAGATTCTTAAGAAAAATTAAATCATATTATGAAAACGGTATCACTATCATAGGGTAGTGGTATCATAAAAACAACATCACATCTGTACCAGAATCGATATCATGAAATTGAATGACATTTGTACCAGATTCGGAATCATAAAACTGAATGAAATTTATACCAGATTCAGAATCATAAAATGGAATGACATTTGTACCATATTCAGAATCATAAAACGAAATGACATGTGTACTGAATCAGAATCATAAAACAGAATGACATTTGTACAAGATTCGGAATCATAAAACGAAATGACATTTGTACCAGATTCATAATCATAAAGTGGAATGACATTTGTAATGGATTCAGAATCATAAAATATAATGACATTTGTACCGGTGTCAGAATCAAAAAACAGAATGACAATTCTATAAGTATAATGGAATGATAATTCTATGAGTATAATGGAATGAGAATTCTATATTTATGATAAAAATAGAATTATTGTATGTATAATAGAATGAGATTTCAGTAAGTATAACGGAATAACAAAACTATAAGTAAAACAGAATGAAAAAATTCGGTACTTAAGAAAAAATTCAGAACTTGAGAAAAAGTGTTTGTGATTTTCAAAACATAAAACCATAAGGAATAGAGAAGTCATTATATAACCTTATTGACTCAACAACGTATTCATTTAATGTACTTTTAAATGAAATTTAATTAATTATAATTAAAACAAAACAATGTGACAACATATCACTCTCATATATCTTATAAGTATAATAATTTTAATATAGTGATAACCATGACAAAAATTTGAACATGTCTAGTCTCCATAAATATAATGAAATTATCCACATCATGTGAATTTACTTTTAATTTTTTAAAATTAAATAATCACCATTAATTATGTGACTATAGTGATGTAAAAATTATTTTATTAATATAAATATCAAATAAATGGTTTTAAAAATATTAAAATAAATATCATATGAACCAATTAATGTGATCCATGAATTTTCAAGCTTACTATGACATGTTATTAGTGTACTAAATATTTTTTTGACTTTATATTATATGATAATTTTATTTAAAGTCAAATAAATTAATAGTGTCAAAATTGAAACTATTGATATTTTATAAAAATAACATATTATTAAATTATTTAAATATCCCAAAAATATTTAAAAAATCACAATGTGTAAATTATATGGTGAAAATGTCATAAAGTATCCAATTATGGAAAATTGACAACACATAAGTAAATATTTATAACAATTTATTATTTAGAATATTATTAACACAAAAAAACATTAAATAAATTAAATAAGAATAAACCAAAATGATAAGGTTTAAAATATAATCAAAACATGTCTAAATTTAATTTTTAGATGATATTACAACCCTATCTCATTTTATCTTCTAAATTAGGACATTTTGGTGGTTTTTATGTGGGGTTTTATTTTATTATAAATTAATATTTTTTGAGATTTCCAAAAGTTCCCCACACCTCAATTATAAAAAGGAACATCCTCCCTCAAATATTCACTTCATTTTGAGCCTTAAAACTACACCATACCCTACCAATTTCACTTCTAAACGTCTATAGAAAAATTCTAGAGGTCCTTGTATTCATGAAAGACCAACTCTAGTGCTCTAAGAGAATATTTAGAGGAGGCATGTTGAAGAAGAGGTAATATCATTTACCGATTCTTTCAAACTTCGTTCTTCTTCTACTTCCAACTCATGAGTTGTTTAATTATAAAGTAATAACTCCAGTAATACCTATATAATAAGAGGTTATTATGATTATGAAACAACCATATTATACCATCTTCTCAATCTATGAAAAATTAAATCAATACGTGTGCGTACATACACCTTAACGTCTCCACGCCGTGGTGTAATCAGTTTTTCACCACCACCTTACATGGATGGGTATAATAATGGATTTAATAAATATATATATATATGATTAATATAAAATTATGTTGATTTTGATATACTATACATCATCTAGTTAAACAAAATTCAATAATTATGGGAATGATATCATCGCTCGTGCGTAAGTACGACTTACCGTATCCATAGTGTGATGTGATTCGTTCTATATAATATCCATTAAAGCATGATTATATAGATAAATTAATTGAAGAAATATGATATATATTATAATAATACCATGATTTAAATTATATAACTATAACCTAAAAAAATAGAAATAATTACTTATCCGACAAAACATGTATAAGAACATAAAGTAGTTAATACCCGAGTAATGAGTAACGATGAAATTTTACTATCAAACAGATGAAAATATGATAATAAATGTTATAATAAAAATTATTATTATTTTGGAATAAATCAGTAACATTATTTCAATCACTATATAGGAGGTTTTGATATATACAAATCATATTGGGCCTAAGGTAAAGGATAATTTTTCAATCTCATTTTTATCCGAGATTGTTTATACGTAAGTATTTATTAGGGTATATCTATCATCCACATCCATGTTTCTTAATTATGTAATATTATTTTTATTATTATAAGACTATTTAAAGTTAATTTTTACCCTTTGGTGAGTTATTATTAATTTTTTTGAAATAAATCTTGTTTTGTTATTCGATTTGAGGTACTTTTTGACTTTTCTGGAAAAAGTACAAGGATAATGTTTTTTAAATTTTTTGGAATTAATGGATTTTTTTAGTTTCATGACACTTTATTTACATGAATATTCCTCTAACCAATTTCAATATTATTTTCAACTAAATTCTTTTCTTTAAAAAACTTGTGGCATTTTGAGAAAATAAAACATGTTTCTAAAAAGAAGGGATATTTTTCTTAGGAATTAAGTTCAAGTTTTTTATCAAAATTATTTTCTATATAAGTTGAGATAGGATTATGTTTATATCCATATTATTACATTGATTTAATTGTGTTTTTGATGGAATTATTATTATTAAATCCATTTATATTATATGGATTATTATGGAATGATGGTTAAGAAACCCATTTTATTTCATGGGTTATTCTATGATGAACGATTTATGTATTCGTGGAACATGCAATAAGGATTTCATTATGAGAATGGTGGTAACTATATCTCTCTAAAATTAATTGGGTAAAGATTTATGTCTCATGAGATAGAAAATATTGGAATGTCAAGTAAATATGGTTCAGAAATACTGGGCTGGAACAACAAGTAAACCTGGTTTAGTAATTCATGACTGGAGTGGCAAGTAAAATCAGTTCAGTAAAGGACTTTATCCATTTTAATAGTCTTAGAATAAATTCCTTGGATAATATAGAAATTATATTATGTGCTTATTTAGTTTCCACAATCCCATGTTTTATGCCTATATTATTTTATCATGGTTAATGTTCCTTTATGATATATGCCTTGCGTACTACAAAGATTTATTTCATGATCCAAGATTTTGATATTTAAACTTTATATTCATTTTTTTACATTCTTATGTTTATGGTTTGTTCTATGTTCTCAAATTTTTACCTTTAATTAGCATTGAGCTCACTATTTTTATGTTTTCTTTTCCCCTGGATATAAAGAAAGGTTTAGGTAGGAAAACAAAAGGGGAAGATCTTTATGGGAGATGTTAACGATCCTTCACCAAGTTATAAGATTATGTTCCAAGTTTAAAATGATACTAAAATAATATGGTATTTGGGAATATTTTTTTTTAATGGATTAATTATTCCAAAAAAGAAATTTAATTTCTATGTATGTCAAGATTGGGTCATTACAGTTGGTATCAGAGGAAAGGTTGAGTCAATATTTGGAAACTAGGATGCGAAAACATTAGTGAGATCCCTAGAGATATTTCTAAGGTATGTTAAGGGATGTCCCTAAGGGTAAGTATAAATATAGGTTAGAGTCCTTGAATTATGTTAATGATCATGAATAACCAAGTATTAGACCTAAGAAGTTATATATTGAAAGTAATTCTCCTTGATTAAGATGTTTTCCTATTATGGTTTCTACCTCTCACACTATACTTTTTGGGTTTTAGACAGTGGATATAACCCAAAGGAACCGTGTTAATGATCAATGCACTGGTCAATGCAATTATTTTCATCTTGAACAACCAAATTTTTAGGGAGATGGAATTAAAAATCTTATTTCAATACTTACACAAGCTATGAATCATTCTGGACTTCCAAATGAGCAGAGAAGGGAAAGACATTATGTTGAATCCTTTATGAGGAAACGTCCACCTTATTTTAATTGGTCTTCTTATCTCCTTTTTACTGAAAAATGGACCAATACCATTGAAAAGATATTTTCCATCCTTCACTACTTGGAACAAGAAAAAATCATTTGGGCAGTTCATTGTTTAGAAGGTGAAGCAGACCAGTGGTGGACTCTAATCAAGAATACAAGGCAGCAATATGAAATTGAATATATGGAATGGGATGAGTTCAAGAACTTGTTTTTCAATAAGTTCTTCCCTCATATTATTCAAACAAAGATGGAAAAAGAGTTCCTTGATATTAATAAAAATTATGATGAATCGGTTGGTAAATATGAGGAAACTTTTACAGGACTTGCAATGTATGGTTATGGTTTTATCATCCAACCTAAAAGTAAAGTTGATTGATTCTACAGTGGCTTAAAACCAAACATTATAAGGGAATTAGGTATAAGAGGCTTTATTATCTATTAATAGATTTTGTGTTGTCCTATCAAGGTATAAATGGAAGTTGGTTTTAGATATCAATATCATGGTTTTCACAAGAAACAAAAGATAGAGTTCAAGGGAAAATATCAAAACAGTGGTGAAAAAGAAGATGAATGTTTCCTTATGCTCAAAGTGTGAAAAAAAGCATGGTGGGGATTGTCTTAAATATAGTAGAAAATTTTTTATGCATGGAAAATAAGGTCATCGAGCATTTGAGTGCCAAATTATTGGTAAAAGGGTTGCCAATGATGTGAATAGAGAAAAGACTATAGAGAATTAACCACCCAAACTTCAATTCTATAAGTGCGAGGAAATGGGTCATTATGATAACCAATGCCCAAATCCAATAGTTAATGATGATGATCGAGTTCAGAAACCTCTTAATTACAAATCCAATGGAAAATCACAAGAGATCACTATTGGTGATGTTGAGTATGATAATGAAATGGTGGAATAATTAAGTGTTTAAGTAATAGGATTCCAAAATAGTGTTGTTCAATCTCTTTTATAGTATTATAGAATATTGGAATTTCTATATATTGGTACATTGTGGATTTATATAATTATATGGTACAGGTAACCATGAAAAGTGATTTAAATACATTTGGAAAGCACATGATATGCGCATAATGAAGGGATATGGAGATGGTGAGATGTTTGATAATATTAATGATCTCATGACTGATATAAGGACAAAGTGATATCATGTTTTGTGTATATAGGATTTTTGGTATATTTGGTTTGTGGAAAGAGTTAATTTTGACAAAATGCATGTTTTAACTAAGGTTCTAAAGTAATTCATGTTATTATCATGTTTCATGAGAATACATGATTAAGGTATTCATATGTATGGAGTGTGATAACCAAGAACTAACTTATGAGATATGGGAGATAAATGTTATGTGTATTTAGTTCACCTATTTATAATGTTTTATATTTTTAGTTTTTTGAATGACTTTAATTTTATCCATTTATGGATAGTAATAGTTATATTCTATTTAAATTTTGTTAGATTAATGTATTATCTCACTATAGGTGGACTTATGCATATTTGATTACATGTGCTTACATTTTTTTGAGACAGATAGAATGATCTATCATACTATCCCATGATATGTTAAAACTTCAAGAATTACATATTCAACTACATTTAATTAAATAAAATATGAAGTGGAAATTGTTCAAGGAAAAAACAATGGTGAGATTGTACTAAAATCAAGTAAGTATTAATTCTCATTCAAAATTCTTCAACTTTAGGGAAAGGATCTTGAAATTAAAAAATACTATCTTAGTACCCTCTTGTCCTATGAATTAGATAGTCCCCTAAATCATTGAAAATTTATATCTTTCTAGTTGTTAAATTTCTCCAAACCTTTTTCTCTATCATTCTCCATCAAAACTAGATGGTTAGATTTTTCTTACATATCCATGTTTTTGCTTCCCACATATGTTATCCTATGTGGAAACCTAGTGATGAGTTACTTTGGGTAACCATTATGTATCTAATTTTCCTATTTAAAATGAAGTTTCAGATTTCCTTTTTAAGATGTACGTTTCTATGAAATAAAAATTCAAGTAGTAAACCTTTTATAACCTTGACTAATTTGGAGTGAAAAATTCATTTTATGGGGGTATAAGGTAACACCCCGATATTTTATGAGATATGTTCTTTTAAAATTATTTGATGTATTGTTTTGTACGTTACACCAATATTATCTTTCGCTATATTAAACACCATATTATATTTTGGTATATGCAACATTGTACTTGGCTTTCATTACACAAAAGAGCGACCTTGCTCGATAGCTTGTGTTGTACGCAATACCGAGTTTCAGTAAACAACAATATATTATTAAAATATTATATAAAATATCCATTATGAATATTATTAACCAACTTTTTAATTTTATATAACATTAAAATTAATCTTATGTATTTTATAGAACATGATATAAGAAAAAGTTCAATTTTTCGGATAAAAGAAGTATTTTTTTTAAATGTTGTTTTGTCACCTTTTGATGGTGCACCAATTTTAAATATAGTTTTTTAAACTTTTATATATTTTATTTGACAAAATATTCATCTTATTTGGAAGAGAGAAATCAAAATTTAACTTAGTTTAAATGTTGATATTTTTCTGATGAAATTAACATTTTGATGAAAAGTGAAAAATACTGCATTTTAATTCGAAACTGCCTTTTTGTCTAATTTATTTATATAGTTAGATTATATTTTTAATTGTTTTTAAAGTGAGACATTATTTTTTATCATTTATTAAAATTTTGTTCCTTGAAGTGATTTCACATTTAAATTGGACATAAACACATGAAAATATTTTGATAAGTTTTTACTTCTTAAAACCCCGCTTTTTGGTTTTGACAATGAGAATTAATTTTAAATTAATTTTTTCCAATTATGTGTTTAGAATAATGAAAAAGGGCTTCCATATTTATAATAATTGGGTCCAAATTACTTCAAAAGTATTCTTGTATTTTTGGATATTATCAATAGTTACTATAGTAATTTTTATTTACCACAATTAAAGGAAAATCGGGTAAATTAGGACAACTAACAATATGAGAAATATAATAAAATTACACTAACACCTGAAAAAATCCTATTTTATGAATTAAAGAAAACCATTATCACCTATGAGACAGAATTTATTCTTTTAATGGACTTTTTCCATGAAAGTGATGTAATTATAATTAAAAAAGAAGGAGACAACATGTCACTCTCATATCTCTTATAAGTATGATAATTTTAATATAGTGATAAACATGATAAAACTTTAAAAATAAATATTCTACACAAATAAAATGAAAGTATATACATCATGTGAATTTATTTTTAACTTTTAGAGATTATATAATTACCCATAATTATGAAAAAATAGTGATGTAGAAATTATTTTATTGATAGAAATATCAGATAAATAATTTTAATAAGATTAAAATAAATATCATATGAACTAATTAATGTTATCAACTAATTTTCTAGGTTACTATGACATTTTAGGAGTGTATTAAATATTTGGGTTCAAATTTATCTTTTTTGTAGATTTTATTGAATGTTAAATAAATGAATAGTGTCAAAATTGACATTATTGATATTTTATAAAAATAACATATTATTAAATTATTTAAAAATCACAAAAAATATTTAAAGAATTAAAGAGTGAATATTATAGGGTCTAAAATTTCATAATTATCCAATTAAGGAAAATTTACAACACATAAGTAAATATTTATAACCATTTAATATTTATAATATTATTAACACAAACAAGATTAAATAGATTAAATAAGAATAAATAAAAATGATAAGATTTAAAATAAAATCAAAAAATGTCTAAATTTTATTGGATGATGATATAAAAGTAATATCGCATCTCATCTTCAAAATTGGTAGATTTTGGAGGTTTTTATGTGTTTTTTGTTTTTATTATAAATTAATCTATTTTAGGTTTCCAAAAGTGCCCCTCACCTCAATTGTAAAAAGGAACTTCCTCCCTAAACTCTTTACTTCATTTTGAGATTTAAATATAAATTATAACCTGATAATTTCCCTTCTTAACTTCCATAGATACATTTTAGAGGTCTTGGTATTCTTCAAAGACCAACTCTAGTGATCTATAAGGAGATTTAGAGGAGGCAAGTTGAAGAAGAGGTAATATCATTTACCGATTCTTTCATACTTCTTTGTTATTCTACTTCCTCCTCATGAGTTTTCTAATTATAAATTAATAACTCCATTATTAATTATAGGTTATTATAATTATGAAAAAACTATATTACACCTTCTACCCATCCAATGAAAAATGAAATCACCACGCGTGCGTACGTACGACTTATCATCTGCACATCATGGTGTAATTTGTTTTTTCACCACCACCTTACACGGATAGGTATCATGATTGAATTAATAAATATATATATGATTAATGTAAAATTATATTGATTATTAGATAATATACACCATCCAGTTTTCAATAATTATGGGAACGATGTCATTGCTCGTGCATACGTACGGCTTACCATCTCCACAGTGCGATGTGATTCGTTCTATATAATATTCATTAAAGCATGATTATATAAATGAATTGAATGAATAAATATGATATATATTATAATAATACCATTATATAAATGATATAACTATAACCTAGAAGTTTTAATAAGAACTTATCTGACAAAACATGCATAAGAACATAAAGCAGTTAATACTCGAATAACAAGTAACAATTTAATTTTACAAACAAACGGATTAAAATATGATCATGAATTTTATCATAAAAATTATTATTATTATTGAATAAATTAGTAACATTATTTAAATAATTTTACAGTAGGTTTGGATACATTCAAATCATATCAGACCTATGGTAATGGATAATTTTGCAATCGCATTTTAATCCAAGATTGTTTGTACATAAGTATTTATTGGGGCATATTTATCATCCAAATCCATGTTTCATAATTATTTAATATTATTTATATTCTTATAAAATTTTTCCAAGTTAATTTTACCCTTTGGTTAATTTTTATTAAATGGTATGAAATGAATATTTTTTCGTTATTTGATTTGAGGAACTTTTTTACTTTTTCAGCAAAATTAGGAGGATAATGTTTTTTTACTTCTACAGCATGAATGGATTTTTACAGATTCCTGACACCATATTTACATGAATCCTCATATACATTATTTCAAGATTATTTTCAACTAAATTATTTTATTTTAATTTTTTTTGGCTTTTTGAGAAAAGAAAATGTTTTTAAAAATAAAGGATATTTTTCTCAGGAATTAAGTTCAAGTGTTTTATAAAAATTATTTTTCATATAAGATGACATAGGGTTATGTTTATATCCCTATTATTACTTTTATTTGATTGTGTCTATTATGGAATTATTTTTATTAAATATATTTATTTTATATGGATTATGATGGAATAATGTTATAGAAACCCATTTTATTTCATGGGTTATTCTATGATGAATGATTTATTTTTTTCTGGCACATGTAAGAATGATTTCATTATGAGATGGGTGGGAACTATATATCCCTCTAATACATTTGGTAAATATTTATTTCTCATGAGATATATATGACTGGAATGAAAATTAAATCTTATTTAGTAATACGGGGATGGAACACCAAGTAAATCTGGTTCAGAAATACATGACATGAACGACAAGCAAACCCAGTTCAATAAAGGACTTTATCCACTATGATGGTCTTGGTGGCAATGACTTAGATACTATGGAAATAATATTATGTTATTATTTATTTTCCACAATATTGTGTTCTATGTTGATGCTATTTTATCATGGTTAATATTCATTCATGTTCTATGTCTTACGTACTACAAAGATTTAGTTTCTGACCCAAGATTTTGATATTTAAACTTTATATTCATGTTTTTAAAATATTATGCTTATGGTTTGTTCTATGTTATCAATTTTCACCCTTACTAAGCATTGATATCACCCTTATTTATGTTTTATTTTCCCCAATATATAAAGAATGGTATTAGGTAGGAAAACAAAAGGGGAATATCTTTATGAAAGATATTGAAGATCATTATGAAAGTTAGAAGATTATGTTCCAAGTTTCTAGAGACACAAACCTAATATAGTCTTTGAGCATATATTTGTGTAAGGTATTAAGTATTACTCAAAAGAAATTTAATTTCCATGTACTTCAAGATAGGTTCGATACAATGTTGATGATAGAATAATGACAAAAACATTATATGCATTATATAATAGTCTCTCGTAAGAATTTTTAACATCATCACTTCATGAAGTGGCTAAACATGTTTTGGGGACACTAGCACCATGAATCTCCTATGTATTACTTTTCACAAGATCATGTAATACTATTGTAAACACATTCTATTTTGAAAATATTCTTTGTCTAATAATTATCATATTGTATCTTATGGTATTTCTTGTAGTTTTTTAAAAACAATAAAATCTAGAAGATTAAACTTTTATCTTGATGGTTGATTAGACATTACCAATTAATTAAATCATTAAATATCTCCCACTATTATATCAAACTCTATAAACCCTCTATGCTAGAATCGGAATACTCTGGTGCATGTGTATTCTAGTTTAAAGGATCTATGAACCTCCCCTAATAGTCTACAAACTATGTGAACACCACTACTCATAGAGTTCAAGGAAGGTGTTTGGCTGATCAACTACAATACCTCACATCTCCTTGATCCGTTGAGTGGAGTTTCATCTTCTAAGATCATAAACATGATTTACTCAATTAGTTTATCTAAATCTTCAACAATTTATCTATAGATACTCTTTTTATTAAAAATTCAGTAAATTCGACACATCACTCTCATGAGAAATCCTTAGTGGTATGATTCACCCTCAACAATGGCTGATCTAGCACACCATACACCTATTTTTTCAAATTTAAATGAATTAATGCATTTTTGACTTATTATTTCAATGTGGTTTTTTTTAAATCTTTTTTGATGAATAAATTCCGTTTTTATTAATATATTCATACTATTTTTTCACTATCTCAACTAAACATCAATAGAAAAATATTCATCACTTCTTTATGAATTTCACTATTTTTTTTCTGTGTTTCCCACTATCATGAAAATATATAAAACAATAAATACTGAATATAGAAAATAAAATACATAACTAGTCAATGAGAATCTAATTTTGGTTGATCTAATCTAAACTTAACAGATCATTCATGATCTAGGGTGTATCATACATGAGATGATTCCTGGCTCATGATGTAGCACATCCCCCACCTAGTGTGTCCACTTCTCATTTGGATTTCACTAGATCATGCCATAGTCCGTGTATTACTTAGTCATATTTAAATAATACAAGTATACTCATATGTAGGCAATGGGGTCTTGGGAGAGAAATATACAATTGATAAATTGGATATGTGATAACTTATACATATTTAATTGAAAGATTATGATGTGAAAAACATTTTAAATTAACAACTTATTACAAACATCACATGAAATAATAAATAATTAAATTAATGAACTCATATATACACATGGTCAGTAAATTACTTAAGACCAATTAGTATAAAAAGTAAATACATGACGAATTTAAATTTTTATAAATTTAAATTTTAAATCTTAAGTATAAATCAAATGAATTGTATAATTAAAATAATTTATTTTCTTTGGTATAATGATTATTTTAATTTATATTATAAAATTTAAATTAATCAATTAATTTAATTTAATACCAAAATTAAATTTATTATATTAAATAATAATATTCTTATTATTTTCAAACCAATAAATTAATAAATTAATTTTATGTATAATTAAAAAATTATATCAGGATCAAAATTTCTTACCAGGCCCATTGCAAGTCTATCCAAACACATAAAATCTTGTTTTGAGAAGGAAAGATCCTCCTCAAGGCCTTTTTGAGTCGGGAAGACACCGTGTAGGGTGGTTTTGGGTTGGGCAGACACGTTTTGACCCATTTTGAATGTGTGTGACCCAGTTCTTCTTGCATGGGGTGGATCTAGGATGGTACCATGACTATAAGAAATTTTATAGGATTACCTCGATTCATGGTGGTCGGATTAACTGGCATCAGGTAGTGGGGTACCTGATAGCATAGTAGGAAGTGGATATGGTAACAAGGGGTGGTAGTACCTGTGGTGATCGAAGGCAGCAGGTCCATCATATAGGCCAAAAGGGATGGCTTAAGGGTGGCTCGTGGGGGCACTATCAAAGAAGAGTGGCATCGAAGTTGGGGAAAATAAATATAGTGATGATCGTAGGGTAGTCTAAGGAAGAATGTGACACCAATAAAGAGTCTGTGGTGGTGGCCCATGGAGGCGGGCTGAGATAATAGATGGTGTGAGCATTCCATGGGGATTTGAAACCATGGTGGGATATCAATACGCCAATGAGGACTGGGACACTTGGAATTGGTAGTGGTTAGCACCAGTGGTTGGTCCAGATGAGGTGGATGACGACTCTAGTCGGTAGTCACCAATGAGTGGTGGTGAAAGTGACACCAAGGGTATCCAAAGACCATGGAGGCTAGGTTCAACTAGGGGAATGAGGAGGGAATCAGTGTTGATCCAACCAAAACCAGGTCGCAACACATAGGGGATGGATGAAGGTGTTCCATGGTTTGTAGGAGGTGCTTCATCTTTTTTTAACATTGGTGAGAGGAGGTAGTAAGGCTGTGACTGGAAGGAAGAGGTCTTAGTGGGAATAGCTACCAAGCGAAGCTCAATTTCCAAATTTTTCCACTATATCTATTCAAAATTTCCTTCCCCATTATCAATTTTGTCATATTTTATTGACACCAACTTCATTTCAACTACCTATGACTATAGGCTTTATTTATTTCTTTTAATGTATTTTTTATTGTTGAATTTTTAACCTTCCATGGGAGGCCAACATGTCATCTGAAAATAATGTCCTGGTCAATGTGGTACTGACCATTAGATTCTATCCCAAACTTGACCTGAAATTATGGGTTATCTATCACTCACCCAAAAAATATAACACAAATAATATATATATATATATATATATATATATCTTCAATTTTAAATACACAATATCCACATTTATTAGTCATACTAAAAATTTCAGATTACCATAATTTGGAAATTTCAAATCGGATTAATGCACAATCTATTTCATTGGGACCGATTTAAATCTATCTACTTAATTTAATGAAAATTATTTTTCCTTTGGATCCAAAATTTCACATGTTCCCTCTTATAATAATTGAAAGTACTAAGCTGCATAATAGAAACCTGTGTCCTGGTTATTTTAAAATTTTCATCAGTGGATCGATGTAACTTCATCGTATCTAGTGATCTAAACCTCGATTGAGGCTTGAGGTTCTTCTGTGAATAATCAAAAGAAAAAAATAAAAAACTAGAACCTAATTTTATTTGGTAGTTCAATCAACTAAAACTCATCATCAATGATCGTTTCTTAAAGGATCTGAAGCTTAGTCCCTCTAGATAATCCACAAATTCTTCAAGAATCTACACAAACATCGACTATTGAATTTTTAGTGCTAGTGAAGAGATCCAACGATTCCTTAAACATCGCAATAATTACCATGACTTCATTCATTTGATATGAAAATACATCATCAAACCATTTTCTTACATGTAGTCTTTCTCTCCTAAGGATGTAGGAAGAGAATATAGAAGCTATCGATCTATTGCAAATGATTCTTATACCAGAAAATGGGCTACACCTATGCGTATATAGTGGATGTGAAAAATACCTAGTTAGGGTTCCCCATCCCCTATATTTTAATTTCCACTGAATAAGTAATATATAAATAAATCAAAAAACAAACTATGTTATAAATATTATATATATTTTATCACATAATTGTAATATATATTAAATATATTATGTGACAAAATCAAGTCATTAACTCGAATCATAATTTCCGCTAATATTAAATGAACCATGAATATTAAAATAATATTCATTCCCAAAATATTATTACTATTATTTAATTAAATACTCATTAATAATTTAAATAATAAATTCCACTCAATTATTCTATGCTCAAATATAATGAATTTATTTATTTATCTATGATAGATAAATATTGAATAACTCTCAGACCTTGTGGTGTATCCAACCATTTCATATATACCTATACAGAAGAATATGGAAGAATCTTGAATGTGCTATTGTGTGTGACCCTATACACCCTCATATAGATAGCAATGAATATCATTCATTGAACAACAGTAGATTCTATCAACCCATCAAGTCCCCTAAATGGAAAATAAGTGGTCATATCAGTGGAAACCAACCTATAAACAGACATTAGGTGATATAATATCTTTATCTTCGAATATATCATAAATCATAACAAACACTTGTCCATCATATTTTCTCACTTTATTATTTTTTGATCTATCTGTAAAGATTTAACTTCAGCTACCATGACCATGGATTTATAAATGTAATATCAATCTAATAAACTAGGCCTGAGATATTTATTCCTCAACTCAGAATCAATAGATCTTATCTTGATCATTCAACAAATTCCAAGCCAAAGATAATGCACCCAACACAAGCTACCTCACTATGATTTCATTATCATGGTTTTTTCATTGCATTGATGTATGTGAACAAAGGAAACATATTTATAATGATCTTAACTTAGGAGACAAATTCACATTTTTGTAGATAGGAACATCCAATGACACACACAAAATGTGGTGTTCCTATTTCTAGGTCTTCCCCATGATCTCAACTACTATATATCACCAAGTAAGAAATTCATGAAAAGAACTCTCAATTCTTATGGGCCCCTAGAACTTTATAGCTAGATACCAACTATGTCCAGTAAGTATGATATATCTATATCATAGTACATTTATTTAAGATTAATAAAATAGTAACTCGAGGTTCACATTATAGGTTGGGTTCTTCTATAATATTTTGATGAAAAAAATAATCTATGGATATTACCTTTTAAATAGTGGATGTAGAAATTTATACACTATAATTTAAGTGTACATCATGAATATCTCACTTTATAAACACTTTTTTAATCAAAAGTACTAATAAATTTGGGTCTAGGGAACCAACTTTTACAGAAAATAGGATAGTAGAACCCCAATGGTACATCCTTGTATGAATTATTCCCTTGGCTTATAAGTCCTTTAATTGAGTAATAATATCTAAAAATCCTCTATATCCATCTAGTAGGGAGGAATATATATACTTCCTACACCTAACAAGATCTCAATAATAAAATCTACCTCCATCTTGCGTGGAATTTATGAGATTTCACTTGGAAATACATCCTAAAACAGATCAAAAATAGGAGGAAAAGCATCATGTTGCACATCCCCATCATCCAACACCAAACCAGCCACTTGAGTTGTAATCCATCCCATATTTTGATGGTCATGCACTACACAGCCTTGTTAGATGTCTCATTCTCTAGTTTATATGAAAATTTTACCCCTAGTATACAAATGAGACAATAATCAATGATAATATTAGACGTGGGATCGATAAAGTACTAACCAGTACAACCTAAGTATCATATCAAAACCAGACATATCTAGTAAAAAATATCCTAGAGGAATCTATTTCCACTAACCTCCAAGGAACACCTGTTACACTGGTGTATACTCTCTAACCACACTCCCAATCATGTTTTGATATAAATCACACCATATAAATACTATATTTTCATCTCTATTCCCTCCAAAAGATAAGAACAAATAAAATAATTTGAATCCTCTTTATAAGAATTTGTGCATGCCATGGTGGAAGCTATCAGGATCATACCTCAGACTATACAAGGCTCTACATCTTATCTTGTATGAGTAGGTTATATACCATGTTACTTCTCTATACTATGGACATAAATCCTATCCCAATATACCTAAGTTGGATATCCTTGCTAATGTTTTTCCCTTAATAATGAGCATCACACCCACCACCCCAGCCCAAATGGATGGTACAAATCCAACTATTTTCTTTCCATGGAATAGAAAATCTGGGTCCATAACCCTGCACCTATCTAGATCCTTATCCACTGGGAACCCTTTTTTTCAATCCTAGAAAACCACTATAAGTGTCACATCCATTCAATTGATTAGCACTTAATAATTGATTATTCACAATGAGGCCAAATATTTCCAAACGGGCCACATAGGGGACACTAAAATGCACAACCTCCATGAGGATGAAGGGAAAATTGTATTCCCTAACTACTTTTTCCTCCACTTATCTAACATGAACTGTTCCAATAACACTTCCCTCCACCAGATGACCTGGAACCAGTCCCCCATAAAGAAGATACCTTCCTTGATCCCCTACCTTTACTTAGGTTCCCCTATGAAATAAGAACCTAGTCCACTATAATAGAAAATGATGCAAGCCTAAAAATATTTACCTGAGCTCAAATTCCATATTGAAAATCATCCTAGAAATGCCCCACTCAGGATACCACATCCCTTTTTATCATAGGGTAAAATCCCTGAAAGGTTGTTAAATGATCTTCATAATCCATGACTGACACATTGCCTTCTATAAGATGCATAATCTATAAATTATTTTCATCCATCAGGGCCTCTAGGTAGAATTTTTCAAAGAAATATATCTCAGATTACTTACAATAAAACCCCACATTCTAATCTTCATATACTAACAAATCCCACCACTACTTTTTCAATACCTAAAGAATATAAACTACAATATCAACCATATTAACCTAATTTGTCTAAATATTACCAAAGATCATTTATATAGACACAATTTGGTACTTAACTACATGTGGACCGCCATACCTGGAAAACAAAGGTGGGTGATGCAGCTGAAACTCATTATTCACCATAGAAATAATTGGTGTAGTGAACATTTTCTCTCTCTATCCATTGTCTGTACCACTCATTTAAAGCTCACATGTATTTGATATTCCACTACCTTAATCTTTACTATTAGATGTTCTATACCAGAATCCTCAGGTTAATTCTTGTCATAACCCTCTTAGATCTCAACTGGTAGTAATCATGGATTCATTTGTCTCCAATTCTACACACATTCCTTAGAATGAATTGCTACAGTATTTCTTGGTATCACTATTAAGGAAATAAATAACAGGTATGACACCCCTCTATCCCCTAGAAACTGATACTATAATAAACTCACAACTTGAGTTCCCTCACTATCCAAAACTATCCATACAAAAGTTCAACATACTATATACATAAGGATTCTATCAGATATATAGGATCCATATATTCACACTATTCCAATTTATTTTAACAACAATTTCCATAAACATGGCCTAGCTAAATGAAATTTCAATTAAATGTTATAGAGTAAATCACTTTTTAAGTTTTTATTTTTATTTTATTTAAATAATTCATATAATAATTGAAATAATTTATCACATAGTACCCTTTTATATATTTACATTACCATGAAATTTTCACAATTGAGGATCAATTAAATGAAATTTCACCCCCATGAGGATGATCATAGATAGTCTAAGTAATTAAGAAACACTACCAACCCCCGTGAGGATGATCATAGGTGATCCAAGTATTTAAGAAACATTTTTAACCCTTAGAAGGATGATCCTAGGAATTTCATGTAATCAAGCAGCACTATTGACCCCTAGGAGGTGGATCCTATGTAGTCCAGGTAATTAGGCAACATTGTCGAAGCCATAGAGGATGATCCATATAGGTTCAAGTGATAAAAAAACAAACCCAAGGGGGATTTTCCAAAAGAATTACACAGTGGAGGGTGTCATCATCAAATATAATGGGAAAACACCCTAGATTCATTCAAAGTGGTAGACATCATCATCCAATACAAGGGTAATTATACCAAGGCATTTGATGTTGGTATCACCATTAAATGTCATGGGAATTTCATTAATAAATTAATCTAATTAAATTAAATCAATTATTTGGTGATTAAATAGTATACAAGATCTTAATTTGTGTCCAAGACATCCCCAATCAAACACCAAAAGTCATACCATAATCTTACAACACCCTTAGGGTCCCCCTTTTTGATAAAAAAAAATCAAGGTCATGCACACCTAAAGGGTGTAGCTAAAATCCTCTTCTACTCACTAATGGTCTATTCATGGCCCATAGAGATATTAAATTTCTTAATTTAGGGTCAAATTTCAATTATCTAAAAAATAGGCCAAATACATGGTGTTTGGACATGAACACACATCACAAGAATAAAGAAACAATGTCAATTTAAAGGTATAACTTACAGACCACCTACCTTATACATGTAGATGTGAAACCATCCAATATAAATCTCTAGTTTAATCTAAATCTATAAAAACTAGAAAATTATAAGAATATCTTGCAAATAAAAAATATTAGATAAAAATGGTGAGAGTATTTTTGACAACATGAGAAATTAATAAGAAATAGATACATACTAATATACCTACCTCAAGTTTTAAATTGTAAATAATGATAGTATAATCCATTTAGAAATGAGAAAGAACTCCACTTGAATTGAATAGGGATCCAAGGGGGTAAGGGAATTCATCAAGCATACTGGCCAAAGAGGATATCTCCTTTAATTAAGAACACTTTTTAAACAAATAAAAAAAACTAAAAAACCATACATGAGGGTTTCACAAAGTGAATATTAGTTCATGATGTGTGTTTTTGAGGTAAGGGGCTCCACCCCTCTACCCATTATTTTTGCGGTGTGAAGAAATGTTTCACACCATGAAACTATTGCAGACCTACTAGTTTCTTCCCCAAAGCATCACTATGACATTATCAAACCCTATAATACTTATAACTAAATATAATACATGTTTTTAATTAAAATTTAAAAGTATATAAACCTTGTAAAAAGTCTCATGGTTTTACAAAAATTGTTTAAAAATATATTTATATACATGGTTGACCAGATATAATGTATAGTGAGATGTTATTCTACTTAAAATGTATAATACATTATGATTATAACAAACTACCTCAAACATGGTACTCTACCATTATAATCTTTAAAATAAGGCATTGTACAATGAACTACACCATTACACACTTCATCTTAAGCCACTAAAACTATCTCTTTAGGTCATTTTATATCATATATATAGCAAGATAACCCACTAAATTGGAATGGAAAAACTCCTAAAATACTTCCTTATTCATCCCTTGAGGAAAAATTGGTTTTCTATAAAATATAATCTAGTTCTCTTTATCTTTCATCCAAAACTTTAGTTCCTCTCAACTGATAATAAGATCATTTTAAACCTCATAGTCAAGGTTAAAAAATTGAGCATTAGTAACTCGCTAAATAAGAATGGAGGTTTGTAGAGATCCAAACTTATCATACAAAAATATTAAATCTTAGTAGATGAATATTAATTTCATTACATAAATATCCATTCTAGAAGTATTTAGGTATAGTGCATTTGGAAACTTGGAAACATAACAACTTATATATAAGTGAGTTATGCCATCTCTCACTAATTTCTTTATAACTACCCCCTTCTTTGAAATATAATACATAATATCATTCTTCATATACTAGGTAAAGGAAACATAAGAAGAGGTGACCTCAAATGATCAGTAATGGTAACAAGGGAGATATCAATATAACCTAATCATATGGGTATGAGAACATGAGAATAATATTTTAAAACCATACCCTGCACATTGTATATTATAAACATGAGTCATGGAATAAATCTTGTAAATTCAAAAGACATGAATCATATTTAATAAAAGAACAAGAGGAATGATTCCATAATATTGGAATAAGACATAAATTTTTGGAAAGCACATAAGAATAGAAAACAATATTTCAAGGATGCCCACCAATACATTCATAACATGTTAGTCTTGATCTAACCAACCAAGTATCTACTTCATGCTTGAGATAATCTCTCATGTACCATCCTTTCTAGCTTGGGATTACATCTCATGTACCCTCATAGGTCATAGAAAATTAATCATTACCTTATGTATTGGAGGGAGATATAGGTATCACCTGTCACATAATTTAAATCAATCATATATGTGCCATAAGATCATAAAACATTCAACATATCAGAACCCATTAAAAGAAATGGGTTTTATAATACATTTCATCATATAATAACCTATGTAAAAGAAATGAGTTTCATAAACATCATTTCATTATAAACATAAACCATACATAAAAATAATAAATATGGTATTATTGTATAATATCCCTAGTAATGACATCAAAGGATTTCATCTTAGATGGAAAATTATTTTCAAAGGTCACTTAGAGAATATCTTTTAGAAAATAGAATTTCTATTTTTAAAATAACTTTTTAATACATGAAACATTTCTAAAAAAAATTCTTTTAAAAGTAACCATGGAATATTATAAAGAAATCTTCAAATATAATTTAAAACAGTTATTGAGGAAAATATAATTTTAAAAAAAATCATAAAACATTTTGGGAATTATTTTCCTTGAAAATAAAAATTGAAAATTATAATTTACTATTAAAAAGATAGAGTGGTCATGAGATTGGGAGATATTTTGCAAGTTAAAACAAAGTTTCCTTTCATATTTTTGGTAAAAGTAAATTGGTTCTTGTTTTGATAACGACATCAAGAATCATTCTAATTTTTTTTGTAAAAAAATTAAAACATCGTTAAAAAAACATTAAAAATCCCAGGGTAACATTAAAAAAATTAAAATATTTTTAGAAAATATGGATATGGAATAAATAAGGGTTTTTGACCGGAGATATAAATAAATTTGGTTTTCTATAAAAAAGACTTTTGGAATAATGAGTACATAAAAAGAGAAAAATAAATTTAAAACATGTATTCTCAATAAATAACCAGAGTATAATTAATTTCATGATTTTATTCATATATTGTTCATAATATTTCATCATCATAATCATAAACATAAACAATCCTAATAAATAGTGAGATTGTATCATAAAAATCTTTCCACTTTGGTAGGTTTGAATTGTAAGACCCATGAAATAATGAGAGTAAATGAAACTAAAAATTTCATAATAATAAATAAATTCATGATATTACATATAAAATAGTCTGTATATATACCTTATAATAGAATATAGTTTCATAGAATAATGTATTTACAAAAAAAGATAAATTGAGACAAACATCCAATACCTATTTAGTAATCTTTTGGAACCTAAGTCCCAAATAAATAATAACATCTAATGAAAATTTAAATATCAATCAAATAATTAGATTAATGATATAAAATTTCAATATTATATTATATACACCACACAAAATAATCAATTGGTGAATTGGCATATGTCTCCCATAAATAAAAGAGAGACTAGAAATCTCGTACCCTAATACTCGAATTCCTTTATACACATTTGAACCTCCTATATAGTAAATATAATTTTATATAAACATATTATTAAACCATAATCATATGTATCATGCCATAAATGATTTATGGTAACCTTTTATAACTCATTTATTATTAATTCTACTATAAAATCATGTTTCAGGTAATAACAACATTGTTTTTCATCTATGTTTGGGTTTTCAATTTTTTATCCCATAACTTTGATCATGGTTCCATCATATTAAAAATTTAAACCAAGTTATAAATTTAATATTTATTTATTATATATGAATTTATAGTAATCCATAAAATTTGTACATAAAAAATGAATTACACTGTTCATTAAGATGGGAGGTCATAGTACGCATAAATATTGTATCCATTTTCTCACCGAATGAAATGAAAGAAAGGAAAATAATTTATTAAATTTATAGAATGATTTTTATATCATATATATAACATATATTCAATAAAATTTACCTTATTTCTTTTAATGAAAATCATTTGTGAAGAATGAATTACTTTGCTTCAAGAGGCGATAGTCCTTCGTACACACGAATAACATTATCGTATCCCCCATGGAATAGAAAGTAAGAAGTAATATATGATATAATAATTATATAAGTATAATTATATCATAATTATCACATAAATATGTAAAATTTATAATTATATCTATCTGTGAGAAGGGGTTATGGAAAACGAATTACCTCAGTTTGTGAGGCGATAGTCCTTCAAACACACGATTGATAGTTTCATTTCCCATTTGATGGAATAGTGTAGGGATATAGCTTATTAAATCAACATAATAAAATCTCATTATATTTTACATACTAGATATATTATATTGTAATTATTATTACAATAATGTAGGAAGTAAGAGAAGACCTAAAAAGAAAGAGTTTAGTGAAGACTATTATATATTCTTAGAATATCCCTCGTTGGATCTCTTATAAAAGACCCTTGTTTTGGTATTTTGGGATAAATATAATCTATATAACATGGATAAGGATGTTTTTTAGGGATTTTTAATTGTTTTGGTTGATTAAAATGGCTTACAAGGGGTGAAGAAGTGAGGGGAAGAGATGGCATTTTATAATTGAGGGGGAGTGGTATTTTTGTAAATGCCAAAACATATTAAAAAATGTGTATCCAATATCATCTAAAGTTCCAAAAAAATTATAATTAATTATTTTAGAGAATATATAGTCGATAAAAACTTATAACACACACAAAAACACATTTCTATAAAATTTTATTCTTAACTTCTATGTTTCCTTACTTTTACCGTCTTGGGTTTCATTACGGTAGCTAATTTTCACCCAGGTAATTTATCACTTAATAATACACATAAGTGATGCTAAATATATTATTTTCAAAAAAAAATATAAATATTGAATCCATTTTTAAAATAAAAAACCAATGTTTTGGTAAATTAATTTAAACACAAGCACATGTAACGTGCAAACCATTGTTTCTCCCATTACCATGGTAATGGACTTTCTGTTAATTAAAAGTAAATATAATTAACATAAAAAGAAAATTTTGTCCATTATTAAACCATATTTTATATTTTTTTAATATTTAAAAATTACAAGGTAGATGATTAGATTTCTAGGAATTTTAAATCATTTAATAAAATAATATTTATTATAAAATAACTCTATTGTCAATTTTGACATTATTCGTTTAATTTTACTTTTAAATCTATCAATAAAATGATTGAATTCAAATATATTATTTTAAAACCTTCCTATAATGACATATTTAGCTAAAGAATTATGGAATGCAATAATTAATTTATGTTATATTACTTTTTATATTTTTAGTATCATTTATTTTAACTTTCTATTGATAAAATAATTACTGAGCAGGTGTTTCATTATCTTTTAAATTAACTATGTAATTACTAAAAATTAAATAAAATAAAATAATTAATTTAATTTAATTAATCTAAAAATTAATAAAAAAATATACTTTCACATCTTTCTTTTTTCCTTATTTTAACACATAATTAAAATTTAAAATCTTGTGGGTGGCATTTTTTATTTTCTTTACTAAAATTAACATATTTGTCACATTCATTGGAAAGCATCCAAAAATAACATAAAAATAGAACATAAGGTAATAAAAGTCTAAATATGGTCATTAAATAGAAATTGGTCATGTTTTTAGTCCATTTTAAACTTTATATTTTTAGTTTAACCCCTGGTAAACTTGTTTTAACCTTGATCACGATAATTATTTTGTATTGTTTTACTATTTATTATGATAAAAAATTAAGATGACCTTATTAAATGATATTCATTAAGATAATTATAGATACAGAATAAATTTTTATAAATTAAATTCATATAATTAGAAGAATTTTATTTAAATTTAATCCCACTAATGGGACCAAAAAACTATTTTTGAAAGAGAAAACATTCAAAAGTTTAAAACATTTGTATAACTAAATTCAATATGAAATTTATTTAAATGACATAAATTAAATTAATAAATATATAATTTAACATATTTTACTTTTTAAAACCATTTTAAAACAAAATTATCCATATAAATTCTTTAAATAAAAAAGGAATTTTCTTATAAAAACTAATATTTTTCAATTTTCATCAAAAAATTAACCTTATCATAAAAATTCAAAAAATTAAGAACTCAGATGATTTTGACATGTATATTTCCAATATGAAGTTTTTTTTGAAATAAATTTCTTAAAAATTTTAAAAAATACTTTTATTATTTTTTTCACAAAATGCAATAAAAACATTTTTGATAAAATAGTATTTTTGAACCATATAATGACTTTACCCAAAATTGAGTACTTTTTATCAATATATGTTCTTTATAAATAATTTATAATTAATTTTTTATTTTTTTTTCTTATTCATTCTTCCATTATTAACTACTAGGTAATAATGATCGATTTTAAATATTAATCATAAAAGTTTTTCGTGTTTTGTTAAAACTCTGTGTTGCGTACAATGAAAGATCTTGAAGAAATTAAATTTATTAAAAAATATATTTCATAGGATCTAAGGGTGTTACATTATACCCCAATTAAAATTAATTTCTCCTTTAAAATTCATCATATGGTATAAACAACTGAGGACAAATTTTCCTCATTACATCCTTAGGTTCATACATAGATTCCTCAAGTTGTTGGTTTTCCACAAAACTTTGACCAGGTGAGTTCTCTTGTTTCATAGATTTTTATTACATTATCCAGAATCTCCACTGATTATTCCTCACAATAAATATCATTCTCTATTTTTACAACCTCTGAGTTTTGTACTTTTGATAGATCAGGTATGTACTTCCTCAAGATAGATACAAGGAATACATCGTTAACCTAAGAGTTGTTCGATGGGAGTACCAAATGATAAGTTATGGTCCCGATATGATCAATATTTTAAAGGGAAAAATATATCTAGGGCTCAAACATCATTTATATCATTAATAAAATTTTATCCTTTTGTTTTTCATCAATAAATTTCCACTTCAACTCTTACTTCAAGATATGAAGATTAATTTTTCATTCATAAAGAACTATAATTAACTTCTAAAAGATTATAGGAATGATAAGTCATTATATAAATATATCGTTATCTTCAAATCCAAAATTTATGAGAAAAAGGTATTAAATATAGAAAAATATTCATATTAAGAAATAATACATTAATCTCTAGAATCTCAATGACACCCAAATTCCAGATTAAACCATTCTAAATTTAATTAACCTTAAGGATCCTACAAAAGATTAAAATCAAAAAAATTAAAAATAGGGTCAATAAATTACCAAAATTAAATTATCATTATTCTCCCAAACAATATAAAGTATCTCTTAATTTTACATACCAAATATGTGAATACCTCGGTCATATATTCTCTTAAAACATTGTAATATCATGAATTGCCATAAAATGTCAATAAAAATATGCATGCCTCCAAAAATTAACCCTTTTTCATTCTATAGATAAAATCACATATTATAGAATATTTTATAGAAATCTAAAAATGTTGATAATCCATCAAGGATAATGTAAACCAATTCATCATAAAATCGCAAGTCAATCCCAAGGTCATCAATAATATCCGATTATTTTATCCATATCAATCATATATTTATCTAAACTAAACACCATTTTCTCAACATTAGGAACATATTAATGGTTATATTCACTTAATCAAGTGTTTTATATAAAATAAAACCTTGAAATTAAATCATTTTTCTTTGTGATCAGTACCATTCAATATCTTCTTACAAATCCTTAATGCAAACCTTATACTGAAAATTCATTGTATATTTTATAATTCTTGAATTCTAATATATAAACCCTTCCATCATTCCACTTTATTATTAAATAATTAAATAGGCTTCATCATCGTATTCCTTAATACCTATTTCCTATAATATTAAATATGGATCTTGTATTAAGATTCATTAATCTCAATTTAATCATGCCTCTTATGTTTAAAAAAGACTATACAATTAGATTAGACTATACTTTTCATATTTTACTTATACTCTCTTCATAAGCAACAATATAACCATTACTCCTACAACCATACTAATTATCTTCACTATATTTACCAATAGGACATCAATTTTTATAATTCACATAATTTCCAAATTTAGAACATTCAATTTTCGATGATACCACCGGGGGGCGTTATACTCATCCATTATGTAGACCAAAATTTTCATTTTTTCTCATAAATTACTATATTTATGTCCTTCTTTTCCACACTCAAAACATCGTACCCTATATTTCATATATTCTTATAGGTGATTATTCATAGATTATTAACATGTATGAATATTAATATTATTTCATATATATTCATTAATAAATTAAATTTAATAAAATTTCATCTTCCTCTTATTTGACACTTTAAGAATCTCACTAAAGTTGCATTTTTAATCATAAACTGGGATAGATGATTAGGAATTTTCACGATAATTTTATCTCTAGTTATCATCCAATTTCATTTCTAATAGTAATTTAATTTTGAATTATATTTTTTGTTAAAATTATTACTTCTGGTTCTAGCCATTCACTAAAACCAAAAAACATAGTTTGAGCAACACTAATCATAGTGGAAAAACACATAATCATGAAAACCCACTGATAGTATATCTAAATAATGAAATATTATTTTTAGTCTATGAAACCTTAGTCTTAACCTAGTTCATTCATATACATTATTCAAATTCTACTTGATGTTTTTTAAAGAGTTTGTGAATTTCCAAAGCATATTCCGCTAGAGTGTCAAACCAAGTGCTTAGTATGGTCCATTTTCATATAACAGGTAATTCCCATGTTAAGACCAACATATATGTTTTGGATTTATTACCCATAGGTAAATTGGTACTAGAACCATGTCCAATTTTAGTATCCATACAAGGATGTAATTTCTTGGAAACCACTCATTATATCCTTCACCAATATTCAAGGACATTTTCCTATACATAGAATTATCCGTAGACATATACATAGGGTTATTAGTGAACTTTTATCATCCTTGTTTCCAAATTTGTAACTAAATATTTATCTGATAGCAATTATAATGACCCAAACTTCTCATACATTAATATTACATATTAGGAGATAAATATTCACTACATAACATAAATACCTATTCCAGAATCGTTTAGGTCTAGTGCTTTTGGAAACTTGTAAACATAAAAAATGGTAGATAAGTGAGCTATGTCATCTCCCACTAAGTTCTTCATAAATATAACCCATATTATACATATCGTACATAATAAATTTCTTTATATCTAGGGGAAAGGAAACATAAGAACGGGTAATATCAGAAGGTTAGTAAGGGTAACAAGGGATATATCAATATAAAAAGGTATATGGGTGTGAGAACATTAGAATAACATATGAAAACTATACCTTGAATATCATAGATTACAAATGTGATTCATGGCTAAATCTTGGATGTTCATAAGACATGAATCATAAAGGAGTCAAATAAAATGATCCATGTGAGAATAATATTGGAAAATGGCATAGATTTGTAGAAAACACACAATAATATAAAATACTTTGTCAAGGCTACCCAATAAGACATTCATAACATGTTAAAGTTGATCAAACCACCCATGTACCTACTTTGGTCTTACAATAACCTCATATGTATCCTTTCTTAGGGATTTGGATAACCTTTGGTGTGCCCTCTAAGATCAAAAAATATTAATCATTACCCAATGAATTATATGGATATATAGGTATCACCAATAACATAATTAAAATCATACATATGTGTGTCATAAGAACATAAAACATTTATCGTATTAGAATAGATGAAAAGATGAGTTTCATAAAACAATTCATAATAGCATAAACTATGGAAACTAAATGGGTTTCATAAAAATTATTTCATTATAAACATAAACCATCCATAAAAATAATAAATATGGTATCATTGGATCATATCCATAGTACTAACATCAAAGGATGTCATCTTAGATGGAAAATGATTTTAAAAGATCACTTGGTCCATTTCTTAAAGAAATTATCCTTTTTACTCTGAAAAAAACATTTTTAAGATATAAAACATTTTCATAACACTTTTATTTAAAAATAACCTTAGAATATTATAAATAAATAATTAAAGATCATTTAAAAAAATTAGTGATGAAAATAACCATTCTTTGAAAATAAATTTTTAAAACAAAAAATTTAGAAAACATTTTTTAAATCATTATCTATGAAAATATACTTTGAAACTTATAAATTATTCTTTAAAACATTGTGTTTTCATGGTGATGATAAATATTGTACATGTAAAAAAAATATTCCTTTTAAATTTTTGGTAAAATTCAAATTGGCCTTGTTTTGAAAATGAAATGAATATTCATTTTAAAAAAATCAAAAAAAAGATAAAAATGTTTTTTTTAAATCCCACAGTGACATTAATAGTTTTTGAAAACATTTTTAGAAATCATTTATATGGAAGAAAAAAGGGTTTTCTACTGAACAGAGAAATAAATTTAGTTTTATTTAAAAAAAATCTTTTTGAATCATGAGTATATAAAGAGAGTAAAATGAAGGGAAAAATATATTATCTTTAAATAACTATAGTATATTAATATTCATGAATTTTTTAATAGATAG
The DNA here is from genome assembly GCA_963277665.1 of Viscum album. Classification (NCBI taxonomy): domain Eukaryota; kingdom Viridiplantae; phylum Streptophyta; class Magnoliopsida; order Santalales; family Viscaceae; genus Viscum; species Viscum album. The sequence goes on along the minus strand of OY728128.1, from coordinate 836,158,870 downwards.
TTCATAATATTTTATAATTATAAGCATAAACATAAGAAATCCCAATAAATATTGATATTGTATCATCTTTTTTTTGGAAAAGGTCCCTCAACCAAAAGTCTGAGTCATTTATTCCTAAAATTTAAGAAGATTACAAGAGATGAAAATGTGAGATATTATTACAATCAACCTCATAAAAAGGGAGCAGAGTATTAGGAAGGGTAGAAAACCTAGTAATAGGTTCATCAACCCCAATTCTTGTAAGACCATATGAAACCATATTTTCCTCTCGATAAACATGCATGATGATGAAGTTGAGAGTCGAAAGAGTCTCAATGAACTACATCCACTTCGCTGCTAGCCACCAAGAGATATGCATTTCACCAAAACTAATGGCATGCATGATGATATAAGTGTCACTTTCCAACCAGATATTAGTCCAACCTTTAATTTTCACAAATGAGACAGCATGTATAATCCCAAGCATCTTCATCTAAAGAGAACTTATCACACCACAAGAACTATAGAAACATCCTTTAACAGAATCATTATAGTCCCTAAAGACTGCACCACTACCCAAAGGTCTAGTATTCCATTTAGAAGTGCTATATGTAATAACCTTAATCCAAAGAGGGAAGGGAGGGATCTAGAACACCTCAATAGTACCCTAAGTAGGTCGGAAATTCCTTTGTACACCCAGATTTTTCAGAATCATAAAATCCTAAATGTTGTTGTAACATTCACCCAAAAAACATTGGACATATCCCTTATAGTAGCAAAAACATTCTTTGGGACATGCTTCAAGAAACAGCCATTACTATTGTGAAAAGTAGCATTGTGATGCCTCTAAATTGTATGCATCACTTCAGCAACAACCACACATAGGAGTTCTCATACCTGAAGTGAGATCTATATAACCAAACAACAGCAAAGAAGGGACTGTAGTCCGAAAAATCTAAACATTCCCAAATCAATAGCACCCAAAACCTTCTTCCATATGGCTGAGGCCATTGAAAAACTAAAGAAAAGATGCTCTGAATATTACCAATTCTGATGGAACATAACACACTTGGAACAAAGCTACAACCCAAAAAATTGGAAAACCATATTGGTGGGTAATATATTGTAAACCAACCTCTATATAAGAGTTAGGCATGAAGGCCTAATCCATGTTTTATTGAAAATAGACAACCATTTATAGTTATCATGAAGACCCTTGATGACATGTGTATAGTATAATTTTCTAGTCATAACATCGTTTCTAGATGGATCCCAAGCTAGAAAAACGGGATATGATACAAAATTGTAATGGTCAATCAGATCATGGAGTTCATTTGGAAAAGTTGTTGGAGGATCATCCAGAAAATCCTTGATAGGGACCTACTCACCTGAAACCAGTGCATCGGGCTAAAAACCATTAGAGATAATATCACATGTACAATTATCAAGCCAAAACATAATGATGGAGTTCCTGTTCAATATCTATATAAATCAGTTCAAAACATTCTGAAATGACGATCTAATTACTGTCCAGAGGGAGGAGACAATGAAAGCATTGCTACCCAACCTTAAATAATCATCAAATTGAGATATAAGGAAACCCATCGATTCTGAATTACTATGAATGGTATTTCAGGCCAGGCAGGATTGAAGGGAATCATTAAACAGTGCAATATTCTTTATACTCATGCCACCATAGTGTAGAGGTCTGCAAAATACCTTCTAGGGAATAGTGTCCAACTTCCTCTCATAGATGTTACCACTATAATTAAAATTCTTGATGGACATGTTAAGACATTTGAGAAGTCACATTGTCTATTTATAAACCATAAATGAGTAAACCAATTTAGAAATGATAACAGATTTTACCAAACTGATTCACCCATCTATAGGGAGACTCTTCCCTTTCCAGGTTGAGAGCTGCCCATTGACCCTATCAACAATTTCATAGAAAAAAGAAGCTCTAGGGTGCCCCCAGAATAATGGAACACCTAGATAATGAAAAGAAAAATATCCTTCCCTGATTCCCAACTCCGAAAGAATCCAATACTTCCTGGAAATAGAGAACCTCTTCCCAAAGTGAATGGAATATTTGTCCCAACTAATACACTAACTAGAGACACTTTCGTAATGCTGAAATATTTTCTTCAATACATGAACATTCTTTTTCCCCCTGGATAGATTTCCTTTGATGAATCCAAATTGGTTCCAAGAAACAATCCTAAACACAATACTTGAGATCATGTTAGCAAGAATCTTTCTTATGACCTTGTAACTTTTTTTAACCAAGGGAATTGGCCTAAAAAGATAGATCTCACTAGCATTCTCAACTTTAGGAATAAGAGTGATAAACTAATAACTGAGTCCCTAAGGGAGTGCTCCCGAGGAAAATAAAGAGGAAACTAACTTGCAAACATCACCTTTGATGATATCTCAATACTTATGATAAAAATAAATTATTAAAGTTATCTAGACCTAGAGAACTAGAGGTGTTGAGGTTATAAATAGAAACCTTAGCCACAAATTCTAAAGGTGGGGAAGTGAGGGTGATATTATCAGAAGCAGTAACCAGTGGGAGAATGATACCATCCATCAAAGTTCCCCCCAAATTAGCTCCATTGAAAATCATAGTGAAATACTCTACAATATAATCCACAATATATTCCTTATTGTCTAAAATCTGATCATCAACTTTCAGAAAGGAGAAGGTCTGAATATCCTTTATAATTTTGTGAAGAGAATTAAATAATTTTGTTTTCTGATCACCCTTTTAGAGCCACTTAATTTTAAATGTCTCTTTAATAATGTTATCTTTAATAGTAAGGAGAGAGTTCAATTTGGAAACAAGAATGGCTTCCTTAGAGAAATCAAGACTGAAATCCACTATAGAGGCCTCATCATGAAGTTGCTGAAGAGAGGATTCAAGAAAAATAATCTCCTTATCCAACTCACTATAAGTCTCTTTCCTCCAAGCTTTTAAATTCCACTTAAGAATTTTCATTTTAAACAGAAAATCAGCACATTTCATTCAGTTCTAGTAGCTTTCAATCATCTTAATACAATCACTTTGAAATGACCAAACATTATTAAAATAGAAGGGGAGGGGAATGTGGATCTCCCTACTCTTAAAACTAACCAGGATCGGATGGTGGTCAAAAGCAATTTTAGGTAGGGTAATGTTGGAAATTGAGTCCCATATATTCAAAGCAATGTTGTTCACCAAAGCCCGGTCAAGCTTACTAGCAGTCATGGGGTTGAGAAATCTCATGTACCAGGTGTACTTGACCCCAACCAAACTGACCTCAGTCATATCATTGTCATCAACACATTCTTTGAATTCCTTAAGAGAAATTTGAGAATGTATGGGACCTGTTTTTTCATTATAACAAAGGATCATATTGAAATCGCCAATAGAAAACCAAGGGGAAGATATGCCTCTTAATTTTTCAAGTTCATTCCACAACATTATTCTATCTTGATATCTGTTTCTAGAATAAAAAATGATCCCGCCAACTACTCAAAATCCCATGCAAGGAACAAGAGATAACCTGATCACTAATAGAAATGATATTGACTGTGCCTATAGAATCATGTGCAAAACCCATAGAGTTTCATCCTGATAAACTAAACCATTGGTAGTGACCAAAAGAAAACCATATTTTTTGAGACCCAAAAACCCCAATGAGAAGAAGGATTTAGGTTCATAAATTCCAAGTAACTTCACCTTGTGAATCTAAATATACCTATATAGAGTATTAACAATAGATAAATTAGCGATACCCTAACAATTCCAATAAAGGACATTCATTTTGAACTACACTTATAATTGAAATTCCCATTACTATTTTTCTTATTTGCCTTATTCTTTCCTGAAGAGTTTTTGGAACTAGTAAAGAGCTTGATGAGGCTCTTGGTTTGCATTCTGTGATCCAAACCCTCAGCAATACCCAGAGCACAAGTAGGATTCATGGCCTTTAAGTAAGATTCATTCACCTCTATGGAGCACGGGGGGCACTTCTGGCCTCTAAATCTTCCTCCTCCTCAACCATGTCACGTCGTTTCTTTAGTGGGACTAGTAGATTTTTTCATAACTGCATCCACCAGAGAATCCATATCTTTCCCATTCCCTTCCCTTGGGACACTAGCTTCCAAAGGAGCATCTGTGCTGACAAGTGTACCATCCACAGCCATTGAACCCATCCTCTAATAGTAGCAGTAATATAACTGCAAACTAAATTAATATCTTCTATTTCTATATTGGAATCATCACCGTAAACTACATTAGAATTAGGTCTAGAGGGGTTTCCACTAGCAAGAACAATAGGTAGGGGGACAACCCACTCTTTAGACACCTACTGGTCCTTGCTATAGTCATCCCCCTTCTCTTTTGAAGGAGCCTTGGCCTTGTTATTCTTACCAACCACCTTCCATTGATTCACTTTATTAGCAGTAGAGTCTCTAACATACCACTAATCCTTTTGAATATTTCTACAATTAGAGACAGCATGACCGACTATTTTATATTAGTCACAGAATGGAGGCTTCTACTCGTACTCAATTATGATTTCAAACATTCAATCAATATCAAATAAATTGACCATGAATGGAAATTTGGAGTCCATGTTTACCTCCAAAATAACTCAAGCATAAAATTCAAGCTCCCCATCAATAGTATGTTGTTCCATCTTAAAAGGAGTCCCCACATAAGAATAGAGATTGCTAAGGATTTTAGGATGTGAATAATACCAATTAAGACCATGTAAGCAAATCCAAATTTGGGTTGTTGTTTGGCCCTGAGTGAATGGGTTGAAATGCCTATCCCATTCGGCCAGTTTGAAGATACCTGGATGAAGAGAGATCACCCCATTATTTCATGCCATTTGAAGTTCATCCCAATTATTGAATACTATGTGAAAAAAACATCTTCCAATCGGGATTAGTTTAAAATCACTCACCCCTCAAAGATTAACAAAGCCTCAACCTAAGGTCAGTGTTAATCCAGGGTTTATCTCCTTTAATAAGGGAAATTCAACCTAAAGAAGAAATCATAAAAGTATCAAGCCATTTTTTGACTGTATATTGATCAGAAATAACTGAAAATACACCATCAACCATATGAGGTGGCGAACTTGATTGTGATTGAGGAGTGTCCACAATTTAGGGGACACCCTTCAAAACATCTGAGAAGGAGACCCCTTTTCCCTGGGCACGCAATCCAAATCCACGTCCGCAGCCACCACACTATCCAAGGACATTTGAGGGAGAATAGTGAATTACCACTATAGATCAAAGGATCCCATGATAGATCTCTACTAAAGCCTATTTAGGGATTACAATAAGCTCCATGCTTGGGTAGAGCCTTTCATCTCGAGTTCCTCCTCGAGATTGTATCATCCAACCTTTACCACTTTAGTAGCATTGAATCATAATCCCCATAAAGGAATAACATTAATGAAACTTGAAATATCATTATAATGAATAAATTCATGATATTAAATGTATAAGTGGTTTTATATACACTTCATAAATGAAGATAGGTGAATAACATAATGTAATCCCCAAAGAAGACAACTTGAGACAAAAATCTCTTATTGATTGTATAATATTTTGGATCGTAATCCAAAATTTAAATATTAAAATGAAATGAAAAATTAAATATAATTAATTTAATTATATTCATGATATTACATGTCAAAGGAATATTATATACACCACAAATAATAAATGAGTGGAGAATTGTTATGTATATCCTAAAAATAAGAGACTAGAAATCCCTTACATTATGTATCAACTAACTTTATACACATTTGAGACTAATTAATAAAAAATATATGATTATTATACATATATTAAAAAATAATAATCATATTTATCATTCCATATATGATTTACTTATGACCTTTTATTACCTATTTATTAATAATTCAATGTTAAAATCATGTTTTGGGCAAAAAGTGCTTTGTTTTTCATGTATCTTTTGATTTGGTATTTTGGGTTATATTACATTGATCATGGTTAAATAATCTATATAATTTTATCCATTATATAAATATAATATATATTCATTTATATGTATTTAGAGTAATATATAAAAGTTAGAGATAGAAAATGAAATACATTGTTCATGGAGATGGTAGAACATACGTACACAGGAATGTTGTATCCATTTTCTCAACAAATGAAATTAAAGAAAGATAAATAATATATTATCTTTAATTAATAGTTTTTATTTCAAATATATCATATATATTCTCTATACATACCCCTATTACCTTCCATGAAAAGTGTTAGTGAAAAATGAATCGCATCACATCGTAAGGCGGTAGTCTGTCGTACACACAAACGATGTTAGAATATCCCCAATGGAAAGGAAAGTAAAAAAGTTATATTTGATATTATAATTACATAAGTATAATTATATCATAATTTCCCAAACATATGTTAAATCCATAATTATATTTATCCATGAAAGGTGGTGATGGAAAACAAATTACATCAATTCGTGAGGTAGGTAGTCTGTCATACACATGATCGACAATTTTTGTTTCCCATTTGATGGAAGAGTATATGCATATAGGTTAGTCTATAAATAAAATAAAATCTCATTATATGGTATATATTTGTATTATTATAAATTAATTATCATGAAATTAATTTATTTGGTAAGAGAATGATTAAAAAGGAAGAGCTTAGTGAAGACAATTACCTTATCTTAGAATAACCCCCTTTGGATACATTATTAAGGGCACTTGGGTTGTTATTTTGGGATGAAAATAAGATCTAGAATAGGGATAAGAATATTGGGGATGGATTTGTTTTGGTTTTTTTACATGAAAATGGATTAGTGGGTACGAATAAGTGAGGGGAAGAGGTAGTGTTTTATAATTTAGGGGAATTTGTATTTTTTTAATTACCGAAACATAATCAAAAATGGGAAGTCAGTCTCTAATAATGTGAATCCAAAAATTATAACTAAATCATGCGAGGTAATATATAGTCAATAGACACCTTCACCACACATAAAAAACATATTTTTTAAAAATGCTGTTCTTTAACATCAATGTTTCCTTACTTTTACTATTTTAGTTTTCACTACAATAACCAGTCTTTTTACCTAGGTAATTTATCATCTAATACTATAGATAAGTGATATTAATTAGATAATTTGTATCCATTGGTTCTAAATTCTTAATCCAATTTTAAAAATAAAAAACTTATATGTTTGGAAAATTAATTTTAACACAAGCGCATGTAATGCGCAAAACTTTGTTTTACCCTTTATCATAGTAAACATATTTTTACAATTTAGGAGGCAATATAATCATTATAAAAGAAAATTTGGTACATTATTGGACCATATTTGGACTATATTTGGTATTTTTAATCCTAGATAAATAACATCACTGAATATAGTATTTTTTATGAATTTTAAATCATTTAATAAAATATTATTTATTATAAAACAACATTAATGTCAATTTTGAGACTATTAATTCAATTTAACTTTAAAATTATTAATATTATGATTAAATTAGAATATATTATTCTCAAACCTTCCTAACATGTCATATATATCTAAAATATTCATGGGATATAATAATTCATTAAATTTAAATTACTTTTTACATTTTTAGTATCATGTATTTAAATTTTCTATTAATTAAATAATTATTGAGTTGGCATTTCTTAGGATTTAATGGTAATTATATAATTACAAAAATTTAAAAATAAATTAACCACATCAAATTAATTTCATTAATTTCAAAATTATCATCCTTTTTTATCACATCTTTCTTTTTTTCTATATGATCAAATAATTCAAATTTAAAATCAACTGGGTGACATTTTGTCTTTTTTGTTACATAAATTATTACATTGGTCACTTTCATGGAAAATTATCCCAAAAGAGTTAAAAAATAAAACCTAAGGTAATAATTCATTAGGAATTGGAAAATTGTTTAGGAATTGGAAAATTGTTTAGATAATTTTACATCTTATCATTTTAATTTAACCCCCTAGTAAACCTATTTTAACCTTAATGGTGGTAATTAATTCATTACTATTTTTACTATTCATTTTGGTCAAAAGTTATGTTAAAATTATTATATCATAATAATTATGATTATTTAAATATGGAATCCATTTTTTTAAATTTAATTCATTGAACTAGAGGAATTAAATTTATATTTAATCCCGTAGATGCGAGGAAAAATAGTTTTCCAAGAAGAAAACATTAAAAAGTTTAAAACAATATTCCTAAATTCAATATAAAATTGAATCCAATTAACTAAATAGGATTAATAAACATATGGTTAAAATTAAATTACTTATTAAAAAAATTAAAACATAGTGTTCCTTATACATTCTTTAAATGAAAATGTAGCTTTCAATAAAAACATGTATTTTCATTATTCATCAAAAAATTAATCTTTTTAGAAGAATATAAAAAATTAACCCTAAGATAATTTTAACATGTATAATTAAAAAAATAAGTTTATTTTTTAAAATAAAAGTTTTAAATTTTTGAAAAATTATTTTTAATATTTTTAAAAAATCAATAAATGTATTTTGTGAAAGAGTATTTCAAAACATATAAATACTTTAAAAAAATTGAGCACTCTTTTACCAATATTTTTTTTATAAAACCAATATACTTTATATTTAAAATTTATTTGTTCCTATTTATTTTCTCAAGTTTAATAGCTATGTAATAACATTCATGTTTAAATAATAATAATAATATATATTTGCATTTCATTACAACTTAGTGTTTCATATAACGCAAGCTATCGATGAACGGAAATTTTTTAAACAAAATATTTCATAAAATATAAAGGTGTTACAAGGTCCCCATCAACTAGAAGAAACATCCTCTCCCATCGACCTCTATCATATCAAGAATCATGGTCAAAAACTACTCATAGTTATCCCCTCATCATGGGCCTCTAGAACCATCTCTTAGTTAGACTTCCTTCTAATTGCATATAACATAATATTTTCCCTTCCTAGAGTATAAGATATATTGATGTTATAATCCTAGAGAAAAATCCACAAAAATATATTATCATGGATTTATGTATCATTATGGTAAAATATATCTCAGGCACCTTTTGTTAGTAAATACCACATATAGTTATCCAAGATCGTAATTCCACCAGATATTTGTGGTTAAATCACCACAGAAGGATCTATTTCCTAAATGGAGTAATTTCACCCATTAATAAACACTTTAGTTGATCCATAACTAATAAATATATGATTATAAATCAATTTATAGGTAAGCCATGTTTTTAAAACACCAAAATAGACCTCATATGGTATCTAATTAACTCAAAATTTATAAATATGTGAACCGATTAAATAATATTTCAAATTATCAAAGGATATATGACACTATTTTATATATATAAAATATTTCCCTTTCTTTATCAACATTAAAAAGGAGTATAATTCCTTAATGAATTTAGGAAAAAGTGATGATAATAATATTCTAACATTAAGAAACTCCATAACTAAAATACACTTTGACTTGGAACCCAATCCAATACTACTTTCACCTACACTATGTCAACCAAAACTCATTATGATATGACCTAACTCGGAAATGAACCTAAAAATACAATACTAAAACATTAATACCTTATTATTTATTTGATTCTTTTTAAGGTCTATTCCACCATACATAAGTGGTCTATAAGGACCTCCTCTCTATGAGAGTAAAAATAATTCATTAGTGAATACAACTACAAATTTCTCAAAATAGGGATCAAATGCTTGGTTAATAAAACCCATGAACACTAATAGGGAATTTCCAACGTGAAATATCATAATAATAAACTCATATTACCATACCTACAACTAAAATCTATCTTCTTGATGTCCTCCTCATGCACTCATAGTTGATGATATCCAGACCAAATATTTATCTAAGAGAAAATTTATTCCCCACTATGCTAGTCACATAAGTCCTCAATATAATTGGGGTTTCTAAATTATGACCACTTGGTTAAAAAATCAGTAGTAAATGTAATAACATAGAATATCTTTAACCTTCTTCACAAATTATATGGGAGATTACCATAGTGAAACATTAGGGTATATAAATACATTTGATAGAAAACTATATACTAATACTCAAAGTACTCAGATCTCATAAAGTGTTGTCTGATATTGTACAATCCAAATTATAACTCATCTTATTATGAGGTGAATTAAAATCTTTACATTATACATGGGTGGAAACTAACCACCTCCTCAGGGAAAAAATCATCCTACTTTCTTACAACCAGAAAAATCTCTTTAGATTATATGTTTAACATATAAGGATATAATCAATAACTAAGTGTTCATTGTATACCTACCTGGATGTATCTATTCAATAAATATTACTTTATCATTGTTTTATACCTTTCACTCTCCACTAAAATTGATATAGGTGAATCTCCAAAAAACAATCCACACATGTGTGAACTGAAACTAACTAATCAATTATAAAGATAAAATAAAATAAATGAATATCTAATATTGATATATCTCAATTTAACCTATCCCTTATAAGAATTAAAACAAAATGATGATAGACCTATAAAAATATTTAACTCTCATAAACTTGGTCAATAGATTCAAAGGCTTCTCTAGCCTAGTCATGGAATATTCAAGTTAAATTATGGGAATCTAAGTAATATAAAAACAAACTTCCTCTATATCTTTCATAATAGAAGAAATAGTATATAAAAAAATGGCACCTCAAATAATATTTTCTCTAACTATATCCTATACTATAGTTATCAATAATATATAAAATATCTTCTAATATGCTTAATATTCAACATATCTTTCCTAACTAGAACCTCATCAACCTCTAGGCCTACTAACTCTCGGTTGATGAACTCTTGGCGATAATGGTGGTTGAGAATAACCATATAGTGTTCCACCTCCTCCCATTGTATCAAATACTATCTCTAGATATATGAACCTCCTACTATATTGGTTAAGTGATATTTTGGATTGAACTATTAATCCTACCTTAAAGGGATATAAAACTATCATACTCAAATGATATCCAAAAAACATTGTACAGAAATCAATATTCCTATCGAATTTAACACTATATATGAATCATAATCCTTTTATTGGTGTTGATACTCTATAGGGATAATATTTTACCTTAACTGATTCTAAAGGGTAGGGTCGAGAACAATACTCTAAACTTTATCTCTCTCACTATTATATTGGTCTTGATGATGGTTTCCTTATAAATCTAATCAATGATATTTTCTTTAAGAACAAAGGATTATACATTAATAATTTCTTATAGGAATAACCTTTCAATTTAGTCTTATATTTATTCTAAGAAAATATTTTTTTCTATATTTTGTCATTATATTTAACTTAGAAAATGAGGTTGCTCCCAAATATCTCATTTAAACACAAATCAAAATAATCACCCTATGATTCTATGCTTGATTTAACCCATAAATGGATCCTTATAGAATTTGTACAATAATCATGTTAGATACTATAAATACTTTATCTTAAAAAGGATTTTATCATATGCATTCTTGAAAAGTTTTCCATGTTGTCAATTAATTAAATGGTCTTATGAATTTAATAACCAATATTTTTTATATGTAATCTATTTTACCATCCCTGTCAATATATCTCTTGAATGACCATTTAGAATAATTTTTATTTACCTCAGCTGAATATATACCCTACATGTAGACTTTATTTTGGTAAATGGAATGTATTTATGAGTTTAATCAACAAGAGAAATTTGTATTATATTAATTTACTATTTCCATTTAGGATAAGTATCTATTATTCTAAATGAATAATATATCACCTAACTTGGTGATTATAAAACCATATCTCTCTTTTTTATCTTTACTATGTAGTATGTGTCTCTAGAACAACTCCTCCTACTAAATATTAGGAAGTTTATGTTCCTATGCCTTTTGATGTTCATCTTGACCCCAGAATTGATTGAAGCCTATTTTTCTCTCGCTATTTCAAACAAAGATGTGTAAAATATTTTAGAGGTGTAGTATCTCAATTGACTATTATTGTTCTTTCATAGAGATTATATTATCCAAAGTGTCTTAGCATAAATAACTGATACACACATTTTGTTTAACTTGATGCATTTTTATTTAAAAATAATCCTTGAAAATGGGTTTATATCATAAACACATGAGTTTGTTTCATAATGTATTTCTTTCGCATTATAACTTATATGCCATTATTTTAATTATAGTTGGTAGGTTGTTAAGTTCTAAATCCATTATTTACAAATTAAGTCTTTAAAGGAATATTGGAAGTCATTTTAATACTTATAAGAATCATTATTGATACACCTTTTACTATCATCATCACTCCAATGTGTATAATGTAATGTATGCTTAGGAATAACTTCACTCTATATATTAATAATATATGAATTATTATCTCTTATATTATTCATTCCACCCTCCTAAATAATCTATTATCTTTTACCAAGAATATTCTCTACTTTGCATTAATTTTTTAAATGAATATCATATAGTAAATGAATTTACCTCTAATTTATAATTAGAATATTTTACATGTACCTCATTAAATGAATTATAAAATATTTGTGTAAATATCACCATTTAATGTCAAAACCATTAATTTTATTAAACCTAAAATAATGTGAAATACCTAATATTTTTATCTCTATATAGTTTAAATTATCTTTTAGGTGTATCCTTGACATTTTCTCCTAGTTTTACTCAATCATGAATTATTCTTCCACATTTAGGTATTTTTTGAGTCTTTTATTTTATATTCATAAGTAATTAATATTATTTTTCATATTTTATTCATGTGTAGTTTAAATTTTAATTTAGTATGTTATATCAAAGAAAAATTCATTTAAAATATGAAATATTTTCCCATTGTGTATAAACATGACACTAAGATAATGTTTTGGTGAAACCCAACTTAAAAAATAGTTTTTTCAAATACAATAAAATTTATACTATGAAATTTCGTAGATATAATATTTTTTAGATAATATATGATTCAAAATCCATTAGCAACCTAATGACCTTGTTCATTATTATAATCATTCTAAATTCCCTTGTTTTTTGAATTTAGATAAAAATGTGTGAGTCATATACTGTATCAAATATAAAATTAGATAAATAGAAGTATGACATAAAATTATGAATATATTTTAAGTTTTATCTTCCACACTCTACTTCTTTAATTAATTTCATTTCTAATTCTAATGGCCTTTTTTTCCGTTGTGAATCAAATAGCCTCCTATTCATTACTATCCCTCTAAATCTTTTTCTTTCTTTGATATATATTATAAAGTCTAGGATTATTTTAAACTTTAAAATTCCTTTTCAAGAGTTTCTTTCATTTTATTCTTCATAAGTATATAAGAACCATATTTACACATAGTATTTTCACCTTGAAATACATACTAAAAATATTCTTGATTGAATTCAACATATTATTCATTTTATAAGTCCTAATGAAAATGGAAATATTGAGTGGTAAATATGATAAAATTAGATTTATGGATATTTTTAAAACCATATAGAACCCCTAATTCACTAATTGATCAATATACATCATTATCCTGAGTGTGTGATCACAATTAATGAATTAAACTTTTAGTTTACATGGGTATATTGTAATAATAATATCATTTATCATTTGTTGTTCATTCTCAAGATGATAATTTTAGAGATGATTCAACATGTTGTATTCATCATACTTAAAAATTATACATATTTTTTTAGTATCATTTTGAGTTATTTTTTAACTAAATATTTCAAAATTTTGTGAAATTGTTATTAATTAATGATGGTTTAAATTTTTGTAGATTTTTTGAAAATTAGATAATTTTTTAGGGAATTATAGACAATTCACGTCATGATAGGTGTTCTCCTAGCATGGCTCAGCTAGAGGATGGATAAAGAACCAAGGAACCTAAGAATCATGGTTGAATCTCTTTATGAGGTGATATAATAGAATTTAAAGAAAAGTATAAAGGTTATAATTGATATATCTTCACATCATGACATCTATATTTTCCGTGAATCCTAAGAGTGAGAAAATAATAATATAATATAAATATATATATATCCTACCCTAGCTAGCCACATGAGCGCAACTAGCTACACTGAATTAGTTGGATAATATCAACTATGTCCATCCTAGGTAGAAATGGAGTATAGGGGGAAATGTGAGTCGTAGCTATCAAGTCAAGAAGGGAGTTAACATGAGGTGGTCCTAAAATGGGTCTATATTACAAGGAAGTTCCATGGTGAGGTAATGAGTGATATTGTAATTATGAATATGAAAAATTAGTTCTAGAAAAAGTATTATTATTCTAGGGGATATGTGATGCAGACACTATTAAGGAAGTATAACTCATGTCATATGTCACATCATGACTAAATAAATCAAGAAGCGGGTAAGTACTGATAAATTTATAAGCATTTTGGATGAATTCTTATGATTTTTAGAGGATTTTTATGTGATATATATTCACCACAATGACCAACATAATTCTATGAAGAAAGGTTCTTATGATGTTAATTTTCTATTAAGATATGTTAATTTTTTATAAGGTTGAGACAAGAGGCTCATAAGATATGTCTATGTTGTTTCACAGGTGGTCACATCATGGAAGATAATTCATAAGGATAATTACAAATATAATTAGAATAATGTTTTATATGATATATTCAGTCCTACTCTGATGAAAAAATTTATGAAATTAGATAAAGTATTTCTCCACAAGGATCTAATGTATTTGATATGTTGGGTATGAAACACAAGAAGTTTTTGAAGCTCTATGTACTTACACCCAATGTTTTTCTTTTCTTATAGAGAACAAAATTAGGTCTCCCCAAGAAAAAGGATGTTATATAAAAATATAAGCTCGAGTAAAAAAAATATAGATAAGTCTATATAGTTATTCAAGTTGAATTTAAGTACTTTTCACTCCAATTGTGTTAGTGAAATTGTAGGATAAGTTTGCAATGTAAAACCAATGCATAAAATCTTGTCCTTTTTAAAAATTGGATGAAATATTGTCACATCACAATTTATTATTCCACAATATAACATTCTTAACGAAGATTGAAATTAAAAAACCATATCTAATTCCTTTAATATCTCATGACATGACCTTTATGGGATATTCAATGTTTGAAAATGGAAATAAATATTCCTACCATGAAGGTACTGATCATGAAAAAAAGTGTTCAAATGAGGAAATAAAATTGAAACCTTATTTGAATCCCAGAGAACCTAAATTTTGTAACTTAATTTTGTGTCATGACTTCTGGTTTACTATTTAATTAATAGTCAACTGAGTTTGAAGGGGATCCAAATTTCATTTAGCTTTTATACTTGTTTCACTTTTCTTCTAAGTTTTTTGTGACTTTATTCCTTAAAGTACCTTAATTTTTTAATCATAAGCATTATATCATGTGAGTTCCTCTCATTCCCAATTATTTTTCATTCATATTTTATTTTATTTTCTAAAATCACTTTATAATATGAATCTTTAAGATTGATGGAGGTATTTTCTATCATGAATTACTATTTTCTTAAGGGTGGACATATAAAGAGTAGGATGATGAGAGAATTAATTTTTTACTAATATCATTCATGGAAGGTTTTGATGAATATAAATATGGTTAGGTACTTAAAAAATATTATCACTTCATGAAAGTCTAATAAGAGGATTTTGGAGGGAGGAACTCAAATATGGTTGACTGAATCACTCGATGATCAGGATTTTGCATTCCTCTTTCACTTTAAGGGATGATATTAATACATCTAGTTTGAGTTAATTTCCAAGACTAAGGTATCTTTATTGGTTTCTATAGATTCAATATATTATACCACTGAAATTTGGTTCTTTTATAATGGCTATGAGTCCAATTACTTCAATGAATCCATGAGTGCGAATGGTTGAACCTTTTGATAGATATATAGAAATCTATCTGCAACCCCAATTATAATAAACTAATTTCAATCATAAAGAACATAATTTTCATTAAGCATGATTCTGAACCAAATATTTTTCTACGTAAATAATATAACTCACAATCTTTGAATCCTCATAATTTTTTCACTTTTTGAGATGACTTCAGACTTCCATGATCTATACTCTAGTAGTAGTGTAGGATCGATAAAATCATATAAATTTATAAAATCATGCACATCTAGGAGGAATTAATGATTCCCCAGATCCAGATAAGTTTTGAGGTCATTTACTAGGTTGAGGTGTATGAGATAATTTGATTTGATAGTTAGGGGAATTTTTTTTTCTTTCTAACTATTTTTTCTAATTTTTTAATAGGTTCTTTTTTTTTTCTTTTTTCATGTTGGGTATTTTAGGTTTTAATGGAAGGTAAAGATTTCATTTTGTATAAAAAACTTTTATTTACAATTCAAGTTGTGGATATAGCATATAAAATTGTTGAACTCGAGGAAAATACCCAAAATCAAGGAATAAGTGGCCCATAATCATACCCAAAATATGAGGAGGCACAACTCTATATCCTAGAATTCGTTTTCAAAGAGAGTGTAAGAACCTAAAGAGGATGAAAAAATTAGGATTATGAACATAAGGACAATTCCAATAATGGAGGAAAATATAGATAAATTAGGGAGAAAACCCTTTCAAATGTTAATCTGGAGGAAGAAAATTAATAATAATCCCCAAAAGAAAATGTGAAGGAAGGGTAGAGGATAGTTGTAGAAATTTGGAATAATATTGATGAATCTGATGAAAAGAAGCTTAAAAATATTAGCAAGACAATTTCTTCATAGTTTGGACAGACCATGCTCTTCTTCTCCAATCATTATGTTTTCCCATATTTTGATTACCCCCAAAATATATTTTCATGAAGATTTCATAGATGAGGGGAAGTAGATTTACGTTGGATGAACAAAAAAGTTAGAATTGGTTAAATCTAGACCAAGTAACATTATCTAATACTCTCATTATTCATTGAAGAGGTATGTTATATCTTGAAAACGTTAAATAAATCACCTTATGGGAGGAAACATTAGTTTTTTGTTACATTCTAGGACCTTATGAATAGTTTTTAGGACTTATATTAATATTTTATTTTAGTAACTAGTTCTAATTCCCCATTATATTTTTAATCATTAATTAAGCATGGACCTTTTACTTTAACATGTTTACTTTTAATTTTTAGAACTATTATAATATAGAAAGAATAAATGAAGAATAGAAAGAAAGGATTAGAAAACAAGTGAAAGGTGGTGTTTCTTATATTCTCTTATATCTTTTACTCCCATATATGTTTTACATGATTACAATATTTTGATTGAAATGGCATTCCACTCTTATATTTCTTGTTTTACTATTTTATCTATAAATAAATTTTTAAAAGTAACCAAATAATTCCATGTTATAGATATAATATTTCATGACACAGAATGATTATGATGGAGGATTGATGAGTATATAAAATCATGATCATGTTAATTTTATAAATTGTGATTTGGGGATGTCTAGTTGATTTATGTATATGAAATTTCTCAAAAATGTTTGATTATTTGTATTTTTGAAATTTCTATTTATTTTTTTATGAATTTCATGAGTAGTTGTCCTACATTATATAGTTCCTAATATTAAGAGGCTTCTATGATATTTTTTCCATATTACTTTTTATATATATTTGTTAAGAGATTCTTGGATAATGTAGACCTATTATAACTTTCACTAATATAATTTTGAAGGAATTATTGAACAAAGTCATGTTAATATGATTGATTCCTTATTTAATTGATCCAATTTTTCCATTTAATACATAAACTTGAATTCAATCCTTTTTTAAAGACCATATAATCCTTGAATGACCAGGATAGAGAAAGACACATTTCAAGAATAGTATACTGATTGTACCCTACCCTATGTACTTTTTTATGATTTTTAATAAAGAATGTGTGGGTGAATAAGTTTTCCATGATGAAATGAAATTATTTTTATTCAGTGAATATATGTGGGGTATTTTCAAAGGTTTGGGGAAATTATAGTGAGTAATTGTTTATTTTACTTCATTGATTATACTCTGAAAACTAAATAATGTGAAAAAAAATGAAAAAAAACTACTAAATAATTATTATTTGAAAATAATTAACAAAACATTGAATGGAATCATGAAAAAAGATTTTATTTTTCATTATTCCTATTTATAAAAAAATTTAGCCTTTATTTGGGTTGGGGAAAGTGGTTGATATCATTCTTGGGAGAAGGAATTTTTCATTGAGTTTCATTATCATATAATGTGGTTTAGATTCAAACTCAATTTTAAGAATTAATATTTTTCACATCAATTAATTATCAAACATCAGACTTAGAGACATTTGAACCTTGTTTTGAAGCCCTCATTATAAAATTTTTACCCCATTATGTGGTAGGTAATTGAGATTCTTTTTAGGATTATGGAAAAGATGTATGTACTTGTAGTATTAATAAAATTGTATTAAATTTTTACCTTGAGTGATGAGGTAAAAATGTTTCAAGGTGAGTTATATCATAATTGTAATTCATAACTAATAATTAATTGAGAAATATGAATAGAGGTTAATAAGAATATTTTTATTTCAAGGGGAAAATTAAAAAACATGGTTGAATTATTTTAATTCAAAAATAAAGAGTTTAAAAGATATATTTTATGATATTTTTCAAAGTTTTTCCATTTTTTATTATGATTTTAATTTTTTGACCTTTTTTAAATGATTTATAATATATATTTTCAATATGATATATTTAGATTTCATGCTTGAGGACAATAAAGAGTTTAAGTACAAGAGATTTGATATCTATAATTTTTTAATATAATTTTAATATTAAATTCAATGATTTTAATGACTAATTAATTTTTACCCCTATTTCCACTGATTATACATTTTTAATGAAAGAAGAGTGTCTTTTAATAGGTTTTAAAGTAAAATGAAGAAAAGAGATAATGTGGAAAATTATGGATCAAAGAAGTTTTTCCGAAAAGTAAAATATTCAATGGAGTTATTAAAAATTAGAAAATTTATATAACTAATAACACAAGAGTCTATAAAATTAGTATGAGGAAGCCAGATGGTCTTAAACATCGGTGATAGCCACTAGGGTGGCCATAAGAGAATTCATGGGTCAGTGTAACGAGGCATAATATACGTGTGGAGCGATATTGGAAGGGCGTTGGGGTAATAGGAGGAACCATGATAATGAAATGATCTTCCAAGATGCATGAACATATATTTATTGGTGACCTCACATTAAAATTTTAAATATGGGAATCAATTTAATGAGATATTATATACTTGAATGAAAATTCAAATAGAGTATCCTAAAATGACGTCACGTGGGCCTCTGTCATCCTCTACTTGGTTTTGCAGGATGTTTAGTCATTCTGGTAACATTTACACCACAATTTAACATACATTAATACATCATGGGAATTTGGATCATCCCTCTCTGAATAAGAACACACCAAACATGCAAGAGTTCATATCATTCCTAGTATCATCTTGTCGTGCTTATAATATCTAAGATTAACATAAGAGATTTGGACAACCTCAACCCAGTATCTATGGATCCCTTTAATGATAAAATCACTAATAAATGCTTTATTGGAATATAATATTCACTTTAAAGGCCAATAACACTATGAATGATCTCCTCATGCCACTGTGAAGAGTGAGGATTCCATAAAAGCACTATCAGAGCTCATCGCTGTTATTTTTTGGCATGTGACTTCCATTGGATATCAAAGGATCTTGATAAAATCACCCACATTAAGCTGATATGATCTTACACTATGCTTAATAATCTATGCATGCATGAAGGTAGCATGTATGAATAGAATGATCCATGACTATTTAACTCATTCCATAAAGTTTTTATGGATTCCATGGGCGCTGTGAACAAATATAAAGATGTTGTTCCATGAGGAAGACAATCTCATTGCATGGAGGAGTTTACCAGAATTGGATCTTATTGTATTAATAGTTTTTCACACCTTATTATAAACATGAGTGGAATAAAATTAAATATAAGAATACTCAATATTATTTAAGAGTTATTCCATTGTTTAATTTTATGATAGTAAAGCCACATTGTGTTGGAAGATCCACAGTTGAGATGGGTGTGATATAACATAGGTGGTATTGGAGATATTTCATAGAGTTTAATGGAAGTTTTGTTTTTCACTGGAAGGGATATACCCATGTATATCTATGCATGAAGGTAGTGGTGTGAGTGTTAATGGAATAATTTCATACCTCTATATGAATTTTCCTTGCCATGTGCACGTGTTAAGAAAAAATACTATAATAACCAAAATTGTTCCTCCTTAATTAAATATTATATTTGATGAGATCCTATACAATAAATAAAGAAACCAAACAAATATAGATCATTATAATTTATCCATAAAATTATAGGGTATAAACAGTAGTAACAAAATTATGAAATACATATAAAAAATATATTTGTAAAAAAATAAAATAAAATAAAATTTACTTAAAATATATACATAAATAATTAAGCTAAGAAACTAATAAAAAATGTTATTATTCTTAAAATTTATTTTATTGAATTTAATTTTTTAAGTTTATTATATTTATGATTGGAATTAATTTTAACAGAATAGTTAATATTTAAAAAATGATTTATTATAAAAAATTTCTATCATGATATTTTATTATTTTAATTTAATATTATGTTTATAAATTTTTGGATCTTAATTTTTTAAAATTAACATATTTTTTTTATTTATCATGGTCATATTATACTCAGATGAAATTTTTAGATTTTTTTTAGAAAAATTAATTTTTAGTTGAATAGTGAAAATACAAATTTTATTAATGATGTCATTTTTATGAAATTAGATTATTATATGAATACATTATTACTTTTTGAAAATTTTAAATATTAAATTATATATTTTAAATTCTAAAAAATTATTGTAATATAAAATTTTTAATTTATAAAATCATACTCATCTTTTTGAAAATTTATATAACATTTTAATAAAAACACTTTCTTTTATTATCTTGTTTAATTAATTATAACCGGAAACAATAAATTTTTGGATTTATTTTTTTGTTCTTTAAATTTTATTTTCACAATTATTTCTATTTTAAAATCATTGAAATTGATGTCATTGATAATTCCATCCCAATCTTGAATCTTGTTGCTTAAAAATAAACTTTTTCAAAAAATGGGTTTTTAGGAGTTTTTGTTAAAATTAATTTCCATACATATAGTATTTTAATTTTATAAATTTTATATCATATATATAATCAGTGGGTTAAAATTATAAAATTCATATAATTTTATTTTTAGGTTAAAATGAAAAATTACCAAGTTAAAAGCCAGTTAACATGGTTAAAAATAAAATGGTAAAAGTGAGTAACCTTATTGGTATAAGGAATAAAATGTTCAAAAAAATTCCTTTTGGAATGGTGGATGTTTTTATGAAAATGATGTTTCCTTAAATCCATTATCTATCAATTTTCTAGGAAATTTTCTTAATATTATCTTCCCATTATTGAATATTTTTTATTATTTACAAAAATGTCACTCTTTTTCACTTAAAAAGGGGAACTCCTCTCCTCACTTCCCCTCACTCCAAAAGACCACAAATTTTGGAACATAATATATAAAGAAAACTTATATATTCCCATTTATCCACCTCAATTAGGATTTTTTCTTCTCAAAATACCACCCGTCAAAGGTTAAATCCCCTTCACAAAGGTAATAATCCAAGAAGTGTGGTAAATCCTTAAAATTATATTTATTTTTAATTTTCTTTTAATATTTACTTATACACTTTTATTATTATTAAATTTTCTTTAAAAAATAATAAAATTATAAAACATTCCACATTATTTCACTTTTATATTATTATAATTATGGTACAATCATTAATCACCCACCCCTTGCCAACGAGCCTGTACCCTAGTGGTACAGGCTCCTGCTTGGCATCCAAAAGTCCCAGGATCAAATCCGGGCAGGGGTGAATTTCCCAGGTACTGTAGCAGTACTGTAGCAGGTACTGTTGCAGTGGTAGCACTATAGCAGCGGCAGCACTATTGTGGTGGAGGGACTGTAGCAGACACTGTAGCGGTGGTGGTACTGTAGCAGGTACAGTAGCAGCGCGGGTACTGTAGCAGTTCTGTTCACCGAGGGGTCCTTTGGGCCAAAAATTGGGCTTTCAAGCCTTGTATTCAAGCCACTTGGCCTTGGGCCTTCGGGCTATGTAATGGGTCTCCCTCTACCCAGTCTTAAGAGGTCTTTTCTTTTAAATAATAAATAGAGGCTTCGGCCCCAACCTTTAAAAAAAATTAATCACCCACCCATTTTCCATCAAAAATGAAAAATGTGAATTGTGTGTTGTACAGACTACCATGTCCATGAATAAACGTTTCTCATTTTTTCTTCACATAAAAATATTTTTTGGTTTTAGTTTGTGTTTTATAAGTATATATGATATATTTATTTAATATATATCATTAATAAGGTTATTTTTTTAAAAAAAATAATAATTATTAAAAGGTAATCCATTGATTTCATTAACAAAACCTGAAACTAGTTCTTCACCTTTTTTTTACATAAAATCTAATTAAAACTCTCATGTGATGGTATTATAACATTATAATTACTTATAAAAATCAATTGAAGAACTTTTATTGGGTTTTAAATGATTATATTATGAAGAAAAGAGGGATCAATGTTTCTTTTATGAACCAATTTCAAAATAGTTAAGTTTATTAACATCCGAACTTGAAAATATCTTACAATAATCAAATACGTGAATAGATTTGTAATTAATTATGAGTATAAATATTATTATAGAATAATAATGTCTTGAAATAAAACATTAATATTTTTATCTTTAGGATACACGAGGTTAAATTATTTTGTGTAAATAAATGGTCTTGGTAAGGGACTTGGAAACTCAAAAAAATTTAATTGAGTTAATAAATTTATTATGGAATGTTTCTTTTATATAAATTTCCATTTTTATTAATTTTATTTCCATATTTCTTGGGTTAAATATTTTTTAATCAAAATCAGTTTTATTTAATGTATTCTTTTCATTTTTCTTAAAAACAAATGAGTCTTTTTGAAAAAGGACTCATAATTATGACTTTCACAACAATTAATACAAAGTTTTTTAAAAGAAAAACTTACATGATTTTTTATAATTATACTAAAATGATTTATCCCTCATGAAGTGATGTTTTACATTTTATTACATTATAAAACATTTTGTATAATTAGATTTTTATATTCTATAATTCATTAAATTCTTGTTATGTGATGTATTTAATAAACCTTTTATTTTCCATTAATTATTTAAGTTATTATGATGATTTTTTTAATTATGACTCATATATATGGATGAATATATGTAGGGTACTATATTACCATTAAATACATTAGTTTAAGATAATGTATCATTATGTACTCAATCATGTACATAATGGGTTTGTTCACATGTGTGTGTGTATGATGGGATGGATAACATTTGTAGGTATAAACATAATTAGTATGTTCACATAAGTGTGGGATTAATGAGTTCTATCACACATGTTTTCATATGCTTATGGTGGTGCCACATTTTAAATTTTATCAATTTATAACACATTTCAATGTTTTTATCATGTTATTCCTAGTTTAAAGATGAATTATATTTCAAAAAAATGCCATGTTTTAATGATTATTCCTTTTAAGGTATCCAACACCTTATGTCATCTTCACATGTTAAATTTTTTATCTTTTAGGTTTACTTTATAATATTTTTACTATATTATGAGGATATATCATGTTTTTTTACTATGATACATGTTATTATTATATATTATTTAAATATTTTTGTTTTTATTATATTCTCATCATGCTTATGATCTAATACTTTATGATATTTCATTTATCTTATTAATAATTTGAGCTCACCCATTTATTTTAATTTTATTCCTTATGTTATGAAGATTATTAAATCATCCGAGATTTCTAGGAAAGGGTTAAGAGGAGAAAAATTATGGAATTTTTTTTTCAAGTTTTATAAAATAAGATTATAATCGATCAAGTTTCCAAGACAATAAAACTTTCAGTCCATGTATTATGCGACTATTTTTTGATGTATTATAAAATCAAGAAATTATTGTACTATTAATGTTATGTTTAGAATGGGTCTCTATATTTGACATCATAGGGAGGTTTAACTATTTTTTAGATTAGTTTACTTATTTTTTATTATTTTAGATAAATATAGTTTGAAAATATGAGGAAAAGTCTAAGGGGTGGGCCTTATTGTTGGATAAAATCCTGAATTTTTGGTAAAGTATAGATTATATGGTCTTCTATTAAATACATAACTATATGGATAGTATAAGTGGAAATGGTATTGGAACATATGAATCTATGGGAAACAACCCCAAAACTAGTTGGTTGATTATATCTCATCCATCATTTTGGTGAAAGGTGAATAGAACCTTACTAAACACCAAGTTTGATACTCCTGAGGGATATGATTTGGTTAATCACATTGTATTTGTGAACCATTGTGAGTATTTTGAATATATATAATTGGTTGAGTTATAAATCTAATCATGGATAACCTATATTGAAAACTATATATTCGTAAGCTAACGTATGAAAAACTTTTATGAAATCCATGAGAATGAAAATTCTATAATATGGATTATGATACCCAATAATTATGGATTGTTGGATAAAATGATCAGGGAGTAATTCAAAATTTATTCCATGCCTATTGTATAGTAATATACTTATTCATTTTTGGATGATCTATCTGATATTCCCCCAGAATGCAAGGTTTAGTTTTCAACTGAACTCATAAATAGATCTATTCATATACAAAAGTGTCCATATATAATGGATCCCATTGATTTATAGGATTCAAATAAAAAAATTCAAGAAAATTGTAATAGGGTTTAATATTCCCCACTACTTCAACATAGAGTACTCCAGTCCTCTTTGTCAAAAATAAGAATAGATTGATGCATCTTTGCTTTTAATATTCTGATATTAATAAAATTATTATCAAAAAAAATATCATCTACCATGCATAAATGATCAATTTGATCAACTCTGAGGAGATCAATACTTCTAGATGATAAACATTCAGTCTGGACACTATCAATTAGGGTTCAAAATGGTGGATATATGTACATGGATTTTCATACAATTTATGGATACTATGACTTTATAGTGATTCCATTTAAACTTTCCTATTCCCATACTTTTTTATGGATCCAATGAATATAGTATTTAAAGACTACCTTGATTGATTTTTGGTTGTATATTATAAATGATATTATTATACTTTCAAAGGGCATTGAATATCATGAAGATCATTTTCAAATTGTGTTAAAGACCTTAAAAGAAGAGAATATATTTTCCAAAATCATAAAATGTTAATTCTACATATAAAATTTGTAATTATTGTTCCATTTAATCACATTTAAGGTCATATCATTAGATTTATCAAAGATAGAATTTATCAACAAATGTCCTAGATCGGTTTTTGTAACTGAGATGTGTAGTTTTCTTGCGTTAGTAGGATCTTAACGACTCTTAGTGAGAAATTTATCATGGCTATAAAATCCACTAAATAAGTTTACATGGAAGTGAATAAAGTTCCTTTGGATAGAGGAATGTAAATAATGTTTTAAGGAACTAAATAAGAGGTTGGTCACTACTCCTATAATTATATTACCCTATAGAGGGTAAGTGTTTGAAATATATATTATTGATTTGAAAAGGGATTGGAGTTGTGTACTCATGAAAATGATAAGGTAATTACTTATGGTTCACACCAACCAAATACTCATGATAAAAATTACCTGATACATTATTTAGATCTAGTGGGAGCGATATTTTCATTTAAAATTTGGAGACAATATTGCTATAGAAAAAGTGTGATATATATACTGATAAAATATCTTGAAATATGTATTCACACATAAGGAACTGAATATGCATCAAAAAAGATGCTTGTATTTTATAAATGATTATTAATACTCAACAAATTACCACCTTGGTAAGGAAAATAAGGTAGTTGATGCTCTAACAAGGAAAGATCATGCTACTTTATCCATGATGACAATTAAAAAATACCCAATAATTATGGATTGGTAGCGGCTTAATTTTAAATTGGTAATGGGGGAGATTAATAATAACATTAACGGCTAATAAATCAACCAATCATTCAGGTAAATATTAAAAGATTCTAGAAATTTGGTGATGAGAAACAGCAAAATCATGAAACTATTTTGGAGTTCAACATTGATAAATATGGAGTTATAAGGTTTGGAACCAGGATGTGTGTCCTATCAAATCCATAATTGAAGAAAGACATTTGGGATGATTCTCATAGATATTCCTTCTCTATAAATCCTGTAAGTATAAATATTTATAAAAATTTAATTAAAAAACCTCATGTGGGATTGTATAAAAAGAGAGATTGTAGAATATGTATCTCTATGCTTGGTATGCCAATCAGTTAAGGTTGAAAGAAAAAAATATAAGGGTATATTAAAACCATTACCCATAATAGTATGGACATAGGAAAACATAACCTTGGACTTCATCATAGGACTCCATAAAAATTCTAAAGGCCATAACAATATTGGCGTTGTATTCAATAACCTTAAAAATTGAATGCATTTTATTTCCATTAAATAAGATTTCCCTCTTGACCCACTCACCAAGATATATATAAAGAAAGTGGTGAGACTAGATAGAGTACTACAATGAAATGTATCTGATTACAATATGAGGTTTACCACGATATTTTGGAGAAGTCTATATAAATATTTGGACATAATTTTGATCTTTATCACTTCATATTATCCTTAGGAAGATGGTATTTTTTCAAAATAATTACTTTTTCGGTGAATAGTGAAAATACCAATTTTATTTTTGTCATCACTTTTATGAACTTTTTTTATTATATGAATATATTGGAAGTTTTTGAAACTATATATTATTTAATTATATATTATAATGTATAATAAAAAAATTTAAAATACTATTTTGAATTTATAAACTCATGCTCATCATTTTGAAAATCTATCTAGAATTTCAGTGAAAAGTGTTTTAAAACTGTTTTGTTTAATTAATTATAACATGATGAAATAAATTTTCTGATATATTTAATTGTTTAATAAATAATATTTGGATAATAATTTTTATTTTAAATTCATTTAAATCAATTTCATGGATAATTCAACCGTAAACAAGAATATTTTTTCTTAAAAATTAACTTTTTCAAAAACCAGGTTATTTGAAAGTTTGAGTTAAAACAAGTTTTCCATACATATAGGATTTTTTTGATAAATATTTTATAATATTTATAATCAGAGATTACAAATTTTCTAATAATTCTCATTTTATTTTTATACTTAAAGGATAAATTATCTGGGTAAAAACTAGTTATCATGATGAAAACTTAAATGGTAAAAGTGAATAACCTTAGAGTTAAAGGACATAAAATTTTTTAAAAATGTTTATTTTTTGAATTTTAGAGCTGTTTCGGAGCCTTATCAAACCTGCACTCTATTACTTATCAATTTTTTAGTCACTTTAATTGATATTGACTTCCTATTATTGAATATTTTTGAGTATTTAAAAAAATGACACTCCATTTCACATATAAAAGGGGAACTTATATCATCACTTCCCCTCACTCAAAAAGCCCAAATTTTGGAACATAATCTTCCAAAACCTCGTATATATACTCTTATACACCTTAATAAGGTTATTTACTCCTCAAAAACTACCTCTAAAACGTTTAACAACCTTCAAAAGGGTGATAATCCAAGAAATTTGGTATAAGTTCCTAAACATTTCTTTCTTCTTCTATTTATATGCTCTTCTTCTTCATAAAATTTAATTTCAATAGATTAAGATTATAAAATAACAATACTTATTATACAATTTTCTTATTATAATTATGGTACATTTAATAATCACTATCCTTTTTTCCATTAAGAAAACAAAAAAAATTTCAACGTTGTGTCGTACGGACCACCGCCTCCACAAATAAGCAGGTTTCATTTTTTCCTTCACTTTTAAAGAAGGTTGGTTTTATTTTTTATTTTATAAATATATATAATATTTATAAGTAATATATATCATTAATATGGTTATTTTTTAGTAATAAAAAATTAACTATCATTATAAGGTAATCCATCAATATCATTAAAAAATCATGAAACTAGTTCTTTATCATTTTGTTTTCAAGAAAAACAACTACAACTCCCATGTAATGGAATTAAAAAAATATAAGTATTTATAAAATATATATATATATAATAACCTCTATTTTTTTTAAATTATGATATTTGGGAGAAAATAAAGATCCACACCACTTTTACAAACCTAGTTCACAACTTATAAGATTTTTAACACTAAATGTCGAAAAGAGATTGCAACAATCTAATAAATAAATAGAATTGTTATTAATAAAGAGGTAAATATATGTATATAATAATAAGTTTCTGAAATAAGTAATTAATATTTTTATATTTATAATACATGAGTTTAAACCATTCCATGGAAATAGAGGGTAAAATTACAGGACTTTTTTACTCCAAATTATTTCTTTGAGTTATGTGATTTATTATTAAACATAATTTTTCCAAGACTATACATTTTAATTGTTACTTTTTTCTTAATTTATAGAGGTAAATTGTTTTTGAACCAAAATTAATTTTACTTAAGGTATTCTTTTCATTTATCTTAAAAAAAAGGACACTTTTTTAAAAAGGGTCTCATAACTATGGATTTTAAAATAATGAATAAAAAATGTTTTCAAACAAATATTTTCTTATTTTAGTTTCATTATCTTCAAATTATCTATCTCTAATGAAGTGATATTTTATATTTATTATGTTATAAACGGATTTTTATAATGATATTTTGGTATCCAATGATTTCTTAAGTTTAGGTTTAGTGATATTTTTAAGAAACCCATTATTTTTTCATATGTTATTTAAGTTATGATGATGATTGTTTTTAAGTGGAACGCTTATGTACATATGATGATATATTTTTTCATGTATCACCTTGTAATTCATTAGTTAAATCTAATATCTCATGGGATATTCATTCCTAGAAATAATGGGTTTTTTTACCCAGGCATGGGCATAATGGGTTTGATCACATTTTGAAGTGTAGATATAATGAGTTTGTTCACATAAGTATGGAAATAATTAGTTTCATCACATAGTTTTATCATTATTATGGTAGTGAAACATTTTAAGGTTTATCAATTTATGAAATATTTCCATATTTTTTACCAATTTATTATAATTTTTAATATGAATTCGATTTCCAAGAAATGATACATTTTCATGATTATGCCTTTTCAAGTATCTCACACCTTATATTATATTCACCTTTTATATGTTTTATATTTTATGTTTCCTTAACAATATTTTTATAATATTATTCCATTACATCATTTTATTTGATTATCATATATGGTCTTATGATCTCTTATTTATATATTTATGTTTTCCTCATATTCTCCTCATGATTATGATCTAACACTTTATGATATGTCTTTTCCATCACTGAGTGTTTGAGCTCATACCTTTCCTATGTTTTTATTCCCTAGGTTATGAAGATAATTACATTATGTGATATTTCTATTGAAGGCTATAGAGGATCACAATTGTCAAATATATATTTCTAATTGTTATAAAATAAGATCTTTATTTAACAAATTTCAAGGAAACTAAACCTTTTGGTCCTTATATTATACGACTGGTGTGTGATGTATTATTTAAATCATGATATTTATATAATATTTACTTAATATTTCGCATGATTTTTGTAAATACATTATATATAATGCAGGAGGCTCATTCTATGAGATTCACATCACACCATCAAAGGTTCGATCCACATATTTTGAAAAAAAATCAATATTTGTAGATTTTTGGGAGATATTTAAGGTTGTTGACCACATATATTTAGGAAAACCTAGAGGAAGTAATTTATAAAGGTAATTTTAAAACCTTGTAGGGGTATTATGCCTATAAATATAGAGGGAATTTGTTTCTATAATAGAGATCCAAACATGAGACTATATGAGAAATGGTGGAGGTTGTCTCTCTATGTAGTTATTTTCTTATAGGTTTTCCTTTTTGTTTTTTCATTCAATAGTCCATGAATATAATGAGATAGTGATTTTCATTATTCCAAATATTAATTAAGGGGAATTATAACTAGTTAAGAGTTTATTTTGTGGATAATTCATGTTTTATATTTGTTTCTTTTAAAATTCTTTCATATGTCTTCCTTATCTTTTATTCATGATCATTACATGTTGAGTGAGGGAGTTCTATTTTATGTAATTACTAAGACATTGACTTCTATATGACCATTGTGTTGGTAAGATTATTTTTTAAACACGGTTTTGTGTAACACAAACATCCAAGCATGTGTGAGATATTTTTTTTTAAATATTTATAGGCTAAATATACTTTTTACAACATAGGTAAGGTGGTCATGTAATTTTTAAATAAGAACATATTATCTCAGTTTGAAATAAATTGATTTATTATCATTAATTGGCACACTTATTTAAAAAACACTTTATTAGGGGACTACTTGAAATGTATAGAGTATGATTCAAAAAAATCATCCCTTATCACCTATAAACCAATAAAAATATAGAATTTTACAACCAAGACACATTAAAAATTGTATAGTAGATGATGAATTTATATGGAAAGGATTAGAAGAAGAATCAAGATGATGCTTTATAGGTATACTGAAAAACATACAAGATTTTGATTCATATGACCCCATTTAAACTTTAATATTTTTTATCTATTAATGGATATTGAACACTAGACTTATAGATTTGTGAATAAGAATAAAAGGAATTTATAATAAGTAAGAGGGAAAACATTATTGTTTCTTCATTAATTAGAGGATCTAATATGAGATTTCTACAAAAATATAAAAATATACGAGAAGACTAAACAATGGCATGAACAATGAATTTCTTGAAGATAATTTTCTCCAATAGATATGGTAATATTTTTTATCTTAAGTTTGAAATTGTTTTTAGGAAAGCTGGAATTGTAGTACTCAAACAATTCATTATGATCAAGGTCTTCCCACATAAATCTTGGTAAATTTAGAGGGATAATGAGCCCTTATTAAAGGTGAATGGTCCAATTAGGAACCTAATTATGGAAAAATAAAATAATTATGTGTTCTATAAATGAAATTATATTGAATCCAAAATGGTATGAATAGATCTCAATGTTAAATGATGTTCTGAATATAAGGAAACACATTTATCTTTTCATGTTACTACATGCATTATCTTACTATAGATTAAGATTTTTATAAGGTTGCAGGATCTAGGAAACCTCCACTAATACTTTTATATATATCCTAAAATGATATAGCATTCAAGTTATTTAATTCCAAATAGGTTGTGTTAGATCACTTCCTGAATATGGATAACATTCCTTGAACTATAGTAGGGTGAATTATTTTATGGTGTGAAATTTTACTCCATGTCATGTAGGAAGAGATAGACTGTGGCACTTTTAAAACGTTGTTTTACATAGAATACCCACCATGACCCAACTCAATTATGATATAAATTTCATTGAATGAAAAAAATTATTTTTTCATGGAATAAGTAATTCTGGTCATGACACTTTTTTGGGAAAAATTAAAAATTCTATTTGGAAATTTCTCTATATTGGTTTTACCATAAATGATTTGTCCCATGGCATGAAATTTTATATATATTGACCTATGAATTCTGGTGAATTTTATAATTAATGGCCACAACCTTTAAAATTATCTATCAAACGAATCTACCATGATGTACAAGCCTCCACCTTCTATGCACCTTAATGAATCTTTCAAGACCAGCTAATTTGTTCAAACTTTACTCTTATAAAAGGATTCTTCCTCTTCTCCCAAATACCCAAATATTCTTTCTTCCCATTATTTCTTCCCCCATCCTCACCCCTTTCATTTCCTTTATCTCAAACCATCACACCCTTCCATATGAACCTTTTAACTTCTATAAAACACCCAACTATCTCTGATCCCATACACCTAATTACCTTTGGTTCACTTAAAGCGGGATGTTCTTAAACCCCCTAACCAAGAACCAACCTTCCAAATTCCTAGAAAAACACAAACCCCAACTATCTAATAAATATGGGACCCTATAACCCCCACCATATTATGACCCTTTCACAAGCCCCTTAGCCTCAACCTCATCCCTTTGCCCCTCTCATTATTTTGTCCATTCCTCTTTGGGTTGGAGGATCCACGACGAAATATTCATATTTACCTCCAATTTACTAAATTAAAACATGAAAAAAAATCAAAAAACTCCACATGAAATCTATCAAGACCAAAAAAATAGTTTACATATAAGATATTCCCAAACTCAATATATGAAAGGAGTCCCTTGAGTTCCTTTGATCCATGTACTTACAGAACATTCTAAAGGTTCATGAGGAGATATATAGGGTGTTTTTTGGGTATGTTATATATATATATTAGAGTCGAATTTGTTTAGAGTTACATTCTTGGTGGGATGGAAGAATTTTAGTCTCTATTTGAGAGAGTTTATGGTATGTATAGAAATTTATAGTGTGGAGTTTGTTTAGAATAATGAATATAATAACCAGGTTCCTAAACCAAAAAAAATATGTACATATAGAAGTGTCCCTAAATTTTCATTGATACTAGAGGAAATAATGACTACAAAACCACTTAGGTAACATAGTTGAAGTGTCCTATTTTTAGTATTATTCATAGAATACTAACCCATTCCAAATTATCATAGGGGGATCTCAAGTAGTGGTCATACAAATGTAGGTACTATTGTTTCTACTTTTAAGGAGTAATCCATTAACATAAAACAACTATTATATTTTTATTTTTTATGGTCAATTGATGAAGACTATAGGGACCTTGGTACAAGGAATATTTATTCCCAATTTGAAAAATAATTTAGTAGTTTTTTATGTATATCTCCCAATATCCTCTTTAGGGATATAAAGTTCATTGTTTTACCTCTACTTTTCAAAATGGGATTGATAAAGAATGTAATAAAGTAATATGAATGGGATGATGAGTTGAATTTGTTAAGGAGGAAGATTATCCGCCCAAGGATTAGTCTCAGGCTACCTCATGGTCAAGAGAATATCTCACATAGTCTATATAGAGGTTAGTTATAGCCATCCATGACTATCTATCTTACCTTTCCCCCACTTTAGAGGCTTGGTTTTAATACATTACCACAACCCATTGGTTTCTCTTAGAGAACCATTGTGTCGTATTTTATGATAATGGGATACTATTATTGGAGACATTGTTGTATCCATTCTCCCATATTCAAGTTCCCTCCTTAATCCTATAGTAATTGAAATAATCATAACATTATACAATCCCTACCACTTCTTAGGCCCATATTCCTCAGTTGACTAGATAAAAATATATTGAGATCCCGACAAGAACTAATAAACTGGGGGCCTAGTTGGTTTTTATCATTGAGAATCTCCAAATGAGAAATGTATAAATTATATAAGTGATTATAATGGTAAAATTTATTGATATATATTCCTAACACACATATTCTATCATGATCATGGGATAACCCACTTCAAGGAAGTTGATTGATGATGCCTTATCAGCCACTACTTCAGGAGCATGAACTAATTAGTCCATGTATATAACTAACTATATTCATTCACCCACTCATGATGAGGTGACACATAAGGATGAGTCTTATAGGGAATCAATGGATATTATTCCTAAATATTAGTGTTCTTTATGTCTCTCTATATTTTTTATATTTTATAATCAATATTTCATTTTCCATTTTTTGATGCCTACCATATATTCAAATTCATTTTGAGTCTAAATATTATTAGTATTGCATTAATTGAAAAAAATACATTCAAACAATCATTCCTCTAACACTTATTTGTGAGAATATTTTCCATTTTCGTTGAATTAATATCATTAAAGTAAAAATTGTCTAATCCAAACATCACTCATAGTTCCTAAAGAGAATAACATATAGAAAATCACAACTAATATGTTTTTAGAAGTTAAATTATTTCATCCATTGAGTATTTATTTATCTTACACTGTTTTTTCCTTCACATTGTTTTTTTAATTATTATTATCTCACCTTGATCTCAAACAATGTAGAAACTATTTTATTTTAAGTGTGGGGGAATTCTTAAACTTACTTGGAAACCACTTGACTTTTGTTTTGGAATCATTAATCAAGGACGCATTTTTCATTGTAAACTCTCTATTGACTTGATATTATCATAACAAACATAGGGATATAAAGAATATTTTTTGTGGAATTCATTGAATATCAGTTTCTTGTTTACTATTTGGTTTAATTATGGTATAATTATTATATTTTACATGATATTTGGTTTTAACAATCTAAAATTATTTTTAGTTGATTGATTACTAGGTATTCATCTCTTGTGTTACGGTAAAATATATTAAAATTCCATTCCTAAGTGGTTTCTAATAAATTTTTTCATATTATTTCAACATAATCTCTTTCTTAAGAAAACATTGTATGTGCATCATTAGTAAACTTATCTATTTATCTAACCAAATAACGATGTTTTCTTATCAATGTTGATATGATTAAGTAAGTTTATTGATTGTTCCCTATCACCTTTTGACCCAACTTACTTAAGACCATATTTTAAATTTGTAATAGGCATAAACTACCTTAATTAAAAGTAAAATTACAAGATATTTTATCCTTCTAACCATAATTATAATGGTATAATTTCATGATTTTTCTATATATTTTCATGAGTGATAATGGTGAAACATTGAATTTTTCTTTGAGAATTCCATGTAGGGAAATATGTTAATATGATTAAGAAGTTGGAATTTATATTCAAAGCCTTTTTAGAGTGTATTATTGATATTTTTCTCAAATTTTTAGAATAAATTTAAGAAATGAGTTATATAATGGATTGATTAATGATATCTAATTCTCAACCTTATTCGTTACAACTATTAAAATTATTATTTTGAGGAGAGCAGATAAGGTTGGTGTGATGTGTACGGGGTCTTTCAATGTGTAGTACCATTATAAAAATGAAATAAAAATTAAAAAATGAATAATATAAATAAAATAAAAGAAATATGGGGATATTTATCTCAATTATCTTTCATATAAGCTAAATTCCCTTAATAAAGTGGGCATTATGGGGAAGATAATGTGGGATGATACTGTTTTAAGACATAATAGAGGTTTTTTCCCATTAATTCCATTTAGGATATCAGGAAATATTCATAGAAGAGTAGAAATTAACCTTTCTAGAAATAATTTCTATTTTTTCATTATTATCCGCCCACCTTCATCCTCAGAATAAATAGAGCCTTAATAAAAAAGTATTCATGATTCATTTGATTTTATTTTTTTAAGTTAGAGATTTAGATGTTGTTCAACACCATAAATAGGATGTGTTCACTTTCGATTTATTATAACCCCAATTTAAATTTATCAGGATTGATAATAAAAAAATAGAAAGGTAAATCAAAAAATAGAGATGGATTTTTATGAAAATGTGAGAAATATTGATGGAAGGAAAGAGGAATTAGAGTAAGGATTTTATTATAAGGCATCACAAGATTCTTATGATGAATGAACTACTATAATTTGATGATTTTAGGTTGATAATTTTTATTTACATTTTTTAGCAATTATTTTTCTTATATTAATTTTTTTATCCATTTAGATAATTATTGATATTCTTTTTTATTCAAGATAATTAACTTTTCAAGTTTGGAGGAATTTTATACTTGGAAATCATGAATATGTTTTTAGTATCATTTTATTTAATTTTTTTTACTTTATACTGAATAATTTTGTGTAATTATAATGAATTAATAAAGGTTTTGGGATTTAAACAATTTTAGGGAAAAAAATATTTGAGTGAATTATATAGGATTTGGGTCAGGATAGGTGTGTTCATGGTGTCACCTATCTAGAAATATAATAAATAACCAAGTAACCTAATAATAATGCATGTGAGACTGGATGGTGTGTTTCAAAGGAAATATGAATAAAGAAATAGATATGGAATTGTAATAGATTCACACCATGACATCCAGATTCATAAAGAAACCTAAGAGTTAAAAAATAAATATACAAGGAAAAATATGGTCATCCGTAGACATCCACAAGAACTTACCCATCCACACTAAAGTAGTCATCTAATTTCAAATGTGGATATCCTGTGAGGTATTTAATTATATAGGGAAAGTATAAGTAAGTTCTATAAATTCAATAATATAGTTGGGGTAGGGTGACACCAGTATGGGATCCATAGTACAGGGTAGTAACATAGAGAGATAATGAGTGTCCACATAATATTGAATATGATAAAGTAACACCAACCTAATCATAAGTCAGATATGGGGTTTTCAATGCATTAATTATTAAGGAATATAGATTATGTCATGAAGTAGGACATCATGTTGAGAATAGATAAATAAAAATCAATGTTTTAATTTCTTAATAATATTTTTGGAGGAATTTTTAATATTTTTGGTAGGATGTGTTTCTGATATGTATGCATCATAATGACTCTCATCACACCATGAAACAATGTGTATATAGTGTTATATTTCTCATAAGATATTAAACCTTACCATGAAGAATATATAACTAGGTGTTCGTACCTCAAAGGATAATTTTTAAGGATAATTTTAGATATCATCAATGTGATTCACATCGGGACACATTCAGTCACATCAGGTTGAAAAGATTTAATAAATTTTATGAAGTTTTTTTACTTGAGGGACAACTCATATGATATAATATTTAAGAAATGTAAGATATTTTTTAAGCTAACATGTGTGTGTATAATGT
Source organism: Viscum album (assembly GCA_963277665.1). NCBI lineage: Eukaryota > Viridiplantae > Streptophyta > Magnoliopsida > Santalales > Viscaceae > Viscum > Viscum album. The sequence continues at coordinate 836,121,911 of OY728128.1, read as the reverse complement.
TTTTGTTTTCTCTTGGAGAAGTAAATAAGGGTGTTCTATAAAGTAGGATGTCATGCCATAATGGAAGGTTTGAAAAAACACAAGGTAGAATCCTACAGAGAGTTGTGACTTGTCGAATTATTTCACTGTATGATGGTTTTGCTAAATTAAAAAAATATGATTCAAAGGGAAGACCAAGGTTTATTATTTTTTTCCTTTCAAAAATTTTTAATACGTGATGTCACACTATGGATAAGTTTTCTATGATATTATGTTCTTGGTAAAGATTCAAATTAATAGATCCTAGCTAATTCCCTAGCGATCTCATTCCATAATCTTTGTGATAGATTTAATTTCCAAAAAATGAAAATAAAATAATATTTCTTCACGTTGAGAAATGATTAAAGGAGAACATAAAATTTCAAATTTTCCCATGCCTTGGAGATTCCACACCATTAGTTCTTTTAACATATTGTGGATCACAGTTACATATTTAATGAAATTAAAAATTCTTTGAATGGAATACAATTTTATAAGATATTTTTTACTTTTTTCACTTTTATTTCATGTCATTTTGTGCATTTTTTCCTTCGAGTTGATTAATTCTGTGTAATCAAAATTATATCATGTGACTTCCTCTCATTTCAAATTGTTTTCCATTCTCTTTTTATTTTAGTTTCTAAAATAAAATCTTGTGATTGGTTTTTAACAAGTGATGGAAATATTTTCTACCAATCATAGCTAGTCACTTATTAGGTGTGGGATTGAGAGTAGGAGGATGAAAATGATAATGATTTAAGAATATCATTCATTGAAGGTTGTATTGATTTTTATTTTCATTAGAAACATAATAAAATATTATCCCTACACACAATCCTGATCAAGATGAGTGTGGAGTGTGGTTCTCCTACCCAATTGAGTGAATCATATTATGATGAATAGCATGTATTATTACTTCACTTAAAGGGATGGTATTAATAAATCTATGTTTATTTAATTTCCTTAAACAATATATTTTTACTTGTTTATATAGAGTAAAAGGATTTAAAAATCAAAATTTGGTAATTTTATAATGGTATTTTTACCAATCAATTAAACCAATCCATGAGTGAGAAAGGTAACACATTTTAAAAAATCCCATAAAATCGATCCCAATGTCCTTTCTGAATTAACTATTTTCCATAATAAAGAACATAGTTTTAATTAAACTTAATCATGAACCAAATAGTTTTTTGATTTAATAATATAATTTAGTGACTCCAAAGGATCATGATTTTTTATCTTCATTGGATGACCTCAGACTTACAATATTTAAACTCATGTAGTAGTGAAAGATCAAGGAATATTTAAACTCATACCCTTCTATGGGTAAGTAATTATTTCTCATAGCTAGTCAATACATCTATATACTAATTCTACAACATTATCTTATTGTACATGGATGATAATGTGATGCATAAAAATCAGATTAATCCTCAATGTTCCTCATATAGTCTTAATTTTCACCCTCATTCTTTCCATGAATTAGTGGATTTGGTGTCTCGGATTCCATCATATAAAAATTATTATATAGTAGTCATATTCCCAAGAACCTACACCAATCTTGGAAATTAGTGCTAGTGAGGAAATTTTATTTCCCTAAAATTGATCATAAATATTATATGGATTTAAATTCCATTTCTATATAATAACTAAAGAATATTTATTTGAATTTATTATCAACTGTGAAATAAATAATTATTGAATAAATTATCCCACGATTTTATCAAATCTCAATAGACCTCACCATTGGATTTACAATAATAAGTTATTAAGATATTTTTTTGTAAAGGATCTATATTTCCCATCTTATAACCCAATCAAATTCCATCTCAATTAATGCAAATATATTTTGGAATTATATATTCTTTAAAATTATAATAACTCATGGAACATTAATTTTTCAAGAAGACTCCCTCATCTGGAAATCCAATAATTGATTTCCTCAACACTTGCCTCCAAGTTAGACCAATCATGGTATGAAAATATATATTGATAATATCTTGGCAAATTCAATAAAAATATTATTAGAACTCCATGATAATTTAAAGTACCCAAATGGGGGCGAAACCAAAACTTTGAACTATGGTTGTATTCTAACTCATGTGATGGATGTTTTTTATGAATTATATTTTATGATTATAGATTTATGTTTAATAATGTGTAAATGTAATTTATTTTATTCTTCAAATTAATTTTAATTTGATTTGAATCTTACATAAATAATTAACAATTTATGATAAAATAAAATATGTAAAAACAATTTACTGGTATATGATATTTTATTTTATACTTTGAATAATTTTCAATTACTTTATGTAGGAACTTACATAAATAATTAACTATACATAGTAAAATATATATATTATACTTTATTTTATTCATCTAAACATACTTTTCAAATTTTTTATAATATGTGATCACATTTAATTATGAAAACCAAAAAATCTTATATTACAAAAACAAATAAATAATCATGCATCAATAAAATAAAATAAAACCATTTGGTGATCATTAAAATTATTTATCATCTATTTTATTGAATAGTTATAAACCAATCCAGGCACTAAAGGAAATTACTTGTTGATAATTTTCTTGGATTGATTTGTAACATCCACCATTGTCTCATGTATCACCATTTTTTGATTCATCTCAACTTAGGTAATAGACCGTCTCATCTAGGTAATAACTCCATCCATTAGAAATGTATACTCACATGAATGTGAGGGGTACCCAAGTTTTAGGGTTATATAAAAGTATCCTTATGAATTAGTCCCATATATAATAAAGGAGAGAGATGATTCATAGACCATTATATTAAATTTAACAATAATTATCAGTTAAGAAACTCTGTAATAAATTAATTAATTAATTAATTAAATCAAACACATGGATTGTTCAATAAATTTTATTGATCATTCACATCATGTAAGGACCACCATATTTAATATTTCTATCTTTTATTTAAAATTATTAATTTTAAGATAAATTAAATTGAATTAATAAATTAATAAATTATTTATTTATTTTATATTCAATCCAAGTTATGGTCACCGAGATAACTTATAAATCATATTAATTATTTTTAAATATATTTAATAAATTAAATTTTAAATTTTAAATAATCAGGTATGCAACGTGTACTTCGAAGGCCACATAGTGTATAACACTACATATTACGAAATCTCATTTCTAGAAATTTAATATATCACATGAAATACATACCATTTACCAAATTTTACCCAACATGTAACTCCACACATTGTATCACAACATACACGATGTGTTTTTTCATATGTTCAATTCATTTAGCCTTCTTGATATGTATGATCACATGGAATGCAATTAATGTATACAGCATGTACCACTAGAAACTCATGTATAGTACACGGTTTGTAACAAACCATTAAATTTCATGTACTTTTTTTATAAGCGGTATGTCATGATGCCTTGTGTTGACCAATATATATAAGGATCTAGCTTTAAATCATTATATGATCTTGATTTTTTAGTCAAGAATCAATTTTCTAACATTTTAAGGATCTTTTCAGGTTTATAGTTTTAGAGAATTAGGCCATAGCTCTTACAAAACAAACACACAAAACATATGTTGGACACTTACTAATACTATCTATTTTTCTCCATTTAAAAACATTTAAAATGAATCATGTTTCCTTTTTATGGAAAACCCTTAAAAATTTCAAAATGGATTCTTCTTTGTTCTTACTCGTCCTTAAAAATTGTGAAAGATATTTTAAAATGTTGGATGAGAATAAAAATCTAAATAAAGGACATAAAAAAAGAAATAAATATTCTAATAAAGTTAAAAAAAGGAAAAATCATCAAATTTTTACCCTTATCACAATATTCATTGAGATTATTAAATTTTTCACTTTTAAATGATAAATACATGCAATTTTTTCAAATAAAACCATTAAATAGCATAACCAGAAAAACATTATTGATAACATCAAGCATTATATTAAAACCTTATGTTTGAAATAATAGGAGCCCAATTAAATCCATAGGATAAACCACTCTATTTAACTCTCTCTCATTATCTTGAAAAATGATAAGGAAGATTACTTAATGAATTGGAGTTGTATCTAGGTTTACCCATTATATATGATTTATAAGGCTCACCCACCGTAAAATCTATATCATCATCACCCATCATATAATTTGAATCAAGAATATTAATAATAATTTATAATTCTAATGTACCATATCATGAATGAAAAAATTTTATTCTTTCATCTATAATCATAAAACCCATGAAAAACTCTTTTGAACCCATATGAAAAACACTTTCAGATATTGAAGTAGCTTTAATTTCCAAAACACATTTTCCAAACTAAAATACCTAGAAAGAATGGAAATAGGGATTTTATTTTAATAAATCATTAAATCATGTAAATAAATCCAAAAAAAATAATGGTCATAGTGGTGGAAAAATCCATGGTTGTCATATATATCAAAATAAATCATTCCTTTTGTATTTTTCAAAGAAAGTAAAAACATTATGTAGAAGAATTCATTTTAAAAACATTTGAAAGAAATTAAAAATGAAATAAATTTTCTTTTATAATTATTTTATACACATATAAATAAATCCCTAATATATTTTTATAAATATGTACATGGAAAAATAATAGTTGGAAGTGAAACTTTAAAATATTTTTTTAAAAAAATAAAGTCCCTTAAATAAAGCCTTAAAAAGATACAATTTTTAAAAAATTGAAAATAAAGTCAAATATGGTAAAAAATGACCTTAGATCCTATTTAACAATAAATAATAATTTTCTTGAAATATTTAGAAGAAATTTTACATGGAAGAAAATGAGTGGGAATGGAAACTTTAACAAATGATTTTTTAAAAGAAAGTTTGTTAACTTGAGTCTGACTCATCACACTCATTCTTAATATTACTGAATAATAAAAAAATTAATTATTTACATTCATAATAAAAAAATCAAGTTTATTAATCATTTTTTTAATTAATTACCATATTATAATAAATTACTTAATTATTTAACATTTTTTCAAATTTTTTGATGATATGCAGCTCATGTGTCCAAAATAACTTTGATAGGATGACTATGGTCAAAGATGAAATTATTCTATAATATAAAAAATAATAATCATGACATAATTATAATTTTTATACATAAATTATACTTTTAAAAACAATCATGAAAGATTGTAATTAAAAATTAAGTATTTTATAATCATGGAGATTGTAGATCATCAAAACGCATGAGTAATGTTTCCATTTCCCAATGATCATTATGGAATGAAGGTAAGTTTTATTTTATCTTTCAAAAATTATAATAATTTCATAAATATCATATAATTTCATTAAATATACTTATATATATATCATCTATGTGACATGGTGATGAAATATTAGTCATATCACCTCATGGAGGTTGTAGTCCTTATGTACACATGAATTACATTATCATTTTTCAGTGAATGGAAAGTTAAAAAATGGATTATATATTACTTATCCAAAATTATAAATATGTAATCAATATAATATATATATATATATATTAAATCATAGTTATAATAATCTGTGAGGGATGTGGATGCAAAACAAATTACATCAGTTTCTGAGGTGGTAGTTATCCATACATACAAATGATGGTTTTGTTTCCCTTTTAATGAAAGAAGATATGGATATAATAAATTACATGAAAATAAAAAAATATCAATATAAAAAATATACTGGTGTAAATATTTCATCATTTTTTAAGAATATTTTAATGTCACAGAAGAATAAATTAAACAAAATTGCATGAGTAATAATATACCTCTTCTTCAGAAAACCTCTTAAGGTTTACACCAAAAGATTTACTAGATTGGTTTTCTGATAAAAATAAGGACTGGAATATATTTGGAGATAATTCGAGAAGTTATTTTTATAGGTATTCACTGACCAAAATTCCTATGAAGTATGAAGAAAATAGGATATGTGGCACTCTTTTATAAGAGAGGGATGAAGCACTCTTAGAATCTCTTAAAGTATTATATCATTAAAAATTAATTTTCATATTCAAATGGATAAAAAATGATGATGATAAAATATAAGATGTGTATGAATCAAAATCCTCTCATATAATAAAAAATGGAAAATTTTAGATGATGTTTTCACCATTAAATTTTTTTCAACCGATGTTAACCCATTTTGATAATTACCACGGTAATAAATGTTTTACACTTTAGGGGTCATAAAGGTTTCTATAAAAGGTTAAAAAGGCCAAAAAATAGACAATGGTTGATATTATAAACCATATTCCATTTTCTTGTCTAATGATAATATTTTTAATAATTTTAAATCATCTAATGAAACATTTTTTATTATAAAATATCAATAATATAAATTTTAACACTATTCGCACATGAGCCTCAACCCAGTTAGTGAGGTATCCTTAAGTGAATCCATGAGACCCAGGTTAAAAACTAGGTAGAGGCATATTTTAGGGTAAACTATGTAGACTGTTGCAGAACTGTACATTGTGCAGGTACTGTAGCTGAATTGTACAATGTGCAGGTACTATAGCAGGCAATGTAGCAGTTATTGTAGTATGCATTGTTTGGTATTGTAACAGCTGGAACTATTCACCTTGTCCCACCTATTTGGGAATGGAGTCCTAATTGATTTCAGTCCACCCAATCCTTCGGGTCTGTAGGGCTTTCGGGCTACCTTTAAGGCCATTGGGCCACCTCAAGGCCTTCAGGACACATGCAGTTTCTCCAGATAGACTCTACAAAAAAGAAGCAGCCCTAAAAGAGGATTCAGAGAAGGTGCACTCACCAGAGAAGAGAAAAATGGATTTTTTTAGAATTAGAGGGTATGGATATACTATAAGTACCTGGCTTTTCTTTCACGGAAATCCTAGCTAGATGGCCATGCGAAGGTGGAGAGCAACTATCATGATGCAGATTGTGGGGAGGGCCAGTTCCTTGTATGTGGTCCGGTTGAATTCACTAAGACCTTCAGGTCATGTAATTTTTTAACCCTAAAGTCCATGTAATATATGATCCTACGGGCCTTTTAAGGGTTACCCCTCATCCCTTGAAATGGGGTTATCAAAAATCAATAAAAATGAAGGCCTTTATGCCATTGGAGCTAAAGTTTAATATTATTAATTTACTTTCTCTTTAAAATCATCAAAAAATATTTAATTCAAATATAAATGTTTTTCACACAACTAACATGTTATATTTACCTAAAAAACTTATATAACAAAGTAATTATTTCAAATTATATTACATTTAATAATTTTAAAATCATTTATTTTATTTTTTTTCTATTAATTGAATAAATATTGTGTGAGTGTTGCATAAGAATTTAAGGTAATTATATAATAAATTAAAATTATAAATGAATTAATATAATTAAAATAATTTAATTATTTCCAAAATGACCATAAATATTCATTTACAACTTTTTTTTGTCCCTATGTGAACACATAATTGATTTTTAAAAGTATATGATTGGCATTTTTTTCTTTTTCTTTGTTTAAATTATTATAAAGGTAAATTTCATGGAAATGTATCCCATAATCACATAAACATCGTGACTGAGGTGATAAGGGTCTAAATAACTACATAAAATAATATTTAAGATGAAAAAATGGCCTTATCACTTTGTTTTGACCTAGTTTAACCTGATTTACCCTTTTACTATAGTGAATTTTTTTTACTGATTTTACTGTTAATTGTGAAAAAAAATTATGTGTAACTTATTAAAAAATATTAATTAATTTGATTAAAAATATATAAACTAATATTAATTAGTGTAATAAATTAATTTTATAATAATCCTACAAAGTACGATGAAAATCAGTTTTTTTAGGAAAATGCATTTTTCAAACAAAAGATGATCTTGTATTAACTTTATAAATAGAAATCATCCTTATATTAATTTCAATTAATATAAATAGATATATAATATGTTAATTTCATTTATATATTTCATTATTATTGGTTATTTTATGTAATTAAAATGGATAAATATTATGCACTTAAAAACAGTTTTCAGAAAACTGTGTTTTTAGGCATAAAAATATACTAATACCAAAATCATGAAAATTGATGATCCAAATAAAATTAATTATATTATTATAAAAAAATGGATCATATTTCACATTAAGACCTAATATATAATATAATGGTACTTTAAAATTACTTTATTTAATGAAGAGAAATAATTATATTTAAAATTTTGGTAATTTTCACTATTAATTGAAAAAGAAATCACTTAAGAAATATCCTAAAATTTCACTCTTGGCTAATTGTGATATAATTATTTCAAAAATTATGTTAATTTTGTCAAAAATATTTTTTGAAATTCCTATAAATTAATTATAATATTTTCTAAAAAAGTATTATTTTTTTGAAGAAAATGTATTTTTTGAAGAATAAAATATATTAATTTAAAATTGAGTTCTTATATAATAAAACTTTATCAATACATTTATATTGATTAGTTTATTTATAAATATTTCTTAAATTAGATCATTCTTCTCATACCCTCCAATTTAATGGCTATTTTTTAACAACCATATTCAAATAATAATATTAAATGGTTTTTTTAAACTCGGTGTTGGGAGTCGTATATGAAATCAGAAATAGTTTTCTTTTTTTGACCTAGGTTGTTAAATTCTCACCTAATTTAATAAATTGTGTCCTCACAATTTGAAATTTGGATTGGTAAACAATGGTTTGACATCTGAAAATACCTTTATTAAAATCCTACAATATAAAAAGGGCCAATAATACTTCCTCAAGAAAATAGGTAAAAGGAAATATGAAGGTCATCACATAACTAGGCTTCCAAATAGGATAACATTAACAGGAAGTGAAAATATAAACATGGATAAGAATCATAATGTATAAATAATTGTAGAGAGTTATAGATATCATTGATCACAAGAAATTGGATGATCAATATAAATTTAATGACCATAAAACCATATACTAATGAGGAATGAAAAAGTCCATTAATTCATCATAAATGAAGGTAATAGGATAGAATTTAACCTCAATATCATTTTCTTAGAGTTTAATAATTCAATTACTTTCTATACTAATAACTTAAGGAAGTATATATAGTTTAAAAGTAGAATTGATTCCTTTAATAAACATCCACCATAGTCTCTCCTTTTTCTCCAAATGATGAGTATTCAAGATGAATTTATTTATTTCTGGAGGACTAAAATCAGAATATAATGGATTGAATAATCCAAAAACAATAAAAATATATTTCTCATATATTTAAACATTAATCAAAACCATAATGGTTAGCACAATTTAATTCTCAAAATTAATAAACAATCATATGAAGAAATAAAACATTACCCCCCCCCCCCCAATCCATAATAATAACCCCCAAAGGTCAACTTACACAACAAAAAATTTAGGTTATATCCACAGACCTATAGCCACAATTTTATAGGTCCATGTCTATAGCTTTTTTATAGCCACGATTAAATTTTGATCTGTAGCTACACATTTGGGTCCTTCTTTTCTTCGATTCACATCAGGCTCTTCTTCCTTCTCGGATACACGACCCTCACCATGACAACCTCCTCCATCGAAGACATCTCCTCCTCCCCTGAGGAACTCTATCACCATTCCCTCCTCTCTTCCCTTGTGTCTTCCCTCTCTGTCCCTCCCTGTTGTACTCTCTCATTCATCCTCACCAGCTTCAGTTCCTCCATACCTCATCGTGGTTCCATCATTCACAGTGCGGATTCTCTAATCATGGCACGACTTCTTTATTCAGGGTTGCTCCATCCCTCACGTGGTACTCCCCTCCCCATACCATTCTTTGGGAATTACTCCTCCATTCGGTGCATTGGCTGAAGGGTTACTCTAGCTATACGCTGTGTCAGCCCTTTATCACTGTCAATTGGAAAACTAGGTCCTTAGCATTTCAACTATGTAAAGTGGGGGAATTATCATAGTTCATACTCAAAACCTTAGATCAAGTGTTGTCATTTTATAAAGATGGGGAATCTATAAAATTTTTGATCAAACACATAATAAAATAAGCCTCATGGGGGTACAATCCAGATACAAGTATCGAGCCACGGGATAAGCTAGTGACCTCGATAGCAGTTTCAGTACCCTCATATGATGATTAATCATGTGAGTTGTGCATATTATGGATAAGGTTGTGAAGATGAGGTGGGATGAGTTTATACAGTTGACCAGACCCCAAATATGGTCGAGAGGGACTATCTATTGTATCACTTGTGGTCTTGATCACTTATACATAGTCTACTACCTTGTTTTATATCAGTGTTTCTTATTCCTTCATATCTGTACAAATTTTTTTGTACTTGACATACTATTTAAGTTTTCTTCTGATTTAATTATGTTATGGGGCTTCTTTTTTCATCTTTGTTAACCTATTTTTTTGCCCCCTTATGTTTGCAGGAGGAGTTTTCAGTAGTCATTATGTTTTTATTTGCAAGAGGAGTTTGTGTTTTGTGGATCCTAGTTTGAAATATTAATTCTGTTTGTGTTTCGGTGCATTTTCTATTTTGTGGCTCCTATTTTGTGGATTCTTTGAATATTTTTTGCAGTATTCATTATATTTCGGGAGTTTGTAGTTTGCAAGAAGATTTCCCGGAGGGGTTTGTGTTTATTGTCAACTATTTTTTGGCTCCTATGTGTTTATTGGTATTCTGTCAACTTTTATTTACTAGTATTTCATGGTTTATATTTCATTCTAATTATCATAATTATTCTAGTATTATAGTATTCATGGTTTAATATATTTACTATTTTTTCATCTATTTACTATTTTGTAATTATTATGTTTCTATTTAATATTCTGGAATTATTAATCTATTTCTAAGTTTTTTTTGTAATAAACTTTGTATTTCTACAATTTATAGAATTCATAAGTTTGATATTTTAGTCATAAATTCCAAAAGTTAAGATTTTCACTATGTAAAGGACCTTACTCTTCTAATTGTTACCTTTTTATATCAACCATATTCATAGAATACCCTTTTATAGGATTATGATCATGCTATAACGGGTATGTTTATATTTTTATTTTTTATTATATATTGTTAATCATATTTTGTATCCATTTATATACATGTAAAAGTTGAAGCCTTAAATTAATCAAGTGATGATTTAAAATATATTAGTATAGATTAACATTTATAAAGGGCCTTTTAATAACCCATTTCTAATAAATAATACCAAAAAACCTTTTACTTATGATAATCATTAAATATATCACTTTTAGACTCACATGTTACTCCTTGAGTTTTCTTTAGTTGGATAATGAATTTATTGAATCTATTAAATATTTTTTTTAAGGGGTAATTGATATGATTTACACAGTTTCTTTTCTTACATGCTTTTCTTTAACATTATTTTCTTAATACATCATGTATACAGTGCTACTTGATGATTTCTCTATGATGATATTAATAACATTAACTGACAAGGACTACAGGAATAATGTAAACATAACATCTATATTCCTAATATGACAAATATATAATGATTTTTTCTTTTCAAATATAAGATTTTATGTCACTGTTATGTTATCTTGGTTATTGGATCAACTTTTTACTATTAAAATAAAATTTTTATATTATTATAATGACATCTGTAATTTAAGATACAGAATAATGAATGCATTATTAACTTCTCACAAAAATTGTTGTTAATAAAAATCCTTTATTACACTTACATATCAATCTGAATATTCTTTGTTACATGTTGGTTATGGATTCATGTATCATTTATCATGTACAATTGGCACACTAATCACATATATATATAAGAAGTTGTTAAATCTTACTTATTTTCCCATTATTTACTTATAGGTGGTTTCTTATGATGAGGTTGGTTCTATCCACCGCCATCTAAGGCAGTGAGTTCTACATCCTATTCAGGTAAGGTTTCTTCTATTTTCTAATGATGATGCATTTTGATGCTGCTATAATCATCACATGTCCTATTATTTCCTTTCTCACTAATCATGTCCCTCCCACTTTTATTTTTAGATTCTATTAATTATTATTAATCAGATCACTAGCATTTTGTTGAAGTCTCTCGGGACCCGTTCATGTGTGTTGTGACAACCAGAGCTAAATGTGACTCACTACGTATCATAGGTAAGCATATATATAAAAATTTCTCTCGTTATGTGTATATTCACCCATGGTGGTTCAATTACATATAAGTGGATTGGTGTGCTTATGTATATATATGGAAAATGCATACGTGTATGGGTGATAACAGGCATATGCATGTGAGAATATATATAAGGATCCTCTTGTGTGTGTTCAAGGCCATGCGGACACATACACAGGGTTTAGAGCTTCTTTATATATATAAAAAGGTGCATATGGCCAGAGGATGGATGGAGAAGCTTAGAGTTTTTTCTAATAAAAGTGTCGATCTCCAAGTGTGGTTTGGCTCCATCGAGGTAGGGTCCCTCTTTTAGCCTCTTTAATTCAAGAATGTTTTAAATTGCTTTTAGGCACCTTCTTAATTCTTCGTGTCTATCAACCACCATCAAAGATAGTGAGTTCAATATCGAATTTGGGTAAGGTTTATTCTGTTTTTATTCTTTGGCCAAATTTTAATTAGGGAATTTTTTTTGGTACCTTATATATTTGTAGTGCATTTTGGATTTTTTTTTAGGTGGATTCGAGTCACCATTGACGAAAGATTACATGTGTATGCATAAGTACTCATATACATATATAATTTCCTCCTTTATATATATTCACTCATGGAATTAGGAATATATATATTGGGGATAAGCGTGCTTATATATATATATATACGAAAAATGCATACATGTGTAAGTGTAAAGGGGTATATGAAAGTATAAATAGATATCTAAGGACCCCCTTGTGCAAATTTTGCAGTTAAAATATGTACATAGGGGATAAGTGTCCTTATATATATATGTGAAGTTTCATATTAATGCAAGTAGAAAAAAAGGAAAATTTGAGTTTTCGTCGTCAAAAGCAACGCATCTTGAGATTGAGGTAGGTTCCCTCTGCCTAAACCTTTAATTTGAATTCTTTAATTGCATGATTATTTTAAAAACATGTTTCTATAATTGATTTATTGTTTTAAAAATTTATCTTTGTCAAGGAAGAATATGAATATAACCCTTGAACTTATTTATAGACCTTGTTCAAAGAGGTTAAAAATGCTAGTAGTTTTTAGATACTAGAACAAGAGATCTAAAAACCATACATTGATAATCCTTAGGGACATTCATGATCTCATTAAACTTCAAATTAAATTCATCATAAAATACCACTACTTAATTTAAGGATATATTACTTACATTATCAAGCTTCCTTATATCTTCTTTGGTATCATGGAACTCACCCATAATATTCCTCTTGAGATTTTTCATATGGAATAGTGTGAACATATCACACTATAGGGACTAAATATTTAAGGATACATAATTCAATTTTGAGCCACTCCTTCCAAACTAACTAGCTTCAAGTAATTTTAGTTGGTATCCTAGAAGTACCAAATTTTCATCAAAATAATTGCAGATAGGGTATTACTCTTATGGAATCTCACTACCTCTCCCTCATTCAAATCAACATCAATTTTCATTAAAACTTGTGAGATCATCCTACCAAAAGGATTTTAATTCAGATTAGCTTTCCCTTTGCAGTAGTGATCCATGAAACAAATAATTTACCATGGAAGGTTAAACTTCAACTTATTAATCAGAATATATAACACATACATATCTTGAAAAAGGACTTTATCCATCTCTCATGCTATTTTGGCTATCCTAGTTTGAAAACAATTGCAGAGAATTTTCTATGTAGGTTCTAATTCCTTCACTAGTGTTCTAGGTTCTTTTTCAAGGGTAGGGGGAGGGTGCCCTCTTTTTATTAAAATAGTTTTTTGAACCAAAACACCCTTTAAGTGTCATTAGACTTTTAATATGGAATTTCCCAAGTAGGCAAGTGTTGTAATGACCAAGCCACCACTAAGTGAATATCATGATTTGGATGGAATGAGTTGTCATGATGAAAATCCTTTCTTTGAGTGTTTAAATTTAGAGGACCTTGTTAGAATAAAATGAATAGTTATGCTTGTATTAGGTGACATGTCTCTAAGTGTTTTTCTATGATTTTACTTGCATTAAGTGGTTGAAGTGGAATGTGCATGGGATGGGTAGGGGGTGTGGGGTGGAAAAGGGGGTGTTCAGGGGGGAAGGGGGTGTGATGGGGTCAGGGGGAGGGGGTGTGCCTGGGGTGGGCATAGAGGGTGTGCAAGGGGGTGGGTAGGGGTGTGCAAGGGGGTGGTAGGGGGCAGGGGGTGTGCAGAGGAGGGGGTAGGGGGAGGGGTGTGCATGATAAGTGTGAAAAGGCTATTCCAAAATTTTAGGCATACAAATGAAATTGTGTCAGTATAACATATTATTAAACTAATCAATTTATGTGTTATAATTAGTTTTGTAAAATTGCATTTCCAATACTGGGCCCCACCCACTTCTTTGTTGACACTATATTTCTGAGTCCCACATTAGACTTTACAGAAGACATCCACTATTTCATCACTCAATATGATACATATACCACCTTTTAATTCTTATGGTACTAACCTATACCAAAACCACTACTTCTTGAATACTCCTTGGTTCCACCTCTCACTAGGTTCTTATTTACCCATCCCGAAACCCCTTTGTACTAGTGTTGTGTTCCTCATTCACCACCCAATGCTAGATGCAGTTGATAAGCCTCCTGAGATATGATCATGAGAGTTATCTTCTTCTTCTCTACTCTCCCTGTATTTTTCTTGAGAAAATATTTTATTTTTAGTTATTTTGAATAAATTTCACATACATAAATCATGAAATAATATACATGATTATAAAAATTGAAATGAAAAGCTTCTTGGAAACTATTTTTTAACCTATAGTTTTATCAACATTGGTGTGTTCATTAAGAGATAAGATGTGTCAAATAAATGTAGGATATTACAAATTCAATTAGTAGATACAGAAGAATAGGAAAGTTATAAGTTTCAATAGAGACATATCATCATCCCAAACCTACTCTCATCTAGTAGGAAAACAACATTCAAATACAATTTACAATAATTTCTTAGCAGTTATTAGACACTCACATACCCCCAGTACAACACCACCCTATACTATTCTCTAAATATAAAACCCAATACCATATTCCCATCATCACCACTATCTAGAAATTATAACTTTTACTCAAGGTGGATATACTAAATAATTCAAATAGAACTACCACCTTGTCATAGACAATAAATTGCTTGATATAGTTCCATCTTCTACTTTAGAACATCACAAAACCGGACCTCATCCATTGGTTTTTTTATGATATTTGAACATTGTGGTATTTTTCTTCACATTTCATTACAATATAGAGTAAAAAGTACTAAATAAGAATCTGAATTTTAATAAATGTTCTATTTTCATACCTATTGAAGCCTAATGTTGGAAGTGTTGTTCTTAATCAGTAATTTTAGAGGATCTATCTTCTTATTATAATTTAATTATTCCTCTACTAACTTCTAAAACATCAACTAGTGCCCCAATAATCCCCCATTTGGATTTCATTTCAAATTTCCCCTCAACATAAGAACCTATCCCACAACCAAACATGCACCTCTAGTAGTGCTTTTATGGAAAAAACAAAAGAAAACAGACAATTCAATAAGATTTTGTATTTGATATAGAGAAAAGGATTAGAAATATTAGGAGTTATGATATGTACTCACCATATTTAAATTGTACATTTTCCTCATGAAGAATTTCATATTCATTTCAATAAATTTTAACTTATAGGCATCTAAAGTGATCTTTCTAGAATATTTCTCTTATTATATTATCAGAGTGATTTATCTCTTAAACTATTAGAAATTTCCAATTTCTATTCACCATGTTATTTTTTAAAATATAATTCCCAATGAGGCATATTCTATTCGTAATTTTCTAGCTTTCTTTCTAGCTCTGTTGTCTTGAACAGTGGTTTCCCAAAGCTAAAAAACTAGATGGGCATATTTTGAATCACTTCCCTTAATAGCCTTATGTTTATAAAGGATATTCACTTTCTTGTATTTATTTTTGAAATCACCTCTACAATCATGAAAATTAATATTTTGATTCTCATAGTAGTTACTATTGCTCCATAAAACCTCCTAAGTAGTCATATTAGCTAAGGAAATCTGCAATTGGTATCTAAATGCTACTAGAACCAATAGATAAAAAAATTTATACATATTTACATAGAGATTTAAAAGATTTTGGAACCTACTATAAAAATATACAACAATTAAATTACCCTTATTCCATAAAAAATAATTTATAAATATGATGAAACTCTTTTTAGTGCATTGGTCCTGATCTTCTATACATTCCCTTAGGTCCCAAGCCTTTTCTTTATAAACACACAATCATTTAAAGAACCTTACTATATCCTTTTTAGATTCACGTCCCTCCCTGCATCCTTCCCCCATATTGAGATATTTATATACATATATATTTTCCATAGGTTTTCTCTTCAACCAAATAGGTTTCATAAATTCAGATGTTGATCATTAGAATGAAAACTTCACAAGAGCCTGTTGTAATCTCATACTTGAAATGAAAGCCTTTTTCACCCCAAAACACATAGAAATAATCCAATATGAGCATGATTAAAAGAAAAAATAGCAGTAAACTAGATTGATGTAGCTATATTCATCTACTCTTTCTCCACATTTTTCATCTGGGACTTCACTTTCGAAGAAAAAGATAGATCTTGGTGGCTAGTCAGTTCAGTAGGATCATGTTCTAGTTCAAAAACCTCTTTATAATCCTTTCATTGCATATGTACAAGCACTAAATTCCCCATAGAACCCACATTTTAAGTTTCCTTGATATTTTTAAGTTCTTCTTTTGTTTGAGTAGTCATAGCCTCTAATTATTCCACCACCACACCTCCAAATCTCTTAATCGACACTACATTGAAGTGAATCCATGTAGGGCCATTCTTTTTCAGTTAAAAAAAGAAATAACAAACCCAAGGAATTCCATGCATAATTAGTTCTTCCATCAATAATTTCATCATTTTCTATGTTTTTTGGTTCGAGAAATTTTCCTCTGTTCTTCCAATCAAGTGTAACCACACACCAAACACCATTTTTGAATGGATTTTTTTTGTCTTGATTCCATCTATTGTATGAGTAGATAACTACTCTAAATATTGTGTCCATTATGCCACTATTAATTCTCATCCAACACTATATGGGTGAGAGCATGAATCTACTAGGGGGAGGGGTATGTCCATGAGGGGGGGGGGGGTGCAGTGGGGGTGTCCAGCAAGTTGGTGCAAGGGGGTCTAGCAGGGGTGGTGCAAGGGGGTGTGCAGGTGTGTGTTCAAGGGGACACGGGTGTGCAGTTGGGGTTTCCATCATGGGTGGTGTAAGGGGGTTTTATCTGGGGTGGTCCAGGGGGTGTTGGAGGGTGTGTGCAGGGGGATAGTGGGTGAAAGGGGGTGCAAGGGGGTTGTGCAAGGGGGTGTAGGGGGTGCAAGGGGGTTGTTCATGGGGGTTTCTAGTAGGGGTGGTGCAAGGGGTGACCAGTAGGGCTGTGAAGGGGGTGTGCAAGGGGTCTGGGGTGCATGGGGGGTTGTGCAGGGGGGTGTCCAGTAGGTGTGGTGTAAGGGGTGTCTAGCAGGGGTGGTGCAAGGGGGTCCAGCAGGGGGTGTCTAGCAGGGGTGTTGAAAGGGGGATCTAGCAAGGGTGGTGCAAGGGGGTATGTGGGGGTGTGTGGGGGTGTGTGAAAGGGTACAGGGGTGTGCAGTGGGGGTGTCTAGCAGGGATGGTGTAAGGGGGTCCAGTAGGGATGGTACAGGGGGTATAGGGGTGTGTGTGCAAGGGGACAGGGGGTGCAGGGGGTTTGTGCAAGGGGACAAGGGTGTGTAGTGGGGGTGCAAGGGATGTTTAAGGGGGTGCAAGTAAAAGGCCCCAGCCTTAATCCTTACTTAATCTTGAGTTATTACAAGATTACACATTGAGGATCTTTTCAGGTTTAGAGTTTTAGAGAATTAGATCATAAAACTTTCATTACATTCCACATTTAAACAAAGTGGTTACATAAAAGATAGTATTCATTTTTCCAATCAATGGAAACATATTTAAAATAAAACATGGATTCTTTCTTGACACTTCCTTGACACAATCATCACATCATGTACCTTTCCCTTGACATGTGAAAAACATTTCAAAAACTTGGGATGAGCATAAAAATCGCAGTAAGGGATATAAAAATATGGAAAGGAAACATGAGTACATGTATACATAAGAATCAATGAAATCATACTCTACTCATAAAACATAAGCACTTTAACATACCACATCAAATCATGAATAAATCATAGAAATCATAAGACATAATGGTAACTTGAGGCATTCATAACATTATTACGTAGGGAGTAACCCTCTTGGTTACATTTGGAATACCCATCACAGTATATTCCCTAAATATCTTCGGAGAAACCTTAACGTTTAACTCCTTCACATTACCCAATGCATTGGAGAGCTATATCGGGCTCACCCACCCTTAGTTTATCACAGAACCACCCGTCTTCATAACAATGCCCAAGAACCATAACATAATCGTATCACATAAAACATGCATAAAGGAAACATAACATTTCCACTTTTCAATCACAAGATATCAATACAACACATTGATATAAAAACATTATGAAAACCATTTTCAATACCAAAATAAAAGAAAAGTAAAAAATGGTATTTATTTTTCTTTTAAAAAAAGGTATGGCTTATAGAGGAAGCCGAAACTCAAATAATGGTCACGGCGGTGGAGAAGTCATTGTCGCCACATACGTACGACAAAAACATTCCCTTTTATCGTTTAGTAAAACGCTTCGTATAAAAAAGATTCATTTTGGATAAACGTAAAAGTCAAAGGGGTTTATACACTGTAAAAAGAAGGTTTTGTATAAAACAAAATATGCCTCAATGAAAGGAGATTGAGACGAAGTCCCATACAAAGATCATTTTTTAAATATAATAGATTTATTATGTGTATTAACTATAAGTACACATAAATAAATTACAAATAAAAGATAGGACATAATAATATCATGACATAATTTGAAAGTAAGAGATTAACCCAAAGAAAGAAAATTGGGTTATGAAGTTCCCTTACCTCGTGTCCGACTTGACTCGATCGTTCTTTAACCTCTTGAATAATAAACTTGAGTTAATTTCTACTTTCTTAAGAAACTTTTTCAAGTTCATTATTCCTTTTATATCACTTAATATCATGTCATGAACACTATGTAATTATTTAAGTTAATAATGGTCGTTTTAATGATCCTTAGTACTTGAGTCAAAAATAAACTCTTTATAATTACAAGTTGTTCATGTATCCATTATATCCAGAGTTATACTCATGATGTAGATATCATATATATCATATATATATCCAGTATATACAAGCATTTATAATATTACATAACGTTTAGAGGTAAGAAATGAAATGCATCGTTCATGGAGATGGTAAGTCGTACGTACGCATGAACGCTACTTTCATTTCTATTTCGTATTTTATGGAATGGAATCATAATGATATAAATGTATATTATAATTCCAGTATAATATCATATATAATATCATTAATTACATCCTTTATACGTCCCACATATGGCATTAACGAATCAAATCACTTTGAGGGGGCGGTAGTCCGCACTTCCTAAAATGAAGATATCACGTTTACCCATAATGGAAACCATAAATTTATGACATAAATGAAAAATAAATAAGCTTAAGTAAAACATAAACATATTATATATCATATATAAATATAGTTACATCTTAATGGCCACCTTTGAAGGTGTTATATGAGTGTTGAACAATCATCGTTTCGTGAGGTAGAAATTCGCCATCCACAGAAACAGTATGTTCTTTAACCATTAGATATAGGTGTGTGTAAGTGTAGCTAGAATAATTCTTATAAAAACATCCTAGTATATGTAAGATACTGGTGTTGTTACAAAATAAATGAATAAAAAGAGTTTAGGGGGTTGGATAAGCAAAATAAAACATAAGAACACAATAGAAGACACTACCTTTAAATCGGGTAACTCTTTTTGATTTGAGCCCAAAGGCTTCCTTGGGAAGACTTCTGCCCAAATTTAGGCTTCTAGGAGTTAGAGAGGGATGTGGAGAGACAAAATGTTCAGGGGTTAGACGATCCAAATGCTTTGGAAGTGTGGGTAAGGTGGTATAGGTGGGGGCCTTTTATAAGAGGATAGGAGGGGCACTCTTGGAATGTTACAAAATTTTACTTTATTTTCAAATGAGTTTCGGATTTTAAAGGTCCCACATTGATTTATTTCAAGTATAAGGTGATAAGGGTTAGAAATATACTCATACAATAGGTTTTTGACATGTTTAGGTCTTAGATTTTATATTATCTTTTCATTTTATTTAAATCATTAAATAATGAGGTAATTGCTGCATCATCATGATGTCATAAATAATTTAATTTATTTAATGTCTAAAAATTATGAAAACAAACTATGATGTAGGAAATATTTTTAGATTTATAATGAATATTTATAGTCCAAAATATCATTTATGTAGACAAAATTAAAAATGTTTTACTCAGGTGATGCATTCTTTGTTGTATTTATCTTTCTTTAACAATAAAAAGATAAAAAGTCACTTCCACACAAAAGTGATTCCATGGGGTCCTCAAGTTTGGAACAAGGCATCCTATGGTCGGAAATGATACAACCAGTAGCATTAGAACACATGTTGGTGTCATTTTTTATTATTATGATATTATTTTATTATCCTTAACTACCCGATTACTCATTAATCAAGATAATTAAAGATAATTACTGTCATTACTATTCATAATGTCCAAAAACAAACGAGTCTTAATTACATAATTTGGAACTTATGATTGCAAATATGTAATCCATTTAACCAAATTCCAAACATATAAATTGCAATAATTAATTTAAAAATAATTCTCGTTGTCAAAACAAAGAGCGGGTTTTTTTTAAACAATTTCTATGAAAAGTTTGGCATTAGTTTATGCCCAATTACAAAGTGAAATTAATCCTAATGACCACCATTGTATTAAATGGTAAAAATATATTATATTTACACTTTAAAATCAATTAAAAAGATAATCCAACCATATAATTAAATTTGATGAAAAGGTAGTTTTGATGTAAAATGCAGTATTTTTCACTATTCATTAAAAAAAGAACATTGTCAGAAAAATACCAAAAAATTATGCAATGTAAATTTCAATGTCCCAATAATAAATAGTAAGTTTATTTTGACAAATAGAGCTTATAAAATTGTCAAAAGTTTGATTTAAAAATGGTTTTCCATCAAAAGGAAGTAAAACAATCTTTTAAAAATATTAGTGTATTTCATGCTTAAGATTGGATTTATTCTCATTTTAAGCCTCTAAAACACTATCTAATTCATTATTAGACATAGATAAAAATATATATTATTCGTTACTTACTTGGGATGTTACATCCTTCCCCCCTTTAGAAAATTGTGTCCTCGCAATTTATTTACTTATTTAATAAGTGGGGGGTATTTAGCCCTTATTGCATTTTCAGATTTCCATGTTGCCTCTTCATCCATGTGGTTTTTGCACAAAACCTTTACTTGATGAATCACCTTATTCCGTAACACTTTCTCCATATGGTCAAGAATCTGGACCGGTTGTTCCTCATAAGATAGGTTCTCTTCCAGCTGAACTACCTCTGGACTCAAAACATGAGATGGATCTGGCATGTACTTCCTTAACATTGAACTATGAAAAACACTGTGTACCTGAGATAAACTCGGAGGTAAAGACACTCGGTATGCAACTTATCCAACTCTCTCCAGAATTTCATATGTTCCAATGAACCTTGGTCTCAGCTTCCCTTTCTTACCAAATCGCATCACACTTTTCCATGGTGATGCTTTGAGAAAAACATGATCACCTACCACAAAAGAGAGATCCTTCCTCCTGTTGTCCGTATAACTCTTCTGCCTGCTCTGAGCTGTTCTCATGTGTTTCTATATCAGCTGAACTTTTTCTACCAACTCTTCTACCAATTCTGGTCCCATCAGCTTCCTTTCACCCACTTCATCCCAGAAATCTGGAGTTCGACACCGCTTCCCATATAACGCCTCAAATGGTGTCATCTGTATACTGGAATGAAAACTGTTATTATATGAAAATTCAACCAAAGAAAGAGGTTGGTACCAAATTCCATGATAATCTATCGAACAAGCACGTAGCATATCTTCCAAAGTCTGAATTGTTCATTCTGACTTCCCATCTGATTAAGGATGAAAAGACGTACTAAAATTTAATTCAATACCCAACGACTTCTGAATGTCTTTCCAAAAGTTAGAAGTAAACCTGGGATCATGATAAGATACAATGGAGAGAGGAACTCCATGTAACATGACTATCTCTTTAAGATATAAACGGGAAATTTGATCTAGGGAAAAAGTATCTCGTATAGCAAGGAAATGAGCAGATTTAGTCAAGCGATCAACAATAACCCCGATTTCATTATTACCTCGAGATTTCTTCGGTAATCCCACAACAAAGTCCATGGATATATTCTCCCATTTCCACTCTGGCAATGGTAAAGGCTGAAGCATCCCTTTCGGTAACTGTCGCTCTAATTTAACCTGTTGACAAGTCAAACACTTCACAGTAAAATCAGCAATATCTCTTTTCATTCCATCCCACCAGTAATACTCCCACAGATCTCTGTACATCTTAGTACTACCAGGATGAACTGAAAACGGAGAACTATGAGCTTCACATAACAACTCTCCCTTCAACTGTGAATCATAAGTCACACACAATATCTTCCCAAATCTCAAAACACAATCATTATCAATGTTGAATTCAGGAAACTTACCCTTCTGAACGAGCTCTACTTTTTTCTGCAACTCACTGTCTTGCTTATGTGCTTGCTTGATTCTGTCTGATAGAGAATATTTCACTGATACCTGAAACAAAACATAAGTACATCCTGCACTAACAACTTCTATTCCAAATTTCATCAAATCCTTAACCAAAGGATCACATTCCAAATTCAACATTGTTAATGAATCATTACTTTTTCGGCTCAAAGCATCAGCCACTTTATTTGCTTTTCCCGGGTGGTAATGAATTGTACAATCATAATCCTTGATTAATTCTAGCCATCTCCTATGTCTCATGTTCAATTATTTCTGAGTGAATATATACTTTAAACTTTTTTGATCGGTATATATTTCACACTTTACTCCATACAAATTATGACTCCAAATTTTTAAAGCGAAAAGAACAGCAGCTAATTCCAAATCATGTGTAGGGTAATTTACCTCATGAGTTTTCAACTGTCGTGAATCATAAGAAATTACCTAATCATTCTGCATTAGGACGCAACCAAGTGATTTCAATGAAGCATCACTGTAGATAACAAACCCATCATTCCTGGAAGGTAGTTCCAAAACTGGACCATTCACCATTCTTCTTTTCAGTTCCTGAAAACAATCATCACATTCTTTTTTCTAGATAAACTTAACACCCTTCCGAGTTAGCTTAGTAATTGGACTAGATAACCGTGAAAAATTTCTAACAAACCTTTGGTAATTTCCTGCCAAACCAAGGAAACTACGAATCTCAGTTACATTTGTGGGTCTTGGACATTATTCAACAACCTTTGTTTTTGCAGAATCAACAGTTATCCCATCTTTAGAAATAATGTGACCAAGGAAAGAAATTTTTTGCAACCAAAACTCACACTTGCTGAATTTCCCATACAATTTCTTTTCTTTTAAGGTTTGAAAAATAACCCTTAAATGTCTTTCATGCTCTTCTTTACTTTTAGAAAACACCAAAATATCATCAATGAAAACAACCACAAACTTATCCAAGAACTCATGGAAAATTCTATTCATAAGGTCCATTAATACAGCAGGTGCATTGGTTATCCCAAAAGGCATTACTAAAAATTCATAATGGCCATATCTTGTGTGAAACGCGGTCTTCGGAATATCTGCTTCCTTTACCTTCAACTGATGGTACCCCCGATCTCAGGTTAATCTTTGAAAAATATTGAGCTCCCTGGAGCTGATCAAACAAATCATCAATATGAGGCAAAGGATATTTGTTCTTAATAGTGATGTTATTCAAGGCTATATAATCAATGAAAAGTCTCATAGAACCATCTTTCTTTTTAACAAATAACACAGGAGCACCCCAGGGTGATGTGCTAGTTCAAATGAAAACTTTCTCTAATAAATCTTGCAATTGCTCCTTCAACTCTAAAAGTTCACTTTGAGCCATTCGATAGGGGGGTTTTGAAATTGGATTAGCATCAGGAACTAAGTCTACAGTAAACTCAACTTCCCGATCTGGTATTATTCCAGGCAACTCACCAGGAAAAACATCAGGATACTCATTTACCACTGGAACATCATTAATCTGAACGGTTCCCTTGTTTTCAACAATATGTGCAAGGTAACATTCATTTCCATCTTTTACAAGTTTCTCAACCTCTTGATATGTTATCATCATTAAGGGTTCATTCCTGTACACAAACTAAAAGTCTTTCTGAAAATAAACTTCTTTAGCTCTACAATCAATCTTAGCATGGTAAATAGAGAGCCAATCCATACCCAAGATAACATCAAACTCAACTAGAGGTAAAATAATAAGGTTAGTAAGTAGGTTCTTTCCACACATAAGGATAGGAAGATTCTTATAAATTATTTTTGCCTCAACATTTCCCCCAAGTGTTTTTACCAAAAGTTCAAGAGTCATTTCTTGAGATGGTATTCCCATTTAACTAGAAAAGTTTTTAGAGATGAAAGAATGTGTAGACCCCGAATCAAACAACACACTGGAATAATCTGAAGAAAAAAAACATAGTACCTGATACAAGTTCATTTGATGGCCCGACATCTTCTAAAGTAGTTGCAAAGGATTTCACCACCCCTTTCTGCTTGTAGTCTAACTGCTTCCCATCACTCGAGCTCTTTGTCGAACACTCGTTTTCATAGTGACCCATCTCATTGCACTTAAAACATTTCACTAACTGTAAATCAAATTTGGACTTACCATCACCTTGACCTTTTTCAGTGCAATCACGAGCCTTATGTCCCATATTACCACATCGGTAGCACTTTCCAGAATTCAGAAGACATTCCCCAACATGCATTTTACCACATTTATCACAAACTGGAAACTTAATTTTCTTACTGTCAGACCTTTTTGAAGAATTCTTTCCTTTCCCATGCCACCTCGGTCTCTTCTTCTGTTGGTTGTCATAGAACACTTGATCAACGACAAACTCTATTTCCACCTTCTCAGCACATCAAACAAGCTCTTCATAACTTTTGAACTCACGATAAGCTAATGCCCTTCGATATTTTGGCTTTAATCCTGAGTAAAAACGATTGATTTTACTATCAAGGTCTCGGATAAAATTTGGAGCATACCATGCCAATCGAGTGAACCTCTCTTCATAAGCAGCCACTGAGTCTTCCTCTTGCCTCAATTCCAAGAATTATTTTTCCATCCTAAGTCGAATAGCCTTAGGAAAATACTTCTCAAGAAACATACCTTTAAATTCATCCCAGTCGAGAGCATAAATCTCATCAGCGTCCCTGATATTTTTAACCATCGACCACCACTGATCTGCCTCACCCTCCAAATGGTAAATAGAAATACTAACCTTTTGATTGTCTGAACATCCCATGACATCGAAACTCTTCTCCAATGCTTTAATCCACCCTTCAGCAAGCACAGGGTCAGATGATTCACTGAATGATGGGGGATGTTGCCTCATGAAATGTTCCACCACTGACATGTTCCTCTGTGGTTGATATGGCTGATCTCATGCATGGATACCACCACCATTTATCACTTGAGTCAACTACGCCATTACTGCAACAAAATGTTCAGTTCCAATTCTGACCATCTCAGGATGCTGATTCGGAAGGTTATTTCCTTCTGTAAGCCTTCCTTGCACTGCTTCCCTGTTTCATCTATGGAAAACCATTCTAAACAAACATGTCTTAGATGAAGCAATATGGTAATCTTAAAATGCTATATCACTTCAATTTTACCATAAAAAAATATTTTTGGATAATCATTTAATAAAATTCTAACTCTTAAAGTTATCTAAACCGACCTTTGATACCAACTATAAGGCCCCAGCCTTAATCCTTACTTAATCTTGAGTTATTACAATATTACACATTGAGGATCTTTTCAGGTTTAGAGTTTTAGAGAATTAGATCATAAAACTTGCATTACATTTCACATTTAAACAAAGTGGTTACAAAAAATAGAGTATTCATTTTTTCCATCAATGGAAACATATTTAAAATAAAACATGGATTCTTTCTTGACACTTCCTTGACATTATCATCACATCATGTACATTTCCCTTGACCTGTGAATAACATTTCAAAAACTTGGGATGAGAATAAAAAGCTCACTAAGGGATATAAAAATATGGAAAGGAAACATGAGTACATGTATACATGATAATCAATGAAATCATACTCTACTCATAAAACATAAGCAATTTAACATACCTCATCAAATCATGAATAAATCATAGAAATCATAATAAATAAAGGTAACTTGAGGCATTCATAACATTATTACTTAGGGAGTAACCCTCTTGGTTTCGTTTGGAATACCCATCACAGTATATTCACTAAATATCTTCGGAGAAACCTTAACGTTTAACTCCTTCGCATTACCCAATGCATTGGAGAGCTATATCGGGCTCACCCGCCCTTAGTTTATCACGGAACCACCCATCTTCATAACAATTCCCTAGAACCATAACATAATCGTATCACATAAAACATGCATAAAGGAAACATAAAATTTCCACTTTTCAATCACAAGATATCAATACAAAACAATGATATAAAAACATTATGAAAACCATTTTCAATACCAAAATAAAAGAAAAGTAAAACATGGTATTTATTTTTCTTTTAAAAAAAGGTATGGCTTGTAGAGGAAGACAAAACTCAAATAATGGTCACAGCGGAAGAGAATTCGTTGTCTCCGCATACGTAGGACAAAAACATTCCCTTTTTTCATTTATTAAAACTCTTCATATAAAAAAGATTCCTTTTGGATAAATGTAAAAGTAAAAGTGGTTTATACACCGTAAAAGAAGGTTGTGTATAAAACAAAATATGCCTCAATGAAAGGAGATTGAGACGAAGTCCCATACGAAGATAATTTTTAAATAAAATAGATATATTATGTGTATTCACAATAAGTACACATAAAGAAATTACAAATAAAATATAGGACATAATAATATCATGACATAATTTGAAAGTATGAGATTAACCCAAAGAACGAAAATTGGGTTATGAAGTTCCCTTACCTCGTGTTCGACTTGACTCGATCATTCTTTAAACTCCTGAATAACAAACTTGAGTTAATTTATAATTTCTTAAGAACCTTTTTCAAGTTCATTATTCTTTTTATATCACTTATTACCATGTAATGAACTCTATGTAATTATTTAAGTTAATAACGGTCGTTTTAAAGATCATTGGTACTTGAGTCAAAAATAAACTCTTTATAATTAAAAGTTGTTCATGTATTTATTATATCCAGAGTTATAATCATGATGTAGATATAATATATATCATATATATCCATTATATACATGCATTTATAATATTACATAACGTTTAGAGGTAATAAACGAAATGCACTGTTCATGGAGACGGTAAGTCGTACGTACGCATAAACACTACATCCATTTCTATTTCGTATTTTATGGAATGGAATCATAATGATATAAAGGTATATTATAATTCCAGTATAATATCATATATAATATCATTAATTACATCCTTTATACGTCCCATATATGGCATTAACTAATCAAATCACTTTGAGGGGGCGGTAGTCCGCACTTCCTAAAATGAAGATATCGCGTTTACCCATAATGGAAACCATAAAGGTATGACATAAATGAAAAATACAGAAGCTTAAGTAAAACATAAACATATTATATATCATATATAAATATAGTTACATCTTAATGGTCACCTTTGAAGGTGTTATATGAGTGTTGAACAATCATCGTTTTGTGAGACAGAAATTCACCATCCACAGAAACAGTATGTTCTTTGACCATTAGATGTAGGTGTGTGTAAGTTTAGCCTGAATCCTTATTATAACAACATCCTAGTATATGTAAGATATTGTTTTTGTTACAAAAGAAATGAATAAAAAAATTTAGGGGTTTGGAGAAGCAAAATAAAACATAAGGACACAATAGAAGACACTACCTTTAAATCGGGTAACTCTTTTTTATTTGAGCTCAAAGGCTTCCTTGGGAAGACTTCTGCCCAAATGGAGGCTTCTAGGAGTTATAGAGGGATGTGGAGAGACAAAATGGGCAGGGTTTGGCTGAGACAAAGGCTTTGGAAGTGTGGGAAAGGTGGTAGAGGTGGTGGCCTTTTATAAGAGGAGAGGAGGGGCACTCTTGGAAAGTTACAAAATGTTACTTTATTTTCAAATGAGTTTCAGATTTTAAAGTTCCCACATTGATGTATTTTAAGGATAAGGTGATAAGGGTTCGAAATATACTCATCCAATAGGTTTTTTACATGTGTAGGTATTATATTTTTTATTATCTTTTCATTTTATTTAAATCGTTAAATAATGAGGTAATCGCTGGATCATCATGATGTCATAAATAATTTAATTTATTTAATGTCTAAAATTATGAAAAAAATAATATGATGTAGGAAATCGTTTTATCTTTCCAATGAATATTTATAGTCCAAAATATCATTTATGTAGACAAAATTAAAAATGTGTTACTCAGGTGATACATTCTTTGTTATATTTAACTTTCTTTAACAATAAAAAAATAAAAAGTCACTTCCACACAAAAGTGATTCCATGGGGTCCTCAAGTTTGGAACAAGGAATCCCATGGTTGGAAATGAGACAACCAGTAGCATTAGGACACATTTTGGTGTCATTTTGTATTATTATGTTATTATTTTATTATCCTTAACTACCTGATTACTCATTAATCAAGATAATTAAAGATAATTATCGTCGTTACTATTCATAATGTTCAAAAATAAGAGTCTTAATTAAATAATTTGGACCTTCTGATTCCAAATATGGAATCCATTTAACCAAATTACAAACATATAAATTTCAATAATTAATTTAAAAATAATTCCTGTTGTCAAAACAAATAGCGGGTTTTTTTTTAAACAATTTCTATGAAAATTTTGGCATTAGTTTATGCCCAATTCCAAAGTGAAATTAATCCTAATGACCACCATTAGATTAAATGGTAAAAATATATTCTATATAAACTTTAAAACCAATTAAAAATATAATCTAACCATATAATTAAATTAGATGAAAAAGTTGTTTTGATGTAAAATGTAGTATTTTTCACTATTCATTAAAAAATGAACATTGTTAGAAAAATACCAAAAAATTATCCAATGTAAATTTCAATGTCCCAATAATAAATAATAAGTTTATTTTGACAAATAGAGCTTATAAAATTGTCAAAAGTTTTATTTAAAAATTGTTTTCCATCAAAAGGCAGTAAAACATTCTTTTAAAAATATTAGTGTATTCCACGCTTAAGATTGGATCTATTCTCATTTTTACCATCTAAAAAACTATCTTATTCATTAGTAGACATAGATAAAAAAATCTAGTATTCATTACTTACTTGGGATGTTACAGCAAGGGGTTGTGCGGGGGGTCCACCAGGGGTGGTCCAAGGGGTGTCCAGTAGGGGTGGTGCAAGGGCGTCTAGTAGGGGTGGGTAAAAGGATTTCTAATAGGGGTGGTGCAAGGGGTGTCCAGTAGGGGTGTACAGGGGGGGTGTGTGCAAGCGGACAGGGGGTGAAAAGGGGCTATGCAGGGGGGTGCAAGGGGTGTCCAGTAGGGGTAGTGCAAGGGGGTCCAGTAGGGGGTGTCCAGTAGGGGTGGTGCAAACGGTGTCCAGCAGGGGTGTGTAGATGTGCAGGGGGTGTGTAAGGGGACAGGCAAGGGGGATGTGCAGGGGGTGAAAGGGGGTTGTGTAGGGGGTACAAGGGTCATGGGTGTACGAGGGGGGGTCTATCCATGGGGGTTCTCTCTAGGGGGTGTTGTCCTGGAGGGGTTGTTGTCCGGGGGGTGTATATCCAAGGGGTTTCTATCTAGGGGGTGGGGGTGTTGTCCAGGGGGGGTTTATCTAGGGGGTTGGGGGGGATATGCCGGGGGGTTGTGCGGAGGGGGTGCAGGGGGTGCAAGGGGGTTTAGCATGGGGCAAGCGGTGTGCAGTGCGGGTGTTCTGTTGTGAAAGGCGGTGTGTGCAAGGGGACTGGGGGTGTAGGGGGGTGCAGGGGGTGTGCAGGGGGGTGCAAGCAATGTATGATGGGGGCAGTGTAGGGGGTCGGCTGCTGTCCAGGAATGGTGTCTATCTAGAGTGGGGGGTTTGTCTATAGGGGTGTCTAAAAAGGGGTGTAGTTGGGGTGTCCAGTAGGGGTGGTGCTAGGGGTGTGTAGGTGTGCAATGGGGTGTGTGTAAGGGGACAGGGGGTGCAAGGGGTGTGTAAGGGGATGCAAGGGGGTCTATGAAGGGTGTGCAAGGGGACAGGGGGTGTAAGGGGCTAGCAGCGACTGAACGGTGTTGGGTTTTTTCTAGAAATGTGAAGAAATATAGCCATTGTTTTAAAATGTGGCTATATAGTTTTAGCCACAGTTTGAACCTTGGTTATAGGTTTTACCCTATATCCACACCAATACCGTCCACAGTTGAGTAAACTATGTCTATAACCTACATCCATAGTATTGGGGCCTATATGCATGGTTTAAAACCATGGCTATAGCCTTATTTTCTAGTATTGTTAGATCATTTGATAAGTAACTAAACATAAAATTATTCAAACTTTTCCACACTAAGATTGAAACCCTAGAATATAATAATTTTATCACATATTCTTCCAAGATAAATTTAACATCTATCATTAAATAACATCAATCACTCTAAAAGTCACATAAATGTATATGTCATAATCATATAATCTCAAAAATATACTAATGATTCCCCTAAATAATTGGAATCCCTATATAGCCATATTAAAATCATATATGCTTCCAAAATATCATTCAAACTTTAGTCCTCAAATAAAATCCAATAATGTTCTATTGACCTTAATCGCATAAGGTTCCCAAAATAGTGAACTTCTTCTGCAATAAAATTAATTACCTAACTTCAAATCAGTTTTCAATCCCATGGTAATCACTATGATATAACATATGTTCCCAAAATAAACATAATCTTTATCTATCGCATATTTTAAAAAACATAATAACAAAAAATTCATGTAGGAAATTGGTTGGAATTATACCCTTATTTCCCTTTATTTGTGGGTTCAAGCCTCATGACCTTTCTGAATGTTATAGGTTTTCATTCTTACTAAAACTATATAATATAATTCTTATAGCATCCCCAAAAATATGATAAAAATCCTTAAAAATAATCTTCATCGCCAAAGATCATAAAAACCCTGATGATTATCAATACATTAAAACTTATGAAAAGGGAATTATTCCTCAAATAATACTTCATGTTGAACCTAGGGGTTACATTTAGCTCAACCCAATAAAACATCTCCCAAAATTTCATTTATCACCTTCTGTTCCCATAGATTGAAACCTCAAATGCAGTTTCTAATAATTTGAGAGTATGATTAACCTTAAATTTGAAAACTCGTTATTGTATCCATAACTCTAAATTTATCCTCACATAAAAACATTATATTATCCAAAGTTAACTAAACCTTTCCTTTAAAACTAGATATAATAATATATCCAAAAATCATTATATAATCTGGATTTTTTCTCAAGAATTCGCCTTCTTACATTTTTAAAATCATTTTAGGGTTTGAGTTTTAAAAAAATAGTCCATAAATCTTACTTAAAAACTCATAAAATATATTTTGGAAACATCTTATTAGTATCAATTTTTTCACAATGTAATGCTTATAAAAAGAAATATTTTTCTTTACATGTGAAATCTTTACAATTTTCAACATGACATATTCTTTATTCTCACTCAACCTTAAAACATATGAAATTTTTTTAAAATATGGGATAAGCACAAAAAAGTTGAGTAAAGGACATAAAAAGAAGAAAGAAACATTTTATTCTAGTAAAAAACATGAAAATCCATTAATTGGTTACCATTATCATAATCTTATTTCACTATAAGAAATATATTATTTTGACATGATAAACACACACCTTTTTCTCAAAGGAAACCTTTAAAACCCATAACAAGAAAATAAAAGCCCTTTTTAAACCTAGAGTGTTATATTAATAACCCATGTTAGAAATAATTGGATCCTAATTAAATTCATTAGAGAAACCTCCCAACTGAACTCCCTCTTTCTTCCCTATAAAGAAAAGGAATTTTAACCAATTCATTAGAGCACTATCAGCCCACACCCATTATATAATAAATATCAGGTTCAACCATCATATAAGATATATCATTATCACTCATCATATAAGTTGTATCAGGCTCATCCATAATCATCAATAGTTATTTTATACTATACCATGAATATAAAAATTTTATTTTTTCATTTTTATCATAAATCCCTTGAAACACCCTTTTGAACCAATATGTAAAACACTTTTGGAGACTAAAATACAATTTATTTCAAAAACACATTTTCAAAACTAAAATACACATAAAGAAGGGAAACATGTTTTTTCTTTTAATAAAACATGAATTCTTATAAATGAGTCATAAAATCAAATAATTATGATTACTGTGGAAAATTGTTTTGTTGTTGTATACCTTAAAATAGATCATTCCATTTATATTTTGAAAACTAAAATCATAACATTCTTTAAAAAGATTACTTTTGAAAACCTTTTAAAGAAATTAAAACGTGAAATAAAATATTTTTAATAGTTCTTTTATTTCCAAGTAAATAAATTAGTAAGAAAACTAAAAATATGGATATTGAAAAAACAGAGTTGAAAGGGAAACTTTATAACATGATTTTTTTAAAATAAATTTCCTTATATAAAACATTAAAAATATAAATTTTTAAAACATTGTAAACAAATTAAAATATTCAAAAAAAATACTTTTAGAATCAATTTAATAATAAATAATAATTTTCATGAAATATATTGAAAAACATAGACATGAACGAAGAAGATTTAGAAGGGAAACTTTAGAAGATGATTTTTTTCTAAATGAAAGTCCTTTATCTTGACTATGAATCATTAAATAAATTATTTATATTTATGAATGATAAAATTATTTTAACTATTTACTATATTAATAACCTCTTTCAAGTTTATTATTCCTTTTAATTTTAATTATTTCCATGTTATATTCAATTACATAATCATTTAAGTTTATATTAGACGTTTTGATTATACTCGGATCATATGTTCCAATTGACATTGATACATTGACTATTGTCAATTAGAAAATTATTCCATCATATCTAGAATAATAATAATAAAACTTTTATCATTTTTATATATCAATTATACTTTTAAATCAAATCATGAAATATTGTTAGGAAAAAATGAACTATGTTACAATCAGAGAAATTGTAGGTCATACGCACGCATGAGTAACATTTCCATTTTCTAATTATCATTATGGAAAGAAGGTATGAATTATTTTATCTTTATATAATGATAATTATATAATAAAATCAATATTATTTATTTAAATATACTTATATATATCATCCATTTTATTTGTTGTTGAAAAATGAATCACATTACTTCGAGGAGGTGATAGTCCACGCCTACGCGTGAATGACATTATCATTTTTTAGTGAAAGAAAATTTATGAAAATAGATATAATATTACTTCTGCATAATGATACATAAGTCAGTAATATGATACATATATATATATATATATATTAAATCCATCACTATTACAATCTGTGATAGGTTGTAACATCCTGAGATTTTAAGAAATATCTTCTTTAAAATTAATTTAAACTCTTTGATATATTTTTATAACATTAAATGAATAGTTTACATTTAATTTTATGCAACAACAATTTTATCTTCAATTACACATAACATTTAGATTCTTTGATGACTTGTGTTACATGCAAGGGTGGGTCTTACCAAACAACAATATAATATTAATATTATTTATTCAACATAATAGTTATCACCTAGATATTGGAATAGTGATAATGAATATGATTAACTAAATTATGAAATAAAATTTTAAAAATGTTTATGAAATGAATTTATTGGTTACCAATTAATTATAAATTAAAATAATGACCAATTGAATATAAAGGATGTGTTTTTATGAATAACTATTTTTATGACAAGAATGGTATTTTATATTAATCATTTAAATTATTCACTATTATTGAAAGATATTATTGAAATTTATTTTTTATATATTTAATAAAAAATATGAAATTCATCCAATAGGTTTGATAGGGCGAAGATAAGAATAAAACTAATTTAAAGCATAAAAAATTGTATATTATTAAAAGATAGTTTTACCTCCTTTTAATGATGCACCTATTTTAAATATAATTTTTGAAAATTTTATAATTTTTATTTGAAAAAATAAAATTATATTTTGAAATTTTAGTATCATAATTTACTTCAGGTGATTGTTTTGGTATTTTTCTAAGAACATTCATATGTTTATGAATAGTGAATGAAACATAATTATAATTGAAAATTTATTTTTCATCTGAATAATTTTTAGTAATAAATTATATTTCATATTAGTTTTAAATAATAAATAGATCTATTTTATATCATTTAAACCAATTAAGATCATTGGAATCAATTTCACATTGAAATTGGGTCTAAAAC
This sequence comes from Viscum album, assembly GCA_963277665.1. Classification (NCBI taxonomy): domain Eukaryota; kingdom Viridiplantae; phylum Streptophyta; class Magnoliopsida; order Santalales; family Viscaceae; genus Viscum; species Viscum album. The sequence continues at coordinate 836,086,935 of OY728128.1, read as the reverse complement.
ATTTAAAACTTTTGAACATATCCACTTTAAAAACTCACATTGTCACCACATATACGAGATTAATTTTAAATTAATTTCTATCAATTATGAGATTAGAATTTGGAAAAATGGATTACATATTTTTAATAATAGTAATATATAACTTATAATAAGTTAAAATTAGTTTTTTTAAATAGTGAAAGTAATAAAAATTAATTACAACGATTAAGGTAAAAATGAGTTTACTTTGTGGTTAAAGTTTAATCTTAAGAGTAAAAATGACATATTATCTTGTAAAAACCCAATTTTATTTCTATTATTAGGCCATATACCCTATTTTTATAATTGGGATCATTATTGGAGGAAAATGATTTAATGGAGACCTCCCAATAGTTTTTTCCTTTTTATATTTCTTATATTGTCACTCCCTCTCCTCTATAAAAAACGAACTCACACTCCCAATTTATTCACACCTCTCAAGAAAATTTTTATCATCCAAACCCTGACCTAATAATCTCCAAAAATACCTCCCATAATCAGAGAAGTTTCAATTTTGGCAGAAATCAAACCACGTAAGTCCTTTGGTGCAAACCAAAGGAGTTACCAGAAGAAGATGTAACATTCTTCATCAAGCACTTTTGTTTTATTTATTTCTCCAACACATCAATTGTTATTATTAAATTATTATACAATAACCAAAGTATCCAAAATATACTGATATATTGTTATGTTAAGGTTTCAACTTACACCTTTACACACTTCCCAAAAATGGGATACGTAGTCATTATTCCTTTGTACGGTGGGCTACCGTCTAGCAAACCGATGTCATTCGAACTTCTATTACCACATTAAAATCTTAGTAATAATAATGTAATCAATGATTTAATATGATATATATGATATTTAGTTTATATTTATTATTATTTAATTATTATATAACATATACCTTCATATTTCCCATCATTTATGAATACAATAACATTGTTTGTGGATGTGTGGACTACCGCCTCCTCAAAAGAGATATGATACGTTCACCCTTCACATAGAATGTACTAAGGATGAATTTAATAAAAATATGTGATATAAATAAAATATTTATGATATTAATTACATAATTGTAATTAAATATAACATATCATTTTCTTCTTTCCATTTTACACACTAAAAAAGTGATTACATCATTCAGGGACGTGTAAACTACCGCCTCCTCGAATCGATGTGATTCTTCATTTTCCATCTCCACATCATAAGAATGATCTATATATGTACATATAATTAAATAAAATGGTATTTATGGTATAATTTTCATTCTGTAAAGATAAACTTTACTTACCTTCTTTTCATAATGATCAATGAAGAATGGGAATGTTAATCATGCATACATATGGCCTCTTTTCTCCATGATCATAACGTTGATTCATTTTTCTTAACCATTTTTCCTGGTTGATTTTAAAATTATAATTTTTTTATAAATTTGATAATTATTTCGTGATTATTATTATTCATTTTTTTAAATAATAACTTCATTTACCATATCTAAAAAAAAAAAGTCAGTTTTGACACATAAGCTAAATATGGTCAAAACATCCGACTTAAACATTATTGATTAAGTAATTGTATATAACTTGATTATAATTAAAATAAAAGAAATTTAAAACTTGAAAAAGGTTATTAACCAAGTAAATAATTAATTTAAGTGTATTATTTAGGATGATAGAGGAAAAATGTGAAAAATCTTACTCAATATAAGGGGTTTCTTGACTCAATTTCCATTCATTTGGTTAAAATTAAATTTCATTGGTTATATTATGATAATAATATGTGTTAAATTACATATGATTTTATTATGATATATTTATAATTTTATTTTTTGGATTTAAATTTTTCATAAATAATTATTTCATTTATATATTCTTACTCCAATTATATGATATTTGTATGGGATTTTCATCTCACTTTTTACATATGTGTGATAAATAAAACATTCACCAGTTACATAATTTGTGTGGTGTATATACAACCTATTTTGAAATATTAGGTCATGAATTATTTTATCTTAATGTTATTTAAATTTTTTATTTTAATATAATTACTTTTCTAGTTTCCAATTCAGATGTTACCACAATTGTAAAGGGATTTCTAGTCTTACTTTTTTATTTCTACGAACTTACGCAACATTCACCACTTATTTTTATTGTGTGGTGTATATAATTCCTATGAATATATTTTAGGATTATTATCCTTAAATTTATGGTCTTTTACATTTACTTTTTATTATCTCTCTTTCACGAGTTTTAAAGGTTTCAAAGATACTAAAGCGATAATATATTTTAATCAGAATTTTCCTTATTTAAGATGTTTGTTATGTTATAAAACTATCTTAATTTATAAGGTGTATATAATACTAATTTTTCATTTTATATCATAATCCTTAATATTATCATGATATTATAAGTTTCATTTAATTTAATTTCATTCATGAGGTCAATGATTCAAATATTTCAAAGTGATATGGGATGCTTTGGAATGTTTAAAGATTCTTTTCCTTGAAAATGTTTAAATGATATTTTAATGGTATTTATATTCATAAACATCAACAACCCTTGTTATTAATTATCATACATTGGGGATATTATTAATTTATACCATTTGAATTCTTTTCTATATGTATTAATATAGTTTTAAATAGATTGTTTTGGAACTCATTTCTTTTCCATGGGTTTATCATGTTTTTTTTATTTTTATAATGAATGTTACTTATTCATGTTACATGATAATTATATGATATGGGTGAGCCTGATACGGCTTATACGAAGGTTTGAGACCCAATATAGATGACTATTGAGTGAGATATATCTTATAGGAAGGGTTGATCCCCATTATAGCTCATAGAAAATGAGAGAGCCAGATATAGCTTATAAAAAGGGTGATCCTCATTAAATATTTCTAATTCATTGGGTAATGATAATTTTGCAAGTCATACATAAGTTTATTTTAATTAAAAGTGTTTTTAAAGGGTTTTTAAATGGTTTATTAAAGTGAGGCTCCACGTTACCAAAAATCGTTTTAATTACTTGTTATTTGTTTAAAATATTTCTAATGATCAAGATTGATATCGCGTGTATTTTGATAATTGATTTTAATGAATATTGACTTTTCTATATTTTTATATTTGATTATTTAGGTATTTATGGGTTTTATTTCTTTTATGATTATATCATGTACTTTGATTATGTCATCATACCCTTTTCACTCCTATGATCATTGATGGCATTCATTTATTAATTATTATGTTTCCCTTAGGGCGATTTTGAGCTCACCCTTCTTATGTTTCCATTTTCTAGGTTTTATATTCGAGTTATTCTTAAATATATAACACTATAAACTTAAAAGGTCCCCCATAATATATTTTATAAAAAAAATTCTTTTTATATTGTGAGTTTTAGATGAACAATGTGCGTCACAATTATATTTACCCAAGACGAGAATGCAAAGTTATGGATTTCATCATAAGACTCGTGAGTGTGGGTTATGTCCTATTATTATTGGAATCAAAGGTTGGTTTAGATAAATTTGGATATTAGGATGTTTTCATATAAGGTTTGATTAATATTTATGGATACTATCATAGTATGATAAGCTTAACGTTGATAATAAGTTCAAAGTCCTAAGACATCTCATTTTGAGGTTTTTATGTAGTAAAAATTGTGATGTTAAGGTTGACATATTTGTAACCACTAGGATAAACATGTAGTTTGTTTATGGAATATTTAATTGAGGAATAATAATTTATTTATCTTGAAAGAACATACGATCAAATACTTATAATATTTGGTTTTTTAACTTAGTCAATAAATGCTTGAAGGATTTTAAGGATATTTATTTTTTGAATAATTTAGTTTTTACTTTGGGTATAATTATTTAATTTAGAATAATTGGTGTATTAAATGAATGTTTTATAATTTTGTGAATTATCTTACTATATTCGAACCATTTTGTTTTTTGTTAGTGTCTAAATATAGGTGAAATCGCTCAACAATCCCTTTTATGATTATGTGGTCTTTAAAAGTTGATTTCAGTGCTTCATGAATTAAAAATTCATCTTTAATACTCATAATTTGAAGAAAAATATGATATTTTGGTGGAAAAATATTAAAGAGTGATATTCTACTCATAAATTAATTATATTTCCTTTTTATTTTTCTCATGGTATAGATGATAAGAGAATTATTTAACTCTAGGAAAAGGATCTTAAAACAAAATTATTATCTTATTACATTAAATTATGATTAACTGGTGGTCGTTTAAATCATCACATATTTATTTATTTTTTGGTACTTAACTTTTCATTTATCATTCACTTTTTTATGATCAATGACCTCAATCACTCTCAATAATTATTTACACATTTCCTACATTCTCACATGTGTTACCCCTATGGGGAATCATAGTTATGCATAATTTTTAGTTACCTTTATGTCTTCCACTTTCCCATTATAAGAAGAAGTTTTAATTACCCTTTATATGATGTGGGTTTCAATAAAAGAATTCTAAAAATGATAATACTTTGACAACCAAGATGAATTTCAAAAGTGGAATTCATTTAAAGGGGGTAGGATGAAACATCCCAAAATTTTAAGAAATATCATATTTAAATTATTTGATAGTTTATGTTGCATGAAATGAAAAATTTATCTTTTTTAGGAAAAATCATGTTTATATTTCCTTTCATATAAAATTGAGTTTATTCGATATTTTTTTACATGTACGGTCGAGTCTTACCAGACAATAATATACAATTAAAATTATTCATTCAACATAATATTTATCACCTAGCCATTAGAATGGTGGGAATTAATATGATTAAATAATTTATTAAATCATATTAATCACATGTTTATAAAATGAATTAATTTGTTACTAATTAATTATAAATGAAAATAAACACTAATTGAATATAAAGGATGTGTTTTTATGAAAAACTGTTTTTATGACCAGAATGGAGTTTTATCTCAAAAAAATTAAAATAATTACTATTATTGAAATATATTAATTAAATTTATAGAATATATATTTAATTAAATGTTTTTAAATTCATCCAATATGTTTGATAGGTGAAGAAAATAATAAATCCAATTTTAAGCATAAAAAATAGAATGTTTTTAAAAAGCATTTTTACAGGATTTTAATGGAGAATCAATTTAAAATATAAATTTTGACACTTTTATGATTTTTATTTGTAAAAAAAATTATTTTTTAAAATTTTAATATCAAAATTTACTTTGGGTGATTTTCTGTCATTTTTCTAAGAACAATCATATTTTGATAAATAGTAAATGGCACCGAATTTTAATTGAAAACTGCTTTTTCGTCTAAATAAATTATAGTGTTAAATTATATTTTTAATTTATTTCAAAGTCTAATTAGATCGATTTTATATAATTTAAACCAATTTTGGTCATTGTAATCAATTTTAAATTGAAATTGGATATGAAAATATTTCAATCTTTTGAACATATTCACCTTAAAAACTCGCTTTATTGTCCCGCCTTCAGGATTAATTTTTAATTATTTTCTACCACCTCTATGATTGGAATTTGTAAAATGGATTATATATTTACAATAATAAAAATTTCTAATTTCTAATATGTTGAAATTATTTTTTTACAAAAAATATTAGTGAATGTAATTAAAATTAATTATAACGATAAAGGTAAAAAATGAGTTTACTTAGTGGTTACACTTTTATATTATGGGGTCAAATAACCTAGAATCATTTCCAAAACTGATTTTATTTCAATTATTAGACCACATATCATATTATATATAATATTTATCATTATTTGAGGAAAATATTTAATTGATACCTCCCAATCGAGTTTACCTTTTAAAATTTACAAGAATGCCCCCCCCCCCCTCCATTATAAAAAGGAACTCACCCTCCCCACTCATTCACACCTCTCAAGACCATTTTTATCATTCAAAACTTATCTAAATAAACTCCAAACATCCCAAATCTTACATTAGAAGACTCACTTTGGGTATAAATTAAACCAATGAAGTCCATTGGTGCAAACCAAAATGAGTTACCTGGAGAAGAGGTAACATTCTTCAACGAGCACTTTTGATATATTTCATTCTCAACCCCTAAAATTATTCTTATTACGTGATTATATAATATACTATATATAATAAATATATTGATAAGTTTTTATGTTAAGTGTTAGACTTATAAATCCACACACTTCTATAAAATGGGATATGGAATCATCATTCGTGTGTACGTCGGACCACCGCCTCACAAAATGATGTCGTTAATTCTTCTATTACCACCTTTCAAGGTTGGTAATAATGGTGTAATTAATTATTTAATAAAATATTTATTATATTTATGCTATCTTTTTTATTTTTTATTTATTATATAACACATGACTTTATGATTTCTATTTTTTGGGAATATGATAACTTTGTTTGTGGACGTGTGGACTACTGCATCCTCAAAGCGATGTGATTGGTTCACCCTTTACATTGAATTTATCAAGTATGGTTTCAATAAACATATATTATATAAATGAAATATTTATGAAATTAATGTAATAATTATCAAGACATATAAAATATCATTTTCGTCTTTCCATTTCACACATTGAAAAAGTGATAACGTCATTTGTGGATGTTTGGACTACTGCCTCCTCAAAGCGATGTGATTCTTCCTTTTTCATCACCACATCATATGAATTATATATATAATTATATATAATAAAATAATATGTTATTTATGATATAATTTTCATTCTATATATATAAAAATTACTTACCTTATATACATAATGATCAATGAAAATGGGAATGTTACTCAAACGTGTGTATGTCCAACCGTCTCTATGATCGTAATGTTGATTCATTTTTCATAACTATATTTACTATTTTATCTTAAAATTAGAATTTATGTAAAAATGTGATAATTATTTCATGGTTTTTATTCTATATATGTTTAAATAATAACCTCATTTACCATTGTTGACCTATAAAAGTCAATTATGATGCATAATCCAAATATGGTCAAAACAGACGACTTAAACATTGTTGGTTAAGTATTTGTATATAAATAATTTATAAGTTAAATATAATTAATGTTAAACTTACAAAGGATTATAAATATATTAAATAATTAACATAATTTTGTTATTCTAGATGATATGGGATAGGCATGGCATATTTGACTCAAGGTAAGGGGTTTCTTAACTCAATTTCCATTCATTGGGATAAATTTCTATTTCTTTGATTATGTTATGCCAGGAATATATATGAAATGGCCTCTGATTGTATTATTATGTATTACCACTTTTATTTTTTTGATCTAAATTTTTCTCACATACTTATTTCATGTATTTATTATCACTCCAATCATACGTTTTTTGTTGAGTATTTTCATTTCACTTTTTAAATCTGTGAGATAAGTTTCATATTCACCACTTACTTTTTTGTGTACTGAATATATGGTTCCTCTGGACAAATTAAATCATTAATTAATTATTATTTATGATATTTAAATGTTTCATTTGAAAACTATTACTTTTTTGTTTTCTAATTCATATGTTACCACAGTTGTAAAGGGATTTATAATCTCACTTTGTATTTTTGTGAGACTTATATCATATTCACCACTTTTTTATTTTGGGTGTTTTATAAATTAACCATGAATTTATTTTATGATTATTTTTATTACATTTATGGTGTTTTATATATATTTTTATGATCTATATTTCATGTGATTTATGGTATGAATGTTACCAAATCAATAATCAATTTTTGTTACAATTTTCCATCTTTGAGACTTTTGTTATGTTATATTCCTATCTTCTTTTATACATTGTATTTATTGATCCTTTTAAAAATTATATCATGAATATATTTGTTACCATGATATTTTAAGTTTCATTTAATTTTATATCATCCATGGGTTTAATGATTCAAAAGTTTCTAAGTGGAATGATAAGCATTGTAATGTTTAAAGATTATTTTCCTAAAGAATGTTTTAATGATATTTTAATGGTATTTCCATTCATTAATTTCAAAAACCCTTATTGAAACTTATCCTCCACCATTGAAATTTTTTATTAATACCATCCTCATTCTTTTCTAGAAGGAATAATATTATTTCAAATACATTTTTTTGGAACCCATTTCTTTTCCATGGGTTTATCATTTTTTATGATTTTTATTATGAATGTTTTTTATTTGTGATACTTGAGAACTATATGAAATGGGTGATATAAATACAGATTATATGAAGATTTGTTCCCCATTATAGCTCATGGGTTATACCTATATAACTTATGTAAAGGTTTGAGCCCCATTATAGATCACTAAAAATTGGTGATCCTGATATAGCTTATACAAAGGGTGATACCCATTATAGATATTTTATTCATTGGTTAATTATAAGGTTAGAAGTTATTTATTTTTTTATTCAAATTAAAAGGGTTTTTAAAGGGTTTAGATAGGGTTTTATGAAAGTGATTCTCCAAGTTACCAAAAAGAGTTTTGATTTCTTATTATGAGTTTAAAATGTTTCTAATGGTCAAGATTGATACCACATGGACTTTAATTATTGATTTTGATTACTATTGACTTTTCCATGTTTTCATATTTGATGATCCAAGTAATTATGGGTTTGAGTTATTTTATGAATCACTCATGAACTTTAATTTGGTAATCATACCCTTATGTACTCTTATGCTCATTGATGACATTCATTAATTAATGCTGACATTTCCCTTACTGATTGTTTGAGCTCACACTTCTTATGTTTCCCTTTCCTTATGTTTTAAATAATGATGTTTAATTAGTTATGTCTATAAGTTATTTCATATGGATGATTATAATCTATTGATGTGAAAAATAAAATCCATTTTAAGTCAGATAAAGTTACTTTTAAAGTTATGTGAATTATTTATGTAAGAGTTTTTCCTAATTCTCTAAAACTACAAAACCTAAATAGTCCCCCAATTTGTATGTCATCAAAGTTTTCTATTTAATGTTGTAAGTTTTAGATAAAAAAAATTCGCACAATTATCAACATCAAATCAGTGAAAGTAAAGTTATGGATTTCAACACCGGATCCAGGAATGTGAGTTTTGGGATGTTGTAGAGGTGGTGATGGTAAAAAAAATACATCAGTTCTCAAGGTGGTAGTCTTATATACGCATAATCGGTGGTTTCATTAATATTTTTATGGAAGAGTAGATAGATTCAGGTCATTATATCTACATAAAAACAAATAATTATATGTAATATATTACTGTTATTATTTGATCTTCTTTGAATAAGGTTTGAAGGGAGTGAAAGAATAAATACAATTAAAATGATTGATTAAGAACTATATCTCTTCTTTGGACAACCTATAAATTTTTACACAAAAATATTTACTAGGTTGGTTTTATAATCAAAAAAATCCTCTAATATGTGGTTAGATAAGTAAATAAGTTATTTTGGTAGGTATTGGATGAACCAAATGTCCTATGAAGTGTAAATAAAATATGAGAAGAGGTTCCCTTTAATTAAATAGGGGAGGGGCACTCTAGAAATTTCTAAAATTATTAAATTAATTTAAAATAATTTTAATATTAAAATGGATCAAAAATGATAATATTTGAAGATACAATGATGATGAGTAGAAATAATCTCATCCAAAAAAATTATCAGTTTTAGGTGATACTTTCACCACGTTCTTTCTTTTTAACACATGCTAACCATTTTTTATAATAACTTTAGTATAAAATTTTGTACTCTTTAGGGGTCTTAAAAGTTACTATAAAATGAAAAAAAACAATAGATGGACCATAGGTGGTATTAAAAACTATATTTAATTAACTTGCATGCTCATAATATTTTTATTAATTTTAAATCTTTTAATAAAACACTATTTGTTACCAAATATTATTAATGTCAATTTTGACACTATTCAATTAATTTGACTTTAGAAATAGCATGAAAAATATGGAATTTGAATATAAACATTTCATGTATCACTAACTTTTTATATATATCAAAAAAGCTTGTTAAATATAATAATTATTTCAAATTATAAATCTTTTGTTATTTTTAAAATCATAAGTTTTGTTTTCGAATTAATTGAATAAATATTATGTAATAGTTGCATAATAATTTAAGGTAAATATATAATCACTAAAAAACATAAACTGAATACTATCATGGAAAAAAATCAATATTCTTAAAATAACCATTAATATTTTTTCACAAATTCTTTTTGTCCATATGGGAACACATAAAATATTTTTAACTATAAGAGAGTGACATTTTATATTTTTATTCCATTAAATTAATATTATAAGATCCCAATACTTTACCAAGTATGTTCCATTTTGAGTTTTTTATTTTTTCTAGGGCTGGTGAGGGTTTGTTTTTGTATTATAAGGCTTTGGAGGTGGTCATATCTTTTGTGTATAATTTTTTGGATGAAAATTTTCTATAGAAAATTTACATATCGTGTAATGCTACTGCATGTCATGTGGTATTTTAATCGGGATAAATCACCTAAGGGGATGGTTTTCTCATCATAAACCATTAAAAATAATTACACATCATGTGATGGAATTACACATCGTGTAATTCCCCAAGAAGATAACTAAAAGGTGTCATGCTATTCATTTTGGTTTGATTCCATCATGAATCCTTACTTCTATCAACCCTAGCTTGACTCTTAGATATTTTTTAGTGATTTATTCATCTATGATCATCATATATTGGTGTTTTATTCCAAATTTTATTCCAATATATCTTCTGTTGATGTGGATCCAACTATTATATTTTAATTGAGGGTTGTGTTTGGGAGAGATATCTTAAATTATGTTGTGGTAGGTGGCCAATTTATCAATTCTTATAGTCTTGATTAAACTTATGTGTATGTAATTGTGAGATTTCAATCCCCACATGTAACATCCCAGGTAAATAAAGAATAAATAATTTTAATATTAATTAATATTTACGAATTAAATATTAATTTTAATTAAAAGGGGTTTCTACGTTCGATAGCGTACTCGGTACGCAACGATGAGTTTCTTTGAAAACTTACGTTGCACACAAGTAATAAAATAATATTATTTTAAATGTTAGTTAACGAGTAGCCGTTGTACTGGCGGGAATAGATATAAATAACTAAAATATAATTATATATGTTTTTAAATGTTTTTACATTTATCCAATAAAGGATAGAGGATTAAAATACGGAAAGAATTCAATTTTAGGCGTATATACCCTAGTTTTCACTAAAGGTTCACTTATCACCTTTTGACGGAGAACCGTCATTAAATATAGTTTTGATCGATCTTATAAATTCTATTGGACCAAATATAACTCTTCTTTAGAATCGGGACATCAAAATTTACTTTGTGTAAATTTTTGGTACCTTTCTGTTAAAGTTCATTTTTTTAATGAATAGTGTACAATGTTGTATTTTAATTCAAAACCTCTTTTTACTATAATTTATTTATATGATTAGATTATCTTTTGAATTGGTTTTAAAGTTAAATTAGAAAATATTTTTACCATTAAATCCAATAGTGGTCATTGGAATTAATTTCACTTTGAAATCGGACTTAAACTAGTGTCAATCTTTTGATACTTATTGTTTCATAAAAACACGCTATTTGCTCTGACAGCGAGAATTAATTATTAAATTAATTAATGTGACTTATATGTTTTGAATTTTGTAAAATAGACTTCATTTTTGAATTCTTAATATCAAATATATCTTAGGGTGAATTTTTGGTAATTTTCTGAAAAACTTCAATTTTGATGAATAGTGAAACCACTAAGTGGTACTTATAAAGACTGATTTTCAGTTTAAATGAAATTTTGCCATCATTGTGTTTTGAATTTCAAAAATCAGACATACATGGTTGTCATTAAGAAGTAAAATGTGGTTCAATGAGATTATAATAATTTTTTTGTGAATAGTAACTTATTAAGTTTTAATCACGATTAGTGGTAATTAGTGTAGTTTAAGGTATAAATAATGATTTAATAATATGAAATGACCTAGACACATGTCCCAACCTTATTGGTTGTATCATGGCCGACCAAGACAAGTCATGGGTAAACTTGGGGACCCCATGGAGACACTTTGGTTGGGAAATGACATAAATTACTTTTTATTTAATGTAAAAGTAAAAAATGACACAAACATGATATGTTTTACTAAAACAATTTTTAAATGGGGTTATACAAGTCATATTTTTGATTATAAATAGTCATTGGAAATCTAAAAAGATTTCCCACATCATATTATTTTTTTTTATAATTTTTAAACTTTAAATAAATTAATGTATTTATGACATCATGATGATGCAACGATGACCTCATTATTTAGCGATTTAAATAAAATGGAAAGATAATGTAAAATCTATGAACTACACATGTCCAAAGACAATTGGATGAGTGTATTTAGAACCATTATCACCTTATCTACGAATTATTTCAATGTGGGACCTTTTAAAACCGAAACACATTTTCAAATAAAGTAATATTTCTTTACTTTCCAAAAGTGCCCCTCCTCTCCTCTTATAAAAGGCCCCCACCTCTACCTCATTTCACACACTCCTCAAGCCTTTGGCTCGGCCAAACCCTGCCAATTTACTCTCTCCACATCCCTCTCCTCATCCTAGAGGATTCCCTTTGGGCAGAATCCTTTCAAAGGAAGCCTTTAGGCTCAAATCAAAAGGAGTTACACTTTTAAAGGTAATTCATTCTCTCTTGTTCATTTGTTTTGTTATGCTTCTCCAACCCCCTAAACTCTTTTTATTTACTTATTTTGTAACAAAACCAGTATATTAAATATACTAGGATGTTGTAATAAGATTTATTTGAGCTACACTCTCACACAACTACATCAAATGGTTAAAGAACATATGTTTTCTGTGGATGGCGAAATTCTGCCTCCCGAAACGATGATTGTTCAATACTCATTTAACACCTTCAAAGGTGGCCATTATGATGTCACAATTTTTATATATGATATATAATATGTTTATTATTTCCTTAAGATTCTTTATTTTTCATTTTGGGCATACCTTTATGGTTTCCATTATGGGTAAACACGATATCTTCATTTAAGGAAGTGCGGACTACCGCCCCCTCAAAGTGATGTGATTCGTTAATGCCATATGTGGGACGTGTAAAGGATGGATTTAAAGTTATTATATATGATGTTATACTGGAATTATAATATACCTCTATATCATTATTATTTCTTTCCATTAAAGTATGAGATAGAAATGAAAGTAGCATTCATGCATACGTACGGCTTACCGTCTCCATGAACGGTGCATTTCATTTCTTATCCCCAAATGTAATGTACTATTAAAAGTACATGTATATAATGGATATATATAATTAATGATATATCTAAATGATGAATATAATTCTGGAGTTAAAATATACATACCTCTCATTTAGTTTTAATTCCATTAATATGACAAAGAAATGAAAGTTGCGTTCATTCATACGTACGGCTTACCGTCTCCATGAACGGTCCATTTCATTTCATACCCCTAAATGATTATGTAATACTATAAATACATGTATATTCTGGATATATATGATATATATGATATCCAAATCAGGAATTTCATTCTAGATATAAAGAACTTTTGACCACACGAACAACATGTAATTGTAAGAAGTCAACTTTCGACTTAAGAACCAAATATTGACAAAACAAAAATTATTAACTTAAATGGTTACATAATGTTTATAACATGGAAATAAGTGATATAAAAGGAATAATGAACTTTAAAAAGGTTCTTAATCAAGTATAAATTAACTCAAGTTTATTATTCAGGACGTTAAAGAACGATCGATTCAAGTCGGACCCGAGGTAAGGGACTTCGTCTCAATCTCCTTTCATTCAGGCATATTTCCTTTTATACACGACTTTATTTTATACGGTGTATAAACCCCCTTTGACTTTTACTTTTATACAAAAGGAATCTTTTTCTACGAAGCATTTTACTAAATGAAAAAAATGAATGTTTTTTTAACGTACGCGGTGACAACGACCTTTTCCACCGCCGCGAGTATTATTTGGTCTTTGGCTTTCTCAACAAGCCGTAATGTTTTTAGAATAAAATAAATACCATATACTCTTTTATGTATTTTGGTATTGAAAATGTATTTGAAAAAGGATTCTATTATGTCAATATATTTATGATATATTGTGATTGAAATGTGGAAATTTTATCTTTCCTTTATATTGGTTTTATGTTTTATGATTTTATATTGATACTTGGACATTTTAACAGGTGGTTACGTTATAAACCATATGACGGGTGGTGCCGTGAATACCAGGACGGGTGGTTCCGTTATAACCTCCAATGCATTGGGTATGGAAGTCGGCCGTATGGCTATTCCATTAAGTATGTATGGAAATTGTCCGTATGGCTATTCCATTAAGTGATATGTGTGGAAGTCGACCATATGGTTATTCCACTTAAGTATGTTTATGTCCCAAGTTACCTTTATATATGTTATGTGTTCTTTATATGGGTTTTATGGTAATACTTTGGTTACAAAAAGGTGTGTAATGATACTTTATTCAGTGAAGAGTTTTTACTACTTCATGAAGGTGAAGGTATTACTTTGTTAGAGTATATATGGTTTATTTGATGTTTGAAAAACTAACAGTTTTCATTCTTTCTGTATCCCTTACTAAGCTTTTTATGCTCATCCCAAGTTTTTTTGAAAAATGTTTTTCATAGGACTTAATGTGGAATAAGGTCAAGGATGGGATCAAGGGAATTTCATGCTATATAAAACATGGAACTAGACATGTTTCTTTCAAAAGTTTTTTATTATTATGGAAACTTAGTATAAGTGACTAATTTTTAATCTTTTGAGATGTAATAGTTATGTTCTAATTCTCTAAAACTCTAAACCTGAAAAGATCCTCAACGTGAATTATTCTTTTAATTCAATATTAAGTAAGGTTTAAGGCTGGGGCCTTATAGTTGGTATCAAAGGTCGGTTTAGACAACTTTAGGAGTTAGAAAAGTGTTAAATTATAATATGATTGAAATGATATAGCATTTATGGATTACCATGTTGCTTCTCCAAAGATATTTCGGTGTTCAGAATGGTTTTCCGCAGAGGAAACAAAGCAGCTATGTTGGGACGACATCAGGAGGAAGATAACCTTCCAAATCAGCAACCTGAGATGGTCGGAATCGGAATTGAACAGTTTGTTGCAGTGATGGCACAGTTGACTCAGGCTATAAATGGTGGTGGTATCCATGCACGAGATCAGCCAGATCAACCGCAGAGGAACATGTCAGTGGTGGAACATTTCATAAGGCAACATCCCCCATCATTCAGAGGATCATCTGACCCTGTGCAAGCTGAAGGGTGGATTAAAGCACTGGAGAAGATTTTTGATGTCATGGGGTGTTCAGATCATCAAAAGGTTAGTCTTTCTGTTTACCGTTTTGAAGGTGAAGCTGATCAGTGGTGGTCGATGGTGAAAAATATAAGGGATAGTGATGAGATTGAGGATCTTCACTGGGACGAATTCAAAGGTATGTTTCTTGAGAAATATTTTCCTAAGGTGGTTCGTCTTAGGATGGAAAAACAGTTCCTAGAATTGAGGCAGGAGGATGATTCAGTGGCTTCTTATGAAGAAAAGTTCACTCGATTGGCAAGGTATGCTCCAAACTTCATACAAGATCTTGATAGTAAAATAAACCGTTTTTACTCAGGGTTAAAGCCAAAGTATCGAAGGGCTTTAGCTTCTCGTGAGTTCAAAAGTTATGAAAAACTTGTTCGATGTGCGGAGAAGGTGGAAATGGAGTTTTCCAATGATCAGGTGTTCTATGACAAACAACAGAATAAGAGGTCTAGTTGGCAGGCAAAGGGGAAGAATTCATCAAAGAAGCAAGGAGGTAAGAAAACCAAATATCCATCCTGTGAGAAGTGTGGTAAAATGCATCCTGGAGAATTTTTATCCAAGTCTGGTAAGTGCTTTCGGTGTGGTAAGTCTGGTCATATTGCTCGTAATTGTAAGGAAGATGATTAAACATGAAATGAAAAGCCAACGGTAAGATGTTTTAAGTGTAATGAAATGGGTCATTATGCAAACGAGTGTCCAACGAAGAACTCAACTGGGGGAATGCAGCCAGACTACAAGCAGAAAGGGGTGGTAAAATCCTTTGCAACAACTTCAGTAGATGTTGGGCCATCGAATGAAGTGGTATCAGCTCCAGGGAGCTCAGTATTTTTCGAAGATTGACTTGAGGTCGGGGTACCATCAGTTGAAAGTAAAAGAATCAGACGTTCCGAAGACTGCGTTCCATACTAGATATGGCCATTATGAATTTGTAGTTATGCCTTTTGGGTTAACCAATGCACCTGCTGTATTCATGGACCTTATGAATAAAATTTTCCATGAGTTCTTGGATAAGTTTGTGTTTGTGTTTTGAGGTTTGGGAAGAGGTTATGTGTGCCTTGTGATTCACAGTTGAAGAATGAGTTGTTATGTGAGGCTCATAGTTCCCCGTTTTCAGTTCATCCGGGCAGTACTAAGATGTACAGAGATCTGTGGGAGTATTACTGGTGGGATGGAATGAAAAGAGATATTGCTGATTTTACTATGAAGTGTTTGACATGTCAACAGGTTAAAGCAGAGTGGCAGTTACCGAAAGGGATGCTTCAGCCTTTACCAGTGCCAGAGTGGAAATGGGAAAACATATCCATGGACTTTGTTGTGGGATTACCGAGGACATTTCAAGGTAATAATGCAATCTGGGTTATTGTTGATCGCTTGACCAAATCTTCTCATTTCCTTTCTATACGAGATACTTTCTCTCTAGATCAACTTTCCTGTTTGTATCTTAAAGAGATAGTCAGGTTACATGGAGTTCCTCTATCCATTGTATCGGATCGTGATCCCAGGATTACTTATAACTTTTGGAAAGGCCTTCAGAAGTCGTTGGGTACTGAATTAAATTTTAGTACAGCTTTTCATCCTCAATCAGATGGGCAGTCAGAATGAACAATTCAGACCTTGGAGGATATGCCACGAGCTTGTTCGATGGATTATCAGGGAAGTTGGGACCAACATCTTTCTTTGGTTGAGTTTTCTTATAATAACAGTTTTCATTCCAGTATACAGATGGCACCATTTGAGGCATTATATGGGAAGCGGTGTCGAACTCCAGCTTTCTGGGATGAAGTGGGTGAAAGGAAGTTGATGGGACCAGAATTGGTAGAAGAGATGGTAGAAAAGGTTTAGCTGATTCAGAAACACATGAGAACAGCTCAGAGCAGGTAGAAGAGTTATGTGGATAACCGGAGGAAGGATCTATCTTTCGAGGTAGGTGATCATGTTTTTCTCAAAGTCTCACCATGGAAAAGTGTGATGCGGTTTGGTAAGAAAGGAAAGCTGAGTCCAAGGTTTATTGGACCATATGAAATTCTGGAGAGAGTTGGATCAGTTGCATATCGGGTGGCTTTACCTCCGAGTTTATCTTAGGTACACAATGTTTTTCATGTTTCAATGTTGAGGAAGTATATGCCAGATCCATCTCATGTTTTGAGTCCAGAGGTAGTTCAGCTGGAGGAGAACCTATCTTATGAAGAACAACCAATCCAGATTCTTGACCACAGGGAGCAGGTGTTACGGAATAAGGTGATTCATCAGGTAAAGGTTTTGTGGAAAAACCATGTGATTTAAGAGGCAACGTGGGAATCTGAAAATTTTATGAGGGATAAATACCCCCACTTATTTTGATAAGTGAATAAAATTACGAGGATTCAATTCCCAAAAGGGGGGAAGGATGTAACATCCCAGGTAAATAAAGAATAAAGAATTTTCATATTAATTAATATTTACGAATTAAATATTAATTTTAATTAAAAGGGGTTTATACGTTCGATAGCGTACTCGGTACGCAACGATGAGTTTCTTTGAAAACTTACGTTGCACACAAGTAATAAAATAATATTATTTTAAATGTTAGTTAACGAGTAGCCGTTGTACTGGCGGGAATGGATAGAAATAACCAAAATATGATTATATATGTTTTTAAATGTTTTTACATTTATCCAATAAAGGATAGAGGATTAAAATACGGAAAGAATTCAATTTTAGGCGTATATGCCCTAGTTTTCACTAAAGGTTCACTTATCACCTTTTGACGGAGAACCGTCATTAAATATAGTTTTGATCGATCTTATAAATTCTATTGGACCAAATATAACTCTTCTTTAGAATCGGGACATCAAAATTTTCTTTGTGTAAATTTTTGGTACCTTTCTGTTAAAGTTCATTTTTTAATGAATAGTGTAAAATGTTGTATTTTAATTCAAAACCTCTTTTTAATCTAATTTATTTATATGATTAGATTATCTTTTGAATTGGTTTTAAAGTGAAATTAGAAAATATTTTTACCATTAAATCCAATAGTGGTTATTGGAATTAATTTCACTTTGAAATCGGACTTAAACTAGTGTCAATCTTTTGATACTTATTGTTTCATAAAAACACGCTATTTGCTCTGACAGCGGGAATTAATTATTAAATTAATTAATGTGACTTATATGTTTTGAATTTTGTAAAATAGACTTCATTTTTGAATTCGTAATATCAAATATAGCTTAGGGTGAATTTTTGGTAATTTTCTGAAAAACTTCAATTTTTTATGAATAGTGAAACCACTAAGTGGTACTTATAAAGACTGATTTTCCGTTTAAATGAAATTTTGCCATCATTGTGTTTTGAATTTCAAAAAACCGACATACATGGTTGTCATTAAGAAGTAAAATGTGGTTCAATGAGATTATAATAATTTTTTTGTGAATAGTAACTTATTAAGTTTTAATCGCGATTAGTGGTAATTAGTGTAGTTTAAGGTATAAATAATGCTTTAATAATATGAAATGACCTAGACACATGTCCCAACCTTATTTTTTGTGTCATGGACGACCAAGACAAGCCATGGGTCAACTTGGGGACCCCATGGAGACACTTTGGTTGGGAAATGACATAAATAACTTTTTATTTAATGTAAAAGTAAAAATGACACAAACATGATATGTTTTACTAAAACAACTTTTAAATGGGGTTATACAAGTCAGATTTTTGATTATAAATAGTAATTGGAAAGATTAAAAGATTTCCTACATCATAGTATTTTTTTTATAATTTTTAAACTTTAAATAAATTAATTTATTTATGACATCATGATGATGCAACGATGACCTCATTATTTAGCGATTTAAATAAAATGGAAAGATAATGTAAAATCTATGAACTACACATGTCCAAAGCCAATTGGATGAGTGGATTTCGAACCCTTATCACCTTATCCACGAATTATTTTAATGTGGGACCTTTTAAAACCGAAACATATTTTCAAATAAAGTAATATTTCTTTACCATCCAAAAGTGTCCCTCCTCTCCTCTTATAAAAGGCCCCCACCTCTACCTCATTTCACACACTCCTCAAGACTTTGGCTCGGCCAACCCCTGTCCATTTACTCTATCAACATCCCTCTCCTCATCCTAGAGGATTCCCTTTGGGAATAATCCTTTCAAAGGAAGCCTTTAGGCTCAAATCAAAAGGAGTTACACTTTTAAAGATAATTCATTCTCTCTTGTTCATTTGTTTTATTATGCTTCTCCAACCCCCTAAACTCTTTTTATTTACTTATTTTGTAACAACAACAGTATATTCAATATACTAGGATGTTTTTATAAGATTTATTTTATCTACACTCTCACACAACTACATCAAATGGTTAAAGAACATATGTTTTCCATGGATGGCGAAATTCTGCCTCCCGAAACGATGATTGTTCAATACTCATTTAACACCTTCAAAGGTGGACATTATGATGTCACAATTTTTATATATGATATATAATATGTTTATTCTTTCCTTAAGTTTATGTATTTTTCATTTTGGGCATACCTTTATGGTTTCCATTATGGGTAAACACGATATCTTCATTTAAGGAAGTGCGGACTACCGCCCCCTCAAAGTGATGTGATTCGTTAATGCCATATGTGGGACGTGTAAAGGATGGATTTAAAGTTATTATATATGATTTTATACCGGAATTATAATATTCCTCTATATCATTATTATTTCTTTCCATTAAAGTATGAGATAGAAATGAAAGTAGTGTTCATGCGTACGTACGGCTTACCGTCTCCATGAACGGTGCATTTCATTTCTTATCCCCAAATGTAATGTACTATTAAAAGTACAGGTATATAATGGATATATATAATTAATGATATATCTAAATGATGAATATAATTCTGGAGTTAAAATATACATACCTCTCATTTAGTTTTAATTCCATTAATATGACAAAGAAATGAAAGTTGCATTCATGCGTACGTACGGCTTACCGTCTCCATGAACGGTGCATTTCATTTCATACCCCTAAATGATTATGTAATATTATAAATACATGTATATTCTGCACATATATGATATATATGATATCCAAATCAGGAATTTCATTCTAGATATAAAGAACTTTTGACCACACGAACAACATGTAATTGTAAGAAGTCAACTTTCAACTTAAGAACCAAATATTGAAAAAACAAACATTATTAACTTAAATGGTTAAATAATGTTTATAACATGGCAATAAGTGATATAAAAGGAATAATGAACTTTAAAAAGGTTCTTAATCAAGTATAAATTAACTCAAGTTTATTATTCAGGACGTTAAAGAACGATCGATTCAAGTCAGACCCGAGGTAAGGGACTTCGTCTCAATCTCCTTTCATTGAGGCATATTTCGTTTTATACACAACTTTCTTTTATACGGTGTATAAACCCTCTTTTACTTTTACTTTTATACAAAAGGAATCTTTTTCTACGAAGCGTTTTACTAAATGACAAAAAGGAATGTTTTTGTAACGTATGCGGTGACAACGACCTTTTCCGCCGCCGCGAGTATTATTTGGTCTTTGGCTTTCTCAACAAGCCGTAATGTTTTTAGAATAAAATAAATACCATATACTCTTTTATGTATTTTGATATTGAAAATGGTTTTGAAAAAGGATTCTATTATGTCAATATATTTATGATATATTGTGGTTGAAATGTGGAAATGTTATCTTTCCTTTATTTTGGTTTTATGTTTTATGATTTTATATTGATACTTGGACATTTTAACGGGTGGTTACATTATAAACCATATGACGGGTGGTGCCGTGAATACCAGGATGGGTGGTTACGTTATAACCTCCAATGCATTGGGTATGGAAGTCGGCCGTATGGCTATTCCATTAAGTATGTATGGAAATTGGCCGTATGGCTATTCCATTAAGTGATATGTGTGGAAGTCGACCGTATGGTTATTCCACTTAAGTATGTTTATGTCCCAAGTTACCTTTATATATGTTATGTGTTCTTTATATGGGTTTTATGGTAATACTTTGGTTACAAAAAGGTAAGTAATGATACTTTATTCAGTGATGAGTTTTTACTACTTCATGAAGGTGAAGGTACTACTTTGTTAGAGTATATATGGTTTATTTGATGTTTGAAAAACTAACAGTTTTCATTCTTTCTGTATCCCTTACTGAGATTTTTATGCTCATCCCAAGTTTTTTTGAAATGTTCTTCACAGGACTTAATGTGGAATAAGGTCAAGGATGGGATCAAGGGAATGTCATGCTATATAAAACATGGAACTAGACATGTTTCTTTCAAAAGTTTTTTTTTATTATGGAAACTTAGTATAAGTGACTACTTTGTAATCTTTTGAGATGTAATAGTTATGTTCTAATTCTCTAAAACTCTAAACCTGAAAAGATCCTCAACGTGAATTATTCTTTTAATTCAATATTAAGTAAGGTTTAAGGCTGGGACCTTATAGTTGGTATCAAATTTCGGTTTAGACAACTTTAGGAGTTAGAAAAGTGTTAAATTATAATATGATTGAAATGATATAGCATTTACGGATTACCATGTTGCTTCGCCTAAGATATTTTTGTGTTCAGAATGGTTTTCCGCAGAGGAAACAAAGCAGCTATGTTGGGACGACATCAGGAGGATGATAACCTTCCAAATCAGCAACCTGAGATGGTCGGAATCGGAACTGAACAGTTTGTTGCAGTGATGGCACAGTTAACTCAGGCTATAAATGGTGGTGGTATCCATGCACGAGATCAGCCAGATCAACTGCAGAGGAACATGTCAGTGGTGGAACATTTCATGAGGCAACATCCCCCATCATTCAGAGGATCATCTGACCCTGTGCAAGCTGAAGGGTGGATTAAAGCACTGGAGAAGATTTTTGATGTCATGGGGTGTTCATAACATCAAAGGGTTAGTCTTTATGTTTACCATTTTGAAGGTGAAGCTGATCAGTGGTGGTCGATGGTGAAAAATATAAGGGATAGTGATGAGATTGAGGATCTTCACTGGGAAGAATTCAAAGGTATGTTTATTGAGAAATATTTTCCTAAGGTGGTTCGTCTTAGGATGGAAAAACAGTTCCTAGAATTGAGGCAGGAGGATGATTCAGTGGCTGCTTATGAAGAAAAGTTCACTAGATTGGCAAGGTATGCTCCAAACTTCATACGATATCTTGATAGTAAAATAAACTGTTTTTACTCAGGGTTAAAGCCAAATTATCGAAGGGATTTAGCTTCTCGTGAGTTCAAAAGTTATGAAAAACTTGTTCGATGTGCGGAGAAGGTGGAAATGGAGTTTTCCGATGATCATGTGTTCTATGAAAAACAACAGAATAAGAGGTCTAGTTGGCAGGCAAAGGGGAAGAATTCATCAAAGAAGCAAGGAGGTAAGAAAACCAAATATCCATCCTGTGAGAAGTGTGGTAAAATGCATCCTGGAGAATGTTTATCCAAGTCTGGTAAGTGCTTTCGGTGTGGTAAGTCTAGTCATATTGCTCGTAATTGTAAGGAAGATGATTAAACAGGAAATGAAAAGCCAACGGTAAGTTGTTTTAAGTATAATGAAATGGGTCATTATGCAAACGAGTGTCCAACGAAGAACTCAATTGGGGGAATGCAGCCAGACTACAAGCAGAAAGGGGTGGTAAAATACTTTGCAACAACTTCAGCAGATGTTGGGCCATCGAATGAAGTGGTATCAGCTCCAGGGAGCTCAGTATTTTTCGAAGATTGACTTGAGGTCGGGGTACCATCAGTTGAAAGTAAAAGAAGCAGACGTTCCGAAGACTGCGTTCTGTACTAGATATGGCCATTATGAATTTGTAGTTATGCCTTTTGGGTTAACCAATGCACCTGCTGTATTCATGGACCTTATGAATAAAATTTTCCATGAGTTCTTGGATAAGTTTGTGTTTGTGTTTTGAGGATTGGGAAGAGGTTATGTGTGCCTTGTGATTCACAGTTGAAGAATGAGTTGTTATGTGAGGCTTATAGTTCCCCGTTTTCAGTTCATCCGGGCAGTACTAAGATGTACAGAGATCTTTGGGAGTATTACTGGTGGGATGGAATGAAAAGAGATATTGCTGATTTTACTGTGAAGTGTTTGACATGTCAACAGGTTAAAGCAGAGCGGAAGTTACCGAAAGGGATGCTTCAGCCTTTACCAGTGCCAGAGTGGAAATGGGAAAACATATCTATGGACTTTGTTGGGGGATTACCGAGGACATCTCGAGTTAATAATGCAATCTGGGTTATTGTTGATCGCTTGACCAAATCTGTTCATTTCCTTTCTATACGAGATACTTTATCTCTAGATCAACTTTCCCGTTTGTATCTTAAAGAGATAGTCAGGTTACATGGAGTTCCTCTCTCCATTGTATCGGATCGTGATCCCAGGATT
This sequence comes from Viscum album, assembly GCA_963277665.1. Classification (NCBI taxonomy): domain Eukaryota; kingdom Viridiplantae; phylum Streptophyta; class Magnoliopsida; order Santalales; family Viscaceae; genus Viscum; species Viscum album. The sequence goes on along the minus strand of OY728128.1, from coordinate 836,063,098 downwards.
ACTTCTAACTTTTGGAAAGGCCTTCAGAAGTCGTTGGGTACTGAATTAAATTTTAGTACAGCTTTTCATCCTCAATCAGATGGGCAGTCAGAACGAACAATTCAGACCTTGGAGGATGTGCCACGAGCTTGTTCGATGGATTATCAGGGACGTTGGGACCAACATCTTTCTTTGGTTGAGTTTTATTATAATAACAATTTTCATTCCAGTATACAGATGGAACCATTTGAGGCATTATATGGGAAGCAGTGTCGAACTCTAGCTTTATGGGATGAAGTGGGTGAAAGGAAGTTGATGGGACCAGAATTGGTAGAGGAGATGGCAGAAAAAGTTCAGCTGATTCATAAACACATGAGAACAGCTCAGAGCAGGCAGAAGAGTTATGTGGATAACCGGAGGAAGGATCTATCTTTCGAGGTAGGTGATCATGTTTTTCTCAAAGTCTCACCATGGAAAAGTGTGATGCGGTTTGGTAAGAAAGGAAAGCTGAGTCCAAGGTTTATTGGACCATATGAAATTCTGGAGAGAGTTGGATCAGTTGCATACCGGGTGGCTTTACCTCCGAGTTTATCTCAGGTACACAATGTTTTTCATGTTTCAATGTTGAGGAAGTATATGCCAGATCCATCTCATATTTTGAGTCCAGAGGTAGTTCAGCTGGAGGAGAACCTATCTTATGAAGAACAACCAGTCCAGATTCTTGACCACAGGGAGCAGGTGTTACGGAATAAGGTGATTCATCAGGTAAAGGTTTTGTGGAAAAACCATGTGATTGAAGAGGCAACGTGGGAATCTGAAAATGCTATGAGGGATAAATACCCCCACTTATTTTGATAAGTGAATAAAATTGCGAGGACGCAATTCCCAAAAGGGGGGAAGGATGTAACATCCCAGGTAAATAAAGAATAAAGAATTTTCATATTAATTAATATTTACGAATTAAATATTAATTTTAATTAAAAGGGGTTTCTACGTTCGATAGCATACTCAGTACGCAACGATGAGTTTCTTTGAAAACTTACGTTGCACACAAGTAATAAAATAATATTATTTTAAATGTTAGTTAACGAGTAGCCGTTGTACTGGCGGGAATGGATAGAAATAACTAAAATATGATTATATATGTTTTTAAATGTTTTTACATTTATCCAATAAAGTATAGAGGATTAAAATACGGAAAGAATTCAATTTTAGGCGTATGTGCCCTTGTTTTCACTAAATTTTCACTTATCACCTTTTAATGGAGAACCGTCATTAAATATAGTTTTGATCGATCTTATAAATTCTATTGGACCAAATATAACTCTTCTTTAGAATAGGGACATCAAAATTTACTTTGTGTAAATTTTTGGTACCTTTCTGTTAAAGTTCATTTTTTTTAATGAATAGTGTAAAATGTTGTATTTTAATTCAAAACCTCTTTTTAATCTAATTTATCTATATGATTAGATTATCTTTTGAATTGGTTTTAAAGTGAAATTAGAAAATATTTTTACCATTAAATCCAATAGTGGTCATTGGAATTAATTTCACTTTGAAATCGGACTTAAACTAGTGTGAATCTTTTGATACTTATTGTTTCATAAAAACACGCTATTTGCTCTGACAGCGGGAATTAATTATTAAATTAATTAATGTGACTTATATGTTTTGAATATTTTAAAATAGACTTCATTTTTTAATTCGTAATATCAAATATATCTTAGGGTGAATTTTTGGTAATTTTCTGAAAAACTTCAATTTTTGATGAATAGTGAAACCACTAAGTGGTACTTATAAAGACTGATTTTCCGTTTAAATGAAATTTTGCCATCATTGTGTTTTGAATTTCAAAAATCCAACATACATGGTTGTCATTAAGATGTAAAATGTGGTTCAATGATATTATAATAATTTTTTGTGAATAGTAACTTATTAAGTTTTAATCGCGATTAGTGGTAATTAGTGTAGTTTAAGGTATAAATAATGCTTTAATAATATGAAATGACCTAGACACATGTCCCAACCTTATTGTTTGTGTAATGTCCGACCAGAAAAAGCCATGGGTCAACTTGGGGACCCCATGGAGACACTTTGGTTGGGAAATGACATAAATAACTTTTTATTTAATGTAAAAGTAAAAATGACACAAACATGATATGTTTTACTAAAACAATTTTTAAATGGGGTTATACAAGTCAGATTTTTTATTATAAATATTAATTGGAAATCTAAAAAGATTTCCTACATCATAGTATTTTTTTTATAATTTTTAAAATTTAAATAAATTAATTTATTTATGACATCATGATGATGCAGCGATGACCTCATTATTTAACAATTTAAATAAAATGGAATGCTAATGTAAAATATATGAACTACACATGTCCAAATCCAATTGGATGAGTGTATTTAGAACCCTTATCACCTTATCCACGAATTATTTCAATGTGGGACCTTTTAAAACTGAAACACATTTTCAAATAAAGTAATATTTCTTTACTTTCCAAAAGTGCCCCTCCTCTCCTCTTATAAAAGGCCCCCACCTCTACCTCATTTCACACACTCCTAAAGCCTTTGGATCGGCCAACCCCTGCCCATTTACTCTCTCCACATCCCTCTCCTCATCCTATAGGATTCCCTTTGGGCACAATTCTTTCAAATGAAGCCTTTAGTCTCAAATCAAAAGGAGTTACACTTTTAAAGGTAATTCATTCTCTCTTGTTCATTTGTTTTATTATGCTTCTCCAACCCCCTAAACTCTTTTTATTTACTTATTTTGTAACAACACCAGTATCTTCAATATACTAGGATGTTGTTATAAGATTTATTTGAGCTACACTCTCACACAACTACATCAAATGGTTAAAGAACTTATGTTTTCCGTGGATGGTGAAATTCTGCCTCCCGAAACGATGATTGTTTAATACTCATTTAACACCTTCAAAGGTGGCCATTATGATGTCACAATTTTTATATATGATATATAATATTTTTATTCTTTCCTTAAGCTTCTGTATTTTTCATTTTGGGCATACCTTTATGGTTTCCATTATGGGTAAACACGATATCTTCATTTAAGGAAGTGCGGACTACCGCCCCCTCAAAGTGATGTGATTCGTTAATACCATATATGGGACGTGTAAAGGATGGATTTAAAGTTATTATATATGATTTTATACTGGAATTATAATATACCTCTATATCATTATTATTTCTTTCCATTAAAGTATGAGATAGAAATGAAAGTAGCGTTCATACGTACGTACGGCTTACCGTCTCCATGAACAGTGCATTTCATTTCTTATCCCCAAATGTAATGTACTATTAAAAGTACATGTATATAATGGATATATATAATTAATGATATATCTAAATGATGAATATAATTCTGGAGTTAAAATATACATACCTCTCATTTAGTTTTAATTCCATTAATATGACAAAGAAATGAAAGTTGCGTTCATGCGTACGTACGGCTTACCGTCTCCATGAACGGTGCATTTCATTTCATACCCCTAAATGATTATGTAATATTATAAATACATGTATATTCTGGAGATATATGATATATATGATATCCAAATCAGGAATTTCATTCTGGATATAAAGAACTTTTGACCACACGAACAACATGTAATTGTAAGAAGTCAACTTTCGACTTAAGAACCAAATATTAAAAAAACAAACATTATTAACTTAAATGGTTACATAATGTTTATAACATGGCAATAAGTGATATAAAAGGAATAATGAACTTTAAAAAGGTTCTTAATCAAGTATAAATTAACTCAAGTTTATTATTCAGGACGTTAAAGAACGATCGATTCAAGTCAGACCCGAGGTAAGGGACTTCATCTCAATCTCCTTTCATTGAGGCATATTTCGTTTTATACACGACTTTCTTTTATACGGTGTATAAACCCCCTTTGACTTTTACTTTTATACAAAAGGAATATTTTTCTACGAAGCGTTTTACTAAATCACAAAAAGGAATGTTTTTTTAACGTACGCGGTGACAACGACCTTTTCCGCCGTCGTGAGTATTATTTGGTCTTTGGCTTTCTCAACAAGCCGTAATGTTTTTAGAATAAAATAAATACCATATACTCTTTTATGTATTTTGGTATTGAAAATGGTTTTGAAAAAGGATTCTATTATGTCAATATATTTATGATATATTGTGGTTGAAATGTGGAAATGTTATCTTTCCTTTATATTGGTTTTATGTTTTATGATTTTATATTGATACTTGGACATTTTAACGGGTGGTTACGTTATAAACCATATGACGGGTGGTGCCGTGAATACCGGGACGGGTGGTTACGTTATAACCTCCAATGCATTGGGTACGGAAGTCGGCTGTATGGCTATTCCATTATGTATGTATGGAAATTGGCCGTATGGCTATTCCATTAAGTGATATGTGTGGAAGTTGACCATATGGTTATTCCACTTAAGTATGTTTATGTCCCAAGTTACCTTTATATATGTTATGTGTTCTTTATATGGGTTTTATGGTAATACTTTGGTTACAAAAAGGTAAGTAATGATACTTTATTCAGTGATTAGTTTTTACTACTTCATGAAGGTGAAGGTATTACTTTGTTAGAGTATATATGGTTTATTTGATGTTTGAAAAACTAATAGTTTTCATTCTTTATGTATCCCTTACTGAGCTTTTTATGCTCATCCCAAGTTTTTTTGAAATGTTTTTCACAGGACTTAATGTGGAATAAGGTCAAGGATGGGATCAATGGAATTTCCTACTATATAAAACATGGAACTAGACATGTTTCTTTCAAAAGTTTTTTTTTATTTTGGAAACTTAGTATAAGTGACTACTTTGTAATCTTTTGAGATGTAATAGTTATGTTCTAATTCTCTAAAACTCTAAACCTGAAAAGATCCTCAACTTGAATTATTCTTTTAATTCAATATTAAGTAAGGTTTAAGGTTGGGGCCTTATACCACATTAGGAATTTAATTCTAAATTTAATTGATTAATTAAATTTATATTTGATATTAAAATGGTTTGAACATGGGGAAATTGAAATTGGAATTGGTAAATGTTGTGATAATGGATATTAGTTGGAATTGTGATTATGGAATTAATGAATCCTAGAGACATTAAATTGAAAATAATATGAATTATGAAATTGGGGCATAATGGAATTGTGAAAGGGGTATCCACCCATGGGGTGTGACAATATAATTAAAGTATTGAATCGTGACTTGTGGTTGTTTGATAAATAGAAATTGTGAATGTTATGGCCACGGATTGGGTGTGAAGATATGTTTGAATAAGTTTTGTGATAGGTAATGCTGCTCTAAATATCCATGGAATTCTAGACCAATGCTCTAGTACCCTAATATATTTATGTATTTATGTGTAATCATTAATTTGTAGGATAGGGATTGCTTCTATAAATACCCACAATGTTCCAGAATAACTCTCTAGGACCCCATTGCTTGAATGTGAAATTGAATTGAAATGATAAATGAAAACCATGATATGTGCTATGGTTCAACTCTGGCATGGGCTAAATCAGGTATTGATGATTCAGGTGTCAATGTGAACACCGGTGATTTATGTGGTCAACTAAATAATAATGAAATTTTATAAATATTTACATTATTATAATTTATTCTTCATATAACTTAACACACTATTATAGACTAGATATCATTTTAGAAATTGTTGGTGGTAGCCTTCTGAGTCATACTCACGTTATACTCAGTTTTCATGATCGTTACGCAAACAAGCTTCAGGTTTGAAGGATAGGATAAGAGAAAGATACTTGTTTTTAATGGATGAGTTGGGATGGAGCATGGATGAGGGAACTAAACTTTGTGTCGAGACCCTATTGTGAGTTTTTAATGTTTCTTTATTTTGGGTTTTTTATATTGAAACATGACACATATATGGCATGACATATATACGGTTTTGGTTTGGATATTTTATTCCTATTTTGGTCATCATTTGATACAGGTATTGTTGTGGTTAAGTTTATAATAATTGGGTTATTTTTTGTTTACGTATGTTTTTGTGGTGCTTTTATAAAGAGGATAGAGAATCACCATTTTGTATATAAGACCCTCACTACTAGTCGACAACATCTAGAGAATAGGGAGCTATACTTGAGGTCACGTAGCAAACTGGCTTGGGGCACCGGCATGTGGCACCTGGGTCGGGACTTTACAAAGTGGTGTCAGAGGAGGTTTCTATTATTTTATTTTGTATTACTATGTGGTAATGGTATAAAAGAGACTTGGAAGAGTTGGGACTTGGTCATGAGATCATTAATGAGATTATTTAACCCATGTATGGGGTAAAACCCAAGTACCCAGGGTGGGATTATTGTTATTGATGTTTGATGTTATAGTTCGATACTACTTCACCATGGGTGATGCACTTATTTTTTGAGGTTAATGTTTTCTAAGATTTTATTCATGGCCCAGAATGGCATAAATTTTGAGTATACAAGAATCATTCTAGACTCTCAATAATTATTCTGACATGCATCATTTTCTCAGTATGCATGGAAAAGAAGGTTTTGGGTGAGTCATTCAAATGAAAATGTTTTCCTTTACTTGTGTAATTTAAATGAAAATGGTCCCTAATATGAAATTGAAAACTATAAAATGATTCTGAATAGGGTAAATGAAATGGATAAATGGGTGTATAAAGAGAAATTTGAAATGTTAAAATGTTTTACCATATGTGATCCATGACCCATGCGTGGGATGGTTGAGAGTAGTGATAACACCTCAGTTTTGACCTTGTGGTGGGGTATAGGGGATGACTTGTTATGGATTTATGTGAATACCTCTTATTTAAATGTGATAATAATGTACTATGTATCATAAGACATGTTTTTTGGTTTTGTAGACATATTACTCCATAAAAATACTTAATGGTAGGACAACTGGAGGACATGGCTAGAAATAAGACTCTAGTACTGAAACCAGAAGCTCTGATAGTTCTGGGTGAGGAAGTCAAAGATAAGTTACATGAGAACTTTGCATGGTTTACCCAATTTATAGAAAGAGACCTAGGGAAGATTGTGAATAATATTTCTAAGTTGATACTGGAGATCTAGTTTCAATTCCCTCTAACGTTTACTAGATTGGTTGGACCTGAGGTTGCAGAGTTCTGGGTTGAGTCTGTCAAGATGATACTTGAACACCTAGAGACTCTTGTCAAGAAGATAGTCAAATTGGTTGCTTATATGTTATGTGTTCTGATAAAGATTTTGTGGGATATCCAGAACTAGGTTCGATAGCTAGAGACTATGGTGTGGAAGTAATTTCAAGAGAAGTTCTTAGAGTACTTTTATGTTGATAAGATCAAGAAGGAGAGTGTAGCATAGTTCATGAGGCTAACCCAAGGAAGCATATCTATCATGGACTATTCATGATGCTTTATGTATTTTTATCGCTTTTATCAAGTATAAGAAAATGATAAGGATGCAATAGAGAAACTTTTTTAGGATGGGATAAATTGTATGATTAAGTCCCATGTTAACATATTTTGGAAGGAAAAGTTTTCAAAAGTGGTGAATTAGGCTCTCATACCTTAGTGAAACCTCAAAGAGGCTTACAGTGGAACACAGGTGCTATATACTAGAATACTAAGAGGTATATATTCTGAGTAAGAATAATTTATTTGAAAAATTTAACAAGGGAGATAGAAAATAGGGTGGATAATGAGATGGATCATTTACTCATAGTAGTAACCATATATACTGTCACTGGTGTGTTAAGTTGAGACATATTTGTAGTCAATGTCCCCAATCATAGGGGAGTGCCGAGCTAATAGCGGGATGGGTCACTTGAAAAGTTATTGTATAAACCCTTAGACTATAGGTATTGATGGAGGATCTAGGTATAATTATAGTTATATAAGGGTATCTTCTACCCCATTTCAATCTGGAATCTAGAGTTCTACTGGTTGTGGCAGTCGAGGTAGTGGACATAGTACTTATAACAACCTTTCTTTTTATTACACTTTAATTATTGTATTATTGCATAATATTACACTTAATACAACCTAGATTATGGAATATTCATATTTTTTTAGGAATTAAGTACATTAAATAACAATTTAAATAGGAAAAACAAAATTTTTATTGAAATTTTCTTTAACATGCTCACACTTAAAGTTTCATGGGATAACCTGACGGCATACATAAGAAAGGGGTGATCTATAAATCCCAATAAGGAAATAAATATATAATAACATGAATAAGGTAATACATGTTAGAAAATAGTAATATCAATGGAGAATAAAAGGATTTAGAATCATAAAAATGAACAATGAAGGATGATATAGAATGATAATATAAAATAAACATGGGAAATGTGGTACCAACTTAAAACACTACATCATAAACAGAGGTCCAGGGTAAATTCCAAGACATAATGATAATAAAAGTACCATAAAGGAATAAATTTAACTCCCTATCCCAACATGATATCCCATGTGACTAAAAATTACATAATACATTAGATCACTATATAATTTTTGGTGCACCCATCACTTCATTTTATTCTCATGCTTAAATGTTCCATATAGATCATAAAAAATCGATTCATTCATTATCATATTTTTCCCCTGATCATGGAGTAATGAATTCATACATGTAATTCCCTGTTATATGAATTATCAATGTATAAATGTGGAAACCCTTGATATAAAATGGGTATGTTATTCACTATACAATTGTTTTGTCATGGAAAATCACAGTGAAATTTCAGCAACAAAACGGCGTCACTTAAAAATTCATGAAATGGGTTAATGAGATAGAAACGGTATCTCATAATTTTTACATAAAATGGGTATACATAGGGGCATGGGAATAAAAATTCCAATATTATTAATTGTAAATAGAAGGTATAAGATAATAAATAAACTTGAATAAAGAATATAAGGTGAGGATCCCTTACTTGAGTGTGTGATTCCAAATGTTTGGGAGGGGATTATTGAGAGATTGGGAGAACCTTGGGAGGACTCAAGAGAGGGTATGGAAGATTAAGGACTTTTTCTAATTATTTTGAGGGAATATAAATGGGATATTGGATGGGTTTATATAGGAAAAAATTGGGGAATTCGTTATCATTTCTCAAACTTAGGTTTTGGACTCTATATAATAAAATAACCAAAACCTCAAAACATACAATGGTTTTTTACCATGGTTTCTACCAAATGGGGGTGTTTTAATTATTTTATAATTAAAAGGGATAAAAATAATAAAATAATACCCTTTATTATGTGTAAGTGAGACATACTCTTAAAGAATGGATTTTAAGAAGTTAAAATATATTAATGGTTTTGGAGGATTCATAAAGGATTTATAAAATTAACCAAATAAACATAAAATCACATTATTTTAAATGTAAAACATATATTTGGTTATTTATATCCTTTATAATATTTATTACATCACTTTTGGGTAATTATGATGTCATAATACGGACTATGTTTATACGGTATGTAATCTTTACCCAAAAATTCAACTCTCTTAGAAAATTTTAAAAAATTAAACATTTAATGATTTTGATGTTATGATTCCAAAAATAATATTCATTCTATCTAAATAATTTTCTAGATATGTATATTTCTAATTTTAATGTAATAATATACATTTATTGAGAAATATTATTTTCTAAACCCTGATAAAATTAATATTTGCCTACATAAAAATAATATGATAATTTATATTTAATAAAAATTATTTAATAGTAATATTTAATACAATAATTTTTTTTCAAAAATACATTAATTCATAAAAATAAAATTCTTAATTAAAATTTAATACTAATTAAAATATAATTGGTGTTTTATTGTATAAAAATCAAAATCATTTACTATGTTACGATAATAATACAACATGAACATTACTCTATAGAAAAATACAATACAAATATTATTATTATTATTATTTTCTTGATACATATCTCTTTTATACACCATAAAACACCCTAAGAGTAAGGTCTATGATGGTAAGACTTTCAGGGCTGGTTCGGATTACATGGTTTGGGTCGTGACCTCAATAATCTTAAACATTTCCCAAAAACGGTTTCGATCATACTGAATTTTTTAGATCTCATATTATAATTTTTTCAAGGTCAAATCCCAATGATGTTATATCCCATGGAATTTCTGATAAATGGGATTTATAGGGAATTATCCTACAGGTTGAGTCCCTCACTTCCTTTTTATATTTCAATTTGATTTGTTAAAACCATATATTTGTACTACTCATGTGACCACTATCCAAAGGATATTTTATCAACGGTAATGATTTTTAATAGGATTTTAAATCTAATAGGATAAAACAAAATAATTTCATCTATTTTCTATAACCATATTACTAAATAAGAAATTTAATTATATCAAAAGGTGAATTTTATTTATAACATTTTAGGTTGTTATAGTACTTCCAGGAAAGAGTGCATGTATCAACATAGTGTTTTAGCTTAGGGGACTCATACTACGTAATAGGGGAGAGGGGGAGGATTGTTTCATGTAGTTCAACCTCCATTTAGGGATAGAGATGTTGGACCTTCAATAGTAAGAGGAACGATTCTGGTATATTCTATTATCTCAAGTGCCTTATTTGATACTGTTGCCTTTCATTCCTTTATATCTACACAAATTTTGAATGGGATGAGTTTTATGGTGAATTTAGTGAGTGGAATTTTGATGATTGATACAGCTTTGGGTGTATGGTCGAGAAACATCTATTTTTGCATGGGGTTTTCACTCAAGGTTGGGCAGTATCATTTTCCATGGGATATTTACATTCTTGATATGTTAGGTTTTGACTTGATTTTGGGTATGGATTGGTTAATGGAATACTAATACCAATATGATTTTTATAATAAGAGAGTGACTTGTACATCTCTTAAGGGTAAAAATTTTATGCATTGTGCAGAGTAGGATATTCAGGCAAGTCGTGCAGGGCTGTTTCACCAAAAACTAGGGGAGCTCACTACCAAAGTTTCAATTCTGTTTCTGGATGATGGGGGTGTAAAGCAAGATGTATTTTCACCCATTTTGGACTTGTTCTATGACTTTTTTATCGATAAATTCTCAAGGCTTCCACCCAGAGAGGATTTTGAGATTACAATTGAGTTCATTCCTAGAGTTGGGCCATTTTCCATTACACATTATAGAATGGCACCAATAGATATTGAGGAGCTTAAGACTTTTCTAAAATTGTTGATGGATAAGGGATTTATCCATCCAATTATGTCACCTTAGGGTTCTCTAACTTTGTTTGCAAATAAGGTTGATAGGACTTTGTGCTTCTGTGTTAACTACCTAAACTTGAATCAGATGATACTAAAAAATTGATATCCTCTTATGTGTATCGATGATCTCTTTGACCAGTTAAGATGATCTTGTGTCTCATAAAACATTGACATCATATCAGGGTTTCATTAGCTGATATTTTAATCATCTCATATACCATGTACATCTTTCAAAATCAAGTACAACCTTTATGAGTTTTCCATGATGTCAACCAGGATGAAAAATTATCTAACTGTTTTTATGGCCTTGATGAACCGAATATTACACCCATACCTGGATTAGTTCGTTATTGTTTTCTGGATGAAATCTTGGAGTAATCCAAGACTCATGATGATTATTTCCAAAATCTTTACATCATCCTGAGTATAGTGAGAGATCATTGACTATATTCCAAGATAGTTAAGAGTAAATTTTGGACTGATCAAGTACATTTCCTAGGTTACATCATCTTAGAGAAAGGTGTGTTAGTGGACCCAAAGAAGGTGAAGATAGTTGTTTATTGGGAGTAGGCCAGGAATTTGTTTTATCTCCTTAGTTTTATAGGACTGGTGGGATATTATCAGAGGTTCATCTAGGACTTTTCTGTGTTGGAAGCACCACTTTTTCCCTAGAAAAAAAGGGAGTAATGTTTTAATGGTCTATAGAATGTGTTAATTCTTTCCAGGAATTGTAGAAGCCTTTGAAAAATACACCAATTTTGATCCTACTGATGATGGGTAAGGAGCATACGATGTTTTTTTGATGCATCTTGGGTCATTCTTGTAGTAGTGTTGATGTAGGGGGGTTGATTTGTGGCATATGGGTCATGGAAGTTGAGGCCACGCAAAAATAAGTACACAATGCATGACCTTGAGTTAGCTGTAGAGGTATATGGTGTGAAGTGTTGGTGGAATTATCTATTAAGAGAAATGTTTATTATGTATACTGAACATAAGATCTTAAATTATATATTTTTTCAATGATATTTTAATCTCAGAAAATGGATATGGGTTGAGTATATAAAGTCATTTTATTTTGAGAAATCATATATTATAGGGAAAGGAAATAGTGTTGTTGACACATTAATCCAAAAAACATAGACTCATGAAGTTCATGGGTCTAGTTTTGAGTGGAAGATAATGACCCTTTTGTATGAGATGTATGTTGTGGTTCAGGAGGTCCAGGATTAGATGAAACTCATATCAGTATCATTTGAATCCAAAATTTTGATTGGGATCAGGGAGATACAGTATGATGATACAGGGTGTTTGGCCTTGAGGGAAAGCCTTGAATGTGGGGAGTCAACTTTTATTTGGACTATAGTTGACGATGAGATCATCTATGTATAGGGTCATGTTGTTGTGACTAAGTGTATGTGAGGGAATCTAATGAGATAATTTCATCACTCAAAGTGGGTGGTGTAACCAGGTTTGACCAAAATGTATCCTAACCTGTGTCAATAGTATTGGTGGTCAGACATGAAAAACGTGATTTCAAGGTTCGGGACATAATGTTACACCTATCAACAGGCTAAGGCTGAGCATAAACTACCTATGGGTTTTCTACAACCATTTCCCCTTTCGGCATAAAAGTGGAATGAATTTACCATGTATTTTTTGGTGGGTCTCCTAGGGATTATTTGGAATAATGACGATGTATGGGTGATTGTGGATCGACTGATGAAAGTAGAACATTTATTTCTAATATGGGATACATTCTCAGTGGATCAGTTGGTAGATTTTTATGTTCGAGAGATAGTCTATTTTCATGGGGTGAAACATAGTATAGTTTCAAACTATGACTCTCGTTTCACTTCACACTTCTATAAAGGCTTTCAAAAGGCACTTGGTACATAGGTATTTATAAGTATGCCTTTCCACCTGCAGACAGATAGGCAGTCAGAATATACGATATATGTTTTGGAGGATATTCTATGAGAATTCATTCTAGACTTTGGTGGGTATTGGGATAATCACATAGCACCCATTGAGTTCCCATATAACAATAGTTATTAAAAAACTATTTAGATGGAACCATATGAGGCTCTTTGTGGTAGGCCATGAAGATCACCTCTATGCTTGATGGAGATAGGTGAGTCAGATCTATTGGGACAGAGTCTCAGGAAGGAGACACCATATCAAGTATAGTAGATTTATAAATGTGAGTCTATGACTTAGAGTAAGCAGATGTTTTATATTGATCGACGTCATTGACCCTTGGTGTTTACACTAGGAGATCATGTGTTCCTTTGGTTGTCACCTATATTAGGTCATCATAAGATTCAAATCTGGGTAAAGTTGGTGCTAAGTTTTGTGGTCCCTTTCAAGGTTTTGGATATAATTGGGCAAATAGAGTACTTCTTGGATCTTCCATAGAATTATGGTATTATGCATTTTTATCATGTGTCACAGCTTATATAGTATCACCCTAACCCTTATAATGTGATCGATATTGGTGATGTTGGGCTTGAGACTGATACCACCATTGAGGAGCATTTGATATATTTTATCAATCACTGTGAGAAAGTATTTTGTGGAAATTTCATTCCCATTGTTTGAGTATTGTGGCAATATGTTCATGTTCAGGAGGAAAAACGGGACAGGGAAGTAGATATGAGGGCTCAATGGCCTAACTTGTTTACCTTAGAAATCTTAAATATACTTGGGATTATGACTCAGGGATTAGATTTTATAAGTTGGGTATATTTTAAGATCTCTTTATTTTTTTAGGTACTTTCACTTTTTGAGTTTTCTCTTTTGATCTAGGGTTGGCTAGTGTCTGATTTTGGTTTGAAAGGATTTGCAGGTGGTCGGATATTTAAAGTATAATTTTGGGATGAAAATTTGTCTCTAGAAATTTATATTCCATATGATACTACTACATTCCGCATAATATTTTAATCAGGATAAATCACCTATGGTAATGAATTTTTTAGTATAAACCATAAAAAATAATAACACGATGTGTAATGGAGTTACAAACCATATAATTCAATGAGCATCAAATTAAAAGGTGATGTGTTGTTCATTTTGGAGTGATTCCATTATTAAAACTTCCATATCTCAACCCTAGGTTGACTCTCAATGGTTTTTGAGAGATTTATTCATCTCCAATAATTTCATATTGATGTTTGATTCCCGATTTCGGTCTTATATCTCTTCTATCAATGTTGATATGGCCATTCTACATCAATTGATGGTTGTGGTTGGGAGAGAATTCATCAATGATCTTGAGTTAGGTGGTATTTTTATCAATTCCCATAGTCTTGAATGAAAGGTAATGTATGTAATTTTGAAATTTCAATATCCACAATGGGAAATTTCATTCTAAATTGAAATTATTAATCGAATTTACATGTAAAAATGAAATGGGTTGAACTTGGGGAAATTGAAATTGGAATTAGTAAATTTTGTTATAATATATATTGGTTGTAATTTCTATTATGGAATTGATTAATCTTAGGGATATGAAATTGAAAATAATAGGTATTTTCAAATGTGTGATTAATGGAATTGTGAAACGGGTAGCCACCCATGGGGTGTGATGATATATTTAAAGTATTGAATTGTGATTTGTGATTTTTTGATAAATGAAAATTTTGAATGTTCTATCCACCCATGGGTAGTGTCGATACGATTGAATGACTTGTATGATAGGAAGTGTTTCACCTAATACCCACAGGGTAACAGACTGTAAATCTAGGCCCCCAATATATTTATTTATTTATATGTGATCATTGAGTTGTGGTATAGGAACTGATGCACCAAATACCCATGGGGTGTCAAACTGTTGCTATAGGCCCCCATTTCTTGAATGTGAAGTTGAGATTAAATTATAAGTGAAAACCATTTGATGTGATATGTTATAGACTCTTGCATGGGTTGAAGAAGGTGTTGATGGTTTGGGTTTCATCGTGAACCCGAGTGATTTATGGGTTAATTAAAGAATAATGAAATATTATAAGTGTTTAATTTATTGTATTTTATTATTTATATAGCTTCCTACACTATTATAGATTTTATATTATTTTATATTTCATTAGTGGTGGCCTACAGAGTTGTACTCACACCCTACTTGGGCTATCTGATTGGTACCAGAATAGAATTTATGTTTTCAAGATAGGATAAGGGAAAGAGTCCTATATTAGGATGGAGCTTGGATGAGGGAACCATATATGGTGTTGGGACTTACTTTGGATTTTTCAGTGTGTTTTATTTTTTATTTACACTTGACATGTATATATAATGATATATCTGCTATTTTGGTTTGGATATTGTATTAATATTTTGGTCATCATGTGACACTAATATTATTATATTTATGGTTAGTATCATTGGGTTACTATTAATTTATTTATGCTATTATGATACTTTTGTAAAGAGGGTATAGTCTCCCATGTTTTATATTATACTCTCGCTACTAGTTGGCATCCTCAGGCATACAAGGAGGTGTGCCTATGGTCACATAGCGAACTAGCTTAGGGTACATGCATGTGGCACCCGGGTCAGGACGTTAAAATAATATAGGTCAATTTAATTGAAAATTTGTCCAATAAATAAATAAATATCGATCCTATGGTGATAATAGTTAAAATAACTTCATTAAATAAAATTGAAGATGAAAATTGGTGGTCTTGTCACTTATTTTTAACCTAGGTTAAACTGATTTGCCCTTTAACAGTGGTGATGAATTTTACTATATGTACTATTTATTACGGATAAAAAATAAGTTGAAATTATTAAATAATATTAATAATTATGATTCCAAATATATAATTTAATCTCTATATGTGACATAAATTCATTTTATAATAATCCTGTAAAGTGTGATGAAAACGGTTTTTTAGGAAAATGCATTTTTCAAGTAATAGATGATATTATATTAACTCTATGACTAAAAATCATCATTCTATGAATTTAAATTCATATAAATAGATATATAACAAATAAATTTCATTTAAATATCTCCTTATTAGGTATTAATTTAATTAATAAAAATGGATAAACATTATGCACTAAAAAACACTTAGAAAACTGTTTTTTAAACATAAAAATAAACTAATACCAAAATTATAAAAATTGATAATTATAATGAAATTAATTATATTATTATAAGTAAAACGTTTCATATTTCCCTATAATACCATATCTAAAATAAAATGGTACTTTTAAATTAATTTATTTATTGAAAATAAAATATGGTATTTGAAAAATTAGTAATTTTCACAATTCATTGAAAAAACAATCATTTCATAAAAATCCCAAAATTTCACCCAAAGTTAAATTTTGATATGATAATTTCAAAAATGAATTTAATTTTATCAAAAAAAATTATAAAATATCCTTAAATTATTTATAATATTTTCTCACGAAAATTAATATTTTTTTTGAAGAAAACCTATTTCTTGAAGAATAAAATGTATTCATTAAAAATTGAGTTCTTATTTTATAATATTTTATCAATTAATATATATTGAGTAGGATATATATATATATATATATCCTAAATTATTTAATACTCTTCATAGTCACCAAGTTAATGGCTAGGTTATAATAATCATATTTAAATAAAAATATTTAATGGTTCATTTAGGCTTGGTGTTGTGTGTTGTATATGTTATAGAACATAGTTTTCTTTTCTTAAATTGGGGCATTACAAAATAAAACATTGATAATTACGTAGTGTGTACCTTTTCTGGAATGTCTCATGTTGCATGGTGTGTACTTTATCTACATGCCATGTAATCCATGTCATAACATGTTTCGGGTCAACAATAATTATAGAGTGTGTGATGACACCACATATTTACCCATGTGATGCTCCATGAATTTTTTTATGTATACCTTTTATAGGTTTACATAGCATGTACTCACCCACTAAATATTGTAGAGTATCGATTAACATGTATATTGTTCTGACAGTCAATCCATGATGAGAAATAATGTCAGGAAATAATCATCATGACACACCAAAATTTACACAGAATGTGCCTTGTTTGGAGAAACCCCCATCACATGGTATGTTCAAACCCACTACACTCCATGTAACCATGTCACACATCCATTGACCTTGGAACTTCTAGATGGTTTCTTCGAGTGTGGTTCGTTTTTTTCCTATTCCTAGACAAAAGATGCCAAATTAATAACATGTCTCAACTATTTGAATCAAAATGAATATTAAATCCTAAATACTGGTAAACCAATACGTAAAATTGAATAATAATTTTTAAATATTGATAAATTAGGATTTCATTGTTCTAATACCACTTTAAGGTTATGAGGAACAAAATATGTGCCATGTGGGTGCCTAATTTTTGGTTTTTCATAAAAATCATTGGATAAATCCAAATAACTAGACAAACACACACTAAAATTCCATAAATAAGATCATGACTATTTTAATTACAATTAATTTAAATAAATAATTTCCTTTATTGTGGTATTATTCTTAATCAAATTTTCATTGCTACTCTCATTACATTATCATTGTGATGGAGAATCTAATCTAGGATTCCACTATACATATCCATAAGTTATCCACAAATCATAAAATCATATTCTTGATATCCTAGGTGATAGAGTTAAAGATTCATGTACCTTACATCATTCTCCATCGATTGTAGTAATATTATTTGGTTCTATCTTAAGATTTATGAGAGAGGTATGAAGATTGGATTCTCTCTAGGGCTTGAGAGAATCATAGATGATGTTGAATTGTGTCTAAAATGTCATTAATGGAAATATAATATATTTTAGACTTTATAAAAAGGTTAAAAATTTGATAAATGCAAAAAGTTCCTAATTAGTTAATTTAACATTATTCACACCCCACATCAAAATAAAAAAAATATTATTATATCATGTGACATGAATTTAAACTAATATCATTTCTTAAATAAATTAATTAAAATTTACTTAAAATATATTAAATAAAATATATCATTTCCATTGGATCATTATACTCAAAAAATATTCACCAATATAATTTATCAAACCATGAATAATAAGATATATTAGTTCTAGAAAATAAAGTAACTACTATATTCACAAAATTTGTGAATAATATTTATTTTTAATATTCATGTAACATGATACAAATTTATTTTAGTCTATTCACCAAACATGAAAATAAAAACATAATATATTCATTGCATTTTAAATTATTAAATGTGAGATAAAATTTAACTTTCATATTATAAACTCAAATATAATTTGATTGAATTTCTATGATCAATTTTTATTAGAATAAATTTTATCCCATAGCCCAAGGAACAAATTTCTTCTTAAAATTAAATTTAGAAAGAATTTAATGAATTTTTTTATACACTTAGTGTGACACACTCTAGGACCTTTTCACAATGTCAATAGGTTAAACATACCTATAGTTCAAGATATTCATCTATCAACACATTAAGGAATCCTTATAGAAATAAGTTAGTGTATAAATTTCAATAACCTTATAAATAATAGTAATATGTAATATAATCCCTTTTACAACCAATATATCATCAACAAAGATGCATACTTGTGTCATTATTCTATATTCTTGGTTTATCTTTCTTCAACATTCTGAAATGAAAGTGTCTATAAACTATCATGACCATGGATTTTATTAGATATATAAATTTCAGTCAAAGAGTGAGAGATATCTTATTCCAATAATATAGAAGTCCTAAATCCTTTATCAACCATTAAACTATTGGAATATCACTTATGACACAGCCAATGAATTCTATATCACCATGAGAAAATATCATCAAACTTTTCATTCATACATCATTTTACACAATTCATGATACTAATTTATAATGACCAAGAGTATAAGGTCAAATTACACACATTCACAGTGAATAATATCCAACGAAACATAAAACATGAGGAATTATTATCGGAGTGAATTTTCTGATGACTTCCCTTCTTAGTGATCACCAATTTTGAACTTCATGAGAATAAGTCTCAATTATTATGAGCCCATAAAACCTAATATTCATACATAATATGTTTATTATCGAACAATTATATCTAGAAAAGGATATATTTATTTAAAAAAATATTCATAGTATTTCCATTTTCAAATTATAGTGGGGGACTTCTATAACCCATTAATGTGATAAATATTTTAAGGGTAATCACATTAATGTTATATAGAAAAATAATAATTATATAAAAATATGTCTATATTCATGTAATCAAAAGTAAAAATTTAATTGGTTATTTGAAAGAAACTCCAACACCCATTTAGTTTTGATGATCCTATTTTCTATTGATTTTTTCCAAAATAATCAAGTGGGATTCAATATCATTTTTTAACAAACTGACTTGGATCATCAAATAGTATAACCTAAATCATTGTTCCACAATATCCATAGTGTGTTCCCAAATACCCTAGGTTGGAAACAAATGTTGTGCGTATTAAAAATACTATATAGGAAATTTTTTACTTTGAAATTATAATAAATAAAGAAATGGACTCCTACCAAGAATCTAACAGTAAGTATCCATACATTAGACATCCATTCTATCCAATTGTTTGGACCTAGTATACCAAGATAACTATAAGACTGGGGGTGAATCAGGGTGAAAATGGTTAAAAACACTTTCCCTTCCTTTATAACCATAGGACATTTATATCATGTTACCTTGTTAGAAGGAACATGTTCAAACTTAAATTCTCTTATGTCAATCACACTGAATAATAAACACATATGAAAAATATAAATCAAGAATAGGAAATCTGGATTTTACTTGGTTCACTACAAAGGGTTAATCCAAGGAGCATATGTCAATGGTGTATCGATGTACCAGGGGTAGCATGACTTGTTGTAGTTGTTAAGAAATGTTCAGGAAAGACAGGCTCTCAATCCTAGGTTCACTCCCTCTTATTATATCAATGCACTAATTTGATGAATTTAATGTTCAATTTATATACTAAAAGGTATCTTAAATTTTTAATAGACATGAACGTCTCTTCCCAATCAACATAGGCCTTTAAAACACTTTACATCCTCATATCTAAATAGATTCTCTACTAATATCTACTTTGTTGCACTACCCTTTTTCTATGCTATATGAGATCAACTCCCAAATATTAGGGTTAAAACTACGTATTCAATAGAATCGTAGTAGTAAAGACTTACTCTTTCAGATAAATCTAATTCTACACTATAAAAAACTTATTACACTCCTTTTTCAATATTCAAATGTAGAATTATATCTTTTTATTCTTCCCTCAAGCCCTCCCACTTAAACTAAACCATATGTTCTAATAGAATCCTCTATATCTCATCTTCTTCCTATTATTATATTTAGATATCATAATATTCTTAGACACTATCCTCCAAATTTTTTAATATATTTACTTATCTATAACTTATTTGAGACCATTATAGGCATATTAAATGAGAATATCTAGATTCCTTACCTTACCATAAAATTTATGGATAAGATCTTGTTCCTCCAATCTCTATAATCATGCCAAATGACCTACATGGTTTTATTGTGGTCAAACAAACCTATTAAATCCTAATAACTTCTCCAAAAAAATCTATATAATCTATACAATAAAATTCAATATTTTTACTTTGTTTTCTCCATGTTTCAATCCAACACAATCTAGAAACATCAAAAAATTAACCTTTTTGGTCTCTAGCTCAACAACTTGTTACAAAATCCACGGAATGATCTCCTCATATACAAAGTATTTCAGGTTTTTTTAAGTCTAGAATTTGATCAAATAAAGACTTGCCTACTCCATGCTATGGGAAACTGATGCTGGTGAGAAGAGTCTAGGAGGATAGTTCCTTCCCCATGTGGGAGGTTAATTGGACCAAGGAGGTGATTAAAACCTCCCAAGATGGTCCTTCAGGTACTCTAGAAGCCCGATAGTCCTGGAAACTAGTATCTATGGCTCAGTCTCCGCTAGGTACGGTGAGAAGTAAGACCATAAAAATCTCTTACCATCTAAAAATTTTAACATATAAGCCACCTAATCAGAGTCTGGAGATGTGAACAAGATCGAGATTGAAGCTAAATCAGACTCTGGAGTTCACTTCTTCCATCCTCAAAGAGACCAATGTTTCTGGGGCCAAAGTTGGGATGACTCATTTCCAATGATACTTATCTTCATCTGGAACTCTCACGGCCTAGGAGCATGGGTGAAAATAGACTTCATTTCCTCAGAGTTCAAGGAGCATAAGGATAATATTTTCATCATCCATGAACATAAATATAAGATAGATAATATTGGAGAGTTAACTCGTAGAATCAAGATGCATGCATCCATGCATGCAGACCCCATTAATAGTTACAATTGGATTTTCTGGAACAGGTATATCTCATTTGATCTGTTCCAGGTGCGAGATCAAAATATTACGACCAAAATCACTAGTGGTGCAAGAATTTTTCTTATATCCTTTGTCTATGTTAGTTTCAAGTCGCAGAGAAGGTCATAACTTTGGCATGATCTCAAACGGTTCAACCCAGGGGGACTACCTTAGATGGTAGGTCATGACTTCAATATAGTTATGGAACCAGCTAAGAAGAAAGGGAGAGTCATGTTTCCTCAGAAAGCTAGTATGGACTTTGTCTTGTTTTTGGATAGAAAAGACTTGTTGTACATGGAGTGTTCTTGAGACCATTTTACGTGGTGCAATAATCAATGTGATAGAAGAAATTACTAGACCTGCCTAGACTGATGCCTCACCAATATCCATACCCTCTCCTTATTTCCAAATGCAATGGTCAACCCCCTAGTCTGAGGTATCTCTGATCACTCTATACTACTGTTATCTCTGTATCATATGCAGGCATATCATGAAAGATTTAACTTCGTTAACTAGTCGATAACCGACTAGGGGTACAAAAAGTTGGTGAAGGAGATGTGGGGGGGGAAGACCCAGGGTCACACATGGGTGACCATTCACTATAAACTTGGGAGTCTCAAACAGAGCAGAAATATGTAAGATAATAACATTATTCTTATTGACTAGAACCTAGATGAGCTGAAGCGGGGTGTTGAGCCACTGGAAGCTAGTCCGGAGGAGGCATGGGATGACTCGGCCTTTAGTGAGATCTCTGATAAAAATAATATCTTGGGTGAATTTGTTCTCTCCCAAGAGTGCAAGTCAAGGGATAAATCAAGCATAAAGTGGCTTTGGGAAGGTGAAACAAACACCAATTTCATTCATTCGTGTATTAGGGAGAATAGATTCCCCATCAAGCCCAATATTTTCCAAAAATATGGTACTTACATCGGTGGTAGAGATGTGGTTGGGGTATCGCTAACACATTCTTCAAAGACCTCCTGGTAGGTCCAAGCTCAGCCATACCAAACGGTTATCCAGAATGGGGCACAATGTTTTGGGGAGATATCCCTAACCTCATCTCTATCAGGATAACACGCTTATGGAAGGGATATCTCAAGAGGGAGAGATCTATGCTTCCAAGATGAATCTTAATCCTGAGAGTGCACCAGGTCCAAACAGATTTCATAACTCGTTCTATAAGGGATATTGGGAGGGTTCCAAGTGTGATATTATCTCAGTGATTTAAGAATAATTTCAAGGAGGTGGCCTCCCATGGATTTCATGTGCTTCGACCCTTGTGATCATTCTGAATATATAGTACCCCTCCTCCATCCTTCATTATAGACCAGTGAGTATGATAAATTTCCACTACAAGATACCGGTGAGTATACTTAATATGAGGTTGTCCAAGCATATTCTTCGATGGATCTCCCTCGAGCAACACGGCTTCATGAAAGGATTATCAATCCAAAGGGAAATAGTAGTTGAAAAAGAGATACTGAGAGACATTAACACTAAGACTCACGAGTCAAATATAGCCATAAAGTTGGACATGAATAAGTAATATTAAAGAATTGAATAGGGTTTCATCAAAAGAGTGCTTTCTAGAATGGGTCACATGTCTTGGGCCTGCGACCTCATCTTCAAATATTTCAGCTCATCAGGGTTGGTGGTTTCTTTTATGGAGAGAACCCACAGTCACTTTAAGGTGACCCGAGGCTTGAGACAAAGGGATCTCATATCCCTAAGTATCTTCATCTTGGTGGAGGACACTCTTAGAAGCATGATCAACAAAGGCATGTCCAGCAGTGAAATCATCCCATATCAAAGGAAACCGAACCTTCCCTTCATCTCTCATCTGATGTTTGCTGACAACACAATTATCTTCATGAATGCTGGTAGGAGATCGATGTTGGGGATCAATAGGATACTGGAAGACAATTTTCACTGGAGAGGCTATGTTATAAATAAGAATAAGAGAAACTTATTTATTTAAAATAAATGTGCGTCTAGAGGGGTTGTGTATCAGTGTGACATGTTGGGCATGTTGCGAGTCTCCCTCCCTATGGAAAATCACTGATCTTCTATCTTAACAAGAAGATTGTTCATCTGCAACTTTGAACATGTGGTTATAAAGATTGTGGTTCGAGTTATCAACTTGAAAAATCACCTTCTATTCTTTGGGGGATGGATATCATTGGTTAATAGCATACTATCATCCATTCCTACCCATTCCTTGGAATCCACCAATGTGCGGAAAGGGGTTATCAGAACCATTGACAAAATGTTGGTTGGGTTCATCGGGGATGCTTTATCAGAGGGTAAAAGGAACTGGGTCTCATGGGATAGAATGGTGAGGCCCATTCATGATATAGGTATTAATTTGAAGAGTCTAGCAGACACCATTAACTGCATGTAGGTGAAACTGGAGTGGGAGCTTGTTGAAGAACACATGTTGTGGGGGAAGAATATATCCCGTAATCTAGGTGGTAATGTGGACACAACAATTGTGTATGACTCTCTACTCTGGTCTTCCATATGTGACCTCATCATGATTCTAAAACAGAACTCTCTTTGGATTTTTTGGGGAGGGTAACATCCTTTTTTGGCATCACAACAGGGTAGGTGATGTGGTCAGGTATCTGGGGTGTCCTCCTACAATCATCTATTTTAGGGAGGTGAGTCTCCATCCTCTTTTCTTCAAGTCAGTTCTGAAAAAGAAGTAACAATAGATTTTTTATCTCATTTTCATCAACTCAGAGACCGCTAAAAGTTTCTTCACTCCTTACAACTTGGGGAAATTCAATGCAAAGGACTTTTGTAGGATCTCCATTTCTCTGACTCAATGAAATATATGAGATAAAGTGGTATGGTTTAACAAGATCTCAACAAAGTTTAACTTCCTTATCTGGAGAATCAAGAATCATGTAATACCTTCGGATTCCAGAATCAAAAATCTAGTAATCAATATAGTGTCATGTTATCATTTTTGTAAGAATAAGTAGGAGGAAAAAATGTATCACATATTATTTAATGGTGACTGGGCCCATGAGGTGTGGAGTTTCTTTAGTGAGTTCACTACAGACTCATCTAGGGACATCTGTGAGGCACCATTCCTAGAGTTATAGTTTAATGGTACAGACGATGTGAGTTTGGAAAGAGTGGAGAGATCCATTGTTCTAAATGCAGGGTGTTGGTGCTTATGGAAAGCTCAAAACCAGGCAAGATTTGATGGGATTCCTTAAATTCGTAGATCTATCATTGTTAGAACAAGAAGCCAACTGGTCAACTTGGTTACCTCCATTAGTAACTCGGGATATTCCCCTGCTCTCCAGTTACTGCAAGTTTCCTCCTCAGTGACACATCCCCCTATCTCTAGGTCATAGGGATAGTGGGTTTGGTGGTTCCCTCCTACAATCAGCCTCAAACTCAACATGGATGGTTCATTCATCTAGAGTGACATGAGATGGGGAGGGTTCATGTGGTACTATAGGGGAAGCATTGTGATGTCCTTAATGATGCATTATGGAAGTGGTAATTCTTTATAAGCATAGGCCAATGTGGTCCTCATTGGGTTTAGTTTGTGCATATTAGGGAAAATCCACCTCTCCTAGGTGGAAACCGATTCCATGATCATCCGTGAATCCTTTCATTGTAAAAGCTCCACTACATGGTCAATATCCTACATCATCAGAAATTGTAGAAGGCTCCTTAGCAGTAACACAAAGGTCGCTCACACCTAGTGAGAAGGGAAATAAGTAGTGAATAATCATACCTCTATAGTGGACCTATCCTTCAAAGTCAGTTTTCTTTATAACATTTCCTTCTTCAAACTTGAGGGGGTCAATTTGGTCCTAGGGGATGCCCTGGGTTTGCATTACTTCAGGACTCCTTAGGTCTTGGGGGCTTGTTTTCCTACTTTCCTCCTTATTCCTCCTTTCTTAAAATAATAAAAATGTAACTTTTATGGTTACATCATATCCTCATTTCATGTAAACCACATCTTTAGTTATGATGTTGCATCTATGATATTTCAATTTCAATATCTCTAGGTCCTTATTGAATTTTATAATTTATAGTTACAAACATATCAGTGCTTCACATTGTGGACCATCAATCCATGGTTTTAACTATCTTCTTCTCCTCAAAATGATAATGTATAAATCCTTAAATTTTAACCATTATCCAAATATAATCTTAAATATATAATGCATCGCTATGACCTTCAATAGTTTTTCCATATTTCACTCCAAGCCTACTCTAGTTACCCTTATATATATAAGGATCAACACTTATCCATTTTTCATGAAAACATAGAAGTCACTCTTATGTATTACTATTTATGATCTTTATATATTAAAATACTTTTCAATTTTTCATTTAAATTTCTATATAACTTTTTCAAATTCTATTTTAAAATTTACATATATAGGCACATTTCCATTTTTTTGTGAATATGTCCTTTACATATCATTTCGTTAACCATTATGTATACATGGAGGCCTTTGATCCATTTTCAATTCCATTTCTTCTTCTAACTTTCAGACTACAAATTTCTAGATTTCATATTAAAAACTCCCAATCATCCTTCCTTAATACATTCAAAATTAAAATTACTCAAAAAATACAGAACATATTTACATCCAAACAAACTTCTTATCCTTTATTTTTTATGGATAAAATAACTAATAATTTTTTGTTCTTTCAATGTACACTAAATATTTATCACATTTTCCAAGATCATGGATTCATGTTCTTTTAATATATAATCCTCTTCAAAGATAAATTTTATATATCCAATCAAATCGTCTTCCTATATACCTTTTGTATCATCCATTTATACACCTAAATTACTTTTAAAAAATTTATGTCTATTAATAATCATCCTTGAAAAATCCAAAAAATATTGTTAATAAGTGCATCACACAACCTCTAGGTTGAAATATTCTCCCCCTTTAGATTTTATTGAAAATACTACTATAAAAACTAATATAAATTTTAAATCAATATTATTTAAAAAAAAATATAAATTTATAAATAATTTTTTTCCCTCCCCTATGTCAAAAAAATAAAAAAGTGTTTACATTTTTCTGGTATTTCTATTTCATTCCTACTAACACGTTGGGTTTATCTATATTTCCCTTCAAATTTTATCCCCTATATCTAAGAAATATATAGGGGTACCGTCCCATCTATAGGTTCCCTTTCAATACTAATATTACTTTGAATTATCAATATGTTATCCACCAATGTCTTATTATAAAAGGAAAATTCCCCACAACTTCTAAAATCCGGATTATGATTGCTTTCACTCCACCTTTTTTATGTAATTATTTCCTATAAAATTTGATATTTATCTCTTCTAACATATTCCATGGATATAATCCTATTAACATATCACTTAATAAACCTAGTTGATATAATAAACACTTGGAATTGTCAACCATTAAAAATTTTACCTTCAAAGATATTGGATTGTCTAAAATGCTTCCATATCATCCTCAGATCTTGAACTATTTTCTCCCTTTTCCACTTTCAACCCATATGTATCTCCCAAAAAAATATATTGAATTTTATAACTTTCATTACTTGGGGAACTCTATTTTTTTACTTCAACCATGATTCCAATTTTTGAATAAAATATATCCATTTTCTCCACCTTTTATGCTCTAAACCATTTCCTCTCTTCACCTATATTTTACTCAAAACAATTATCAAGTGAATTTAACAGTGGGAAATGATTCATTGAAAATTTATCTAATACAATTTTATTAGAAATTAGGGAAGGAAATATGATTTTAATAAAACAACATCAAATCTATCAATGTCACTTATAAAATTCCAAAAACATGTGAAATTGGATATTCTTATTATCTTCCAGACAACTTATGATCTCAATCTCACTAACACATCACTATAAGTAAATTAATTATAATATACAAATAGATTGGGTCATACAACATATTAAACCAAATGATACCGCTTTTGTGATAAACATATGATATAAATGAATATCCATTATCATTCATTTCTTCATAGGGATTCTCTTTTCTCGGATCAATAAAAATAGCCTTTGCATGCTCATAACCAACTTCCATTGATTACTTTCTTCTCTTTACTCCATTTATTGAGATAAATAATTAATTTTTGCAAAAAAAATTGGTAGATATGACATTTTTTCCTATAATATTTTGGTATCCTAAAAAAGAATCAACCGATACCATATTTGTTAGAATATATACTAATAAACAATAATTTTATAAATTTTGTTTCTTATTTAATTTATTTTCTTCTTCCTATTTTAGTGTTTTGATACTACTTGATATATGTCCTGATATAATTTTATGATCACCAAAGATAACTTGGTACTAATAGATATTTAATATTCATCTTTGATATAATATTAAACTTAGATCAGAATCTTCATTATTTAAAATTATTAAACAAAACATAAAACTCCATATTAAGCTTATAAAACCAAATTGGTTTCTTGAAACCACTTTTTGAGTCTAATCAACGCCTTCAAAATATTTTATATTTTTGATTAGGACTAGTTCCAATTATGAATATCAATAATTCCTACTATGATTGTTTTATTTATCTTATTTTAGTACATTTATACCCCATTCATAAATATCCCCCTTAAATATATATCACTTCAAAAAATAGTTAGAAACATGTAAACACATTAGAAGAGGGGTAATTTTTATAACCTGATGTTAAGGGATGTGATTATTCATAGTGATCTAACCCTTTTCTTCCCATATCCTTCTAGGCCTTCTAAGTTGTTATTATTTGTATGGAACCACTTGTCAAACTTCATTACATATGTTTACTATAGAGTTATTTATATTATTTGAGCTTTACGTCTAGTTTTAGAATTATCCCACTTGTGTATTTTCATTCTCTTGATGTGACATAGGTGTATCTTAGTTCACACTTCCTCCACCATAAGAGGGATTTTCCACCAACCTCCACCTATTACCTTGTGGTATGACTTTTGAAACCACTAAGGAATGAATTTTTTATATCCTATTTGATTTATATTATAGTCACTTTGGATATATTTTTCCTTGGTGATTCACTCTTGATATATTATTTCATCTTCCTCATAATAGGAAAAGATTCCATATTTTTTTTAATTATTTACAATAGGGTTATAGTAAGTTTAACATAATAGGTTATCAGTGAGCCCTTAATTGTTCCCCATTATATTCTAAAAATTTAGTTAATGTGTTTTCTTTCTTAACATATTTTTTTCTAATTCAAATTTTCATTTTGTATGTAATAGGATTATAGGATTTTGGTATGACTTGTTTTTATCATTCCCAATTGTATTTTCTTTTCATATAACTATATTTATCATAATTAAACCATATCTTTATAAAATTAAACATTGTATATTCATTCCTTAGTTAATATGATAATACATTAGTTTTTCTTCTACCTTTGAGCTCTTGTGATTCAAGACACATACTTATAGTGTTTCCTAATATTCCACAATAGTATCATATAATATATACCATTTATTAGATCTATTTCATCTATGATTATCAACAAGCATAATTTTAATCACTAATTCTTGATTTATTAATTTTTATACTCAACTTGTTAAAGCTATTGTGGAAGGAATGCCCATATTCTCTTTTCCCTTTGATGACTTAAGCTTTAATTAAATCACTTTAATGTTATCATATTTTTTTTATTTGGGTAGTCATATTATACATCATTGAGGTAGTATTATTTATATTTTTATCCTATATTCATGTTTTTTCTCGAGTGGGATAATTACAGCATTCAACTCCCTCTCAAGGGGCATTTTTTCCCTATTTATTATACAAATTCTTCAAGTAAATCACTCAAACCCTCAATTTTTAGCCCGTATTAATTATTTATATAATTAATTACACCTAAAATAACTTTATCCTATTATTCTAATAAACCAAAAATTCCATGAATTCAGAATTAACTCTATTCTTAATCCCCAGTTGATCTTCCTTCTATTATAGGGAATGGATCTCATCTTTGTTGTTGAAAATTATTCTCTAAATTAGAACTTTATTGTCATAAAATTTTATTTAATGAAATAATATTACACTCTAAATTCTATTATAAATATGAAATTTTTTAATTTAATGTGTCTTTTAAAACAATGTTAGAATAAAATTTCATAGTAAACTTAGTATTTTTTACCTGACTTAGAGTATTCATATTCTTATGAGACTTATTCTTATTTTTCTTTTTCATCCTTAATTTTTATATAAGGAAATATTCACAATATTTTTAAGATAATACCATATTCTATATTACTTCCATTATCTTCTCATAAATAATTTATAGAGTCTTCAACTTATTGAATGTAGTTTCACAGTGAGAGATGTCCATTGGTGACTCATGGGACATAAATTTATTCAGGATCTTCTCTATAATTGAATCAGTAATTCTTTCATTTGAATTTTTAAAATGAATATCTAAAATTATGTAAACCATTACCTCCTTTTTGAAGGCCTATACTAGTATAATAATTTCTTTTTTAAAACCATCATGGTTAGTTCCACTAAAAAATGGAGGCCACATCATTGAATCCATTAAGGAATAAATACAAAATAGGTTTCAATATTGAACACTAAGTTAGAATATTTTGTCTTTAAAAATAATTTTTTGTACCAGGTTAACCTAGTTCACCATGAGTGGGGTGGTGAATATTTGTGCACAAAATTTAAAAACTCTTCCTCTTCCTTTAGTCTCCTAGCTCATTCAAATCTTGTTCCATGTTAGCATGAACACGTTAAATATTATATTCTCCTTCACTAATAACACCAAATATTTAATACAAATATATAATTTAAATCATGCATATAATATGGGTACTTTAATTGGGTCACTAGAAAAGGATATTCTATGGATAACTCACCAAAGGAATGTTAATATACTAAGGAGTAGCACTGCTCTCTATATTTATTTCAAAATGTTTAGGAAAGATACAATACTAATTCAAGGGTCACTCCCTCTTCCTTCTTATGTGAACTACTTTGGTGAATGAAATATTCAGTTTGCGAACTTCTAGGTCTCTTAAATAGTATATATTCATGAAGTTATATTTCAAGAAATCATATTTTCTGGAAATAACTTTCATTATTATCTCTAAATAGGTTCATTATTAAGCTATGATTTTTATACTCTCCTTCTTCTATGTAAAACAAGATCAACTCCCCGATATGAGGTTTGAGTCTTTATATTCCTCATAATCATTATAGAAACAAAATCTACTTCTGTATATAGATAACTTCACACTAGAATTATAATTTTACAATCCTTCTTCAATAGCCAGATATAGCACTATATCCCCTTCCTCTTCCCCCAATCCTACTCACTTAAACTAATATAGATGTGTAACTATAATCCTATATGTATCTATTTCTTCCCTTTTTTAGGTTCATATATCAAAATATGATCTAAATATCTACTCAGTATGTTTTAATAGAGTTCATCATCTTCTACTTATTTTAGAAATACCATGGAAAATTTAACTAAGAATCTCTAACTTTTATACCTTACCATCATCAGTGTGGATCGTACCACGTTCATCTAAACTCCTTGTTCAAGCTAAGTGTACTATATGATTTTATTTTGGAAAATAAACCTATTAAATTTTAACATATTCTCTAAAAACTTCTCTATTTTTGGGTTTTAGGTTAGCAACCTTCTCTTAACTCGACAATATGATATCCTTATATGTTAATTCATGGGGTTGTTTTAAATATTGAGTTTGATCAAATTAATATATATTGAAACATTTTTTCATGATAACATCCACATAGTATTTCTTGAAGAAAAATTCCCTTCAAAATGGTATGTTTCACACACACCTTCTTATTTCCACTTCATCTTCAAAAACCCAATACTCAACACATCCTCCTCTATTGAATGGTTATTCTCCAAGAACTATTTCAACTATTCTCACATGAGTAATCCATAACTAAAAAACATATATAGTGATCCTTTCTATTTCTTATATGGATTTTTCAATCCCTATACAACTTCTGATATTGTGTGGTCTATATCATCTCAATATTTCACATCCACTAAAACTTCTACTATGTCATGGTCTATATCATCTCCTTATTTAAAATCCACAATGGATTTTCTTATGGTATGTCATTCATAATATTTTAATTTCACTATCTCTAAATATTTATAATTTTTTGGCTGATATATCAATCATATTTTATGATTTATATACTTGTACATATCAAAGCTTCGTAGTGGGGACCTTCTTTCCATGCTGTGACATATATTATTATCCTAAAAATAATAGAGGAAAAAACCTTATGTTTCAATGATAATAAATTTGTGTAAGTTTAAATATAAAACATTTATCTATGAACTTCAACACCATTTACTTATTTCACAACAAGTCTTCTCTAGTTATCCATACATATACAAGTAAGTTTCAACACTTAGTTATTATTCATAGTCATCTCTGTAATTACTCTTTCGTATAAGTATTGTTGACCATAACATATTCCAATAATTTTTCATATTCATCTGAAATTCCTAGATGGACATTATGAATTCTAGTGTGAACATTATATATATAAGTACATTTATATTTATTCACGGTAGATTAATGTTATGTATTATTTTAATAAATTTTATGTATGTGGTGAGGCATTCAAGCATTTTTCAAATTATTTTCTAATTCAAACATCCAAACCTCTAATTTTTTTTATTCAAACATTGAAACTCCCACTCATATTTCCTTATTACTTCCAGAATTCCAATTAATCAACAAATTTATAAACATATTTCCATTCAAACCATCTTCTTGTCTGTTACTTCATATAGATAGAGAAACTCATAATTATTGGTTCTTTCAGTATACAACCAATCCTTTTCACATCATCCAGGAACATAATTTATTTCCCTTAAAATAGATCATCCTCTCCCAATATAACTTCTGAATCCCCAATCAATTAAACCTATTATATAACTTCATGAACCTCCAATTATAACTCATGAATAACTTTTGAATAGAAAATTTCCATTTATTTTAATAGTAAAAAAATTAAGAACTATTGTCAGAAAATAAAACATACAAACTCTCATTTTCAACACCATTAATAGTTTTTAAATAATAAACCATTAAAAATGGAATAAATAATAAAAAATAAATGTAAACATCTAAACCAAGTATAACCAATCAAATAGAAACATGTGATACGTGATATGTAACAATAGAAGTGATGTAAAAATGTCAAGGAAAGAACAGTGGGGTCTACACATAACACATACATATTCTCAAAATGTACAAAAAACACCACATGAGAATCAATAGGTGACCTGAGGTCATCACCCAAGCATCTCCATCACCCAAATATGAAGAAGGTGGCCAAGGAACACCACTAAAGGAAAATGTTCCCTTAAATTTTATTATATAAGATAAAACTAAGTCTACATGAACATGATAGTGTTTATAATTTGTAATAAATTTCCCAATAGGATAACACCATGAATCAATATAATTAATTTTATATTCCAAATATTAAATTCTTTTTTTAAATAAAATTATAAAATACCTTTGTTACATTTATCATGAGGAAAACCAATCACTTTTTAATTTCTTTTCAAACCCATTTCAGTTTAAAATAATAAATTATATCATAAATTCCATAAATAAAAACACAAATGAATCATTTTCCATACATAAAAATGGAAATTAAAACATAAAGTAATTCACATCATAAAATAGAGCACAATATGTGATGACAACCTTTAGTATAAAAGGAAAAACTATAACCTTGATAATGTACATACACTTATAAGACTATGATGAGATAATAATATTAATAGGACCTAAATTATCCTCATTTTCCTTTCTAGTCACTAACCATCTTGATAGAGAATAATTTACACTATGAAAATCTAGCCAGATTGTAATCATAAACTATTTTTCAACGAATCATGGTTTACAACATAATTACCCAAGTCTCCCATATAAATTTTAACATAAATAAATTACATAATATAATCTTCAATATGAGAACATTAATGATTATAAAAATAAAACCAAGGACATATATATGCTTACAAATAGGTAAATAAAAGTCAATAATTATAATCACATCACTAAAAATTCCTTTAAAAGTCATAACATGATATAAATCATGAAAATTATTTTATAAAGTTTATACAAACTTGAAAATGAATTTTATAAATTAAATTATACCAGCATTGTCCATTGAAACATTTTTAAACTCGTTTTATATGTATAAAATAATGTTTTATAAATAAAAAAACTAAACACCATTGAAATCCTCATTGTTTAAATAATAAATGTTATGAAAATATTGGGAAATTTTAAAATTTATTTAATATCACTTTATATAGATACTAATTTGGTAAAAATGATACTTAAAAAACATACTAAGTAAAAAAGTTATAGAAATTATATAAAAACACCTACATCAATCCAACTGAATTTATGTGACTTCTTTAAATAATGGATGATCATGACATGAGAATTTTCATAAAATCCCTAGAAACCAAAATCTTTATGTTTTATACATACCCTATATATAGATCCATCCACTAGTACTTTATAGGAAATTATAAAGAACAAAATAAAGAGAAGAGGTAATGAGGTGAAGATAATAAAAGAGATAAAATGGTGTTTACCTTAAATAAACACCATGAAATAAATTTGGAGAATCAATTGAGTATGAGTAATAGTGAATGGAATCAACCATAGATATTCCTAGATAGGTCTTGAATGATTGAGGGAAAAATAAAATAACTTTAAAATAAAAATATAATGAAAAATATAAAAACTGAAAATTATCTATAGATGCACATTTTGGCTATAGGGTTAGGGAAATTTTTCACTAACTATGCAATAACCACTTGATTCGAAGTGAGTCCTCGGTATGGTATGGCAAGGTAATTACCTCTAGTCATGTGCCAATTATTAATCTTACACTATCCTCCCAAATTTAACATTTACAATTTCTAAACTCTAAAATTCCAAAAAAAATGAATAAGTAATAACAATAAATATATATACCTATTACATTTTGGGGACCACAAATAATGTTATCTTATTAATAATTATCTAAATATCTTTACTATAATTTTAATTCTCTTCTTCTTATTTCACTTCTTTTTACCCTTCTCCTACTTCAAGTACTTGAAAGATAATTTTTCATCAAAATTACACTTTTTTTTAAATTTATTCATTTTCTCATTTCAAAATAAATTAATATGTTGTGAAAATCATCCAATGGAAATGTATCAAGATAAAAGTTTTCAAGTTACAATTCCATTGCATCATAATTTTCTGACAAGATGCATTGCATATTTTTTGGATACTATAGGTCATAGTTAGTGAACTAAACCCAACTAAATTTCTATATTTTGTTACCAAAATACTAATAAATATCATATGTAATTAATAGTGTCCTTCTATATAACGTTAATTTCATAACGTTTATAGAGTATCTATCACATCGAAAGGTTAAAGCAGTTTCCCTCTATAATCAGAACCTTAAAATTATATTAAAATATTCTAAAACATATTTTCTATTATATAGATGAAATATATTTGATGAGACACATGAGATGGTTGGATATAAGTTGTTTGGGTCTTATAAAACATTAATACTTCTTATCAATAATTTCACACATGGAAATATATGAGAAGGGAGATTATGAGGAAAGACCTTCCAATAGTAATTCCATAATTTTATATGTTTCTTTTGATATTCCTATCTATGGATATATTTAATGGTCCTCATAATTGATATTATTATTAATGTATTTCATGAAGTTTTTACATTTATGTATTGAAATAAAACATTGATGGCGTAGGATCATAATGAAATAGGATACATTAGGTGTGTCATAAGTTACAGAACATTAATTAAACGATTCAATAAAAAAAATGACCTCTAAGATATTAAAGATGATATCTCTAACACTTTCATTAAAATAGAACTGTTAGATAAAATCCATGGACATTGTTTTTTATCAATGAGTTCATTTTAAGGAGTTAAATAAATATAAATTAAGCATATAGGTTGATTACATAAATCCTCAAAATAACCTGACAAGATATAGAGACAAAAGGATTATATTATACAATAAGAATTTGTATGAGATTTTTGTAATATATATATTAACTTACTTATATATTGGTTTATTAATATGTTACAAGATTCTAATCTTGGACTTTACATAGGCTCACCTAATTCCACTAAGAAATTAATTTAAAGGGTCACATTCTAAGTGTATCCAGAATCTCAATTAAATTCTATTGGAATAAAATATTAAGAATAAATATTATTATTGGATTGTGGGATAAAAAAATTTGGTTGAGTTGACCACATAAATTCAATATATTGTTACTTGAGTTTAGAATAGGTTTTAGTTGAATATTAAATAAATATAATTTGCAAGCTAGTGAATACAATATTTATTTATATCTTGTTAATTATTCCTAAGGTAATAAATATTTTTTAAAATACATATTTATTTTGTTGTGCTAAATTTAAAATAAATATTTATTTAAAATTTTAGTGAATATAATATTTATTTATTTATTTATTATATAATATAAAGGTATTTACTTATTTAAATAAATATTAATTATTCAAGATATGGTAAATGAAAAAATGACATGCATGAAGAGTTATGCACTCAATGGAATGATATATATTTTAAATAATCTTAATAATTATTAATTTATTTATTTAAGAAATTATATTTTGATAGTCGCAAGTTATCTCATTTCATAAAATATAATAATAGTATTATTATTATTATTTTACATGGGAAAAATATTAGAAATAATATTTAATGAAGGGTCATAGTGAAATTTTAAAATATTTAGCCTTAACTATATATTCCATTTTATATCATTTTATAGTATTTGATAAATTTTGTTCCCAACATTTAATTTAAACTTAATTTTATAAAGGCCAAGAGAACCACTCAATAGTGCCCTAAATAATGAGAAATAATCATCCACCTCCCTCTCAAGATAGAGAGAACAAGATAAAGAATTATTAAATATTGAGAGAATTTGTATTGTAATCAATTATGAATGACACAAATCACTTATTATGTACATGTTAGAAACCCTGATACCAATGGAGGAATTATATTCTTTTGGGAGAATGTTAATATATCACTAGATGAATTATTCTTTAGATTATTGACTAAAAAGATGTGATGATAAGAGAAAAAACCATATTGATCAAAAATAAGAAGAATTATCAAGATGAGGTGATTATTATTTTAAATTAATTATTAAAAATGTGTAAAATTATTATCTATATAAAGCATATAGGTCTAAATTATCATAATTATCATATTTTATCCATTGAAATTAAGGAAAAAAATTGTTGGTCATGGGCCTGATCACTTCTTCTGCTCCTTGAATCCTTCAAGTGGTATTATAGAAGACACATAAAATTTTATAATTATTTATTATTTTCTTTATCAATTTCTAGTTTTATTAGAATAAGTTCATTTCTATTTTTCTGTTATTTAATCCAGAAGTCAAGATAATGTATTTTTGTGTTTATATAACCAATAACTTGTTAAGAATATATGGAAAATTTATGAGGATCCCATCCGGAGGTGCTAAAGATTTTGGCTATAGGACATGGTTATACGATATGAAAACAAAATTTCATTTCATGTACACTTAGTCAAAAAAATAATCATATGACCTGATAATCATGGGTATTTACCATTAGTTATCACACATTTATGTGGGGATTACATAGTTTATACTTGGTGTATTCACCATGTAACCCCATACAATTTTTTCCCATGTAAATCATAGAATTTGTTTGGTTAAAGTATGTGCCATTTAATTACTACATGCCATGTATTGACTACCATCTAAGTGACATGACATCATATGAAGTACACATAATTCAATTAGTTTTAAATTTCATGTAACACATGATAGTCCATTAAATATACACGTTTAGTACCTGGTAATATAGAATGGATATCTAGTAATGGATTACATGATGTGTGGCTGGTTGTACACACCATGTAAATCAGGAAAACTCATGTAAGATACATGATAATATAGGTGCATCATGTGAGTCAAATACACATATTATTAAAATGAAAAACAAATTATATAGTGTGTGTCTGGGTGTACACATTATGTAATAGGTAATTCCACACTAGAGTATATGTCAAGTGATTTTCATTGCATCATGATGATATAAATTCTTTTAATTAAATATATGTGTTATTATATAAAATAAAATGCATTTATGGTCATCGTACACACCTTGAACTTCATAGGAATTTCTAGAGGTACAAACCACATAAATTTAAGGCATATCATGTTTTCATATAATCCATGCAGACTACAAGAATTGATCCATAGAAAATCAAGTTGTGTAATACCGTAACATGCTATATAGGCATACATGTCATGAAATTAAATAGTACATGACTAGGACCATTCACTTAATTATTCAAATGTTATGTTGAGTGATGGTACATGTGGTGTGAGTGTTAAACATCAGAAATGGTTTTAATCCTATGAATAAGTGCACACGTCGTACCACATCCAATACATTCCATGTACTTAATTAATTTAAAATTAAAATTAATTTTTTTTAATTTAGGTAAAATTACAAAGGATTTGAATCTGAGGGAATTTTTTGAATGATAATTAAGATAATTAATTAATTAATTAATAACATTATTAATTTATTAATTTTATAATTTTATCTTAATGAAAGAATGAATTGAAATGAATGAAAGAAATTATAATTCATAGTCATTGCATGTTATGAATTATCATGATCTTGACCAACCTCTGTATACACTAGGATTTTATTTAATTTAATTATTTATTTCATGGGTTTTGTGATAAATTTTTTACTAAATTAAATATAATGATATTTGAATCATATATTCAACCATTATTATGTATAGGCCTATTTGTTTTAGGATTCTTATATGTAACCTTTATCCCCATATAACCCTAACTTATGAGTGAGTAAACAATTATAAAGGAAGGATATCCTGGATAGAGGAGATGGTTAATGATAGGAATTTTGGTGAACCCAAAAAAGGAGACACATAGGTTAATGGTGAGATATTCTAACTCAATCTATGTTTCTTCTTAAGGAGTCACCCCAAGGATCAATGATGGATTATTTTTCTCTTGATAAACCAATCTATAGTTGAAATATATTGATAACATAAATTATTTATTTTATTTTTATTTATCAATTTCATGGTTATTTATTTAGTCGATGCATCTTTATTTGATGTTTAAGAAATCACATAAATTGAATAAATAACAAGCATGAAAGATGAAATAAAATAATGATATTATGTCTAAATTTTTTTTATCAAACATGGATAATTAACTATGTAAAAAATATATACTATTAATAAGAATGTTAAAGGATAATATAGAGAATATTTACACATAAGATAAAATATATCTTAAGAAAAATATTAATTTAGATTTTTTCCTCCATTACGTAAGTTAGAATGAAACCATAGTTTGGCATATTATATAGACCAAATTAGGTCACTTTCAATTATTATGGAGTTCTAACAAAATATTTGTACTGAATTAACCTAGTAATAATCGATGGTTATTTTCCTAAGTAAGACTTGGTTTAACTTGGTGGGAAATTTTTATGGAAATTTAAGCATATGATATCTATATTGGGGAGTCCACTCAATAGATTAAGAAAATATGAGTTAATGTGGCTAGAAAGACCACCTACCAAAATACCTTTGAGTTATTTTTTTTGAAAATTTATATATTATTTGAATGGGATTATAGATCCTTTACATAATAATTTCAAAACATGGGATATTTTGAATCCAATGGTAAGGGATATTAGGATTTAATAAAATAGTTAGATAATAATAAAATAAATTTATTATGACCCACTTGGTTATAAACATAAAATACTAAATTATAATTTTATTTATTATAGGAAAGGGTAATTTATTCATGAATGAAATTAACCATATGATCTATCATAGAGAAATATAATCTCTTGACTGGTGATAACTTCAAGGAGTGTTACATGCTCTTATTCATTATACAATGATAAGAGTGGAAGTTTTATATGTTGGATTCCCCTATTCCTGATTATACCTATAAGGAGGAAAGTGAGAAGGATCATTCCATCTTTTAAAAACATGTGGATGATACATTGGATGACCAATACATTATGTTATCATGCATGACTAGTAGGTTACAGAAGTTGCATGAAGGTATGGATACATACAACATGTTGTCTCATCTTTATGATCATTATTTTCAAGAAGAAAGAAAATATAGGTATAATATCTCCAAGTAACTATTTATGTGAATGATTAAAGAATGTGAAAAATCTAGACCTCATGTAGTCAAGATGGATATTATAACAAAAAAACCCGGGTCGACACAATCTATCACCAGAGTGGGGCGACCACGCGGCCTGAAGTGTGTTCTCAGTCACCATGGGATGGTGACAAGAAAAATCCATAACTAACTTTTTTTATAACGGTAAACCAACATGAATAATCCATGAAAAGGGATTGCCACACCAGCATCATCAGATTAAACAGAACAAGATAATTAGATACTATAAACAATGACATACATCATATTACAAACATTCTATAACTATAATATAAATATGGCATCTCATAACAAAACCAAAAACTCAAAAGAATCATAATAATGCTAAACATGGACCAAACATACTCACCCATGGATACAAAATCCTAAAATGAATCATAATGTGCCAACCTAGTGAGACTATATCTCCTCTATCAACCAATAGATAGCGGTAATCAAGAAGATCCACCCTAGTATATGGTGCCCTTTTCTTTACATGTGTCCTATAAAACTAAATCTATAAATTCCCAAATTTCTAATGAGGGTGTGAGGCATTAAGCCTAGTATGATAACACCATGAATATATTTAATTAATTTACCCATTCAACCCATTAAACTAGTTTTTTAATGTCCCGGATATTCTGTATAATTTTTTGTAATTATATGGAATTATTTCGAGACTGTGAAATCTGACGGAATGTGATTCCAAGGCTCGGAGTGCCCAGAATTATTTGTCGAATTTTGGTTAAGTTTTAATTAGCGTGCATAAGTAATTTTCCTGAAAAAGTGGAATAAATTTTAAATGATAACTTGGGTCAGAAATATAAGGGCACCATTACATTTAGAATGGTGGGTTTACCCTAGGCGCGACTTAATTTTGGTCGGTGTGGGTCTCCTGTGAGAAAACCCAAAAATGGAATAATCATAAATAAAATAATTAAATAAATTATTTTATTTTTAAAATGATTATAACTCACAAAGGGTAGCTTGGATTGAAAATATAAGACCACCTCTAAACTCGTGTGGGAATTCATTATTTAAGAAGATACTAACTTTGACCGGCGCATGCCACCAATGAAAGTTAGTTTTTGGCCATAAATAAAATAATTAAGTGAAAATTATTTTATTTTAAAATCCACGAATTTTAAACGGTAACTCGTATTGGAAATCCGAGAGTACTGTTGGGTTCTTTGGGGTGTTTCTCACTTGGCCAAAGCCTAACCTCGACCAGCATAGGTCAAGGGTAACTGTTAATAATATTCCGAACTTTTTTTCAGGTACATTCAGTAAACGTGCAAGTGGCGTTTTGTAACTTTTGAATTGGTGCTCGGAATTCAAATCTGAGGACACCGTTGAACTTGCAGTACCAACATTCATTGAAGGATACCTTCACTTTGACCATGGTAGGTCTAGAGAAAAAGTTAGTTTTTGCGACTTTTAAAAGAATAATAAAAACAACTTATTTTATTTTTATTTTCTTTCTTTTCCTCCAGCGGACAAGCGGCAACATGGGACCAATGAAATGTAAAGAAAATTAATGTTTTGACCTTTTTTTCTAAGTAACTACACCATTGGAGAATTAGGAAGGTTTTTAATTAATGGGCCTCCATTAATTCCACGAACGTTGCACACCCTCCCCTACTCCTATTTATGTGGAGTTTGGGGACAGGTGTCGGAATTGATTCTCCAAGCAACAAAGTGCTGAAAAAGTGCAGTGACGAAAAACCCTTGGAGGATAGAGAAGGTACCAACAGGAGGTGACAAACGAGGAACTGACACCTGGGCCCGGAACGAAAGAATCTTGTGGGAGCAACAAACGACGGTGTTCCCTTCAACGACTTCATCAACTTCCTTGTGCCATCTCCAACTGGAAAATAGAGGTAGAGATTGTTTTTTGATTTTTCTTTTCTCCATTCTTGACATTCATCTCAATTTAAGAATATTTATATTCTTCTTAATTCAAGAATAAATAAGCCACAATGGCTCGCGGATGGAGGCGGCCAAATATTTATTGGAGCTGGAAATACGGAGTTTTGCTGAGCGTGATATATAGACGTGAATCCCTCGATGAAAGGATCGCAAATAAGAGACAATTCAATTTTTTGGGCTTGGAACGAATCCACAATGGCTCGCATAAGGAAGCGGTAGCCGGCACCCGGCCAGCTGTGAGGAAGGAAGGGCAGCGCGCGTCCGCACCGCCAGATGATGAGAAGGTCACGGCTCGTTGGCCGCGGCGGAGTGAGGGGAGTGGCCAGTGCA
The DNA here is from genome assembly GCA_963277665.1 of Viscum album. Lineage (NCBI taxonomy): Eukaryota > Viridiplantae > Streptophyta > Magnoliopsida > Santalales > Viscaceae > Viscum > Viscum album. The sequence goes on along the minus strand of OY728128.1, from coordinate 836,020,873 downwards.
TTTTCAGTCGTGTGACAGTAGTGGTGGCGCATGTCCATGCCACCCAGCGGGTAGAGCGATGCGGCGTAAGGTCGCGGCGGTGAAGGAGGGCGGTCGGCCGAACCGGCCGCCGGTGATGGCGCGACGCGTGACCGTGTCGCGCAGAGAAGGCTTGCCGTCCGGCTAGTTGTGGGCCGCCCAGTTGGCTGGGTCTAATCCCGTGGCCCAGGTCCGACCTGGGGCTGGACACGGGTCGGGCCGGGTCAAGTTAGACCAGACCGGGACGGTCGGACTGGACCCGGACCAACTTCGACCCTTTTCACTCTTTCAGCCATATCTTGAGCTACAGGCGTCCGTTTGATGAACCTTCAGTGGCGTAGGAAACCTTGGAGAGATACAAACCTTTTTGTATACCCCAATTTAGTTTTATTGAAAGTTAGGGTATGAACAGGTTGGATCAAACATGAATCTAACCGGGACGCCGGGACTAAAAGGCCAATAACTTACAGACCGGGCATTCGATTAATGCACCTTCTATTATGCTGAGACCCCTATTACATGGCGGTCCTTTGGGAAACTTCTTCGTGGTACTTCGTGGAAGTTGTATTATCGACCTGTGGCTTGAGGAACGGATCCTCCCGGAATCAAGCGAGCTTAGTGTAGGAACCCTATTGCTGGCTGTAACATGATAAAGGGATCCTTCGTGGGTCTGTGCTCAAGGACCCCACATGTATCTACTCTAGGAATCTATGTGGGACTACTCTAGGATCATTTGTGGGTCTGATGATGTACTAGGATCATGTGTGGGTCTGCTATACTAAGATCCTGTGTGGGTCTGATGATGTACTAGGATCCTGTGTGGGTCTGTTGTACTAGGATCCAGTGTGGGTATGATGATTCACTAGGATCCTATGTGGGATTGTTGTAGTAGGATCATATGTGGGTATGATGATGTACTAGGATCATGTGTGGGTCTGATGTACTAGGATCCTCTGTGGTTCTGATGATGTACTTGGATCCTGTGTGGGTCTGCTGTACTAGGATCATGTGTGGGTCTGATGATGTACTAGGATCCTGTGTGGGTCTGATGATTTATGATCCTACGTGGGTCTGCCTCTTAACATAGTAAGATGATTCAGTGATTACATCTAATCATCTCTAATACTGTACCAAATTTATACCTGGTGTGAGTTTTTTCCTTACCATCATGGAGATACCTTTGTGGTATTCTTCTCTTTGGCGTACCTGTGTGGTGCTTTCCTTCATGGTGATAACTTGGTGGTATTATTCTGTGTGGAGTACCTGTGTGGTACTTTACTTCTTGGTGATACCTTTGTGGTATTCTTCTGTGTGGTGTACCTATGTGGTATTTACCTTCGTGGTAATACCTTTGTGTTATTCTTCTGTGGGGAGTACTTGTGTGGTACTTTCCTTCGTGGTGATACCTTGGTGGTATTATTTTGTGTGGAGAACCTATGTGGTAATTTCCTTCGTGGTGATACCTTTGTGGTATTATTCTATGTGGTGTTACCTTTGTGGTACTTACCTTTGTGGTGTTACCTTCGTGGTATTATTTCCTTCGTGGAACAGTTGATCTTTGAGCTAATGAGTTGGGTCTTGTGTTTCCTCATGAATGATATGGGTTTACTTGATAACTTAGGTATATGTATGGGAATATACCTAAGTAGGGTTGAAAGTTGTTTTCATGCTTTTTGGTTTATCCTTTGCGGATTTTTTGATACCTTTGAGGGTCTCAGGATCCCTACTGAGTATCGTTATACTCACCCCTGCACGGGATACGCCTGCACCTTATTGTGTTTGGTGCAGACTACGAACAACGCTGACTGAGGACGAGAGTACCGTGACTAGAGGTATCTCGGAGGTGGACCTTAGATGAGGCATACCGCAGAGATGACCATTCAAGAGTTGTACCTACTCTTCAGGTATGATCCTTGGCGGGTGTTCACAGGAGCTATTTCAGTTTACTTGTACTTTCCAGTTTTCTTATACTCTCCAGTTGAGCTTGTATTCTGGCCCCTTTTACTTATTATACACACTATTTTTACTATTCATTTTACTTGTTTTTGTATCTTTATGTGTGATTGTTCGTGTGTGTTTACAGGATATAAAGACAATGAAAACCTAGTTTTTTGGGAATACGCCTTTCGGTGCTAGTCGCCAGCCCCAGGCCTATGGAAGGCGGGCTTGGGGTAGTCACGGCACGAGCCCCGGGGGATGGGTCGTGACAAGGTTTAAAATACTTTAAAAACTAAAACACATTGAAAACATGCCATTATCAAATAAAACATTTAAATCCCTTTGGTTTTCCATTCCAAAAAAAATCCATTTTCCAAAGAAATTTACAAACATGGATCATAGAGATAAAAAAACCACAAGGAATGGAATACTCAATATAATAAACAATTCATAACCAAAGGTGATAATAACATCAATGACATGTAACCACATCAATGAAAAATGGGCATAATATATCTCATCACATCAAATGGAACTAATAAAATGAATAGAGAATATAAATCAATCTAACATGAGTAATATGAACCTAGGGATCTAACCATTAGTCCTATAATGAGTGAGTAAACAAGTATTCTAGCTAACTAATAAAATATAAGCTCTCACCTCTCCTAGGTCCAACTCCAAGTGATCTCATGGTCCCTCAGTAACCAACATGAAAAATCTCATGGTCTTCCTATACAATGGAACTCATGGTCCCTTGGAAACAAAAATGGAACCTCACAAGGTATTCTAAATGATATATCACATGGATTATTTAAAAAACCAAAATGGATGATCACATAGTCTTCCCTATGAAGTCTCTAATGATAGTTTGAACAAATCCCTCACTCACACCCTGAATATCACATGAGCTAATCTATGCCAACATGATCACAAACAAATTCTCATATCAAATAAAATATATCACAAGAAATTTCAAAAATAAACATTACTATTTTATCAAAACACTTTTCTTGAGTTATAAACCATTTATAAAGATAATTTATAAATCCTTTTTAAACCATAAAACCTCTTTGACCATTTTAACAAACACTTGTTGTGAAAACAAGACACGCCGATTTGGAAAACCAGCTTTAAACAATAAAATTTCCAAAACAATATTGGTAGCATATAAAACATGGAAAACACATCAAGAATAAATCATTTCAGTGGAAATTTAAACAACACAGAAAAATGAGTTTACAAATTTAAATCCTTAAATAGAGGCACCTATCTTAGATTAGTCCAAAAATTTTCTCCTTCTGTAATACCCACCCAAAATAGGTAGAAGAAGGCCCCACACACCTATGACATGGGAAAAAACCAAAACCCCCATCACACATTCTAGATTCATCCAACACCCCCACTAGGGTAACATATATCTATGAAAAATGGAAAAACAAGAAAGAATAGGGGAAGGGGGAAGAAACTAAGAAGAAAATAATTTATATCAAAACAAAAACTAAGATAAAACCACTAAGGAAGATGGTAAGAAGATCCAAGCCACGGTAGAGGATATTCATGTGATGGGAGGAGAAAAATTGAGACCAAAGAGTTACAAAATTGACAAGGGAAAAGGTAAAATCACACTTTTAAAGTGATATGGATAGGCCACATAGTTTGGCCGCATGGTTAGTAAAACAATGCACTAATTGTGAAGGTACCACTATACATCAAGAAATTGTCTACATGGTCACATATGGATATTTCATGGTTTGGAAATACATGCTCAAATAGTGAAAACCCCCATTGTCACCCACTATATCCCCCTCACATGATTAGTAACATGGTTGTAAAAAACTATGTTCCCTATTCTGTGATCACCAAAGAATCCATTTTTGACCCCCAATACCTAGTAACCACAATAATGAACTCAATGAGAAATAATACTCAAAATTAAATGTTTGGTTACCCAAAGGGTGTCACAAACTCACCACTATTCCACTTTCTACCCCCTGAAAGTCCTCAGGCTTCACTAGAATAAAATAGGTGAGTCCATAACTCCCTCACCCAACCCTCCTAATCCCATATCTAATGGATAACACCTCCTCACTACCATAGCACATGAACTAACAGGATCAATTTACCATGGAGTACCTCATTCTATGATCCACAATATAAATAGGCTACTCCACCACGGTGGATTCATTCTCTAACACCAAAGTTTTCCACTCCAACACATGATATGGGTCTAGATAGTATTTATTTAGCTGGGAAACATGAAATAAATCATGAATCAAAGACATTTGTGGTGGTATCACTAACCGATAGGATACCCTCCCTAGACACTCCACAACATTGAATGGCCCAACATAACATGGCACCAATTTCCCATGATTTTCTAAATAGTGATGTCCCAGAAGAATGGATACCTAAATAAACACATGATCACCAACATAAAACTCTAACATAGAATAAAAAATGGTTGGAATATGACTTATAGAGAATTTGAGCCATCGCTAACCTTTTCTCAATCAGCTGAACTGTCTATATCGTCTCTTGGATAAGGCTCAGTCCAACCAAGAAATGTTCTCCCACCACATCCCAACATAAAGGGGACTAGCACGGCTTCCCATAAAACCCATCAAATTAGGTTATCTGGATTGTGTCTTGAAAACTTTTATTATAAGAAAATTGGGTCAACAATATGTGTTTATACCACAAACTATTGAAATCAAGCGCACATGCCCAAGAAATATCCTCAAGAGTTTGGATGGTCTACTCAGACTAACCATATTTCTACAGATGATACATAGTACTCAACTTTAGTTAGATTCCCAAAGAATCTTGGAGACCCTTCCAAAAGTGAGAAGCAAAACGAGTATCCCAGTATGAAAATATCTTTTAGGTAGCTCTATGAAGATAAATAGTCTCTCAAATAAATAGTCATTTGAGGTCCTCTTCCTTCATCAACTCCCTATGGGGAAAAAGTGTGCTGATTTTGTTAGAAGATCACTAATAAACCATATGGAATCTTTCCCACTCTCTGCATGATGTAGCTCAATCACAAAAACCAAACAGATCTCATACCACTTCCACACTAGCATGGGAAGTGTCTAAAACAACTTGATTGGAATTTGATTCTCATTTTGATCCTCTAAAAGGTCCAATTCCTGGAAACAAAATTACACAACTACATGTCTCATCCCATACCATGAATACCGGCCTCTCAAGTTATGAAATGTCTTCGTTTCACTATGGTGAATGACCCAACAAGAGTGATGCACGTTATGCATCACCTCCTTCCTCAGGCTTAAAGGAACAAAAAGGAACTTCTTAATGAAAGGATAACCATCAAGAGACTGAGACCAATCACATGAGGTCTCTCCACCATTTAAGGAATGGCTAAACTAATACCACTCAGGGTTAGATACCTGATCACACCTGACTCAATCGATAAGAGAGGGTTTAACCTGCACACTATCCAAGAACAACATCCTTATATCATCGTTCATGTCTAGCCTCAAATGAGTAAAAAAATCATCATAACCCACAAATCTACTGATTTCTAAACGGCAAGGACTAGAAGCTTCACTACTACAAAACTCACATGTTGCATCATTGGCATTTGTCTACACCAGAAAAATTCACTGATAAAGTTCATCTTTATCACTGCTAAAATATGTGTTTATAAAGGCATCCCTCTATCAGTGCTAAAAAAATCACTGATACAGGTCACCCTTTATCAACGCTTTTTTTAGCACTGATAAAAGGTACATTTATCAGTGCTTTATTTTAGTGCTGATAAAGCAAACCTTTATCAGCGGTTTATTTTTAGCACTAATAAAAGGTTACCTTTATCAGTGTGTTTTTAGTGCTAATAAAAGTTTCACTTTATCAGAAATTTTTTAGCACTAATAAAGGCCCATAAAAAATGAAAAATTAAACAAATAAAAATAAATTGAGTAAATCAATAAAAATATGAAACATTTTATTAATTAAATAATTATTGATAAAAATGAATAAATTTAATATACATATATATAGATTATAAATATTAATAAATAGTATTTAATAAATATAGATATATAAAATGAATAAATATAATATATATAAAATGTTAATTAAACACATATTAATGTCTTATTCATTTTTAATTTAGTTTGATTTTTCAATTTAACCTATATCAAACGTCATGTGTTTCATTTATTTCACATACATACATACATACATACATACATACATACATACATAAATACATACATACATACATATATATATATATATATTAATGCATTTTTATACACAAACTCACACACAAATATATTTACGCAATATATAGAAACACATACACCTAATATTTAGGTAATTTATTCAAATTTTAGTATATTTTAAAATTTCATTATAACATAATACTTTTAAAATATATTATATTTCTAATCAGACAATTTTATTTTTATTTTTTTTAATATTATAGTTAGAGTATTCATTTTTACTATTTTTAATTTTTTATTTTATTTTTGAATTTGATCATTTTCTATTATTTATTTATATATATTTATTTACTATGTTTTAGTATTTTTAATATGTATTCATCCACTTAAATATATATCCCTATTTTTTTAATAAGTTGTTTTTAATTAATAAAACTTATCCATTTTTTTACTATTTTTAAAGTGTACTCATTTTGAATTATTCAATTTCACTCATTTTCAAAATGTATGTATTTAAGATAATATATCAATTAATAATGTTAAAAAAATATTTGAAAAAAAATATTTATAAATAAATATATCTATAAATGAATATTTACTATATTTATAATTATTATAAATAAATAATTATTTTTTAATAAGTATTTATATAATTATAAATAAATAATTATATATATTTAAATAATTGTAAAATTATAATAATTTTATTTAAATAATTATAAAATTATAATAAAGTTATTTTAATAATTATCAAATTATAATAAAATTATTTAAATAATTATAATATAATAATAAAACTATTTAAATAATTATAATTATATAACTTTTATCATCACTAAAAAGATGTTGTTAAAATATTATTTATCAGTGCTAAAACATTATCACTGATAAATATTCCCTTTATCAGTGCATACTTAGCGTTGATAAATCTTAATATTTTTCATCACTAAAAAAGTGATTATAAATATTCATTTTATCTGCGTATATAAATTTAATGCTGATAAAAGGGATCTTTGTCAGCTCTTTTTTGAAAGCATTGCTAAAAGTTTCCCCGGTCTATTTAAAAAACCCTAACCATGACTCATTCACTCACAATTATCAAGCTCTCACAGAACTCCTATACTTTCGGTGTGACTCCTCTAAGTTCCCTCAGATTAATAAAGGCTAGAATTCAATGTATGTTATTTTCTACTCTTCTTATATCATTGTTTGATGTTTTGTGTTTTGGGTTTTGGGTTTTTGTATTGTTCTTAAACCTGAAAAACTCTATATCTCTTCTCATCGCTACTGAAATACAATGAGTGTGGTTCTATTTCATCATTTTTCTCCTTTCATATGTATTTTAGTGTCCATCCCATTTGTCCTTAGATACATGCAAAGATGGTTTCCTCTTCGTGACATTAACAAGGAGACCTCTTATCCCTCCTTGGTTTAATCTTAATTTGAATAATATAGGGCTCTAAGACATAGGTAGTTTATCTAATTTAATTCAAATTATATACTAGATTATAGATTCTAAAGGATTAATTATGAGGGTTTTTAATGATTAGGGGATACCAAGTTGTGGCCCTCATTTATGTTGATGAACATATAGGGACCCAGGTAAGTGTAAAAAACATTAAAACATGTTTTGTTGATAATGGTTATTCATGTAAATTTTTAAACCTTGAAATCAATTATTTATATTTATGATTGTGATGAATAATTTTTTATGGAATTGAAAAAAATATTGAATTAATCAATTACGTTCCAAAAATTATTTTAGTGATGCATGTTGTGAGAGTTTTTTTAATTAATTCAATATTATAATTAAACATTAACCATGTATTACAAATATTTATGGGGAATTTCTTTGGTGAGAAAAGTATGCTTAAAAATATTTTTAAAAATTTCCTAGATTGGATAGAGTTGAGATATCATTGGGTAAATGGACTTAGAAATACACAACAACATATAAATAGTGTATTTCCTAAAATTAAATGAGTTATCCCTAGTTGGATAGTTGATAAATAAAGATATGAGATTTGATTTATTAATAGATTTACTAATCAAAATAGAGATATAATTAATTCATAGGATAAAAAAATAATTTGAAAAATCATCTAACATGGTGTATAACCGTAGAGAGAACAAAAATTGATTAAAATATAATTTTTATGGTTTTGATCTTTATTTCCTCTAATTCCTGAAGTTTGTTATCCATTTCCAAAATGCATAAAATAGAAATATTTTATTTGCTGATATCCTTGAATCATAAATGAGAATTTAAGCTTATATATACATTTATCAGAAGCTACAACATATGACCACTGTAGATTTTAGTGGGGAATTAAATATATTATAATGTATGAATGAATTTGACTACTTATACTAAATGGTTTCTCATTAATTATAAAACATAAGAAGCATCATATATGGATTGAAACATCTATTTAAACAATCAATTAAAGAAGAACACAGACGTGATGAAATTATCTATTTCCATGAGATAGAGGTCATTGATCAAGGTACTCTTCATTAAATGTAGAGTCCATGTAAAGGGTTACAATACCCCTTTTTTATTTAACCCTTTTTTACATTTTATAACCAAACCTCTCTTCTTCTATGATCACTGTTTATCACCTGGTTAAGGCACTAGCACTCCTTCAGTGATCATGGGTCCTCAAGAATATTTTTTTGATTGAACACTATTATAATCTCCTAAAAGGATATAATACTTTGTTGTGAGGTTACCTCTCTCCAATATTATAATTCACAATTGATATTATCATTACTAGTCACTAAGAAGGACATTCCAAGAGGTAATTGTATATCTACTTCAAGTTATGTGGTATAATTTTAAATGATGGGAAGTATCTATGGTTCCTCTAATATTTTATTGTAATATATCATAATAATAAATCTATAATCGCATTGAATTGATTAATTTAATTTATAAGAGTAAAAAAATTATAGATCAATACTGAGCATGAGTTAAAAAATTCACCCTTTAAAGGGATGTATGTTATTTTTTGGATCTTATGGTGGATTAAAAAATATCCAAAATTGTAAGGTGAGGAATACTTGAGTAGATATAAGTGATGTCTAATGTAGGTGGTGTGAGATTTAGTTATTCAAGACCCTTAGAGTGGAGGTATTCTAATTCCTCTTCAATTGAGGATAATTTTTAAGTGATTCCATTAGTTTAGGTTCCTAGGACACTTTAATCCTTAGAATCTTGATCGTCTTCCATCTCTTAATGATGTATTGGACTCCCTCGTTTGTAACGTCCTGGGCCTGATAAGCCACCCAAACAGTGCTAAACGGGTCGGGTGTTACTACCTTAGGCGCACCTCCCCGAATGCCAAAGGTTCCCGACTAGCTGCGAGGGTGTAAAAGGTATAGTGTGGAGGCTACACCCTCGGAGGAAAATAACGGTACTGGTCCAAGCATAATAAATAAAAAATTCAATGGAAATAGATGACTTAGTGACTCGAACTAGACCCGCAGAGCAGAATCACATTCAATATCACTAAACAACAAAAGCAATGTAAATAAAATTGTAGCATAAAATAAATAGACCAACATGATAAAAACCACTTACAAATACTAATGAACAAATAGGGCAAACATATCAATATAACAAGGGTGCCAATGGCTAACCAATAGTATCTACAAAATAAGTAAGCATGCTGATATAGGAAATTGAAACTAAACAAAGTAAACACCTGCAAGGTATGACCTCAAGGTCCATACAAGTCTCCATGTCAAATAGTACAATGATCCATCTCATGATCTTGATACTTTACCAACACGTAAATCCATAAAGTCTACACATGTCCTGAAGGGCCCCTGTAGGGTGTGAGATGAGTCTCAATAGGATACCACCCAGATGGTGCATACCTAGTATAAGTGTTTGAGCAGGCATGAATCTCTATGTAAAGTAAGTAGTATAATGAAATAAATAAACACAACATCCACTGGTGCTTAGCAGCCACCATGGATAGTCAGCTGCTTTGGCCAACTCTAGAATCTCTATCATAAAACCCGGAACCATGTGCCTCCTAACACCTCATGTCTCAAGTACCAACATCCCGAAGGAATTCCCAAATCAAATTAACTCTAAGGAATAGTGATTCCTATCCTCAAATAAGTAACTAGAGAGACAACAATGGCTTCCCTCAAATAAAGTAACCGAAGGGACATCGATGTTACCCTCAAATAAATAACCAGAGGGATAGAAATGTCTGCCCTCAAACCACAGCGATCCTCTACCCCCAATTTTATAGCCTCAACACTACCCTCTGAAGGCTCCTCTCCTTCCACATGGATTCCTATGGAAATCACCCCCAAACCAATAGTACCTAATCCAAAACTAACAGTGGCCCCTACCCACACGATTGGTCAGACGACCTCATCACGGAGTCTCTCTATGTGCAAACTACTCAAAGTTCCGAGTGAGTAGTAATCACCAAAATAAGTTCACAAGATAAAATATCTCTAACACCTCAGGCCCCTGTGACCATGTCTCTCAAGTCCAATGGTCTCGCCATCCAATTAACTCGGGCCATGCCCAACCTAACAATCACACTGCCTCAATCCAACATCTATGATGCCCAATCACTTGGTCGGAACCACCCAATGTAACCTAGGCCAAGACCAACCTGGAATCATCATCACTCAACAATACCTAGTCCATGCCCAGTACGACCCGAACGTTCCATCATATGAAATATCACACATCACATATATATAATCAAAATAAACACCTTAAGTAGGTGAAACTAACTAAATAGTTGAATTGCACTAGCTATGTGGTGTCCCCTTCCAGCACCAAGGTATTGGAAGCCTCTAATAATTCATATCATCACTTAACAAATTAAACTCACTAGTTTAATCAAAACTATTCATTTTAACACATTTTGGCATACTTAGCCAAAATTCCACAATTGATCAATATCCCCTCACTCGGCCCCTTTAATGAAAAACAACTAAAAGGAATACCCAAAGGCATCCCATAGGTCTAACAATCAATTCAATATTCTATAGCAGAAAAAATGGGTCCTACTCAAAAATACCCAAAGATGAACCAACGGTCATGCCGCCCAAGTGACCATGAAAACAAAAAAAGAGGTATACACCACCGATCTAGTACTAGTACGATGAACCTCCTTTGGTATCAACCTCCAATTAGGCTTTAACGCGTTAGATCTATAAAAGAATCAAAACTGCTCAAACCCCTATAACTCGTTTTAGATTAACAATCAAGATGAATGTCTCAAGAAGAATCAATGCCTTATTGAGGGGGTTCTAATAGATCAAAAGGTGTTTGAATCCGACTTCAGATGAAGGAACGGGATCAATTTGAAGTCCCAGACACCTTTTCCTCGAGGCTTCTACCAAGAACCTGAGAAATGAGGCTACTACCCATTTTAAGTGAGTAAAATAAAATACATGGTGTGTACCTAGGACTACATGTCATGTAGGTTCATTTACTGTTCATATGGCCACCACTTTTTTGCATACATAATTTCCAGAACCTGCTGACTTGCTTAAATGGCGTGTACTAGGAAGTACACAATGTGTACTTGGTTTTTCTTCTCTTCCTCGTCGACTTACCTAGACACCATGTATATCCCCCATACACAGCTAGACTACATAGTGTGTACAAGGAGTACATGGTGTGTACTTGGTTAAAAAATTCTACCCATCCAACACAACCACACGCCTTGTATGGAAACCACACACGGACAAGGGTACACAGTGTGTACTTAGAAGTACCCGGCATATATCTTTAAATTTTCCAAAACTGCCCATTTTTTCCAGTTTTCTCCAAATAGCTCAAAATTTACAATAAAAAGTAACCCATAACTCAAAGGAATAACTGGGTTCTTACAAACTTCCCCCATTAAATGAATTTGTCCCCAAATTTCCCTTCCAAGGGTGGAAAAAAAACATTTCGGGACAACAGCAGTCCAAAACTCAATTCAAGAAAAAGTTCATTAACCTGTTTCTGGACTCATGGTCTTCTCGTGATACATCATCACCCATACACCACATTAGGTTCTCTTCTGTTTCTTCCAACACCCAAACATATCTGCACCACATCGGTGTCTACCTCAATGAGGTCATGCATCCCATGGATGCTCAAAACAGAACTCGATGCCATGCACCTCAAGTAACCCGCATCCTTGATGCTCTGATGCCCATGACACCTAAAGAAACCTTCATCCCATGGATTCCCTGATTCCCACAGCCCCTTAAGTAACCCACATCTAATGATGCTCCTGATTCCAATCACCTCATACAAATATATATATATATATATATCATGGACTCAATATGGTTCCAATCCCACTGAACAACATCGGTTTAGTACACATATATTTTGTGCACCTCGTGCACATAAAGCGGACATGCCCCCAACAGGCCATGCCAAAACATGTAAAAACAAAACAGATCATGGCCACACCCTCAGGGTACCTCTAACTATGGTCGGATCACCAGCCTTCTCATCCCCTGGAAGCTCTGTGGCATGCACCTAACCTAACACACAGGTGCCTAAAGCATAACCTTCCTATGGTGTTTCACCAGTCACCGGCCACTGACCCCTAAGTTGGGTCCCACTATCTCTGTCATGTCCTCCATGTGTATCTAAAACTCGACTACCCTCTCGTGGTACTAAACCTAAACCAAATCCAGATTCCATCATCTGTCCTAGTCCTTACATGTAGTCTGTCTGAGAAGGCTGCATGTAGAACCTCTCCATATGCTTGATCTGTCCACATGCCTGGCACTCCTTTGGAGGCCTATCGCATTGATTTCAAACATTCCCTGGTAGTCCACACTGAAATAAAACCATTGAATAACTACTACGAGGTGGTCTGGCTGAGTCCTTGTCTTGACTGCCCTGCTGTAACTCATCTCGTCCTCACTTCCTACTATATGAATCATCACCTAAAGCCATCATCCAGCCAAAGTGAGACCTCTATTTCACATTTCCCTATCCTATGAGCACTCGTTTCACAACCTTTGAGAATGAACCAAACCTGTATAAGTTTACTTGGATCTAAATGGCATGTCATAATCCATCCTCTAAGCGACTCACCCTTTTCGAGTCATCGCTTACCTTACTAGGTGCAAAGCGAGATAGCTTAGTGAAGGTAGCTGCATAGTCCATTATGGACATGTCTCCATGATGAAGGATTAAGAACTCTCGAGCTCTCTCAGCCCTCAATTTCTCTGGGTAAAAGTTCTCTAATAACCTGTCCTCAAATTCCTTCCATCCTAGTCCTTCATGTCTGTAAGTATGAACCCACACATCACACCAACTCTTCACCGGTCCTCTCAGTATGTACGTCACTTGCTTGACACTCCGCCCAGGAGTCATATCGAGCTGCTCAAATATCACCTACATGATCTCTATTTAGTTCTCAACTACCTATGGACCACCCTCACCCTGAAAAAGTGGTGGGTTTTGTGAATGAAACTCCCACATCAGATATGCCATAGAGGGCTCGGTACCCTGCATGCCTCTATCGATCCCCTGCAAAACATGTATCGGGATAGAATGGAGCAGCTCGTCGAGCCATGGCCCAAATGCTACCAAACCCAGCATCTCCTCTATCTTTACTGGATCCTGAACTCGATCTTGTACCTAATCCTATACCTATGGATCATGCTCTGCCTATCCCTCAGGATTCTGAACCTGATCGTTCTCCTACGGCACTGTACTATCACCCGCCTGATGCTCCATCGAGTAATCTAGGAGGAACCCACTAAATACCATAAATGGTCAGACAACACGAATACATAACAATATATATATAACGTAGATAAGGAAATTAGTAAAAGGAATTACATAACTACTACCCTTAATCTTCCCTACCACAACCATGCCCACGACATCCCGACCTCATGGCCTCCTTACCCGCCCTCAACATAGGCAAGTATCAAAAGTACATCGGGCCATGCCCATCCCAAAAACCTCTGTTTCCTCAAACTGATCACCGAGTTGCACAATCCTTACAGTCAAACTACCTCAAACTGACATCCAGGACACCCAATGCTAGTGATCAATCATCACCTCAATCATAGTACTTGCCTAATATTATAAGATCCCAACCCAAATACCCTTCCACATGCAATTCCACAAATATATAAAACATGGAATAACACATTGCAATCAATAACCAATTCTATCAGGATTTTCTCCTTCACAATTCAAAAGACTCTACAGCATGTAAATTGATATTATTCGCATGGTATTATCACTTCAAAACGCATACGTGCAGTTATGAAATTGAAATACACTAAAAATGCGCCTATCAAAAGCGAAGAAAACAAGACTTTCTATATTGGGCCAAGGTCCAATTCTTCCCTTCCCTCACTAGATCAAGGGTTAGATATCATAACCAATAACATCACAACTCAAGTGAGTCACCAAGGTGGAAACCATATAAACTATAATCTGAGAAAAAAAACTGTAATTCCCACCCAAGGAAACTCAATTTGTCCCTCATACATGGGGCTATAGGAACCCAAGCACATGCTAGAAACCCAGTTACAATTATAACCTATCTCTAGTCTACCATATTCCAAATAGTAAACCCGTAGAAATAAAAAGAGAATTCTTATTCTCATTAGTAGCCAACAAAACACTGCTACTAAACTCCTATCAAGAACTCCTATGATACCACTTTGTAACATCTCAAACCCGATAAGCCACCTAAATAGTTCTAAACGGGTTGGGTGTTATTACCTTAGGTGCACCTCCCCAAACTCCAAAGGCAACTAACTAGCAATGAGGGTGTAATAGGTATAGTGGGGAGGATATACCCTCTCGTAGTAAAATAATGGTACTAGTTTGAGTATAATAAATAAACATTAGGGTAAATATATGACATAGTAAACTCGAACCAGACCTGTAGAGAGGAAGCACATTCAATTTCACTAAGCAGCAGAAGCAATATAAATACAACTGCAACAAAAAATAAACAAACCAGCATGATAAAAACCATTTGCAACTACTACTGAAAAAGAAGGTCATACATATCAATATAAAAAGGGTGCCAATGGATAACCAATAGTAACTAAAAAACAATTAAGCATGCTGATATAGGAAATGGAAACTAAACAAAGTAAACTACTGCTAGCTACGACCTCAAGGTCCATACTAGTATCCATTTTCAAATGGTACTATGATCCAGCTCTTGAGATTGATCCTTTACCTACACCTAAATCCATAAAGTCTATATGCATCCCGAAGGCCCCGTGAAGGGCGTGAGATGAGTCTCGGTAGGATACCACCTAGATGGTGTGTACCTGGTATAAGTGTTTAAGGAGGCATGCATCTTTATGTAAAGTAAACATTACAATGCAATAAATAAACACAACATCCACTGGTTCTCAGCAACCACCATGGAGAGTCACCTACTTCAGCCAATACCAGAATCTCTATCATGTAACCTAGCACCATGTGCCTCCTAACACCTCGAGTATCAAGTACCGACGTCCTGAAGGCATGCCCAAACAAAAGTAACTCAGAGGAATACTGATGCATGTCCTCAAATAATAAACTAGAGGGATAGTGATGTCTTCCCTAAAATAAAGTAATCGGAGGGATAGTGATGTTTTCCCTCAAATACATAACTGGAGGGACAATGATGTCTTCCCTGAAACCACAGCGCGCCTCTACCCCCAACCTGATAGCCTCAACACTATCCCCTAAAGTCTCATCACCTTCCACGTGGCTTCCTACAAAAAACACCCCCAAACCAATAGTACTTAAACCGAAACTAACGGAGGCCTCTACCCACATGAGTGGTCAAAACCACCTCATCATGGGGTCTCTCTGTGTGCACACTACTCAAAGTTTCTGGTCTGCGGTAATCATCAAAATAAGTTCCCAAGGCACAACATCTCTAACACCTCGTCCCCCTACGACCATGTCCCTCAAATCCGATGGCCTCTCCATCCATGTAACTTGGGTCATGACAAACCTAATAGTCACACTACCACAAGACAACATCCATGACGCCCAATCCTGTGGTCAGAACCACCCAATGTAACCTGGGCCAATCCCAACCTGTGATCAACATTACTCAACAATACCCAGGACATGCCCAGAACAACCTGAAGGTTCTAGCATAGGCAATATCACACATCACATATATATAATCAAAATAAATACTTTAAAAAAGAAAACCCAACTAAACAGTTGAATTTCACTAGTTATGTGGTGTCACATACCACCAACAAGGTATTGGAAACCTCTAACAATTCATATCATCACTTAACAAATTCAACTCAGTAGTTTAATCAAAAAAATAATTTTAACGCATTTTGGAATACCCGTCCAAAATTCCCCAATTGAGCAACGGCCCCACATTTGGCCCTGCTCAAGAAAAATAAGTAAAAGGCATACCCAAAAGCATCACATGGGTCTAAAAATCAATTCAATATTCTATACAACATAAAACGAGTCCTGCTCAAAAATACCTAAAGATGCACCAAGGGCTGAACAACCCAAATGGCCAAAAAATAGAAAAAGAGGTATGCACCAGCTACCTCGAACTAGTATGATGAACCTTCTCTAGTATCAACATCCAATTCGGCAGAAAACTCGGTAGATCTACAAAAGAATCAAAAACACTCAAACCCCTATAACTCCTTTTAAAACATAAATCAAGACGAACGGGTGGAGAGGAATCAAGGCCTTACTGAGGGGGTTCAAATGGATCAAATGGTGCTTGTATACAACTCTGTATGAAGGACTGAGATCAATTTGAATTCGTGGTCACCTGTTCCTTGAGGGTTCTGTCTAGAACCTGAGAAACGAGGCTTCTGCCCGTTTTAACCGAGTAAAAGAAAATACATAGTGTGTACTTAAAGATATATGTCATGTAGGTTCTTTTACAGTTCATATAGAATCCACTTTTCTGCCAACTTACTTTCCAGAACCTACCAACTTGAGTACACATCATGTAGTACGAATTACACGGTGTGTACTTGGTTTTTCTTCTCTTCCTTGCTGGCTTACCCACACTCCATGTATATCCCTCACACACAGCTAGAATACATGGTATGTACAAGGAGTACATGGTGTGTACTTGGTTAAGAAATTATACCTGGACAACATGCCCACATTCCATGTATGGAAACCACACATATCCAAGGGTACACGGTGTGTACTTAGGAGTACACAACATGTATCCCTAAAATTTCCATAACTGCCCATTTTTTCCAGTTTTCTCAAAATATCTCAAAAATTAAAAATAAAAAGTAAATCCTACCTCAAAGGAAGAACCAAGTTCTTATATCATTCAAACTAGCCTTGTTCCCATTATTTTGGTTCCAAAGTTCAATGATGACATACCTCCCAAACAGTGATGGGAGGAAGACTAGTTTGAAAGAGGGAATGAGTATCCTCAAATCCATCATCAATAGATGGAAGGAAATTAAGCAACTAAGGATGGATTAAATAGAGGTATTGAA
This sequence comes from Viscum album, assembly GCA_963277665.1. NCBI lineage: Eukaryota > Viridiplantae > Streptophyta > Magnoliopsida > Santalales > Viscaceae > Viscum > Viscum album. The sequence continues at coordinate 836,003,249 of OY728128.1, read as the reverse complement.
AGTTACTTATACTATAGTATTGAATTATTATATCTTTTTTCAAGATAATAACAATTTTCATGCAAGATGCATGCAATTTTTGACTTTTATGCATGAAGTGTATTGCATTTTTGTTATTAAAGGCAAATTAAATATTTGACTAATCATGTAGAAAATATCCTCTAGACATGATGAAATTTCTAATACTAATAAAGAATAGATTGTTGATGATGAAACTGTGGAATTATTAAGGGAACAACATGTTGATGGAAAAAATGAAAAAAAAAACAAGAATGACGTAGAATCATAGTTTTGAATAAAATTATCAAGGCAAGAAGTCATGGTATAAAATTTTAGGCTGGTTAGAATCAACATGGCCAACCTATTGACTCTGAAAAGTAAAATTTCATTAGTTATAATGGCGTCACAATGAGGATGAATATGCTTATTAATATTGAGTCATGGCACCAAAACCAACATGTAACAAAGGAAATCCTTTGGATAGATATAATGGTAATGTTATAATATAATTTCTCTATTTTAATGAAAAAAATATATAACAAAACATTGATTTAGTTTTCATTTTTCCTTGTAGAATTCATTTATTTTAGAATATTTTCATAAGAAATTTTTCTTAATGGTCACTGGAAAATCTCATAGAGGCTTCTGGAGTCTTATGATAAAGTTACATCCTAGTGATGCTGAGGGGAAAATAAATCCCCACCCACCACTTAGTTATGCACACATTATAAATCAAGAAAAAATAACTTCTTTCTGAAATTTTCATAATGAGAAATCATTTTAGGTGCATTCTGGTTGATAATATATTATTTGACATTATTTATTTTATCAAACTAGATTCAAAAAATTTAATTTATGAAGAATCAAAAGAGTGCTGCAAATAAAGAACGTGCATCAAAGCCAGCGTACTCCCATTATAAAGGAAGGATGGGCTATGCTTCATTATAGAAAAAAATAGTCTATATTTTGAATCAACAAAAAAAATTTAATAATGTGATATGAAACAAAACATTTTCCTTTGTTTTTATACATATTGATGAATCAAAATTTGAAACCACTTCAATTCCATGTCATGTTCTATGAAAGGAGGCTTGTGTAAATAGGGATGGTTTATTAATTTATGAATGAACAAAAGTAATATGGGAATCATGAACAAGTATGAAATAATTGTAATTCATTTTGATTTATAAAAATATTACCTAAAAATAAATATGTTCATATTTTTTATGTGGTTTAGACACAAGAATCAGTAATAGTTGTACCAAAAGAAAAGTGACTTTTAGTAGCTTTGAAGTGGCATGAACAATATAGTCATGTTAGAGGATTAGGTTTTGGAGTCTCTACTAGAACATATTTCAATAAGATAAAACCACATGAAGATACATATAATGTAATGATACGAATTCTGACACAAATAGAATCAATTCAAGATATTATTTTTGCGGCCTGGTTTGGCAGACCAATGTATAAGAAAGGATAAAAGAGAATCAATAGTGGAGCAAAGATCTACACATGAACCAAATGATCCCACTTTCTTTGAGGCTAGTCATTACACCAACCACATACCTTGCCTGAGGTAATCATTTTTTTCATTACTCTTTCTCCTAAATGTGAATCAAACAACTTCTGATAACCTTATATTACTAATATTTTAAAGGGTACATTTGTATGTGATTTTTATCTTTCAACACCCACGTACCATCATGTTGCGATGGGTACAGTGTATAATATCCCGAGAGACCAGATACACAATCAACCCCTCAGAAAAAAAATCACATGAGAGTGGGGATTGAGGTATTTTATGGTATGACTATTGAGTTTCATGTTCCACTTCATTGTCTAGATATTACAATGGTCAAAGATATTATTGGATCTTTCATAACATGGTCTTATAATCTTATAAATATACATTAGGTGCTTATTGAACAGAATTTTTCATATGAAAAACTTTTAATAGTTGATGGTAAAAGTTTTGAAGTGAGGTATGATATTATAGAAGGATAAATCAGCGGATAAACGAAAGGTAAAATCAAGAAAATATAGTGAATCGACTACGAAAACAAAATGACCTTCCGAGAAAATTTTATCCCCACCAGTTCCAAAGTAATATTTATTATCATTACAACTTCATGCAAAGACCACATTTAAAGAAAAATCTACGTCTTACATTGAATATAAAAAAGAAATATATAGAGATTACTTGACAGACAGAATTGGTCTCGAGACTCTAAATGAGATTCTCATGCATAAATGGTTGGGGGTCTCAGTTGTGAATACATAAATAAGGTACATTTTCATTATATTTTTTTCCAAATAGTGAGATAAATATGTTTATTAAAGTTAATAACTATTCATGTTTTGTATAGGAGTTTATACTAAAACTATATAAAGGGAAGATCATGTGAAGCACAATTTGAATTCATTAATCCCTGTATCATTTATATTCCAGAAATTACTTTGAATAAGGAAGAAATTAGCAATAAAAAAGTTGAGTTACTCAAAGTGTTTAATAAAAAAGCATCAGGCGACAGAATCTTTCGGATCCCTACACTTCAAGGGTAAAACTCTACGATCTAATCAAATAAAATCTATTTTTAATTTTACCATTACTTAATTGTTTTTGGTTTTTTATGAAGCCTTGGATATTGATATAAGTCAACATAGACACCTCGAATATTTATTTTTTGGATCAAATACAAGCATTTCAAACCAACTAACCACACATGTTGTGTATTTTTAATATGTAATACACTACAATCAAAATTTTATAAATAAACTTATAATTATATGTTTAATTTGTGTTTCAGTGAGATTTTTTTTATGATAGGGTGGTCGCTAAATACATGCTAGATCATGGCATGAAGTTGGTGTCTAAAAATATAAAGCCTATGGATTAATAAAAATGGATGAAAATTAAGGTATATATAGAAATATTTAATTATCAAAACATTTCCAAACAATTTACTTATTTTCTCTAATGTTTCTCTAGTGTCTAAAACAATATAATGAAATCAATTGTGGATATTATGTTTGAAAATTTATGATATAAATCATAAATAATGAAAAGACTAGCATCCCCCAATGGGTAATTTCCAAAAGTAATTACAATTTCATTAAATATATTTCATAATCATTTGTTTGTCTATATTTTCTTAGTACTATCAAGATTTCCGAAAAAATAGTTACTCAAATAAAGAAATAAATTTATTAGGAGAAGAGTGGGAAGTGTAATTTTTTTCATAATGTGTGTCGATAACAAATTTATGTTATTACCTACTATTTTTTTGATCTAGTATGAGTTATGAACTTTAAAATATGTTTGGGGTGTGAGAAATTAGAGTCAGAATGCTTATATATTATTTCTTATCTCTTTATCAAGGAGAAGATTAATGGAGGAAATCAATTTTTTAGAAATGTTAACCTACAAACAATAAAATTGTTGAGAAATCATGGAGGTAGAGGTGGAGGCAAAGGAAGAGGCGAAGGCAGAGATAAAGGCAAAAGTAGAGTCGGAGTCAGAGACCGACGTGAAGGAGGTGGCAAAGACGAAGACCAAGGTGGAGACTGAGGTTGAGGAGGAAAAGAAGCGATGTCTTGAAAATAATAAAAATTTTGGTAAATGAAGAAGAATATGGATCATAACATGATTGTGTTTGAGAATAATTTTTTAAATGTGCACACAATAATTTTCACTTAAAATAATATCCATTGTACGTATTTCCAGTTTAAAATGACATTTTACTAAAAAGAATATGTGGAACACTCAGAACTAAGAAAATTAATTTGGGTTATATTGGTACTTTATGAAAATAATCCATACATCATTTTTGACATGCAGGGATCACCCTCACTTCAATATGATGTACGGTGTGACCAGTATGACACCAAATGTCCATTATCAGTTTAAAGTTTACAATTTAATACAAAAAAGTGTCACCCACTAAAAACCAAGAAAACTCTCTTGGATTGTCTTGATAATTTGGTACAATGATTTATAATTAATTTTTGATGTTTATGAATCATTCCCATTTCAAACCCACACATGATTATACCTATATGGCTCAAATTACGTGATTCCATTTTAAAATTTCATTTTAGTAAAAAAACACACATGGAATACTCAAAACCAAGGAAATGCATTCCAATTGTTTTGATACTTTAGTAAAATGATCCATGAGTCATTTGGGATGTGTATCATTCAACTTCACACCAATTATTTGTTCAAAATTGACATTAATTTTTGTGAAAAAAACAACTAACATACTCAAAAATAAGAAAATGCATTCAGATTGTTTTTTTAATTTAGTAAAATGATCCATACATAAATTTTTACATGTATGGATCACTCACACCTCAATATGATGCATGATGTGACTGGTATGACTCCAAGTTTTCATTATCAGTTTAAAATTGACATTTTAATATAAAAAATTTCATCCAATGAAAACCAAGAAAACATGATCATATTGTCTTGATAATTTGGGAAAATGATTAATAATTCATTTGTGACACGTATGAATCATTATCATTTCAAACCCTCACATGATGCCACCTGTATGGCTCAATGTTCATGTTTCCAGTTTAAAATAACATTTTAGTAAAAAAACATGTGGCATAATCAAAACCAAGTAAATGAATTATAATGGTTTTAATACTTTAGTAAAATGATACATGAGTTATTTGGGACATGTATCATTCATCCATGCCTAAATATGACACACAGTGCAACCGATATGAATCCATGTGCATCTTTTTTATTCAAAATTGACATTAATTTTAGGGAAAAAACAACTGACATAATAAAAATTGATAAAAGAAAGTTAATATTGTTTTATACTTTAGTAAAATTATCCATACATCATTTGTGATGTGTAGGTATCAGTCTCACCTCAATAGGACTCATGGTGTGACCAATACGACTCCAAGTGAATCTTTTTATTCAAAACTGACATTAATTTTAATCTAAAAAACTGACATACTCAAAACTGATAAAATGAATTCTGATTGTTTTGTTACTTCAGAAAAAACAATCCATAAGTAATATGTGATGTGTAAGAATCATTAACACCTCAAGTAGACTCATGGTGTGATCTGTATGACTCCAAGTGTGCCTTCTTATTCAAAATTCACATTAATTTTAGTAAAAAACAACTAACATACTCTATAATAGTGTTTTATTTTTCTTGTATTTGTGTTAAAAAATTTATTTCATTTAAATTAAGTATTTTAATCATATTTTGGTAATTTTATTTGCAGTTTATACTGATGCAGTGTGTTGTAGCAGCATATTACACTTGTTTCTGGTGCTGTAGTGTGCTACAGCATTACACTGTTGTTTTCACCTTTATAGGTGCTTATACAAGTTCTGATAAATTATAACTTTATCATCATATTAAAAAGTGATGATAAATAATACTTTTCTTAGCACTGATAAAATACCTCATTTATCAGTTTTTTTAAAAACTGTTGATAAACATATGATTTAAGAGTGATTTTATTTGCACTGATAAATATTCCCATTATCAGTACTTTTTTAGTGTTGATAAAAGCCATGAAATTTTAATTGTGATAACGTAGTCTGTGATTTTCTAGTTCTAGTAAAGGATAATTCTAGTTCTATTAAATACATTTTTTGTATTAGTTCTTCCAACTCAAATCATTAAAGAGAACATTTCTCATCATAGGTGTATATCAAATCATGAAATCAAAATTCTGACGGTATTCCACCCAGCAGCTATGTCTTAGGTTTAGACCCCTATTGGTGAAGATATAACTCAAGATATTATTATCTAAATAAATTGTAAAACATATCCTAAATAAATATTGTATCCACATATTTAATTCATTCATAACAGCCGCCAATTCCAAGTCATTGGTGGGATAATTCTACTCATGTGGGCATAGCTTCCTTATGTCATAGGACACCACATGTTTATTCTCCATCAAAACAAATCCAAACCCCACACTAAAAGAATAAAAATACACATTATAATACCTCCTAGGATTAAGAATAATAAAAACATGTGAATATGTCAAATGAGACTATAACTACTCAAAATCACTCTGGAACTTCTCATCAGACTCAAACTTTACCCCTTTTCTGGTTAAATTATTCAAGGGGAAGTTATCATGGAGAATTCTAAAATGAAAAATCTATAATACCCAGCCATGACCAGAAAAATATAGATTTCAAACACATTCTTGGGATATTCCTAATTAATGAGTACTCAAACTTTCTCTAGATCCACTAAAAACTCATGTCTTGGAAATCACGTGGCCTAAATAATTCACTTTGTAACGACCCAAAGTTTCATTAATGGAAATCCCTATTGATCTAGTTAAATGTCTCTTTATGTAAAACGTTTATATAAAATTTCAACTTCTTTGGTTTTATGTTAAGCATTGTGATCGTTACTTTTATAGTCGTTGAATAGTGATCACATGATTAGTATAAATATGGGGCTTTAACAAATCCAATTTACTCAGACAAAAGAAGCGATGGCCTCATCCAGTAGAATTGCTCCATACGAAGCCCATTTTTCAGAGCTCGGAAAAGAGGTGGAATCCTTGGGCTTCGCTCTTGACCAAGCCCAAGCTGAGCTTCATCATGTCAAGCTCGAACGAGACCGTCTATGGGAAAAGTGGAAGTTGATAGAGATTACCACTCGAAAGATGTTATCTGAGCCATCCCAAGAGTCGATCACCATCGCAAACCTTACCCTTAGGTCTTATGCGGCTGTTTTAAGGGGTTATGTAACAAATCGCTAGTAATATGTTCATGTATATTATTTTTTTTTTGTATATAATAATGAATATACCTTCTTGTCATTATTGATACATTGTAAATAGTTTTTAAATTACAAATAGTGTTTTTAGTTATTATTTAATTAGGAAATATATTTTATTAAATTAACGTATTTTTGAATTAAATAATATTATTAAAATATTATTATTATTAAATTAATTTTATTATATATAAATGATCATATAATTTTATGAATGCAATTATAATTTTTATTAAGGTTTGAAATCCATTTCTGTCAAAACCTATGAATTTTCGAAAAATGTCAGTTTTTATTTTAAAAGTGAAAATTAACATATTTAGAAAATTATTTAGATAAAATAAATGATATTTCTGGAATCAGGACGTTGAAATTATCCAGTGGTGAATTTTTCATAATTTTCTGAGACAGTCAATTTTTTGGGTAAAAATTAAATACCGTTTAAATATATAATGTGTTTTATGACATTATAATGACTCAATAGTGATGTAATAAAATACTATAAGCTTTATTTTAGGAAAATATATGTTTTACCATTAAAATAATGTGATTTTGGGTTTGTTTGACTTACTTTTTAAAGCATTAATGGACCCCTCAAGACTAATTAAACATCTTGTCTTTTTAAATTATTTTTCATGGGAGTGTGACTCACCTCCACATAAGTAACCCCATTATTTTAAGAATTTCGGACTTTGTCCTTATAAAATATTGTTTTCCTCTTCCCTTTTCCAAAAACCATGGGCAAAAACCATGAGCTGATTTGTGGTTTGGATTAGTTTAATGTAAGGGGTACCAAACCTAAATAATAAAGAACTCACTCACCTTTCCTATATAAACTCACCCAAGCTCCCACTTCCTCCTCACTCAAAGCCTTTGGAGTTAATCCAAACTCTGCCCCAATCTCTATATAATCCTCCTAAGGTTCCCCAATCTCCCAAGAAGCCTCTATCAAGCCTCTCTCAAGCCTCTGGAAGCACACTTCCAAGTAATGGTTTTTTTTCTTCCCTTCTCATTTTTTGTCCAATTTTTTTAAGTTGTTTTTCCCATTTAATTTCAATTATGAATGTTGGGGTATGGTTTCACACCTCCCTCATACTTCCCTATTTATGTTTTAATGATGGGAGACCCCTTTCTATCTCATTAAATTCCTCCCATGTACACCTGTTACTATGCCGAAATTCGGAAAGGAACTTCTCTCTCCTCATTTACATTCAAGCAATACTTTTGTATCATGAATCTAAATTCCATTAAAATTATTGGGACATGTATATATATGACCTCATTACTTTCCATTACATGTAAATATGATGAGGAACCCCTTTATCTCTCATCAACCGTTTTTATGAATTCTTATGTCACGCTGTTATGCTTCCAAAATCGCACCAATTTTTTTAAGCCAATGCCATTGTGTTGTAAATACCATGATCATTTCTCCATCAAGGGAATTCACCTCTATGCACAGTTACTTATTGATTATAAATTTTCATATATGAATTCCACATTCCTTTATCATGGAATAAATGATTATGTTTTATGAATCCATGTTTTATGATCCATGTGTCCCACTTATGCATGAAATGAAATATTTAAGAAGGGTGTTCCCTTATAGAACTCCAATGCATTGGGTAAAGTATAGTATCATGATACATCATGTGCAATGAGTATTGACTCATGATAATTCAAGTGCAATGAGTTTTTACTCTTGCTTCATGTGCAATGAGGATTTACTCATGCTTCATGTGCAATTAGCCTTACCTCATGCTAATTCCATGTTAAGTGTTGTTGCTACATTTCCATGTTATGATTATCATGCTTTATCATGCCTTTATGTTCATGTTTCTCTTGTGCTCTATTGATATGCCTATTATCTAACATGTATTTTACTCCTCATTTATTCCATGTTTATTCCCTTACTAGGCTTTATAGCTCACCCATTTTCTTATGCATGTCATCAGGTTATCCCATGCAATGCTAAGTACAAGGGAATGTAGTGGTCATGTGAAGGAAGTTTTCAATAAAGATATTGTATTTCATGTTTTAAGTTGTTATGTAATGATCTTAATCCCCAAATACACTAGACATCTCGATCATCCATGTCATATCAAGTGAATAGTTTATGTAATAAATCATGTTTAAGTTTGTAATAAAAGCAGGGTTGTTATAGTTGGTATCAGAGGATGGGTTTAGTTATTTTTGGGATTAGGATTAGAAAAACCTAGTAAAGACTTAGAGACAAGACTAAGTATAATAAATACATCCCTAAGTTTTGGTATATACTGAGTAAGTGGTTTATCAAGAAAATACATCCCATTCTGGATACGAGCAGGTAGAGGTGGCTCTGGCACAGATGTATCCTAGGGGTAAAACCCGAAAACACCGCTTTGAGCTAGACTCGAACGGGAACTGGTGCACGACAACAGGCCTTGCTGCACTCTTGGTTACGACACTCTCGGGGTATATTTTTTGATAAATTCATAATCTTAGTATGAACCCTTATTAAGGGAATTAAAAAAATGCCCTTAAAAATATATGTTAGAAATTAGATCATGAAAAGCCTAGATTGAATCCTATAGACTCATGAGTTAAGGAAATAAAAGTTTATTTATAAGTCATCAACTTTTGTCTTTGGATTACCCTTTATGTGTTACCCCCTAACTTTCCTTTTATTCCAGCCAATGGCTGGTAATATGAGGACTCAGGCTAACAATCGATGTGATGATCTGTGTGATGATTGTACTAATGATATGCCCAATCCAATGGGAGCGGGAATCGTGAACTTTTTCACACTTCTCTCTCAGCTAACTCATGCTTTGAATAAAAACACGAGTCAAGAGGAACGTTCAACCCCCCATAATAAAGAACAATTCACTATCGAGAGATTCATGAGTCAAAGGCCTCCTACTTTTAGTGGATCATCTGATCCCACGATCGTTGAACAATGGATCAACTCCATTGAAAAGATATTCTCCATCCTTCAATGTTCTGAACAAGAGAAGGTTCTCCTGGCAGCTTATCGTTTGGAGGGTAAAGCTGATCAATGGTGGACATTGATCAAAAATACGAAGCCTGAGGAGGAGATCGAGTCATTGGAATGGAATGATTTCCAGAAGATGTTTTTCGATAAATATTTTCCGCGCACCCTCCGGCTTAAGATGGAAAGGGACTTCCTTTCCCTCAAGAAAAAAGATGAATAATATGTTGGAGCATATGAAGAAAACTTCACAAGGCTTGCATGATACGATTCTGGCTTTGTTGTTACCCCTGAATTCAAGGTTGTCCATTTCGTTGGTGGGATGAAGCCTAGCCTATAGAAAGCATTAGCGATCCATGACTTTTATAGCTATGAGGAAATTGTCCGATGTGTCCTCAAGGTCGAAATGGAGATCAGGGAATCACAGGGGTATCATGAGGACAAGAAGCATAATGTGGAATTCAATGTTAGTGGTCTGATGGATAAATCCAACGGTGCTAAGAGGATCCAGCACCCCACTTGCCAAAAGTGCGGAAAGAAGAACCCTGGAAATTGCCTCAAGGGGACGAGAAAATTCTTTAGGTGTGGAAGAGAAGGGAACCTAGCTGTTAACTTTCGGCAAGAAAGACCCATGGCTGCGACAGAGGAGAAGAACTCTCTGTTCGAACCTCAACGCATTTTTCATTTCTACAACTGCAAAGAACTGGGGCATTTTTCAAATCAGTTCCCTAAACCAAGGGTTTTCGGAGGCAACCAACAACCTCCAAGGAAGCAAGGAAGATATTTTTCCATCACCTCTGCCAAAGCGAACCCCGAAAATGAAGTGGTGAAAGGTACGCTAGTTATTCATTCAAGAATAGTGAACATACTTTTTGATTCAGGTTCTACACATTCTTTTATATCTCGAAAGTTTAGTAGAACAATCCTAGCACCACCACAAATCATGGAAGTGAAGATGTCGGTGAGTACGGAAAATGGGTAAATCATTGCATCCCATGAATATAAGTCCTCCCATATTATAATCTGTGGATTTAATTTCCCGGAGAACCTTTTCATACTCCCTCTTGTAGAATTTGATTCAATTCTTGGCATGGATTGGCTTTCCTTATATAGAGCCAACATAAATCGTCAGGAGAGGGAAATCACACTCCATATGGAGAATCGACCCCCGATTCTTTACAAGTGTAAGGAGGAAGATGAATCTCCTTTAGCTCCATCATCTCTAGAATAGATATTACTGCCCTATGAGCACGCGTATCTAGCTCAGATGATTGATTCCAAGGAAGAAACCATCCTTTAAGTAATGCCTATTGTGAGGGAATTTGCTGAAGTGTTTCCCGAGGAACTGTATGGTCTTCCTCCTAGATAAGATGTTGAATTCTCAATTGAACTTATACCAGGGGAGCTACCAATATTCAAGAATCCATATAGAATGGCTATCGTGGAGCTTGAAGAGATGAAGAAAAAACTACAGGATAATTTGGATAATGGGTTTATATGCCCAAGTGATTCACCATGGGGTGCACCAGTCCTCTTCGTCAAGAAGAAGGATGGGTCAATGCGGCTTTGCATCAATTATCATGAACTTAACAAAATCACGATAAAGAACAAGTATCCTTTACCACGGATCGATGAATTGTTTGATCAGCTGTGTGGATCATAATACTTCTCCAAGGTAGATTTGCGGTTTGGATATTATCTAGTAAGGGTGAAGAAGGAAGATGTCCCCAAGACTGATTTTCGTACAAGATATGGGCACTATGAATTCATAGTAATGCCTTTTGGACTCACTAATGATCCAGAAATCTTCATGGATTTGATGAATAGAGTCTTTAGATATTACCTTGACAAATTTTTGGTAGTCATTATAGATGATATACTAATATACTCCAAAACCAAGGAGGATCATGAGGAGAATTTAAGAACTATACTAGAGACTTTGCGAAAGGATAAGCTCTATTCAAAGTACATCGAGTGTGAGTTCTGGTTGAAGGAGGTCTCATTCTTGGGCCATATCATCACGAGAATTGGGATATCTTTGGATCCCTCCAAAACAGATGCAATTGAAGGATGACCGAGGCCAACATCGGTAACAGATATTCGTATCTTCTTAGGGTTAGCTGGATATTATCGACGATTTTTGAGAAATTTCTCACGATTGTCCAACCCTCTTACCAAGTTAACTCGAAAGGGAGTAAAGTTTTCTTGTAGTGATGAATGCAAAGAAATCTTCAAGGAGTTGAAAAAGAGTCTTATCACTGCGCCCATGATCACTTTACCCACAAGTGGGGAAATTTTTGTGGTATTCAGTGATACTTTGAAAAAGGGATTAGGCTGTGTGTTGATGCAGAATGATAAAGTGATATCCTATGCCTCAAGGCAGTTGAAAATCCATGAGCGAAACTATCCAATGCATGATCTGGAGTTGGCGGCGGTGATCTTTACCTTGAAAATCTGGCGGCATTATCTCTATAGGGAGAAATGTGAGATATATGCTGACCACAAGAGTCTTAAATATATATTAACAAAGAAAGATCTTAATATGATCCAGAGAAGATGGATAGATCTCATCAAGGATTATGATTGTTCAATACATTACCACCCTGGGAAAGCGAATAAGGTGGCATATGCCCTAAGTAGAAAGGACCCATCGATTCTATCAATGATGAGAATTGAGAGGGATCCAATCTTCTTAGATTTGATGAAGATGGGCATGGGAATCATAAAGAAGGGAACATCATAAATCCTTTCACAAATGATTTCTCAACCATCTCTTTTGGAAAGTTTAATGGATGCTCAAAAGGATGGTGTGGGAATTCAGGAAAAATTGGAATCTATCAAAAAGGGTAAATCCTAGAAGTTTAATGTTAATGAAGAAGGAATTGTGTGATTTGGGAAAAGACTATGTGTTCCATCAAGTCCGGAGCTGAAGAAGGAACTTTTGGATGATACACATAGTTCAAATTTCTCTATCCACCTAGGGAGCACAAAGATGTATCAAATCTCCAAGAAAACGTTTGGTGGGATAATATGAAAAAGGAGATCACTGAATATACATCAAAGTGCCTGGTGTGCCAGCAAGTGAAGGCAGAGAGGCAGAAGTCTAAGGGGATGATGCAACCATTCCCCATACCAGAATGGAAATGGGAGAACATCACCATGGACTTTGTCACCGGACTTCTGAGGACATCCAAAGGAAACAATGCAATCTGGGTTGTTGTGGATCGTCTTACAAAGACTACACACTTCATTGCTATTCGGGAGGATTTCTCATGGGATCAACTGGCACGGATATATATCAGGGAAGTGGTAAGGCTTCATGGAGTGCCACTATTTATTGTGTCTGACTGAGATCCAAGATTCACCTCTATGTTTTAGAAGAGTCTTCAATATGCTCTGAATACTGAACTGAACTTTAGTATGGCCTATCATCCTCAAACTGATGGCCAATCCGAGCAGACTATCTAAACACTTGAGGACATGTTGAGAGCATGCTCAATCGACTTTAAAGGAGGATGGTATCAACATATTACTCTGGTTGAGTTCTCTTATAATAACAGTTTCCACTCGAGCATCCAAATGGCACCATATGAAGCCCTTTATGGGAAAAGTTGCAGGTGTTGGGATGAGGTCAGTGAACGTAAGCTTCTTGGATCGGAAATGGTCGAGGAAATGGTGGAGAAAGTGAAAACCATTCAGCAGCATATCAAGGCATACCAGAGTCGACATAAGAGTTATGAAGATAATCGTCAACGAGACCTTGAGTTTAAAGTTAGAGACATGGTTTTTCTATGCATATCTCCATGGAAGAAGGTCAAGAGGTTTGGAAAGAAAGGGAAGTTAAGTCCATGGTACATCGGCCTCTTTGAGATTCTTGATCGTGTCAGGGCGGTGGCCTATCGACTATCACTTCCACCTACCATGGCCAAAGTACATGATGTCTTTCAGGTATCCCTCTTAAGGAAGTACATACCGAACCCTTCACATGTACTCTCTTCTGAGGTGGTACAGTTGGAGGATGATCTTTTTTATGAGGAGAAACCAGTGAAGATCTTAGATCGTAGAGAGAAAGTTATATGAAATTAGACAATTCCCCTTGTCAAGGTGTTGTGGTGAAACCACAAGTTTGAAGAAGCGACTTGGGAATCGTAGGAAATTATGAAGATGAGTTACCCACATCTGTTTTAGTGTGGGAAAAATGAAATTTCGAGGGCGAAATTTCTTAAGGGGGGAATATTGTAATGACCTAAAGTTTCATTAATGGAAATCCCTCTTGATCTAGTTAAATTTCTATTTATGTAAAACGTTTATATAAAATGTCAACGTATTTGGTTTTATGTTAAGAATTGTGATCATTACTATTATAGTCGTTGAACAGTGATCACATGATTAGTATAAATATAGGGCTTTAACAAATCCAATTTACTCAGACAAAAGAAGCGATGGCCTCATCCAGTAGAATTGCTCCATACGAAGCCCATTTGTTGGATCTCAAAAAAGAGGTTGCATCCTTGGGAATCTCTCTTGACCAAGCCCAAGCTCAGCTTCATCATGTCAAGCTCGAACGGGACCGTCTACGGGAAAAGTGAAAGTTAATAGAGATTACCACTCGAGAAATGTTATCTGAGCCATCCCAAGAGTCGGTCACCATCGCACACCTTACCCTTAGGTCTTATGCGGAAGTTTTAAGGGGTTATGTAACAAATCGCTAGTAATATGTTCATGTACATTATTTTTTTTTTGTATATAATAATGAATATACCTTCTTGTCATTATTGATACATTGTAAATAGTTTTTAAAGTACAAATAGTGTTTTTAGTTATTATTTAATTAAGAAATCTATATTATTAAATTAAGGTATTTTTGAATTAAATAATATTTTAATAAAATATTATTATTATTATTAAATTAATTTTATTATATATAAATGATCATATAATTTTATGAATGCAATTATAATTTTTATTAAGGTTTGAAATCCATTTCTGTCAAAACCCATGAATTTTTTATAAATGTCGGTTTTGATTTTAAAAGTGAAAATTAACATATTTAGAAAATTATTTAGATAAAATAAATGATATTTCTGGAATCAGGACGTCGAAATTATCCAACAGTGAATTTTTCATAACTTTCTGAGACGGTCAAATTTTTGGGTAAAAATTAAATACTGTTTAAATATATACTGTGTTTTATGACATCATAATGACCCAATAGTGACGTAATAAAATAATATAAGCTTAATATTCGGCCAATATATGTTTTACCATTAAAATAATGTGATTTTGGGTTTGTTTGACTTACTTTTCAAAGCATTAATGGACCCCTCAAGACTTATTAAACATCTTGTCTTTTTAAATTATTTTCCATGGGAGTGTGACTCACCTCCACATAAGAAACCCCATTATTTTAAGAATTTTGGACTTTTTCCTTATAAAATATTGTTTTCCTCTTCCATTTTCCAAAAAACATGGGCAAAACCCATGATCTGATTTGTGTTTTGGATTAGTTTAATGTAACGGGTCCCAAACCTAGATAATAAAGAATCCACTCACCTTTCCTATATAAACCCACCCAATATCCCACTTCCTCCTCACTCAAAGCCTTTGGAGTTCATAAAAAATCTACCATACTCTCTCTAGAATCCTCCCAATGTGTTCCAATCTCCCAATAATCATCTCTCAAGCCTTTGGAAGCACACTTCCAAGTAAGGGTTTTTTTCTTCCCTTCTCATTTTTGTCCAATTTTATTTAAGTTGTTTTTCCCATTTAATTTCAATTATGAATGTTTCAGTATGGTTTTTCACCTCCCTCATAGTTCCCTCTTTATGTTTGAATGATGGGATACCCCTTTCTCTCTCATTAAATTCCTCCCATGTACACTCGTTACTATGCCAAAATTCGGAAAGGAACTTCTCTCTCCTCATTTACATTCAAGCAATAATTTTGTTTCATGAATCTAAATTCCATTAAAATTGTTGGGACATGTATCTATATGACCTCCTTAATGTCCATTACATGTAAATATGATGAGTAACCACTTTCTCTCTCATCAACCATTTTTATGAATTCTTTTGTCACGCTGTTACGCTGCCTAAATCGTACCGATTTTTTTAAGCCAATGCCATTGTGTAGTGAATACCATGCCCATTTCTACATCAATGGTATTCACATTTATGCACATTTACTTATTGATTATAAAGTTTAATGTATGAATTACACATTTCTTTATCGTGGAATAAATGATTATGCTTTATGAATCCATGTTTTATGATCCAGATGGCACACTTATGCATGAAATGAAATGTTTAAGAAGGGTGTGCCCTTATAGTGCTCCAATGCATTGGGTAAAGTATAGTATCACGATACGTCATGTGCAATGATTATTTACTCATGATAATTCAATTTCAACAAGGGTTTACTTGTGCTTCATGTGAAATAAGGATTTACTCATGCTTCATGTGCAATGAGCCTTGGCTCATGCTAATTCCATGTTATGTGTTGTTGCTACATTACCATGTTATGATTATCATGCTTTATCATTCCTTTATGTTCACGTTTCTCTTGTGCTCTATTTATATGCCTATTTTCTAACATTTATTGTACTTATCATGTATTCTATGTTTATTCCCTTGCTGGGATTTATAGCTCACCCCTTTTCTTATGCATGTCCTCAGGTTATCCCATGCAATGCTAAGTACGAGGGAATGTAGTGGTCATGTAAAAGAAGTTTTCAATAAAGATGTTGTATTTCATGTTTTAAGTTGTTATGTAATGATCCTAAGCCCCAAATACACTAGAACTCTTGATCATCCATGTTGTATCAAGTGAATGGTTTATGTAATAAATCATGTTTAAGTTTGTAATAAAAGTAGGGTTGTCATACACTACCTGAATCCAAAACTGGCACTTGGAAAACTTTTAAAATATATGCTTCTCTCTTAAAAATACCAAAACAACCTCTAAATTTTTATCAATATCCTCCTTAATCTTTGAATACACCAATATGTCTTCCAAAAACATAACCATGAATGGGACAAAAAAGTGGTGGAAGATCCATTTCATCAATTTTATAATGATGGTGAGAGCATGGGTAAGAAAAAATGTCATAAATAAATACTCAAAATTTCTAGGTATTCTTCAAAAGTAAGTCTTTGTAATATCACCTTCATGGTCCCTCAAATGGTGGTATACTAATTTTAGATCAATTTTTGAAAACCAATGGGGCCTATGAGTTGATCTAAGTGATCATAAATTCTTGGAAATATGTCTTTATTATTCATATTCACCTAGTTAAGTTTATGATATTATATGAAAAGTCAGGGGTTCCCATATTCCTTCTTTGGAAATAATATTGGTGAAGCCCGTGGTGACACATTGGGATGGATAAAACACTTTCCGATAAGATCCTCTAGTTGAACTTTAAACTCTTTTAACTTAGATGGAGAAATATGATAAGATGGTAATGAGATCGTACTCATCTAGAGGAGTAGGTTAATAGTAAAATTAGCCACTCACCAGGGAAAAAATCTAGATAAATCCCCTAGAAACAGGTATTCCTTCCTATCCATGATAACTAGAAGTTCACCCACTAAAATATTCTCAAAAGTATCGAGAAACCACCAAGATATATTCATGAGATAACCACAAATCTAAATCAATGGGGCCTTCCCTCCTAAATATAGGTCCCACTTAGCCTAAAAGATGTGATTGATTCTTCCAGGAGTGAGGAACTAGACCCTAAGGTGATAAAACTTGACTAGAACCTTCAAGATAATCAACCAATCCAAGCTAATAATAAGTTCAAAATCATCTAGGTTAAAAATAAATAAATCCCATATGAATTCCTTTCTAGCTAATAAAACATGGCACTCAGGGAACTTGAAAACTTTCTCTTTGTTCCTACCCAGAAGGGTTATAAAATCCCTCACATAAGGCATCTACTCAATTTGTATACCCAAATAATCAATAAATTTAAATTAAATGAAGTAATTGGATATTCTAGTGTCAATAAAAATTTATTCTATGTAAGAAAAAATAAATACCATACATCCAACGATAGCCATCCTGAAATTTGAGTCCTCTGGAATAATCTTTGTTACAAAGAGGCGACCTGGATCATACCCACATTGAATCTTCTTCCCCTATTGATAATTTCACTTACTATGATGATGATATCTTCAACCCTTAGAATCCTCTGACTAAACAGGATGTCCCTTTAAGAGAGTTAAACCCACACATCTACCCCATAAATCCAATGGATAGAAGTGTTGGATATACCCTAACTAACCACAGTGGCAACACATCCTCGGGGTCTCTAAGCAATTATTCTTGGTGTGTCCTACCTTTCCACATAGATAATAAAGAACTAGTCTATTACAAATACAATTAAAAATATTTTAACCAAAAACTACTAGACACTCTTACCACTATCTCTCTGAGACTCTTCCTACTTCTGATTATGCCCTGATAAAGAACTCTAGCTTCCGCCCCCTGAAGGAACGCCGCTAAGACATGTCTTTCAAATAAAATATGAATCTTCCATAGATTCCTTATTATAATTCTCTAAATAATTTATTAAACAAATAATAATGGGAATATAAATGATCTCTATCCACAATACCATCTCAAAAACAATGATCCTTATGGTGGTCGTTCAGGAGGAGATCTGAAGAGTCGTGAAAAATTTGGTAAAATGAGTGGCATAATCCATTACTGAATGATCACCCTACTCCAACATCAATAACTCAAAGGAATTTTCAGATATAAAGGTCTCTAGGTAGAAATATTAATTAAAATCCACCTTAAATGTTGTTCATATGAGATCCTCATGCCTCCATGAGAGCACCATGGAATCTCACCACATTCTACCTGGTACTTCCAGCACATATGTGGGAAGAAACACATTAGAGGTTTTTGGGGTCTTAAATAACTCATTGATCCACTCTATATAATCCAACCACTCCTAGGTCTCATTAGTTATCTTATATACATGAAATACTGATGGACTTTTCTTTGTAAACTCCTGATCATGGACCACCATCTGTGTCTTCTCTTGACAACCCACTTGATCCAAGGATTGGATCGTATGAATCACTAACTCAATGAAAGATGGATCTATAGGAGGGATAACTTATAGGGTAATATCTTCCATATCTATTCTTCAATGAGGTTATTTTAGGATATATTATCTACAAGACACAAAACACAAGCTTTGTTGAACACAATTCAACCTCAAACATACCAGATAACCAAAGAAACCCCTATCTGACGAACCAATAAGAAACACTAGAATCAACAGAAACTGCAAATGGAAAATAGTTATAGAAATCAAAGTCTCATTAAAATAAACCACAACTAGGATCAAAACATAACCACAATCTTGAATCACCCATGGAAACTTGAGGTTTGATACAAAAAAGATATGTCCAAGAACTCACCCATTACTACCTCTCAGGTCCTGGAAGTCCAATGTCTAGTCTACAATTGACTCATAAATAATACCTTGACTCAAATACAATTTTATAATGAACCAAATCAGGTAGACCCAGACCTTTACCAAATAAAACCCACCACATGGCCTGAAGCACATTCTCGATCTCCATGGGTTGGCAATAAGAACTAGTCATAACCAACTATTACTTGGGAACAGTTTAACTACTAGTAAACTGACATGAATCATGCATGAAAATGGATGAATGTTCCAATATCAATAGATCCAATAGTACAAGATAAAGTAATACAATAAACAATGACATACATAATATACAAAGCATCACATAATTGTACATAAACATAGTATCTCGAAAAAAACCCCAAAACTCAAAATAATGGGAATAATACTAAAAAAAGGCCCAAACATACATACTAATGAATAAAAAATCCCAAAATAACTCCTCATAATAAAACCTAGTTAGACCTTGTCTCCTCTATCAACCAGCAGATGGCGATAGTGAAGAAGATCCACCCTAGTACATGGTTCTCTTTCCTTTACCTATGTACTAGAAAATGAAATCTACAAATTACCAATGGCCCAATAAGGGTGTGAAGAATAAAGACCAGTAGGATACCACTATGAATCTATTTAATTATTTCATTCATGAAAACAAAAAAAATAGTTTGAAAATACTTTCAAAACTAAACCACTTTTAAAACATACCATTTTCATATAAACCTTTAAAATATATTTGGTTTTCCATTCCAAAAAAAATCAATTTTCCAAAATATTTTCCAAACATGGATAATATAGATAAACAAAACAACAAGTCATAAAATACTTAATATAACAAACATTTCATAACCAAAGGTGATCATTACATCCAAAACATGTAACCACATTAGAGGAAAATGGGCATAATATATATCATCACATCAAATGAAACTAATAAAATTAATAGAGCATATAAACCAATATAGAATGAGAAATTTTTAACTTGGTATCTAACCATCAGGCTTATAATGAGTGATTAAAAAAGTATTCAAGGTGACTCAGAAAATGTAATCTCTCACAATCTTCCCCCAACCCAACTCTAAGAGCTCTCATGGTCTCTCAGAAACCAACAGGGAAGATCTTATGGTATTAATACCCCAAGGCTCTCAATGTCCATTGTAAACCAAAATGGAAGCTCGCATGGTCTTCCATTTGATGGTTTATATAGCCTCTCAGAAAAAACAAAATGGAATCTCATAGGGGCTTCCCTATGAAGGCTCTCACAGTCCCTCTAACAAACCCCTTGATCACACTTTGATTAACCCATATACTAATCCTTGTCAACAAGATCACAAACATGTAACCATATCAAATAATGTACATCACAATCAATTTCACAAAAAAAAAACATGCCCATTTTATTAAAACATTTTTATTAGGGTAAATATCATTTCTAAAACCACTTTAGAAATACTTTTTAAACTGTAAAACCTCTTTGATCAATTTTAACAAACACTTATCATGAAAAAAAGCCAAAAAAATTGGAAAAATCCTTTTAAACAAATAAATTTATAAACTAATCTATAAATTATATCAAACATGGAATACACATCAACCATAAATCATTTCAATGTAAATTAAAACAATACAACAAAATGAGATTAGAAATATAAAGGTATGTTATGGAAAACACCCATAAATTGAGTAACGAACATTAAATTCTGTATAAAACTCATTTCATTTATTGAAAACCACCCATAGGAGGTAAAATAATTCTCCACACACCTAACATATCAAAAAACTAAAAAAAACCCCATCACACACCCTAGATCCATCCAACACCCCCTCTAGGGTTACACATATCCATGAAAATGGAGAAACGAGAAATAATAGGGGGAAAGGAGAAAGAATAAAATAATAAAATGGATTAACTCAAGGAAAAAACCATTAGAAAATACTGAAGGAATAGGGGAATAATTTCCAATATAAATAAGAAGATATTTTTATGATGGGAGGAGAAGAATGAGGCTAAAGGGTTATAAAATCGACTAGGGATAAAAGGTACGATCACACTTTTTATGTTTCTTAGACTGGACACATTGTTTATCCATATAGTTAGTAATACCATGTTAAAAATATATGGTTTCCACTATGTACTTATAAATGGGCCACACGGTAACCCCTGGATATCACATGGTTTTGAAAACCATGCTCTAACCATGAAAAACCCCACTATTACCCTACAGTCTTGTCACACCCCATCCCAATTCTACTCTATTATTTTATTTATTTTTTGCCTTAATTTTGTTTAATTTTTTTCCTAGGTGTTTCCCCAATAAATTTTAATTTTTTAAGGATATGAAGGTAGTGCAAGGTTAGTTGAAATTGTGTTGCAGTCCTCTTCAAACTGTATAGATTAATAAGAAGCATTGGTGAGGCCATATGGTTGGGCACATGGTCCTTTGGCCTCCCCCTACAGACCATGCAGACTTAGGAAAAGGAACCAGGGCCCCACATGGTTAGTAACATGTTTTATGAAATATTTAAGACCAGATAATGTGGTCTCCCATTGATACAATGTCTATAACATGGTTGTTTTATGGTCTGGAAGATCATGCTTCCAACATGTGTGACATGCCCAGTCTTAAGAAAATAAAATAAAATAAACAAAAATTAATAATAAAAATAATAAACTAATTATAATTAAACCTTCAAAGGGTTCCTCCATATCATTCATACTTTCACCCCTCCCCTCTCTCGTTTGATTCTCACCCAAAGGGGGCTCCTAGCCACATGTTCTATATCTCCTCTCCTCCCTCCATTGGTCAATTTCCCCTCCTGATTTCTAGTGTGACCATATATGGTGAGTTATTCCTATTTTATTACATATTATTCTTCCCTTGTTTATTTTTTCCAATTCTCCCTTGTAATATGCACACCTAGGTCAAAAAATAACTCGAATTGGGATTTTTTTTGGTTGTTGGTTCCTAGAGTTCACGGGGTTTGATTAAGTTTAGCTTTATCATGTCCATTGAAGGTAGTGAGTTCAACATCAATTTTGGGTATATTTTCTTCCATTATTCTTCTTTGGACCAGTTTTATTTAGGTATTTTGTGAGTTTCAGGTTTCTCATGTTTTTCTAGTTTCCCTTGGACCTCCTTGAGGTGGATTCAATCTACAGTTGTTGAAGGTATCATAATGTGTATACATAGGTAAGAACATATATATATATATATATATATTACCTATTTGTACATATTCCCTCATGGTGAAAGGAATATGTACATTGGGTCAAAGGGTACATATATATATATGTGTGTGTGTGTGTGTGAAATTATATATGTGTGTAAGGATGCCATTGGTCTTCATTACTTTAGACCCCCATAGTTATGTGTCTTCCGGCCTTTCTAGGCCTTATTCAAGTCTGCATGTATTTTTTTATTAATATTTTTAAATAAAAATATATATAAAGATGATCATGTAAGTGTGAAGTGTTCATCATCAAGGGATATATGTATTGAGTTAGGTTCATTATGTCCAAGCCTTTAATTTCAAATATATGATTTCTTGGTGTCTTTAAAATGTGTTTTCCTTATTTTATTAAGTGTAAAGGCTGTGAAAATTGGTAGTGTTTCTTGTAAATGGTCTTCCACTTGTTTTCCATGTTTTCCCTTAACTTCCAACATGATTTCCTTTTTTCTGAGCCTTTTTAAAAGATAAAATTTAAATTTAAATTATCCTAAATGTTTAATATTTCTTTCCAACTGATTTATAACATATGAAGTGTGGTTTTGGAACTCAAATGCTTTGAAAAAAAGTTTTCTCTTAAATGGAAGTGTTTCATTAAAGTGTTGAGGCCTAATTGTCATTTTGAAATATTTTATGGAAGGGTAAAACCCATATTATTTCATTCCCCTTAAATTAAAAACATTATTTATGTATTAAATGTTTTATTTATGTTGTGTTCCTAGTGAAGAGGCTTGTTCTAGGTTTATGTGTGACATAAAAAAGTTGATTTCCTTAAGGTGGGAATTCAAAGGTAAGAAGGAAAATGATATTTTGTGTCAAGAAGGTGGCATGTATGTATAAAATAGACTGGTAAAACTCAAATCTATATAATTATCAAGGTAATCCTTGGTTAGTTAGTTTGGATCCTAGTTACACATGTTGCACTAGTTAAGATTATGTACTGGCTAGGTAACCTGACTTCCATGGGATTTCCCCTATAGTCGATCCAATGAGGGTGTCTCTAATTGTTCCAATAGTGTTTTTGAATAAATAATACCAATATATATTTATTACGATATAGTATATATATCTTTGTCATATTCTATATCAATCAACATTAGAGACACCATAACAGTTGTTTTACATGTATGACTTTTTCCTCTATTTTATAGTTTCTTTATAAAGTGATATCTCTATTTTGTTTTCTATAATAAGATACCTTTTTTGGAATTGGTTATCTTTTATAAGTAATTAATTGAAATTTCATTCATGTTTTGATAACTATTTTGAAAACCTGTGGGAAATTAGTTTTCTTAAAATTGAATCTTGATACTTGTTTTTCAAAAGAATGAAAACCCTACTTTTATATGTCCTAATTTCAAATTAGAATGACTTGGAATTATATTTTAAAAGTAATTCATAGGTAATGGTTTCTATTATGTAATATATATAGGGAATTTTAATTCTCATTCCTATATTCTTTATCATTTTTTAGCTTCAGGTTCTTTAGTTTTGGATCACTCATGGAGTGAGAATGGTTTTATGGTCGGAGGTGACCAATGAGGTCATATAGATATATGTCTAGTTTTTATTTATTTTCCATTTCAAGTTAAATGTTTTATTTTATTATTGTTTATTTATATTTCATTTAAGGTTAGAATTATTCCCAATTGAGTTTTGATTTAATTACCAGCACTAGTTTCCAGCCTGAGAGGATTCAGGAATGCCTCCCGGGCCATGTTGTAGATTAGCTCGAGTAACTGGTTTGGGGTTAACCTAGGTCGGTTCGTGAAATAATGTTATCATAGTATCTATCCCTTGTTATTTGGGGAAACTCGGTAGTATAGAACTAGTATTTTCTTAATTCAAGTGTTCATTCATGGGTAGATTCTTGATTACCACCTATTTAGAAAGATGCTAGAATTTCATGTGTGTTCTGGGATGGGTTTTCCTGAAAATATACAGTTGTATTAGATACTTTCGAGTAATTTGGTTTTTTGTGGAGTTATTCTAGTAAGTTTTGAGATTTTTTTGGTTTTTTAGAGGAATTAAAAGGGGTTCATGTTTGTTGGTAATGGTCTAGAAAACAATGCACAAACTATGAAGCTACCTCTATTAACCTCCAGTGTTCTCACATTATTAGTGCATAGTTCACCAAACTGTGCATCCAACCTATGTATAACATATGTTTTATATTTTTTTGGGATTTTATCCCAATGATTATTGAGTTGTTGTTTTTTATTCTTAGTGTTCATTTAGATTTATTTCAGGGTGTTACTCTTGGATTTAAATGAAATGATGTTTGGTTTATTAAATTTGGACTTTCAAAAAAGGCCTTGGGTTATTTACAAATCAAATATAATTTTTTTGGGATCTTGAAAAAAAATTTGAAATTTGGGATGGAAATTCAATTTATAAGTTTCTAAATTTTTTTCTTCAAGGACAAAGGGTGGTTTTAAAACTAGTTGAAATTATTTAAGAAATTGTTTGAAATGGGTCCATTTTTATTTGACCCTTAAAATTCCTATGAATTATCTCATATATGTATATATGTGTGTGTTAAGTGAATGATTATTCATATGTGTGTATGTGGGTATTATTAGGTATGTAAAATTATATATGTGAGGTTTCATATAATACCATTATTAAGTGACTTACCCTTTAATTTTGATTTTTTTCCAAAAGTTTTTTCAAAAGTGAATTTCAAAATCATAGTAAGAAAGTGTTTCTTGATGTTTATTCTATATGTTTAGACATATCCTTTTTAGATATTTGGATTTTTATATTGAATGTGTCTTTGAAATAGTCTTTGAGTTTGGATTATTTATTTGTTATTAAGAAGTTAAATTTTGGTTTGTGGTATATTTTGATTTATTTTTATGCTTCCTATTTTCAGGGTATGCTCTCCCTGAGTTCTCAATTATTTTGAGAAACATTTGTGGGGGGTTCTTCCATCATGTGTTATTTAGTAGTTAAAGTTATGGATTGTTTTTTTATTCATCCTTTATATGGATCCCAGTGGTCCTCGATATTAGAAATTAATTTAGAATTTCTAGGAGTATAACCCTACTCATTTATCTGGTGGTATTTACCCAAGAGTGTAAATGTGCCGAAGGAAGTGGAATTGTACCATCTCAAGCAAGGTTATTCAATATTTTTGGAGTATACTGGGAGTTTTTCAGATATGGTGTCTTATCTCCTAGAACTTTCCAATGATAAAGCCTTTAAGGCTCAATTATTTGAAAAGGGCCTCTGACAGAAATTTTTCATGCAGTTTCATAATTTTCCAACACTTATAAAGAAACAAAGAGGCTAGTTTTTTAAAATATATATATTTTATCTAGAGAGACATAGGTTTTTTATTTCTAACCTATCCTTGGGAGTATTGGTGGTGGTTTCAATAAATGGAAATGTAAGAGAGCTATTTTTAGCCTGTTAAGAAGTGTATTAAAGAGGTCCTAGTATTTATTCTTTCCAAAATCATCTGGAAATAAGATCTGGGTATTCCATCATTGTGGGAAGATGGAGAATAAGAATATATCATGTCCGAAATCACCAAAAAACGTCTATAACTATAGAAAATTGGGTCATCATTAATGGTTTTTTCAATATATTTCTAGGAACTGACATGAAGCTAGATCCACCCCTTCGAAGGACCCCCATCCTATTTGGAGAATAATATTACTAATACGGGATCTGTTTAGAGTTTATTTTGTTGTAATTTTTTTCTTGTTTTAGGATGTTAAGAATAGTGGTGTGGTCTTTTATTGGGAATATGGTAATAAGTTTTATATATTTTTGTAATGTATTATTCTTAATAGATGTGTCTATTGAAAATATTGAATCTTTTGGTTGTGGAAAATTAATGTTTCTTGTTTTTTGTCTCATATCTCATAACTTTGTTTTTTTTCTTTGAATTTGTGATATTGTTCTAGTTTTAGGAAAAAATGATTATCCAAGGTTTTAAAATGGTGGGGAGACACCCTCCATGAGATCAAGGGGAGCCTAGTTATTTATCCCTTGTTCTTTTATTCTGGTGATTTTTGAATTCTCATTGATTATGTGATTCTATGTTTCTTCCCCACCTAACCCCAACCATAATAGTTTTGTTATCATGGACCTTGGTTCATGTCATAGATGCTCATGAAGATTCTGAATATACCATAGTGTGTTTGTTGGGTGATTTATAAGTTAGTATTTGGGGTGTTTTTTATCTTGATGGTATATTTATAGATGTGGTTTTCTCAATATTTTTTCATTCATAAGGTGGTTAGAGTTTTTTGTCTCATTAGATATCTCTCTAGATGATCAATAGGCTCTTTGAGGATCATCTTACTTGCTTCTTTTGGATCTATAAGTTTTGGGTTTTAGGTGAAAAGTGAGTTTTATGTTGTCAGTCTTAACGTGGTAGATCTTTCATTTATAATTTTTGTTTTTCCTTGCTTTTTGGATTGATCAACTGAATCATTATGTACTTTTTAGGTGTAGAAATTTTTAATCGTGGGGAGAAATTTCACACCCCAACTCAACGTTCCTCTTTTTTATAATTTATTTTTTGTCTTACATTTTTTATGGTTTTCTTAGTTATTTTACACTAAAAATAGATATTTTGGAAGGCCTAAGTTTAGAACATGGTTGACGCATGGTTAACATAAATTTTGTTCCATACCTCTATAGACTTTTCAATCTAGGTAGAGGCATTATTGTGCTCATATAGTTAGTCACACGGGCATGTGGCCTCCCCCAACAAAACATGTTTCCTTAGACTGAGGAACTAGGTACCCACATGGTTAATTGAACAGTTTATAAAAGTGTGTAGCCCAAACTATACAGCCTCCCCCTTATAACAGAGGCAGATTCATGGTTGGCATATAGTCTAGCAGACCATGTGGCCAAATTGTGTGGACTTCAAAGACTAAAAAAATCATAATAATAACCTAATTCTAATTAAAATCCTAAATGTGATCCTCTCTATCAAACACTCTCTCACCCCTCCCCTATCTCAGTCAATGGTTTCCCGAATGGGGGATCCCATCCATGGGTGTTCCACCTTCTCTTCCCCCTTCGTTAGTCAATTTACCCTTCTAATTTCTTGTGTAATCATCTCTAGTGATTTTTTCATCTTCTCCTTCTCCTTCTTCTTCCTCTATTTCTTGGTTTCTCTTTCTCCCTTGTGATATACATGCCTAGGAAAAATCCTAACCCAAAATGGGTATTTGTTTTGTTGGTTTTTGGTTCCTAGGTTTTGTATGGTTTGATTAAGGCTGAATCTAGCCATGGTCATTGAAGGCAGTGATTTTTCCATCATTTTTGGTTTGTTTTCTACCATTCTCCTTTTTTCCCAATTTTATTTAAGGATTTTATGACTTTCAGGTTTCTCTCATTTTTCTAGTGTTCCATGGATCTCCTTGAGGTTGATTCGAACTACCATTATTGAAGGTAACTTACATGTGTATACATAGGTAACCATATATATATATATATATATCTGTATATGTATATATATTTCTTATTCCAAAATATTCCATCATGGTGAGGGGAATATTTAAATTAGGAAAAAGGTCACATGTGTGTGTGTGTGAAAGTGTGTATGTGTGTAAATATGAAGTGTCCATCATCAAGGGTGACATTGTTTGTGGTAGGATCCCAAATTCTAAGCCATTAATTTAAAATAGATTACTTCTTGATGTTTTTAAAATGTTTTTTAATTATCATGTTAAGTGAAAATGATTTGAAAATTGGTTGTGTTTCTCAGAAATGGTCTTCCACTAAATTTTCATGTCTTTCTTTAACTTCCAACATGATATCCTTTTGTATTATACTATTTATAAGATTACATTTAAATTTAAAGAATCCTAAACGTTTAAAATGATTTATAACATATGAACTGTGGTTTTAGAATTCAGATCTTTGGTAAAAATCATTCTCTAAAATGGAATTATTTCATTAAAGTGTTAAGGACTGGTTGGCATTTTGAAATATTTTATAGAAATAGAAAACACATATAAATGCATGCCCCTTTCATTGAAAACATGATGTATGTTTTAAAAGTTTTATTTTTGATTTATTCCTATTTAAGAGGTTTTTGTTTGTTTTATGTGTGACTTAGAAAGGGGATTTTCTTAATGTGCGAGTTTATATGTAAGAAGGTGGGTGGTATTTTTTATAAATAAGGTTATATATATGTATAATATAGATTAGTAAAACACACATATATTTAATTTTAATTGTAATCCTTGGGTAGTTAGGTGGGATCCTAGGTACACATGTGGAACTGGTTGAGATTACAAACTGGTTATTATCCCTATGTAGGTAACCTGACTAATATGGGATGTGCCACTCGGTCGAGCCAGTGAGGGTGTTACCAAGTATTTGGGAAGTGTTTTTTGATAAATTGTACCTATAGATATTGGTTATGAAATAGTATTTATAACTTTTTTCTAGTTCATCTTGACCAGAACTTGAGACCTCATGAAACCTATTTTACATGTGAATTATTTTCTGTTGTTTTCTAGTTTATTTATAATGTTATATATCTATTTTGTTTTACATACTAAGACACATATTTTGGAAATGGTTATATTTTATAAGTAATTCACTAAATTGAATTTTATGTTTCCAGAACTATTTGGAAAACATGTTGAAAGTTTTTTTAAAAAATATAATGTTGATACTTGTTTTGAAAATAATGGAAAATCCTAGTTTTATTTATCTTATTTTCAAACTAACATGACTTTGAATTGTATTTTAAAGTTAATTCATAGGGAATGGCTTCATTTTTTGAATCCCTAATGGGAATTTTAATATTCATGTCCATATTATTTATCATTTTTTATAGCTTCAGGTTCTTTATTTATGGATCACTCATAGATCAATCATTGCTTTATGGTTAGAGGTGACATGTGAGGTCAAATAGAGGTATGATTAGTTTTTATTTCCTTTTCACTTCTAGTTTTTTCATTTATTTTATTATTATTTATTTATCTATCATTTACAGGATGAAACATTCCCAATATACTTTTTATTTTATGTCCAACACTCATTTCCATCATGGTAGGATTCAGAAATTCCTTTCAAGACTTGTATCATATCATCTTGGGTGACCAATTTAGGGTTGAACTGGGTTGGTCTATGATAATCCCCATCACATAGTTAGCCACATGTTAAGAAAAATTGTTCAGTAATCATGTTCCTTAGTCTATCCTCCCAAAAAATCTATTTTGACCCCCAGTACTCATGAACTCTAAGAATTAACCCAAAGGAAAATAAAACTCAAAATAATATGTACTAGTGACCCAAAAGGTGTCACAAACTCACCATCATTCCACTTTTTTACCCTAGAATGTTCTCAGGTTTCACTAGAATAAAATAGATGAGACCCCTGATCCCTCATCCAACCCCCCCCCCTCCCATTTCTCATGGTTATAACCTCCTAACTACCAAATTAGATGGACTAATATGATCAATTTACCATATATCACCTTTTTCTAATGATTCATGATATGAATAGGCTGCTCCACCATGGTGGCATCATGCTCTAACAAAAAATATGTTCACTCAAACATGTGATAAGACTCTATATAATATCTATTAATCTAGAAAACATAAAAGAAATCATGGATCAATGTCCTTTATTGTGTAAGATCCAATTGATAAGATACCATACCAAGATTATCCATAATATAGAATATCCAAACATAAATTGGAACCAATTTCCCCTACTTTCCCAAATAGTGTTGTCCCAAACAAATGGATACCTAAAGAAACACCTGATCATAAACCTAAAACTCCAACATATGACAATGACGATGGTTTTCATATGAGTTAATATGACTTTGATCAATCACTAAAGTTTTCTAAATAATCTAAACTATCTTAGTAATCTCCTAGATGAGGCTTGATCCAACCAATGAATTATCACCCACCCCATCCCAACAAAAATGGGATGGGCATGGTCGCCCATAAAATGCCTCAAATGGGGTCATCCTGATAAAGGCCTAAAAACTATTACTATAAGTAAACTCATCTAATAATATGTAACCATCCCATGAACTACTGAAATCAAGCACACATTCCCCCATCATATCCTCGACAGTATGAATGATCCTCTTAGACTGACCATCCATATGTGGATGATACATGGTGCTTAAATTTAGCTGGGTTCCCAAAGCCTCCTGGATTCCCTTCCAAAATAAAGAAGTGAAACGGGAATCCCAATATGAAACTATCATTGTGGACACTTCATGAATCCAAAAAACTTCTTGAATAAAAATCTTTCTAAGGTTCTCTACCTTCGTTGAATCCATAATGGGAAGAAAGTGGGTTAATTTCATTAAAAGATTCACAATAAAACATATGGTATCTTTCACAATAGAGTATGAGGTATCCCAATCATGAAATACATAGATATCTCTTCCCACTTCCAAACTGGCTTGGGAAGTAGTTGGAACAACCCTTCTGATCTCTGATTCTCAGTTTTGATCCTCTTGTAGGTCAATCACCTGAAAAAAAAAGACCTCTATTTCACATCTCATCCCAGGTCAACAATACATGCCTATCAACGTATAGAAAATTTTGGTCACCCTGGGGTTATTGGACCAACTAGACTGATACACCTTATTTACCACATGTTGCCTTAGTCTTAAAGGAATAACCAACTACTTTTGGAAGAAAAGATAACAATCAAGAGAACAAGAATAATCACTTGAGGTCTCCCCATCATTTAATACACTGCTAAACTGATAGAACATGGGTTTAGATTCCTTCTCACTCATAACCCAATCAATAAGAGAGTGTGTAACCTTCACATTGGCTATAAACACCATCCCTGTATCCATATAGACACCCAAAATTAGATTAATGAACAAACTCATAATACCCCACTCATCAATTGATTCCCAAATGGTCTAGACTATAATATTCCTAATCAAAGCATCGACAAACACATTTCCATTCTTAGGAATATATGAAATCTTGAAATCAAAAATTTTAAGGTATTTTACCCATCATATTAGGTTTATTCCCTTTGAATAAAGATTTACTTCAAGATCTTATGATCCAAATTAACTATAAAACATCACTCAAAGAGGTAGTTTCGCAACTTATTTAACAAATTCATAACAGCTACCAATTACAAGTTGTGGGTGAGATAATTATGCTCATGTGGGCTTAGCTACTATGATTAATAGTCCATTACATGGCCATCCACCATTAACACACATCCCAACTCCACATTGATGTGGATGTTTAATGG
This sequence comes from Viscum album, assembly GCA_963277665.1. Classification (NCBI taxonomy): domain Eukaryota; kingdom Viridiplantae; phylum Streptophyta; class Magnoliopsida; order Santalales; family Viscaceae; genus Viscum; species Viscum album. The sequence goes on along the minus strand of OY728128.1, from coordinate 835,971,588 downwards.
GTCAAAAACTACTCAAAATCACTTGATAACATCTCATATCATTCAAAATTCACCCATTTTCTATTCAAAGTCATCAAGGGATAAGTTATCCTAGAAAATTCCCAAATAAAATGTCTATAATACCTAAATAAGACTAGAAAACTATGGATCTCAAACACATTATTAGGATACTCCTAATAAATGAATGCTAAAAAAATTGGATCCACTAAAACTTTTGTCTTGGAAATCATGTGGCCCAAAACCATCACTTCCTAAGTCTAGAACTACTACATGGAAAATTGTAATATAGAAATTTATCTCTTAAAACAACCAAAAAAATCTATAGGTTTCTAGCATGATCTTCCTTCATCTAATAATACACCAAGATTTTGTCCAAAAACAAGAATATGAAGGAATCTAAAAATAAATTAAATATCTAGTTCATCAATTTCATAAAGATGGAGGGAGCATTGGTAATCCCAAATAGAATAACGAAATACTCAAAAAATCAAAACCAACTTTGAAATGTGGCCTTTAGAATATCATATTCCCAGACAATCAATTGTTTGTACCATGATCTTAGATGAATCATTCAAAACCAATTGGACCCTCTAATTTTATCAAATATATAATCAATTTTGTACAATAGGTATTTATTCTTCATTGTCACCTATATAATATTATTATATTCTACACATACTTGGAGACTCCCACCCACCATCATTGAAAATCACACTGGTGAAGCCCATGGTGACATAATGAAATAGATAAAACCCTTTCCCTCAAGATCCTTTGGATGAACTTTCATCTCTTTAAAATTGGTTATGGACATCTAATAAGACGACAAGTAGATCATTCTCATCTCAGGGAGTAGGTTGATAGTGAACTTGACCTCTCACTGGGATGGAAATCCCAAGAAATCCTTTAGAAACACATTTTGGTACCTTCCCACAACCACTAAAATTTTACCCACAAAAATCAACTCAATATCATTGAGAAACCACCTAGATAGCTGGCACAAGATCAACCCAAAATCTAAAGAAACTAGTCCCACTCTCCCAGAATGTGGGTCCCACTCTCCCTAAAAGACGTGAGTGCTCCCATAAGAAGTTAAGAACTATATCCTACAATGATACTAGTATACTGGAACCTTGAAGATGATTAACTAATGAATGAAAATAATAAGGTTACATATGTCTATTTACAAAATAAGAAAGTCTCATATGACTTCCATGCCATCTACCAAAACATGACAATAAAGAAACTTGCAATCTTTATCCTTCTTCCTACCCAATGGAATTTAAAAATCCATCACATAAGGAATAAAATAAAGTTGTATACCCAAAGAATCAATTATTTTCAATTAAATTAATGAATGAGATGTGCCAATGTAAAAAAAATTGATGCCATAGAAGAGGCAATAAATATTTAACCTCTAATAGTGGTCGGCCTGAAATATAAGTCTTCTAGAATAAGATCTGCTACATAGATATGCCATATCTTAGATCTAATTTACATATTCTTTCCTTGTTGAGAATATCCATTACCATGAGGGTGTTATTATCCACCCCTAGAAGCATCTCAATGCACTTAATATCCCTTCAAGAAAGCGGAACCCACACAACTCCCCCCGTGAATCCAACCGACATAAGCATTCAATATTCCCTGGTTTCCCACACTGGTGGTATGTCCTTAGTTTATCTAAGAAATTAGGTCGGGTGTGTCTTTCATTTCCATGATGATAATAGAAAATTGGTCTCTAACCAATAAAATCCATAGGATCTGGACACAATAACTATGGGACACTATTACCAATTCTACTACGATAGTCATCTTGCTTCCTCTTTTGCACTAGTGAAGAACTCTAGCATCCACCCAAAGAAGGAACATGACTAAGACTTGTCTTTACAATCAAATATTCCTCTTCTATAGCTACCTTGTCCACCACCACTTAATAGGTGAGTAAAAAAAGATGAATGAGATAGGTTAGATCTCTGGCCTCAAGCCTATCTCAAAACATTGATCCATGATCTAGTCATTCACGAGGAGATCAAGAGAGACATGAACCAACTCAGAAAAATGAGAAGCATACTCTGTCACTGAATGATAACCCTACTCCAACATCAAGAACTAAGATTCCTTTTTCACTCATAAGGTCTCTGGGTAGAACATCTAATTAAAATCCACCTTGAACATGGTCCATGTGAGATCCTCATACCTCCTCGATAGAACCACCAACTCCCACTATTTATGACTCATTATTTCCAAAACATACATGGAAAATCATATATTAGAGGTCTTGGGGGTATTCAAACCTCAAATATCCACTTTATATAATTAAACCACTCTTTAGGATCATTGGTTACCTTGTCACCGTGCAATACTGGTGGATTTTTCCTCGAAAACTTCTGATAAATTTCCACCATTTGTGTCTTCTCTCGAACACCCACTTGGACCAAGGATCGGATCATATGAATTACCAACTCCCCCAAATTCATATCTAGAGGACTATTAGGCTATATGGAACTCTCTAATGCACCCTCTCTACACCTAGACAAGGTCTTTCTAGGATGATTTCTCTATAAGACACAAATCACAAGATTCATCAGACACAATTCAACATCAAACTACTATATAACCAAAGAAACCCCCATATGGGGCACTAATAAGAAACACTAGAATAAATAGAAACACCAAATGAAAAAAAGGTAAATATTTCAAAGTCTCATAAAAAACCCACAACTAGTCTTAAAACATAACAACAATCTCAGAACACCCATGGTAACTCGAGGTTTGACATTAAAAATAGTTATCCAAGAAATCCCTTGTTCATACTTATCAATTCCCAAAGTTCCTAGATCAATTATACCACTTATTCAAAAATAAAAACCAGTATGTGATGCCATTTTATAAAAACCCAACCTAGTTTGACCCAACCTATCTCTTGATCTAGCCCGCCATAGGTCCCAAAATGAATTCTTGATCGCCACAGTCTATCAATAAGCACTAGGAATAACCATCAATTACTTGGTAATGGTTTCACCACTAATAAAACAACATAATTCATACATTAAAAGGGATGTAAATTCCAATATCATCATATTCAATAGCATAGTATAATCATATACCATAAATAATGAAACACATCATATAAAAAATGTTCCATAATTGGATATAAACATGGTATACCAAAACAAACCCCAAAACTCAAAAATATTGGAAAATTTCCAAAAAAATCCCAAATATACATCCCAAAATATAAAAAATCCCAAAAAAACTTCTCATGAGATAACCAGAGGATACCACATCTCCTCTATCAAAAAACAAATGGTGTTAATCATAAAGATCCTCCCTGGTATATGGTGTCATTACCTTTAATTATTTCCTACAAAACAAAATATGAAAATTCGAAAAGGCCTAAGAATAGTGTAAGGAATGAATCTCAGTAGAATACCACCATAAATAAATGTAATACTTTTACCCATTAAAATAAATAAACTATTTTTAAAACACTTTCAAAACTAAAAAACTTTGAAAACATACCATTCTTCAACAAACATTTGAAATCCCTTTGGTTTTCCATTCCAAAAAAAAATTCCACACAATATTTTCCAAACATGGATCATATAGATAGAAAATAACAAGGAAGGACATAATAAATATAAAAAATAAGGTATAACCCAAGGTAATAATAACATCAATAACATGTAACCACATCAATGAAAAATGGGCATAATATATCTCATCACATCAAATGGAACTAATAAAATAAATGGAGCATATAAAGCAATCCATCATGAGTAATGTACACATATGGATCTAACTTTCCGGCCAATAATGAGTGAGTAAACAATTATTCTAGCCTACTAAGTGAATGGAATCCCTAAAAATATTCCCCAAGCCCAAATCCAAGAGCACTCACGGTCTCTTGGAAACCAACATGGATGCTCTCACAGTCTTCATACCCAAAGGCTCTCACAATCCCTTGGAAACCAAGACGTAGGATCATACAGTCTTCCCTATGATGGATCATATGGCCTCTCAGATTAACAGAAATGTAATCTTGATAATTCTTCCATATAAAGGCTCTCACACTCCCTTAAACAAACCCCTCACTCACACCACATTTAACCCATGTACTACTCCTTGTCAACATGATCAAAAACAAGTTCCAATATCAAATAATCTATATCACAAGCCATTTCAAAAAAAAACATTCCCATTTTATCAAAACACTTTTCCCAAGATAAAAATAATTTCTAAAACCACTTTATAAATCCTTTTTAAATCATAAAACCACTTAGATCCATTTTAACAAACACTTGGTGTGCAATCAAGACACACCCATTTGGAAACCCCACTTTAAACACCAAAATTTTGAAACCAATTAATAAATTATATCAAACATGGAGTATAAATAAATAATAAATAATTTCAATGGAAATTTAAACAAACAAACAAATTTTACTATAAATTTAATGATATATTATGGAAAACCCCAATAAATATAGATTATTACCTTGGATTTAGTCCAGAACTCATTGCTTTCGATGAAAACCCCCCGAAAGAGGTATAAGAAGTACCCATACACCTAATACATAGGAAAAAACCCCAAAAATCCCTCACATTCCCAATATTAATACAAAATTCCCACTTTGGTTACAAATATCCATGGAAATGGAGAAACTAGAAAAAAGGGAGGAAAGGAGAAACAAACCAAGAAGAAAAGGGATTACCTAAAGAAAAATACCAAGATAAAACCACCAATGAAGAGTGGAAGATGATCCAATCCAGGGAGATGAGATTCATATGATGGGATGATAAATGAGGCTAAAAGTTTATAAAAATTATCGGGGGAAATGGTAACATATCACTTCTTATATGACCTGGACAGGCCGCATGGCTTGGCTACAGGGTTAAGAAAACCATTCACCAACTGTACGGGAGCCAATATCCACCTAGAAATGGGCTGCATAGTTACCCATATATAAACACCTGACCCCAGTTACTTAGAGCCATTTCCTTATTACATTACATTGGAATTAATACAAGAAATTCATATCCCAAAGTAATGAATAGAATAGTAGATTTAGAAACAAGATACATATATAAGTTCAACATTACATCTTGAAAGGAAAAACCAACACTAATTTATTCCATTATAAATATCCATGCCTCCTAGATTATGCATGAAAGTCATTAATAATTTACATATTCATATCCTAGGAAAATGAAATATAATAAAGGGGTGAGTATAAAATCTCATTAAGAGTAATAAATACAATGGAAGATAACATAAACATTAGTCATGGTGAATAATTGAAAACACATGCCTTTTAAAAATAATAAACTTGAACATAATATGGAAGGAAAATGAGATGAGTAAACATTTCTATAATAAATAATAACCATGGATATTCAACTATTCGAATAAACACATGAACTATGAATTTATAGCTTCATAATGAGGGAAGTGCATATGCTGGACATTATGAAATATATCGTCAAGGCCTCAGCCAAGACATCTTAAAATGATTAAGGCCTTGGCCAAGTCCATATATATTTGTCTCATGAGAACTAATGATGCATCGAGGGATATAGAATCCCCACCCATCACATAATAATTCCAATTCATTCCTCATATGAAATTGGATAAACATAAGAAACATATACACATGAGATGTAAATAACTTTACCCAATCTGCAACATAATCACTAACCATTCTAAGTAGAAGATGAATGGTATCAAAAATATAAAATCCATATTCAAATTGATCATAAAAAATTAAATATAATATGTAATATGATATCATAAAATATTATTCCCAACAATACATAATAATCAACACGATTGTTGAAATAGATTAAAATACTCTTATAAAATCACGGAGTAATTCTTGAGATAATTACTTTTTTAGTTTGAAAAGAATAGCTATTTTTGAAAAAAAATTGTATAAAAAAAGAAGTGAATTAAGATAGTAATTTCATAATAAAATGAGTTATTTTATAAAAAAAATGGTTGTTAAAAACATATTATAGATTTCCCTTGAATGTAGTTAAGATTTTGGGAAATTCTCTTAAGTCAGGATTGTATTTCAGGAAGGATTTTTAAAATATCCTATTAAATCATATAATTACCCATAAATGAAGGTGGTATTATTGTTATTACACATATATAGAAAATTAACACAGAATTTATGAGGAGTAAATATCAATTAATAATAATTTAATTGAGGTAAGTGGATAATAAAAGTAACTAGAATGAAAATGGAGTTTCCAGTGGAAAACCCTTACCTTAAATCTAGATATGTTCTGCTCTTGAACTTAATGTCCTATAATATGAAATTAGTCTTACAAAAAACTCAATTGAGAACATATTATAAATTTATTTAGTTTATCATAATTTTATTAAGTTCCTTGTGTCTTTTTTGATAAGTTATAATATTGAATTTTGTCATTCTGGAATATTCATTTCCTTGGTTTTCATAATCAGTTCACTTGTTTTTAAGTAATGGAGTCCATGTAAATCTGTAGAATTGAATTTAAACATTATTTAAAAACATACATAGGTGTTAATGGTCATTTATATCATTTGGTTAAATTAAATGAGGATGAATCATTAGATAAAATATTAATGACAATCACTAAGATTATTTTAGCGGTATTTTGATTATTGTGAACTAGTTTGGTCATATGATTTAATATTATGTACATATACTAGATCCTAAGTATTAATTAGGTTATAATACATATATTATAGTCTATTTAAACCATAAAAATGGTTTCATGACCAGTAATTAAGGATAAATTGAAGAATGAAACTTCGTCATCCATGAAGGTTGTAAATTGGAACCTCTGAGATAATGATTTCATTTATAAAAAAGAGAGAGAGAGAGAGTAAGAATATTGATAATGGTTATTACATTAACATGTTATAATTCTAGTATATAGATGATAATGAATTTATAAAGACAAATTTGACATATCAGGTTAGGATATAATAAGAAAATAATATAAATTGAAATGAAACTGAATGAAAAAGAAAAATGTTTTACCTCTTGAAATAACCTCCTTGAGAACCTCCTTAAGGGAAGGGGTTTTGGTCTTTTGGAAAGACAAATAGATATGGAATGTGGGGAGTGACTATGGAAGGGTATTTGGTCATATCTTAGACAAGTAACAAGGCTTGAGAGTAGTGAATAAAATAGGGAGTGAGGGGGGTTATAGAGGAGGAGAGGAGTGAATTTTGAATATTTTATTCATTATTTTATTATTTCCCTCAAGACAACCAATAGTGTTGATTCATGCGAGCCCTATTAGTAATAAGTTCATGTGAGTTTAAAATAAGTTTGTTTGCATCAGCCATGATTCTAGTAATAGTGAATTTAACTGATAATGTATATATACGGTAAATTACCGTATTTCACTATTCATCAAAAATTTGAGTATTTTAGAAAAATCCCAAAAATTAACCCTAACCATTTTTTGACATGTAGAGTTAAAAAATGAAATCCATTTTTTGAAAATAATTTTCTAAATATTATAAATTTAATTTTTAAATAAAATCATAGTTTATTCTAAAATTAAATTTTTCAAAACTATAATTCGTTTTATATCATATTGAAAAATTAATCAAGATTTAATTATCTTATAACCTTAATAAAATAAAATAATATTATTATTTACTATTTATAAGGTTCATATTACTATTCAGATTACTATTCATAAGGGTATGTTACTATTCACCAAAATTTAGGTTTTTCCTATCAGACTCTAAATATCTTACTTAACACAACCATGTAGGTCAGTTTTTTGAAATTCAAATCATAGAGGTGGAAAAATGATGTTTAATGGATAGGTTATAAAAAGTGGCGTTTTATAGAGAATTATTGTTTCATGCATTCAATATTAAATTTAATTAGAAAATCTTGTGGTGTTACATCCTAGGTGTCGCATGGTTTGTAAAACTATGATCAAACCATGAAAAACCCCATTATCACCCAATGCATCCCCTTTTAATGGTTAGCCACATTGTTAAACAATCATTGCACAAAACATGTGCCATGGTATGTCTTAAAACCCCCCATTTTCAACCCCTGACACCTAGTAACTCCAATAATGAACAAAAACGAAAATAAAACTCAAAATTAGAGATACCAGTGACCCGAAGGGTGTCACATATACATTGAGCATTTATAAATCCAATATTTTAATTTATCTAAGGAATTATACATGAACCTCATGCTTACTTAACTTTCTCATATCTTCTCAAGTTTTGTAGTAATTTTTAATATGAACAATATAAATAATATGATCCAAGATCTTTTAACTCTAATTATCTTAGAGGATAATAAAATGAATCATGATACACCATCATTCCATATGGTGAACAAGAGAAAATTCAAGTTGAAAAGCTTAAATATTATCTCTAAGTATAAGTCTCCTTCAAAATTCCCTTCCAATAGGATAAAGATAAAGGATAGGATCAGAATAAATATGGATGTGTTTTTCTTATGGTAATAAGTTCCACCATAAAATAATTATTCGTCAGTAATGAAGTAAGGGGAAGCTTCAGGAATATATTTTATCTAATGTAATCTATCCAATTTTATAAATAGGGTATTAGATACAGATTTTGGTACTCAAATTTGTATCCAAATAATGGAACCAAGTAGATTTTAGAATCTTTTGATGGGTGAGGTGGATATTTGATATTCTAATGGATCAAGAATAGTTGTACTGGCTATTAGAAACAAATATATCACATTACTAATAGTATTTATTCAAGTTTTCAGGATTTTTTATTATGTGTTGGGTGTAACCAAAAACATAATATCAATGTTTATATATGGTTATATTCAATTTCATATTCATAAATAAGAGAATTTAATTTAATAAAGATATAATATGTTATATTATTTCACATTTTTATAATAGTATTTATGTACTAAAATATGAAAAATCAAGTACTAGAAATCAATAAGGAATAAATTTCACATGACTCATATCACCCCCAGTAGTGGAATTCCCATATTTTTCATATAAATGAGAATATATTGAAAAATATATATTAATAAGGCTATTTAAAATATTTTGATCTAAAACTCCTAGATATATTTCATTCCTATTTGAAATGAAAAATAAAAAAATATCTATTTAGTGGAAAGGGTGAAAGAGATATAGATCTTCTAGAATTAGTTTATATAGACATGTGTGGACCTTTTCTTATACAAGCTAGAGGTTGATAGCCTTCATTCATAACATTTTTCAATTAATTTAGTAGATATGTATATGTATACTTAATGAGATATAAGTTTGAATCCTTTGATAAATTTAAGAATTACAAGAATTAAGTAGAGAATCATGTTGGTAAGATGATAAAGAAATTATGATCAAACCATGGAAGTTAATTTATTAACCAAGATTTCATCAATAATCTATGGGAGTTTGGGATATTATCTCAAATCACTTTCCTAATACGCCATAGTGGAATGGTGTTAGTGAAAGGATGAACCATAAATTTTTTGACACTGTGAGATCGATGTTGATACGTGTAATTATTTCACTATCCTTTTAGGGATATATATATTTCATATCAAATTATACATAATAAACCAAGCGATAAATAATGAAAAAACTAGAATTCCATAGGGGTTATAAAGTGGGAAGAAATCAGTTTTGTCACATATTCTTGTATAGGGATGTGAATAATTTATTAAGGATACATCAAGAAATAAACTAGTATCATGAGGCATGAAGTGTATCTTTAAAGGATATTATAAAGAAAAAGAGGATATTACCTTTGTAATCCATCAGATAAAAAATAAATTTTTAAATGACAAATCTTATGTATAGAAAGGGAGCACATCTCTAAAAGAGATAATGAGAGAAATATATACTTCCATAAAGTTAAGGCTCAAAATATATAAGATTTGGCATAGGAAAAAATTACATAAATCCCTGTAGAAGAATTTTTTCTTAAGGCACAAGTACAATGTAAGATCATGAGAGATTTTAGAGGGCTAGAGAGATATGGTTTTCTAGTCACTCAAGCAGTTGACACATTATTAGTTGAAAATAATGAACATCTCTCCAATAAGGAATATATAAGCATATCAGAATATGTGAAGTAGAAAGAAAACAAGAACCCTAAAATGGATTCCATCTACCATAACCAATTATGGTATTTTTGGATCATCTAGTTGATGTAAAAATCATTAGGTGAAATTTGGTATTCAAGAAGAAGTTGTCCATAGATGGTAAAGTTAGTACCTATAATGAATGAAAAATAGTTAAAGGGTTTAGTAACTATCAAGGAGTATACTATGATGAAACATTTTCACTAGAAGCTATGTTAAAATCCATTATAATTATAATTTACATATCATCTTACGATGATTATAATATTTTATAAGTGAATTTCAAGAGAGTTATCCTTATAAGAAATCTTTTGGAAAATATATATATGACACAACCAAAAGGTTTTGTTTCTCTAAAGGTCAAATATCCATTTATAGGAAGATATAAGAATCAAGATCTTGTATTTTTGATTAAGTTGTTATATAATTTAGTTTTATAAAAAATTAATATGATATTTGTGTTTATTAGAGGTTTTTTGGGAGTATAAAGTTTTTCTTAATAGTATATATTAATGATATATTACTATTAGGAAATGAGATACCGATCTTAAAGTTAGTTAATACATGGTTAAATGATTTTTTCTCCGTTAAATACCTAGGTGAAGCAACCTACATTTTAGGGATCAAGAACCATTATGATAGATCAAATATGTTCCTGGGAATAAGTCGAGGTACATACATTGAAATGGTAATGAAGAGATTCAGTATAGAATAATCTAATAAGGGATTTATTCCAATGTCATGTGGTTTATATCTCTCCAAGAAAATATTCCCTCAGGCATAGGGGCAGGGAGAGTGAGATATAATGAGTATAATTCTATGTGATTTTGATTTATTTTATATCATGTATGTCATGTAATTTACTTGGATTGATGTTTCCTATGCCTTGAGCATGGTTAGAAGATATCAAGTAGACCCTGGTGAGCCACATTGGATATCTATAAATAATATCCTTAATTACTTGAGGTCTACAAAGAATATATAATTGTTTTATAGAGGATATGAGTAATTATTCAGGATGGGATACACAAATTCTAGTTTACATATATATAAAAATGATCTAAAATCATATCCAATATATGTGTTCTTATTTAATAGAGTAGTTGTGTTCTTAGATAATTATACATATCTTGTGGTCTATAATTCTATATTAGATTTTGAGTATGTAGTGGATTCTTATACATCTAAATAAGAATTTTGGATACACAAATTTATCCAGAATCTTGATTTAGTACCTGGCATTAAAGATGTTATAACATTGTATTTTGATAATACTACCACAGTGGTCATGGACAAGGAGATATGGTAACATTGATGGAAAAATCATATACTTCATAAGTATCACTTATTTAGGGATTTTTTCTCAGAGGTGTGTGGTCATAATAGGTAGATTTTCTACAAAAAAAATGTATCATGCCCATTAACTAAAGTCTTATATCAATAGAATCATGAATATTATAAGTGATATAGAAATGAAAAATTTTCTTTCAATTAGATATAGTGAAATTAGAATTATATTAGAGATGGTTCCATAGAACCAATTGAATTTTTAATTTTTATTAATATAATATTAATAAATATCATATCATGTGATCAATTTTCTTTTGTGTAACATTAATGTGATAGTTTCTTAGTATTTTTTGAATTAAAAGACTATATAAGTTCATCATTATAATGAGAACATTGGAATTTCATGATAGTATTCTCAAAAATATGTCATATGATCCAGATGATGTCTATATGAAGAGAAATGGATGATGTTTTATTTTTAGGTGTTGGGGCTTGTAAGACATTAAGACTTCATCTCAATAACTTCTTACTTGGTAATATATATAAAGGGAGTTTATGATAATAAACCCATAAACAATAATTAAAAATGTTATATGTGTTATAAGATATTCCAATCTATTGAAATGTAAATTGGTCCTTATACATGATATTATTATTAACATGTATCATGAATCATGTACTTTGATGTATTGAAGAAACTTAGGACAACATATGATCATAATGAGGTAGGATATGTTGGGTTCATCATAAGTGATATAACATTAATAAGATATAAAAAAAGTATTTTTCCATTTTTAGTTATAGAATATGATGTCTTTATCCCATTTAATGAAATTGAAATATCTAATTAAAAAACTGTCTATGGTAGCTCATTGATGTGTTTATTTCAAGGAATCAAATAAAGATAAATCAAGAATATTGGTTGACGGCACAAAGCATACAAACTACTATATGAGATATTAAGACAAATAAATTATATTACAAAGTAATAAATCATAACATATTGTTTTAATTGTGATATTAGATTCCCTCTCAATGGGTGACTTGATCAGTTAATATATGTTAATCTTGGATTTTTTATCCAAGATCGCCTAATGCCACTAAGAAGAGGCTTAGCGGGTCACATGCTATATGAATCCATAATATCAGTTAAATTATATTTGAATTTAATATTAAGAATATAAATTATTATAGTCTTGTGGGATAATAATTATTATAGTTAAGATTGTCACATAAATGGAAATCAAATATAATGAAAAAATATTAGAATTACTCATGGAAATAAATGAGTTGCATAATCTTGTCTCATATCACAATCAAATAAGATTTTATAAATGTTAAAAATATAAGAATGAATTAAATATTTTTTAAATCCATATTTGAATTCATTAGTATAGGTCTTAAAAATGGTGTTCATTTGAAAAAAAAACATAATGAGAAAGGGTAGATAATTGAGTATAGAAATGAACTTTTAAAATGGTGGTTTAAGGAATCTGTTAAAGACTTTGAAGAAATAAAATATGAAAAATTATTTGAAAAATAGAGGTAAAATAGAATGTTTATCCATAAAATATTACTTTAATTATTGAAATAATGAATTGGAATAAATACTTTAAAAGATAATTATATAAAGGGGTTATGGTATAAAAAAGTTCCCCATAATTAAGTTTGATTTTAAATAACACATTTTCCAAATGAAAATAAAGCATGTATTACCCCATTAAAGGAATGGAGAATAAGATATATAAATAAGAAATAGACATACAAAGATAATTTATAATCATTTTTTAACATCAAATAGAGAGATAGTATGATTTAGAGAGACAAGGGTCATACCCCAAAGAAAATAGGGTGGTTTGGAGAGATCCCTTAACTTAGGTTCCAAAATCATTAAGCACTTTTACTTAAAATCTAGGATAATAAAATTAAATTAATTAATTACCTAATTCATAACCTTTTAAAAATATATTTGATTTATTATAATTATATTTTTTTTCATTTTCAACCATTTCAATGTGATATAAGGGTTAATTCCACTCTTCCTAGGGTGTTCGTTTCATGGTTCCATGGTCGAATCACTTGAGGATAATTATGGAGATTCCATTAAAATGGGATTAAAACTATAAAATTGAAATGAAATGATTTTAATATCCATACATAAATTTAAATACTCCCAAATACCCAAATTTTTTCTCACATATTTTTTATTCATTTAGTAAAAATGTTAATGTTATATGGTTAGTTTGTTTTGGTTGTTTTACAAACCATCAAAAACCAGTTTCATTTTGATTAATATTATAGCCATATATTCATTCCATTATGTGTAAAAAAATATAATATACATATTTAGTTCATTTTAAACATTATAAGTGAATTTTAACCAACCATAAATGCGGTAAAAAAATGAAAACTCATCATCCATAGAGGCTGTGAATCATTATAATATGGACAATAATTTGTTTTTAGAATAAGAGGATAAGAGAAGATGATAGATGGTAGATATTACAAAATAACTATAAACTTATATTATATATATATGAAACTAGAGTTACTATGCCATTTTTGGATCAGTGAGGTGAGGATAAGGTAAAATAATAAAATAATTTAAAATATGAAATTTGATAATATTACCTCTTGAATGTAATATCCTTGAAAAAATCATTTAGGAACTTGGAAATTATATTTTAGTGAGACCAATAGAACTAGGATATGGGGGAAAGGATTGTGAATATAATTGGGGAGAAATTTTGTAAGCTACAAGGCTTATAATATATGAGGATAAGGGGAGGTGAGGGTTGTAACGTCCCAACCCGAATGCCACAAAACCGATGCTATGAGATGGTTTTTTATGAGACCTCAAGCATGCCTCCTCGTACGCTATAGGTTTCCAACTAGCAGTGAGGGCCTAGGCTGTGATAGTGGTGAGACTATGACCTCATATCAGAGTAAAAAAATAGTGGAAATATATAAGTATCATACATAGTAGTAAATAAATATAGTGTGGAATCATTAAATAAATTGAAATAGAACATGATATAATAATATAATAAAATGATATAAAATCCCTAACAGCTATGTCATACATACAACACTGGTCACCCACTAAGTTGACCATACAGATATAGGAGTACAAGGAAACTGAAATAAAAGTCTACAGGTCTACTATTAACTCTGAGCCAGACTACAAACCCGGTCTCTAGTTGTTGTTGAACTGCACTAGCCTGATCAGAAGAACCCACACTAGAGGCTCCTCTCAATCATGCAACTATGGGCCTTAATCCTATGCACTAAACAACTATGATCAACCTAAAAATCATACATAAGTTCTACACGCACACTGAGGTGCATTTTATGGGGTGAAAAATAATCTCACTAGGCCACCCTAATGATGAACCTATAAATAGACCATTATAAGTTCTTGAAAAATCAATATAATAATCTTAGATGAGACTCAACTGAAAATATATGCAAATCCAATAAACTTGAAACCACATTCAAACCCTAGCTCTATAATCCTAGTTATCTAGAAATTCCCAACATGGATTTCCATATTTATATACATATACATGTATAGTCCCATATCTAAATATATACATAAATATGAATATAAATGACTAAGGTGAATTAAATAGCATAAAACCAATAAACAGTAGATACTTGGGTCTGTAATATTGATCGCATAGAAATTTATAAATGGGAATTGAGTTATACATCATTCCACTCAATCCATGTATAATTATGTTGGCCTATGAGTCCTTGATCCCAATAAACATATACCTTCTTCGGACAATATCAGAATAGTCTCTGAGCAAGCTATGTCACCATAGGGGGATACTCATCCTAACCCTGGGTTAACCCATACTCACCTCAAATCAAGGTAAAGATGAATTTTTGGGAAGAAAATTTGGACATCTTTTAAATTTTAACTGATCTAGTCTACATGATTCTAATTCCACATAAATATAGTTCAATGTTTGAGCCCTAGGTCCTGGTCCGTAAGTGGTCATGACATTCGGATCTTGAATAATCACTACATGTCTGGCCCTTAGGTGATCTATAAGGAGAAATCATTAGTGATATGTCATGCCCACCAATAGAGTCTCTAATAAGGGATATCATGGTCATTTATATCATCCAAAAGAGCATAATAATTTTGGATATCCAATTATATGAAACTCTATATCCAACACCATGGTCAAGTAATAGATCAAGGAGAGCGTAACCATCCTAGTAACTCAAGAGAGGGTAATCATCCATGAGTATAATCAGATTAAGTATATAATAATCATCCTCATCACATATCAAATAGAGGAGAGAGGAATCATCCATGATTATCATTACTAGGGACGTTATGTCCGTATGTCATAGTAGTAGTCTCAATAGCCGGATACAAGGAAGCACATCTAGAAATCACAATAATATAATAACAAAATATATAGGCTCAACATCCAAGTCACAGGTAGTACCTCTAGGTATTCCAGTAAACATAAGAAATAACACATCTTAGAATATGGATCCTAGGAAGAACGTTCGGGCATCCCAAATAGAAAGAAAGATGCCTCGCATCAGGCTCAACATCCACGAACCAAGAAGAACCTCAAGATAACATCATTGCATCATCAATAAACAAGGGAAAGTATAAACAAATGAGTGAGAGTGTATGAATGCCTAAAACTAGCACTACATCCATAGACTCATGGGATTAAAATTTCATCATGAGTTTTAAGGTGACACCTGCTACCATATCTACCCAAACCCAATGTACTAGATCAGGGGTCGGTCGTCCATTGGAGCACTCATCGAGTCCATCAAGTAAAACCCTGAGAGTCATCCTACTTGGTATCCTTAGTAGAAAAGGTAAAGGAGGAATCTTACATGGGACCCTCAAGGTCTATGCATAAGAAAAGGTATCCTACACGGGATCCTCAACTATAAGCTAAAGGATAAATCCTATAAGGTATTCTCAAATGGTAAGGAAGAAGAGGCATCCTACACAAGACCCTCAAGGTCTATGAAAAAGTGAAGGAATCCTACTCAGTATTCTTATCTATAAGGTATGGGATTAATCCTATAATAGATCCTCTAATGGTAAGCAAGAATAGGCATCCTATATGGTATACTCTGATGGAAATCAATAATAGGTATCCAACATAAGATCCCTAGAAGGATAAACGAGAAAAGGGATCCTACAAGGGATTCTCTAGGTCAACATGTAAGCATAGGAATCCCATAAAGGGTCCTCATTAGTAGTATAAAGATAGAGGAATCCTACATGGGATCCTCTAGGTCATATGTAAGAAGAGTAATCCTACAAGAGAACCTCAAAAACCAGCCTCACAACCTTCTGTCCAGAAAGGTGCATCTCTCTAGGGAGACATCCACAAGGAAAAAGATAAAAAAGCATAGGTCACAGAAGATGGATCATGGCCCATATCAAATAAACTGGTCTCACTATTAGAAGATGATTGAATTCGATTATTGGAGGAAGAACCTATTTGTTTAGGTGAAATCCTAAATCATCACTAGGGAGTCCTTAAAACACCACAATGGTTTCACCATCATTATATATGAGAAAAAATACTCAGAATGGACTACTCAGGGGTCCAAATATGACTCTTGGGAAAAAGATGTGAAAACCACCAAAAGGGTTGAAAAATGGGGCAGTACACGGTGTGTCTCCCTAAGCACACGGCATGTACTCCCAAATCCCAATTGGGCATGTACTTCTGTCGGGCTTGGCATGTAAATGGCCAAGTATATGGAGTCTTTTCCCTAAACACAGAGTGTACCCTACACAACTTACCTTACTATGTAACCTACTTTTCCATGCCATGTATATAGCTTGGTTGTGTATTCCTACAAGGCGTGTGACCCACATAGGGTTTGTCCATGTACTCTACACGGCATATACCTCTCACACGGGCGGCCAGACCGGGTACTCAGCTACAAGGATGAGTCCCATTACATAGCATGCACACCCTATATATGGAATGTATATCCAAAAATTCATTTATCCTTAATGTGAATAACACATGGCATGTGTTCCTTGAATAACATGGTGTGTCAATAGGTTTTCCCAAACCGAAAATCTCGAAATCGCCCCGAAACCCCTATTTTCTTAGTAAAATCTACAGATAGGCCCACTGGGGGTCCCAATAAGGTATAATAGGGATTTAAAATAATAAAATGAAAAAAAATGGATTTATTGTGAAACTTAAAAATAGCCTTCCTTTGGACAGAATTCACCGAAGCTTTTCCCATTTCCATGGTCCATGGTTGTCGCGCAATGATTTAGCGCATCCTGAGCTCTACGGTGGTACCCTTCTCCCTGTCCCTTTCCTTATCTCTCTCTAACTCTCCCATTATCTCTCTTGGTCATGTGAAGGAGAATACATAGGGAAGTATTCTAGAATTCATTGAAGGAAAGAAAGAAAATAAAGAAACAAAAAGGCAGAAAAGAAAAATAAAAGAAAAAAAGAAAATGGGTATGGAATGGCCCTAGTGCCCAACATGATTTTATGCCCCACATATGAAAAACTCACCATTCTAGACTCAACGGTTAAGAAGGAATCTCAATCAAATTATATTTTCAAAAGATATAGATGAATGAACCTATATGAATAAATTAATATTTAATTTATTAAATATTAACAATTAATTATTCTGCTAAAATTAGAATAGATTGGATTTCTTCCAAACTCCTGCCCAAGGATAAACACCATAGTTTGGGAACAATGGAATGGTTATAAAAATTATCTAAAATTATCTTATAGGGGGAAAAGAACATTTAACCCCTTACATGAATCTTAAGGAAAAGATTATAAATTTTTTTCTCACAATTTTATTTCAGACAAACACAGGGCCTTACAATCTCCCCACCATAAACATTCCCATCCTTGAGAAGCCTGATGGTAAGACTATAATTCATGATCTCACCCTAATAATATATACAACAAGATATCTAGACTATCCAATGATGATTATTATAGCATCAATAATTGTCTCCCACATGGAAGATGATTAACTGTAACCAATTTGGTACTCCCCAACATAGTAATACCGTTATAGTTGTCTCAAAATCGACTCCAAGCTCAATGGCTCATGGAAAATGATGGATTTCAACTAAAATGAGGGTTACTACCCTAAAATAACCAATGGTGTACTACCTTCCATATGGCTTACCTTAAACTTCTCCTCAATTTTAATCCCAATATGTTCCTCTTCCTAACTAGAAAATATGTTTAAAAAGAAAAGAATATCGACATAAGTTTGATGCTCTCTCAATGTACTCAAGATAATATCAAGATAGAGTAAGATAGTCTCTTACCAGGAGTACATTGAGATTTTATAAAAAGGTGGGTAAGGTTTTCTACAATCCATGCTCACAAAAAATAGGATACACTTTCATTTAACCAATACCTGACCCAATGTCTCCTGAAAAAGCATGTCCATGTTCAAACACGGTTCGGCCGTCTTGCTGTACATGATCATTCTCAAGGTCACCTCTACCATAGTGGGACATTTTTCACTTAACCAAAACTACTTGGAAAGAATGTCCACAAAAAGCATTAGAAACATTGGTACTCAACTCACACCCATCCCTTCATGAATTAATATTCAAATGATACCCCACACAACTAGTGTGTGCATTTATCACCAGAATTATACTCCAGTGAGTTATCCATTAAGAGGCTAATCTAACCATGCTATATAGAAAGTTAGTTTCATTAATCCATAATTTCCCTATTAAATCCTCATAAAAAAATATCACCTTATCTATTCCATGATTTATTCCACGACTTCCCATCAACCAATGTCATTCTAGTCATGAGCATCTACCCACGCTTTGACGAAATTAGAAACAGCAGAAAAACTGATCAACTAGGCCGGGCACATGAATAGTATTGCCCGTAAAATCTAGTCTTGATACCAATAAACCTAGATTATGGTCAAAATTTTAAGAAATAAACATGATTATAACACATAACTCATGCACATACCATGACTTGATCTCAAAACAAGCATGAAACCAAGATCACTACTAAAAAGGGCTTCTAGAAACCTAAACTAACCTCTCAAATAGGTTTCCCATGAATAAAATGGACATCTTCCTACAATGGTATTTGTCAAAACTAAGGGTATCTAGGTATCCCACCTATCCCAAAAGAATAAGTCTCACAACTAAATCACAATGTATAACCACCTATCCCAAAAGATCAAAACATCTCGAAGGAAGGTAAATATCACAATGACCTACGAGGGTCAAAATCAAAAATATATCCTACAAGGGTTTCTCTTCTGCCTCAACCCGGAGGGGTGAGGCTCGTGAACGTGGCTCCAGTGATGCCTCCCCTATCCCTATGTTCCTTTTCTTTCTCTTTTCTCTCCTAGGTTAGCGCTCGGTGGTCTTCGCGATGCAGGTGAACCGGTATGATGCTTTGAGGTTGGAGCACGGAAGGTGATTTTGCAGTGCCGCCATCATCGGTGTTTCCCGTCCCTCTTGATGGATTCTTCTGATTCCTGTGGTGGGTGTGATTTGGACTTTGGCGATGATTCTTCTGTGGTTTAAATTTTTCTAGATCCAAGCTCAGAGTGGCGGTTTTTGGTCAGATCGGCCCGAATCTCGTCGTCGGTGATGCTACCTCGACACGGGGTTGGGCCTCCCAGTCCTGGGTAATGGTGGTTTGGCTCTGAATTCTATTGTATGCTTTCCTATTCGTTTTTTTTGTCATTTCTATGATGTTGGAGGAGGTCTCATGGTGGTGGTGGGGTTCGTCGATTTTGGTTCCAGCGGTGGGCCTTTGAAAGGATGTTGTTGCTTCTACGCTGGTCTACTTTCTGGGCATTGAAGCTGATTCTTGTGTTTTTCTGATGTCTGATACTGCGTATGATTGAGTGGTGGTGATCTACGTAGGAGGTTCTAGTGACGATGCTTCCGATGGTCTCACCGGTGACCTACAGTGGTGGATGTTGAACATTGATGGGTTTCTCGCCGGTAGTAGGATTACGCTGCAGGGGTGTGGCTCGAGGTGGAATTCTGCCCGAGATGCCTTGGTACTCATGTTTGAAATGTTGGAATGGTTTTTGAATTTTGAATTTGGATGGTTGAATATGTGGCTGGGATGTTTGGTTGTAATTTGGATCAGTTTCTATTTGGTTACCGGTAACCCATAAACCGGTTTTGAAAAAATTAAAAAAAATGATTTCCAGCAGCTAACCAAGAATTCTCCTAAGTAGATAATCCCTGGAGGTCATGATAATAACACAAAAATAGATCTTGAAATGACACTCACTGGGAATCCATACATGGTAATGCCCCTAGAGGTCCAGTTCATAAGAAAACTCCTGGTATCGATCAGCATCGTACACAATGATTCAATTAGATAACCACGACCTGAGAAACAACACCCTAGAAGGGGTAAAACATAAGGGAATCACATGCCACGTCAACATACTAGGGTCATTGAACCTCTCATGCATGATGACTAAGTCATCATCCTCAACACCAGTGTCACAACATAGACCCACATAACCTACCGTCATAATGAAATATATATGTGCGAGTGTGTGTGTGTGTGTGTGTAAGTAGGACGAATTGAATAGGCTTCATTCATCAGTAAAAACACATACCAATATGCCTATATGATGTGAATTCTACTTGTCAAATATGATGCATGAGACGTCTCTTTCCTTTGTCATCCAAGAGTCAAAATCCATCCCTAGCCTCTTACCAATGGTCCAAGAGCCATATATCCGCAATAAATCATAACATCCTCCCAACATGTGCATCACTCTGAGTGAAAATCATATACAACTGTAACATCATAGATCAGAACATCATTCCCATACCCTGGAAACTAGGACTTCTTATCAGAACAACTGTTCTCAATGCACTAGACTGATATCCATCATAAGTTTTGACACATTCCTAATACTCCTTTCTACCATATCCCAAATAGTAAAGACTAGGAAAAGAATAGCACTGGTACCAATTTATAACATATTGACCTGGATGCCACTAAACTATTTCTCTGATCTAGTTCATTATGAGGCTTCAAGTGCACCTCCTCATATGCTACAGGCTATCAAAAATTAGTGAGGGACTAGGGTGTGATAGTGGGGAGATTATGACATCATATCATAGTTAGAAAATAGAAAAAATAGCTAAGTATCATAAACAATAGTAAATAAATTGTGTTTTAAATTAGTTAATAAGTTGAAATAGAATATGATATAATAATAAATGAAAATTATATAAAATCTGGAAAAGTTAGGCCATACAAACAAAAGGAGTCACCCGCTAGGTCAGACATACAAATATAGGCATAAATAAAAAACTAAAATAAAAGTATAGGGATATAATAATAACTTTGATCCGTACTTTATACATGGTCTTTATACGCTTTCAAACTATACTAGACCGATCATAAGAACACACATGAGCATCTCCACTTGATTATAAAACTCTGGTACACATCCCTATCCACCAAGCAACTATGGTCAACCTGAAAAGTATACATAAGGTCTACATACACACTGAGGTGTATGTGTAGGGGTGAGAAATAATCCTAGTAGTCCACCCTAATGATGAACCTATAAATACACTGCAATAAGTGCATGAAAAATCAATACACTCACCCCAGCCAAGACTCAACTAAAAAGATAAGTAAAGCCAAAAAATGTGAAACCACAGTCAAAGCTCGGGTCCGTAATCCTAATCAACTAGAAAGTGCCACCATGGATGTCCATATTTACATGTGTATACATGTATACTCTCATACCTATACATATACAACTAAATATGAATATTCATGAGTAAGGTGAATGAAATAGAATGAAAACAATCAGTTGTCAATCCTTGGGTCCTTAATCTCAAACACATGGACATCTTTTCATGACCCTCCTTCAAAATGAAGAAGATATAATAACCCCTGAGTCCCTCCTCTAATAGGCCCTAGGGTGGAGACTAGCACCAAGGGTATAGAAATATCATGAAAGTGGGAGGAATTACCCTTTTTATAGTAACAAAGATCGGGAGATAAGATGTATCAACCCCAAACAAATCCAAGACAAATATATATATATAAGGAAACCAAAATTCATCCCACATGCATTTTTAAGTAAAACTGATAGAAATACAAAGAGAACTCCAAATAAAGTACCAAAATAAAACTAAGAAATGACATAGA
Source organism: Viscum album (assembly GCA_963277665.1). Lineage (NCBI taxonomy): Eukaryota > Viridiplantae > Streptophyta > Magnoliopsida > Santalales > Viscaceae > Viscum > Viscum album. The sequence continues at coordinate 835,948,991 of OY728128.1, read as the reverse complement.
AACCATCCCCAATGTCTGATCTAGTAAAGTTCTGAACATCCCATGTAATCTTCCTGGAAACCTGAAAACAGTTTTATATAGGTAGGGTGATCATACAAGTATACTTAGTAGTGGAAACCAAAGTCACCCATACAAAAGGGAGAGAATCATAATAATGCCCCTGTGAAAAAATAGCAGAAACTCAAAACCACCTAACAAGGTATACTATCCACCCCAACCTCACAAAAGCATGCTCACCAAATAATGAAAGTCAAGTAAAGTACAATAGTAAGCACATTGATATTTTGGAACCTTGCACCACTTCCCTTTAGTTAACTACTCATCCCTAATAGAGAACATCCTAACACTTCCATGCTATTCTACAAGGCCCACTATCACAACCTGCCCACACACACCAAATCCACACACCACATACCACTTGAAAACACCAGGGCCACAACCACCATAGGTCTCTCCTGAAAACACTTGGGCCTCATCCTGAAGACACATGGGAAACAAACCACCTCTCTCACAACCAATACCATAAATTTGGTATTAAACCTAGATCTATTATAGACTACTCAAAGAGTCTTGGGCGTTAAATTCTTTAAAGATGGAGTAGGGTAAAGTCAGTAACCATCCATCCATCCTCCTTTTAGGATGTTGGGAAAGTCACCCACTCCCGTAATAATGGGGATGTTCAAAACATAGTTATCAAAATGGGTGGGATGCATATATAAAACATAAGGAACTGCAAGTTTACACATATAGGTAACAAACACTCATCCCATCCTATGGGATTCCAAACAATCAATAGCCCACTCAAAACCACCTTTGATACTACCCCAACATGTGTGTACCACCATTGATGATGATCACTTTAACGCTACTTCACTATAATCGCCAACTCAAAACATACCCCTAGCTGATTCATTTAACCAATTATCATTCTTCATTATAAAATCATCCATTTATTTATTTATATCCCTATCCAGGAAACTACCAAACACAGCAAACATTATAAGTCAAAGCAACCATACTAACCACTTGTCAATCCAAACCAGGAAAGAAGGTATAATGGTAAGGGAACCCATCCTAATACTCACAAACATGAAATAATGACACAGCCCAGTCCTGCAGCCCTACTTTCCAACCACAACCCAAATGCAGTCCCACTGTATAACAATTCCATCCATTCCACAATAAATCAATATCTCAACCTAATATTCTGTCACACCTCCTGCACCACCTCATACAAAAAACACACAAAAACCACCATTAAACCACAGCCCCACTACACACACATACCACAACCTTCTCACATAACCAACTCCTATACCAAACCTTGTGCCCACAACCATGCTACCAATAGCACCACCATATATCCCTCATAAAGAACAAAAACTATCAAGGCCCAAATAGCACACATCCACATGAAAACAAGTTGAGTGTATTTTGATTTAGCCAACAAAGGTTCTTTAATTCCACTTTGATAAACTTGGGTGATCAAAAATCATGTTTGATTTTGGGTAATCCTTTTCATTTAACTGGGTATATGTGATTATTCAGATTTCATGTTTTCATTCATTTCAAGAGAGAATCAACAATAAATATGAATCATCACAGGTGCACAAGAAAATACCACCAATGACCATGATTTTCATAGGGATACAACCCATACAATTCATATTACAGATAAAAGATAATAAATAAAACCCAGTGATCATCAATAACTTCCCAGTACCCATTTATTCATTTCTATTATATTAATTAAATTAGTTTCAGTCATATTTAAAAAAGGATATAAGTACACCCACCCCGCATGATACATAATTGAAGGATAGATGATGGAATCCCTACTGGGAACAAATGGAAACAAACACTCCATTTTGTGCCAAAATAAGGGGTTTCATGAGTATTAGACTCTAAGGAAAACCGAAGAGGGGGGGGTAAATCACAGGTGCACAACTCATCTGGGAATAAAAGTTCTCCACACACCAATAGAAAATAGAAGAGAGGACCTCGTATTTAGAAAAATCTTGATCCTATATCAATGGAATGGGAAACGGTTTCAAGGTCCATTAAAGTCATATCATGTCCAAGACCACACGGTTAAACCATTTTAAAGTCCCTTGAGTATTAGGATATTAAAGATATAATTTATATCCTTCAAAATGCCTTTATAAATTCCCAAATAAGGCTTTAAACTCGATTTACATCAAATAAAACGTAATAGGGGTGAAATAGGAAAAACTAGGAAAAACTGGAAATGAGTCACTGATGGGTGAGCCACCGACAGCAAGCCACTGATAGCAAGCCACCAAAACTGAGCTACCAATGTTGATCCACTGATTCTAAGCCACCGACGTGACCTACTGATGCCTGACTCACTGATTCCCTAACTCATCGACACCTTGACTCATCAACGCCCTCAACCTACCAACACATCGACCTACTGATGCTTCATCCTACGGATGTCTCGTTCTACTGACAACCTCATCCTACCAACTCCTTCGACCTACTGATGCCTTGACCTACAGAAGCCTTCAACCTACCGACGCCCTAACCTACTGATGCCTCAGAACTACCAATGCCTTCAACCTACTGATGCTCGGACTTATCATTGACTTCAACCTACTGATGACATGGCCTACTAATGCCTTCGACCTACCGACACCATAACCTACTATCTCCTTCAACCTACTGATTCCCCAACCAACAGATGTCCTTACCTCCCAAGGGAAAAACTGGAAATTTGGAAAAACTCTTCAAATGAGCTACCATTGCCTCCCAAAACACCCTAAACACTATATTTAGAAAAGGTAATGGACCATGGAGTTTTGGGCCATTACACGTCCTCTAGGAGGGTATTGAGTTGGATGTTGTTCCACTCAATTCATGTATAATTGATTAAATCTATTGGTATGTAATCCCAATCAACAAATACCTACTTTGGACAATTCTGGAATAGTCTATGAGCAATCTACTTCACCATAGGAGGATACACTTCACAACCTTTGGTTCACCCATACTCACATTCGATCACTGTAAAGAATGATTCTAGGGAAGTAAATCCGGATATCTGGTAAATGTTCATTGAGCTAGTCACCATGCTTCTAATTCTATGTAAATCAAATCCAATGTCTAATACATGTGTCTCAACCCCTATAAATTCATGAAATTCTAAGCTTGGATAATCCCTAACTGTTTAATCCATAGGAAATCTTAAGGATATCTCATCAGTGAGACTCCATGCCCACCCTTGGAGTCTTTAATAAGGGAGATCATAGTAATCTCTTGAATTTAGAAGAGAATAAGCATTATAGGTATCCAATGATGTGAAGTTCCATTTCCAACATCGTGGTCAAGTAATCAATCAGGGAGATTGTAATCATCCCTAACACTCAGAAGTGCATAATCATCCATGAGTATAATTAGATTGATGAGAGCGTAATCATCCACATATCAAAAATAGGAGATCTGAATCATCCTCATCACTCGAGATAGTGGAATCATCCACAAGTATCATTACTAGGGACATCATGCCCATATATTATAGTAGTAGGCTCAATATCCTAATACCATGAAGAACCTCTGGAAATCCCAATAATATAATAATAAAATATACAGTCTCAACAACCAAGTCTCGAGTAGTAAATTTGGGTATACCAGTAAACATAAGAAATAATAAGGCTCATAATATGGATCCTAGGAAGAATGTTCTGGAATCACAAAGAGAAAGAAATATTCCTTGTTTCTAGATCAACATCCACCAACCAAGAATCTCCTATGGATAACATCACTACATCAATAATAAACATGTGAAATTATAAATAAACAAGTGTGCATGGTCAAAAGGAAAAACCCTACACTATATCCACAGTCCCATGTGATTACAAGTTCAGAATGTGTTCTAAGGTGAAACCCACTACCATCTCTACCCAACCACGATGTAATAGCTCAGGGTCATTCAACCATAGAGGCACCCATTAGGTCCCTCATATAAAAAATGAGAGGATTCCTACTTAAGATCCTTGTCAAAAAAGGTAATGGGGAAATATTACACAGGACCCTCAAGGTACATTCATAAGTGAAGGCATCCTACTCGGGATCCTCGATTGTAAGGTAAAGGATGAATCCTACTAGGGATCCTCTAATGGTAAGAAATAAGAGGAATCCTACATGGGACCCTCAAGTTCTATACATAATTGAAGGCATCCTACTCAGGATCCTAGGATGTAAGGTAAATGATGAATCCAAAAATGGATCCTCTAATGGTAAGTAATAAGAGGCATCCTACACAGTATCCAATGATGGAAAGTAAGAAGAGTCATCCTACATGGGATCCCCAGAATGATAAATAGTTAAAGGGTCATATAAGGGATTCAGTACATCAACATATAGGAAAATACATCACATAAGGGATCCTAGGTAGTAGTAAGAAGAAAGAGGAATCCTAAAAGGTATCCTCTAAGTCAAACATAAGAAGGGGAATCCTACAAGGGACCCTTAGAAACTAGTCTCATGGACTCCTAGGCTAGAAGAAAACATCTCACTAGGGGAACATCCTCAAGGGAAAAGCTAAAAAATCATAGTTCATGTAATATGGCTCATGTCCCATCTCATATCAAAGGGTCTCACTCTCAGGATACAAGTGAATTCAATTACTGGAGGAAGAACCTCCCCATTTAGGTAAAATCTAGAATCACCACCAGGGAGTCCTTAAAATACCACAAGGGTTTCAACATCATAATATATGAAAAAATATACTCAAAATGGACTAATCATGAGTCAAATTACAACTCCTGGGTGAAAGATATTAAAACCCCAAAAAGGGTTGCAAAAGGGGCAGTACATGACGTGTCTCTCCGAGCACACGGCGTCTACTCCCCAAACCCCACCTAGAAGTGTACTTTTGCCAAACTTGGCATGTAAAATCCAATGTACATGGAGTGTTGGACATATACACAAAGTGTACCCTACATGGGGTACCTTCCAATGTACCTCACATTTCCTAGCCATGTACTTGGCCAGCTCATGTACTCTTACATGGAATGTGACCCACACAGGGTTTGGCCGTATACTCTACACGGCGTATAACCCTTACACGGGTTGCCTGACTGGGTACTCAGCAACACAGAAGAGTCCCAGAACATGATGTTTACAACCTATACACGTTGTATAAATCCAAAAATTCATATCCTATAAATAATAATAACACATGGATTTTTTTCACTAAACCACACATCGTGTAGATCGGTTCTCCTAAATAAAAATCCCTAAATTACCCTAAAACCCCCGTTTTCGTAGAAAAAGCTATAGATCAGCCCACTATGGGTCCCATAAAAGCATAATAAGAATTTAAAATAATAAAATGAAAAAAAATATGTGGACTTATGGGAAACTTAAAAATAGCCTAACTTTGGGAGAAATCTTCCGATGTTTCACCCATTTCCACAGTCCACGTTTTCCGCACAACGATCTGGTGCATCCTGATCTCCACAGTGGTACCCTTCTACCTATCCCTCTCTTTATCTCTCTCCATATCTTTCTCTATCTCTTTCCCTCATAAATTATAATCCACAGGGGCATACATGAGAATCCAAGGAAGTAAAAGAAAAAAAAGAAAAAAAATAAAAGAAAAGATAAAAGGAAAAGGGGATCAGCCCAGCCCCAATGCTCAACACGAGTTTATGCCTCGCCTAGGAAAAAAATCTTTGTTCCAAACTCAATGGTGGTGAAAGAATATCAATCCAATTATCTATTAAAATTACATGTATGAATGAACCTATGTTAATAAATTAACATTTAATTTATAAAATATTAATTATTAATTATTATCTAAAATTTGAATGGCTCGGATTTCTACCAAACTCATGTCCTAGAGTAAACACTCTATTCTGGGACCAATGGAGTGGTTAGAAAAATTATCTATAATCATATTCAAGGTGAAAAAACCATTTTAACCCTAATTAGAATATAAAAGAAAAAATTCAAATTTCTTCTCAAGGTTTTAACCCGAAAGAACACGGGACCTTACAAGGGTGGTATTTATAGGGGGAGTAGAGGAGTGTTTTTTAAATATTATATTCATTAGTTTATTATTTTGGATCAATACTAACAATACAATTGAGTTTATGGTGCATTTGGGTTTGAGTTTATGGGTTCTTACATCATCCCTTATCCAATTAATCATGTATTTAACTTATAATGTTTAATATTGTATTTTACCATATTTCATAATTTATAAAAAAATTAAAAAAATTAGAAAAAAAATGTCACCCAAACTATTTTTCAATTTTTATATTCCATAAATGAAATTAATTTTATGAAAATAATTTTCTAAATATGATAAATTATTTTTTAAATTAAAGTTTTATTTATCTTAAATAAAAACTTATTTTAATATTATGATAAATTTTTAGACCATTTGAAAAATCAATTATTGTCTCATATAATTATATTAACTTTATAATAAATCTTAATATTAATTTATAAATCCATTTTATGAAAATAAATATTCTTTTAAATTATTATATTTTTTATAAAAATAAAAATAAAACATATTTGATTTTCATAAATATAGGAACTTATTTTATCAATTTTAAAACATTTATCTACTATTTCATGATATAAATATTTCATATTTTAATTTAATAAGATACCAAAATAATATTTTACATTTTCATAACTGACATTACTATTCTAATGGTCAGGTTACTATTCATAATGGTCATATTACTATTCCAATAATAAGATTTGTAATAGTCATATGGGTTCTCTACTTTCTATAGATACCTCATATTTAATTAATTCTTCATTCACTTATATTTTCTATCAAGTTTATATATATATATTCATTTTTAATATTAATATTTTATTACTAATAATTTTTTTCATTTCTACAGTGTTATTCATGAGTGCGGTTATTCTAATGGATCGAGTAGATCCAAATTTTCATATTTTAGTTATCTTATTTTATATTTTTATCCCATTCTAATATTTTAAATTATTATGGAAAATTGTATTCTCTAAATTTAATGTTCAAATTATTAAAATAAAATGTTGTTTCTTCTATCATGTAGTTTATGTGCTTCATACTACATTACTAAATATGAAACAATTATATAATTAGAGGGGAAATTTCATTGATAAAATCTAGGTTACTTACTTTCTTCTCCCCTTAAAATATTAACCCACAAAATTTCATTTTACATACTAAGATGAAAACATGTGAGGATACTTCTACTTCATGGATTCCTCTAGTACCCATTTTCCTTCTTCGTACTTAATGTTTCTCCAAAGTATGTTTACTAAGTGGTTTTTCTTGTTGAATAAAACTTTATCTCTACAGTTTGAGATCTTCAATGGATACTCCTCAAAAGAGTGATCATTTTATAGTTTTACCTCCTTTCAATTCAGTACATTTGATGGATTTGGTATGTATATCCTCAAGATAGATACGTTGAATACATCATATACTTGAGATATGGTTGGTTGGAGTGTTATTCAATAAACCATAGCTCTAATGCGATCAATAATCTCAAAGGGGTCGATATACTTGGTACGTAGCTTTATCTTCTTCCAAAATCTCATGAATATCTTCCATGGAGATATATTTTGGAACACTTTATCTTAAACATCAAAATCTAGGTATCATTGATGATTTTCAACATAGATCTTTTGTTAACTTTGAGCTTTCCTAATGTGATTTTGAATAGTCTTGACCTTTTCTATCATTTATCAAACATTTCTGGTCCCAAAATCTTTCATTCACCAACTTCATCCTAATACATAGGTGTTCAACATATCTTCCCATAAAGGGATTCATATAAGGAAATTTGAATTCTTGAGTGGAAACTATTATGATATGATAACTCTATCAGAAGAATATGTTGATATCATACTTCTTTAGAATCCATAAATATTACTCTCAACATGTCTTCAAGTGTCTGGATAGCCTACATAGATTTTCCATCATTTTGGGGGTGATAATCCATACTGAAGTTCAATTAAATTATTATATAATTTTGGATACTTTTCCAGAACATAGTGGTAAATCTCATATATCTATTTGATAAAATCAATAGTTGTGTTACATGTACCCTGGCCACTACACTGATGTATATCCTTACAAGTTGATAAATTAATAAGGCCTCTTGAATTAAAAAGAAATGGGAAGCCTTTATAAGAATATCTTCTAAAAACCATATAGCATTATTTCCTCTTGATATCTTCAAAAGACCAGTGACAAAGTCTATGGTGATTTTTTTCTCATTTCCATGTAGGTTTGGGTAATGGTTTCACCATCCCCTTGGAATATTTCCTTCATCCATCACCCATTAACATACCCAGAATTTTGATGTATATTCTATAATATACTTCTTCATATTGTACCATAAATAGTGATCTTGGATATCTTGATACATATTCATGCTTCCTGGGTGGATGGAGAGGGTTGATCTGTGTTCATCATTCAAACACTTCTTCTTTATCTTAGGATTTATGGTACACATAGTCATGACCTAAATCTTATAATTCCTTCTACATCAATTTTGAACTCTAATGATTTCCCTTTTCTTACATATTCCACCATTTTCCAAATTTCCACATCATCTCTTTGAGAATCCTTTATCATCACCATAAGGGACGGCAGATCAATCATTTGAGAAAGGAATGATGATGTTCCTTCTATAATGATTCCCATGTCCATACTTTACAAGTCTAAGAATATTGGATCCTTCTAAATTCTCATTATTGATAAGGTTGTCGGATCCTTTATACTTAAATCATATTCTACTTTATTTTTTTCTCATTATAGTAGGGGATTGAGTAGTTATAGTCCTTGATTATATCTAACCATCTTTATTAATGCATGTTAATATCCTTTTGTGTAAATATATATTCAAGGATCTTATAATTCGTATATATTATATACTTTAGATAATAGATGTATTTCCCCAAAATCTTCAATGTAAAGATTACTACATCCAACTCTATGTCATTAATTAGATAGTTATTCTCATGACCATTAAAGTACCTTGAATTATAGGCTATCACTTTATCATTCTACATCTGTACACTACCTAAGACCTTCTTTGAGGTACTTTTGTATACCATGAAAACTTTCCCACTTGAGGGTATCATGAGGAATAGTTTAGTGATAAGACTCTTTTTCAATTCCTAAAATATCTCTTTGTATTCAATATTCTAAACAAACTTTACTCCCTTCCAATTCATTTAGGTTAGAATGATTTAAAATCATGATAAGTTTCTCATAATAATCAATAATACTCAACCAGTCAAAGGAAACTATGAATCTCTATTATATATGTTGTTCTAGGATACTCCTCAATTTCCTTTTTCATGGAAGGGTCTATAGATATCTCTTTTATGGTTATAAAATACCACAAGAATGATATTACCTTCTTTTATAACTCCTATTTATTGTATCTTGAATATATATTCTTCTTTTGAAAATTCATTAGCATGGTATTCAAATACTCCTCATGATCCTCTTTTATTTTAAATTATATAAGAATATAATCTATAAAGACTGCCACAAATTTTTCAAGGTAATATCTAAGGACTATATACATTAGTTTCATTAATATTTATGGAGTATTAGTGATTTATAATGGAATTGTTATCAACTCATTGAGTTCATACCATGTTTGAAAGGTAGTCTTGGGAATATCTTCATTCTTTTACCATTAATTGGTGATATCTCAACCAAATATCCACCTCAGAGAAGTATTGGTCCCCATATTGTTGATCAAAAAATTCATCTATCTATGGTGGTGGATTCTTATCTATTATCATTATTTTTTATGTTCATGATAATCAATAAAGATGTGAATTGACACATCCTTATTATTGAAGAAGAGGATTGGTGCACCCCACAATGAAGCACTTAGGTGTACAAAATCCCTTTCTATATTCTCTTGTAAATGTTTCTTCAGTGATTCTAATTCCATGGTCTCCATTCTATAAGGAGTCTTTGATATGGGCAGATATGTAGTTATAAGTTCAATTGAGTACTCAACATCTGGGTCAAGAGGAAGACTAAGAAATTATTCAGGTAATACTTCAGTATAATCCTTCATAATGGGCATGTCTTTGATAATTATTCTCTCATTCATCTCAATCATTTGGTCATATATTGTTACTCATAATGTAAAAATATACATGGTTGAGAAGAAGATCATGTACAAGATTCATCCTCTACCTTACACTTATACAAAATTGAAGGATGACTAGGGATGTGAAGAGTGATCTCTCTCTCCTAATAGTTGATGTTGGATTTATATAAGGACATCCAATCCATTCCCAATATAGAATCAAAATCTACTAAAGGAAGTAAAACAAAATCTTATAGGAGGTTAAATCCACAAACATTAATTGGAGAGGTGTAATATAGTTGAGATGTAATAATTAATATGTTTTCTATTCTCAAATATAGTTCAACCCTGATGTTTTGAGCTAGTGTTTGAATAGTTATACTAAACTAGAAAGATATGGATGAATTTTTAGAACTATAATAATATAATCTCATGAATGTATAATGAGTCCAACTTTCACTATTTGATTCTCGTTCTAGTTATTTATGATATCCAAAATAAACTTGGAGAAGATAATACTCAAACTAAAAAATATATAAAAGGGAAACTATGAACTTAGAATGAATAACTTATAAATGATACATAGTTCCTAATTTATGTGTCTCTAGGTATCAATCAAATTTACCCATGGTAATTTCCCTATTATGTTTTCTAACCTAATAATCTATTGAAGTCCTTCAAAATAGTTCCTTAAGAATTTCGGAGTTTTCCAAATCATATCCCCTGAGAATAAAAAACTAGTCGTGTAGTAGGTCCTCTTTTTCAAGCACTAGGTAATGATAGAGATAATATGAAATATACCCTTTTGTGGTTATTACCCCGAGGTGCAACTATCCTTGAGCCACATCCACTTGTTTTATCAAGAAATGTATGCAAATTTTTTGAAACCACTCACTCTATACTTCACCAAAATTTCAAGATGTTCTCCAATAATGAGACTTATCCCTTGGGTTATCCCTAAATTATTCTAGTCCTAATCCCCAAAAATATATAGACCTTTATCCAATACCAATTATAGCTACCCAATACTTTTAAATGTATTATTACATAATTATTAACATAAATATCCAGTAAATACAAACCAAGGATCGAAAAGTATGGTTTATTTGGAAGACTAGGTATATAAAACATCAACACCAAACTAAAACAAAATGTCATTACTTTAATATCCATAATGATTGCCTGAAACTATATAGGATAACCTATGTAATACATAAACAAAATGGGTGATCCAAAAATCCCAATAAGGTAATAAATATGATAATAAGTAATTGTATATGAGTCAGAAATAATGGCATGATATCATAAAATAAAAGGCTCATGAATATTAATATTGGAGCATAAAATAAATAATATCGAACCATAGTATCATGGAAACATAGGAAAATTACATAAATATATAACATTGAATAAGAATAATTCAAGTCTAACTACAAAGACAACATCACATGGTGGATAGAGTCCTATCATGGATTAGACTCCTCTCTAATCCCATACATATCGTCTTATGAGACATAAACATTAAAGAATGAACTAGAATGCTATCTTGGTGAAACCATTATAACATGTACATGCTTATATGTGCCAAAAATTAAAATCAAATATAAGTCATAAATATAAGAATTTCCCATGGAAATAAATGATTTGCATAAAATTGTCTCTTACCACAATCAAATAATATTTCATAAAGATCCCAAAGAGGCAAAGGAATTAAATGTTTGTAATGTTCATATATAAAATCATAAGTATAGGTCTCAAAATATGGTATTCATTTGAAAAAAAATCATGAGAAAGTGTAGATTATTGGGCATATAAAATAAAATTTTAAAATGGTTGTTTAAGGAATCAGTTAAATACTTCTAAGAAATACTAAATATGAAATTTAATTTGAGAACTAAAGGTAAACCAAATTGGTTATCTATAGAAAAAATTATTTAAATCATGAATTGTTTTAAATAATTAAAAATAGTGTTACATAAAATGGTTAAGGGATATAAAATTTCTCCTTAACTGGGTTTTATTTTAAAGAACATATTAGAGAAATTAACTTAAAGCATGTATTACATAATCAAAGGATTAGAGAATGTAACACAAAGAGAATTTAAAAGAATAATTTTGGGTTTGATGGTGTATATGACACATAACACCAAGATTATATGACAATGTAACACCCTAATACTTTATGATATATTTCTTTTTAAATAAATTTGATCTCTTTGATAGCTTCCAGAACACACAACTCTGAGTCTAGATGAACCATAATATAGTATACCATTATAAACCACCCATTAAATTAAAAGGTATGAATAGTAATAACTAAATTATTAAAATTATGGTTATCTATTGGTTATAAATAAAAAATAATTAACTAAAATAAATAAATGTTTTCTGAAAAAACTGTATTTTTATAAAGACAGTTTAGTCATGCTTTTCACACATAATTTAAAATTTATTTTTTCACTTTTAGAAAATTTATTTTAAAAAATTAAATTAATTTTTAAAATAATAATATCAAAATTATATTAGGGTAAACTTTTTTATTTTTATGAAATGTTTCTTTTTTTGATGAATTGTGAAAATCTCTTATTTTTAATGAAATCTTCCTTTTGGATTAAATAATTTATAAGGTTAAATTATATTTTAAATTGTTTTTAAAGTAAAATTAGTTAAATTATATTATAATATAACTAATTTAGTTCATTTTAATCAATTTTATATTTAATTTTTATATAAAAACATTTTGAAATTTCGAAATATTTCTTTGTAAAAGCCATTTGTTCAACACTATTGTACATTTAATTTTAAATTGAATTCTTCCAATTTTTTGAATTTAATTAGAAAAAATGGATTAACTATTTTTAATAATCATGATTTATATTTTTTAATAATTTAAACTTAAATTTTTACTATTATGAATAGTAAAATAAGAATAAATAATTATCATTGTTAAGGTAAAAACGGTTCTATTGTGTGGATAAAATAAAAAGATAAGGGTTAAAAATGACATAAAACTTGTATAAAACCATTTTTTTAGACACATTTTGATTTTTTTCACCTATTATGGTTTATAATGGACCATTTTTTAGGATTTTGGTATGATAAAAACATGGTTTTAATTGATTCTTTTCAAAAATTTCATGTGTGTAATCTCCTACACTTACAAAAGGAAACCCACTCTCCTCCCCTATTCACACTTCCAAATATATTTAGTTCATAAAATAACTTAAAAAAACTTAATTACCCCCATAAAAACATCCAATTTCCCTTGTTTTGATACTAAATTCATTCTAGGAAGTCTTTTGATGAAAACCAAAAGAGGTCGTCTGAAGAAGTGGTAAAATTCTTAAACGATTGTCTTTATTTTATTTATTCCTCCACCTCCTTAAATTTGTATTAAAGAACTATGGTTTAATAAAAAATTATCTCTAATATAATTATATTTTATTATGTTAATGGAATAATCTCTATCCATATCCTATTCCATCAAATGGGAAATGAAATCGTCGATCATGTGTATGGCGGACTACCGCCTCGCAAACGGATGTAACTCATTTTCCATAAACACATCTAAAGATTATATATAATAATGAATTTAATGTATATATGTATAATATTTATGATATTAATATAATTATTTAATTAAAATATCACATATATCTTCTTAATTTTCATCTTATTTAAAATACAATAATGTCGCTCGTGTGTATGATGGACTACGACCTCACAGATCGATGTGATTCGTTTCTTCACTTACACTTTCCATGGAAGGTAATATGGATAAATTTAATGAATATATTTTATATATATAACATGATATAAATTATTTAAAATTAATATATCATACACTTACTTACCCTTTTACTCCTTAAGGGAATGATATTATCACTTGTGCGTACATACAGTATACCGTCTCCACCAAGAGATGTGATTCATTTTCCATGTCCAACCATAAATAATTATTATAAAAATGTATATAATGAGTAAAAATGATATATATATATATATAACATTTTTATCATTTTTTATATGATGTATCTATAACCTATACATAGGAACTGGAAGTGTCATAACAAAACACGCAAGAGAAAATAAGGCTATTAACACCTAAAACAATGAAAATAATGAAAAAGTATTAAGAAATTGTTGAGAAAATGTTATAAGGGGATAATATATGATATTATAAAGATTAATAGGATTATTTTATAAATTAATAACTTATTAAAACCGTTATACTAGAATTAAAAACATGTTAAAACAAAAGGAAGTGGGAGGTAAGGGACTTCATCTCAATTTCCCTTCATCGAGGAATATTGTAATTTTATGCACCTAATTTATTTAATATGGTATATATACTACACATTTTTAATTTAATATCATAAAAAATTAATAATATATGGTATTTTAAGTTTTAATTTTAATTATTTTATCTAAGGGGATTTGACTTTAAAATTACCAAGTGTTAAATAATTTAATAACTTGATTTATATTCATGGGGTTATATTACTTATTAATTGTCTTTAACAATATAATATTAGGTGTGTAAATAATTTGGAATATATTATGTCGTATTTAAATTTTTTATGTGTATTTACATTTGATACACAAAATATATTCATTGATTAATTCTCACTTCAACATTATGATCTTTGTAAGGGTTTACTTCACAATCTCATTTTAATCAGGATTATTTATACTTGAATTTCCATTAAAGGAAACTATTTGATAATTTTATAATAAACCCATTTAAATATATCCTCCTATGTTTATTCATGAATTTTTAAATTAATAGTACCATATTTCTCTCTTTGTTAATTAAAATGAATGATAATTTTTTTAATAAATTCTGACTTCATTTCTCTTTTTGGTAAAAAAAAAATTTTCTCTTCCAAAAGGATGTTCTCAAAAAAATAAAAAAAATTAACAATCTAAAAATTATTTTATAAATTAGCTTTTACCCATGCATTACTTTAAAAAAAATAAAATTAATCTTCGTGTCCTTTTCTAATAAAGTCGTTTTTTATTTTATCGAAAATGTAGAAGGAATCTTTATTTTAATGTGTACGACATGTATGAAATTTCTGCCATCATGAACACTAATTATTTTAAATATTACTTTATAAGTTTCAAATTTTATTTTCAAATAAATTTATTTTAAAAATATTTTTTAAAATTTTAGTTTAAAAAAATAATATTTTCAATGTGAAAATGTTATTTTATTTAAGAATGTTATGAATGAAATTTTAATGGTATTTATATTCATTAATGATACCAACCCTTTATTGAACTGATGATACACTAGGGATATGTTGTATTGATACCATATTATTATTTATCTAGAAGGTTTACAATCAGTTTGATCAGGGAAAGTATTAACATTCTCTTTCATGATTAATTTTTGTAATAATTAACTTTCTCTTGAAATATTTACTTTGTTGTTATCATTTTACATTACATTTCAAATAAATATCCATATTTTTTATCATGGATATACTTTTAAATTAAACTGTATATCATTTATACTTAAATTATTTTACTTTGAAATTTATATGATTGACTGGGGAAATTATTATTAATCTATATTCCTTACTCGATACTGAAATTTATTGATCAGACATATAGTTCTTGAATTAAATATATCATTCGATATATGAGTAATGCATTAGACATGCAGATATAGGTGGGTCTCAATTATAGATTTCCCCTTGATGAATCGGTAGTTTTAGGAGATGAATCTATTAGCTAGCCTTAGTTAAATGGGTTTCTAGTGTATACCAACCCAGCAGTTTTAAATAGTCTTGTAAAAGGTCTTGATAGTATAGGTATCATGATTCCTAAGATCATGAAGACTAATAATTAAGTAGTTACTTCATTTGGAATTTATTTATTATAATTCATGAGATTTTTATAATGATATTATATATAGATTCATTTCATTGTTAACTTATTGATTAAATAGAATGTTTCTTCAATTATTTACCTTGACATATTAATTGTGACTTATCTAATCATGATAGTCATGTTATTGATTAAATGTCTTATGTGTTAAGATATATACCTTTCCATATTAATTATACCTTATATAATCATGATATTCAAGTTATTGATTAAATTACATGTGTGTTTAGATATTTACCTTTCCATATTGATTATTCCGTAGTGAATATTCATTATTTACTCATGATAGCTTCTATTGTCTTTAACTCTTATTGATCATTTTACCTCACCGTTATTTGGTTTCCTTTCCCAGAAATCTGAGAAGTGTACTATGAATGATAGTAAGGATATTCTAGATTGAAAAAATATTTTATTAAAAAAAAAAATTTAATTTTTGTATTCAAATGTAATATGGGAATCATATATGTATCTATTTTACCTTGACTACTAAAAGGTTTGGTCCTCTGGGATATGATATCTTGTTTCTAATTTCAATATAGTAGACACCAGATCTGGGATGCTAAGTTTATGGTCACTATATTTGGTATCATATTAATTTTAGTAGAAACCTTGGTAATTAGATTTAGTAAAACATAGATTAGGGAACATAACCCCATAATATACTTTGAGGATGAGTATAGAGGAACATCCTAAAGTTTTGTTAGGGTAGAGATTATATAGATTTTTGGAAAAAATATATCTCTGGTTTGATACTATAAGTCGGTGTGGTTCTGGACTAGATATACTAAGGGGTAATAACTTCTAAAAAAGCATGTCGGGCTTGAATCAATTTTTACCATGTACACAACAATAGATCTCACTGTACACTAAGTTTGACACTCCCAGGGGATACTATTTGGATAATTCACATTTTCTTTACAAAAAATTATAAAGGATTTGAATAGATGATGAAAATGAATGACCTGGGTTAAACCAAAGGTGTCTTAGATTGAAATTAGGTGTCATTATTTATAAATCATATAAATGATTATATGGTATTCCAATTATGATTATTATTACTCACACAATGATTTTTGGTTTGATTTAATGGTTGGAACTTAAAGGAATCGGGTTAACATTGAATATGAAGGATAATATGGTGACTATGACCAACCAAATGGGATGATGAAAATAGTTAAATATTTCATGATTATTCTTAATCAGAAATTACAAAATATGATTAACATCCTATAACTTAAACAAATCTCAGACTAACTAAAAGAGAGAGAGATGGAGTTTATGGAGATCTTTAGTGGTGGAGACCATGGAGGAAAGAAGGAACTATTTCCTTCATGTCCTAAATATAGAAAGAGACACCTAGTAGAATGTCTCAAAGGAATAATAAAATGTTTTTTGTGTGGAAAATAATGGCATAAAGCAATTAATTGTGGAGGAAAAATTTAGAGTACGATGAAATGAAATAAATTTCATTCTAGGGATCCATTTATAAATTTTCGCCTTAAATGTGGGGAACCTAGGAATTATCCAATTCAATTACATCTTCTTAAGGAAAACCCCTTTCCCAAGTAAGAACCTATGTTTAAATAAAATGGTTTAAGTATTTATGTATTGGAATTCAATAATTAACTTTTAAAAGTATTTTTACGAATGGTATATTGGTTATAAGAATATTGAAACATATAAGAATTGTATTAAATATTATAAATGTATATTTATTCATTAACTGAAGAGTTGTAGATACCATCATGGGTTTATGAGTTTAATTTTGATCATAAATTCAAAGTATTAAACACCCCTTTTAAAAATTTATATAGTAGTAAGGTGTTGGATCATAAGAGTTTAAGATGGATACAATAGGGGTGAATTATAGTTTAAAAATTTAAACTAACACAAAATAAAAAACATATTTAGTCAAAAATATTGGACTTATAAGTTTTCATATTATTAGAGTGTGTATCAGATTAAAAAATCATCTGATAAATCAAAGTTGTTTTAGGTCTCAAAGATACACCAATAAAATAGCTTACTAGAAATATTAGAAAAAAAATTTCTAATATAAAACACATAGAGGAAAGTAAACATGTATAAATAAGTAATTAAAATATTATAATATTGTAATAATGAATTAAAATATTTATAAAAGTAATTTTACTCATTATCCTTAAGAGTTAATGAAGTCAAGAATCCTGACTTAATATATCCATAGTTTTACACCTAAGTGTGAAGTTCTATTTTTCATGGTAGTAAATCCCTCGACACAATGATTGAAATGTCTCAATATTACAAAACACTAGAATACCTCAATTTAATTGATCGGTATCAACTCTATATTTCTTAAAAAAAAAATCTCTTAATACAAAGATCAGTGTCAGCTTTGTCTTCCAATCCCCGTAATCCCTCGATCCAAAGGATCAGATTATCATATCTTTATATCTATATAAACCCCCAATCTAACCATGATTGGACACACCAAATACAATATAAATAATAAATCAATGAATTTTACAATTCCTCACTTAGAATCCTCATAACAAAACCCTCTAAGAAATTAAAAAGTGTGAGAAAGTGATGTTCATGAATAAAAAATATCATTCGTGTTTAGTTTCAAATTAATCATCTCTCATATACTCAAATTAAATTATATTTATAGGCATTCCTCCAATGTCTATATTTCCGTGAATCTTAGATTCAATTGTAGTAGACTTGAATGATATTCACAATAAATATTAGAAAAAAAATTTCATATGATTTCATTTTGATTAGCCCCATTACAATGCTAATATAGATTCTATCTGATAGAAACAATTCTAAAAAATATGATTATAATAATTGGATATTCTAAAAGAATATACTATTGTTTTTTAATTCAATGTACTGAACAAAGGTTAGTCTGATAGATCAGAAAAATTATCATTTTTATGGATATGACTTAGGTCAGTCTGATAGATGGAATACCTAATCAAACCAATGGATATAACACTAGTTAGTTTGATGGATCGGATGCACCGTCGGTCTGATCAATTAAATTGAATAAAAAAATATATTAGTTTTATATAAGAATCATTTCTAATTTTGGTATAAAAGTAAGTTTTATGCAAAATCATTCTAAAGCACATGGCATTTATAAAGTTAGTAAAATGTAATTTTAAGAAGGTGTTAAATTATTTGTGATTTTAAAAACTAAGGAAAGGAAAAGTTAGATTATAACTTTCGACTCAAAAATATTCCCCTTTTTGTAAATCAAAAAACCCCTAAAATGAAAAAATATTAACTTTGAAATACTTACAACCCTTTGTTCTATTACGAAATTTAAATAGAAACTTCAAAAGAAATATTTTATCTTATACTATCTTAAATCCCCTAGAGTTTATGACTACCTTTTAGATCTAATCGAAACATAAAACTTTAGATTCTCCCCCTTAATAAATTTTCTTCCTTATATTGATTTCTTCCCTTTAGATAAATCCTCTCTAGGGATATTTCTCCCCCTTTATATAAAAAAAACCCCATTAGAGTATTTCTCCCCCATTTTTATTTTCAAAAATTAAATGGGAATGTAATATAATCTCCTGAAATATTAGAAGAACAAGATACAAAACAATTGTGTTTTAATTAACTATTCATCCAAGATGTAAAATAAATAATATTCATCCAACAATAATTAGAAATCATTCATACAAAAGATATTTGGATAGAAATTCATTCAATTAAAATTTCATTCGAAAGATAGAGTTACATCAAGAGTTCTATAAAAAATATTAATTATTTTAGATAACTTCTTGACAATCACTTTTAATTTTTGTACATCATCATGGTCCTTCTCGGCTTTAGAAACTGAATATTAAACATTTACAATCCAGTCCTCCATGACTGATTTCCTCTGAATATCTCCATTTAAACTAGAAACTTCTTCTTCAAGAAAATTTATCTTCTTATTTTCTTATTTTAGTATGAGAATATCATATCCAAAATATCAAAACATTAAATTTTATTCTTTAACCATCTATATTTATTATTTAAAAACTTTTAATTCCTCATTCTGATTTTTTTCATATCTTTGAACTATCCAAAAAACATTACTCGATCAAATACATTAGAATATAACTTATCAAAGGAATTAGAAATTTCAAGAGAATGTTTCTTGATATAAAAGAATTTATTATCATGATCCTTATGATGACCATAAAATTTCCTTGAAAATATTCCATCTAATTGAATCTTCTCTTCTATTCCTTATTGATACCTTTTAAAGTTTTAATTTCATCCTCATTTTGAATCATAGACTCAGTTAATATCTTAAATTATTCAGACTATCCGTTCATACTATTTTAAATTAGTTTACATTTGGATTTTATTTTTGGTAGGTATAACATAGAGTTAGTTACTTGTTTTAGAGTTTAGAAGATATAGTCTATACTATTTTGAGATTATGTGGCTGAAGAGTATGATGAATCTGATGAGGCATATGAAACATGTGGTTTGGATGGTCCAACATCTAACATTCCTTTCTCTATAACTTTATCTTATTATAAAACTTTTATAATATCAACTTATTTATCGATCTTATATTTTTTTATATTCTAGTATATTAAATTTATTCTTCTTTTTATAATTATTGAATATCCACTGATATAAAAAGTTGAGTATTCTTATCAGACTATTTTTAAATTAAAGTAGATTAAGATGATGATTCTATTTCATATTACTTTGTTTCTTCATTTGTTTCTTCCTCTTATTCTTATTCTAATTCATTTTCTAACTATCACACAGTTCTTAACACTCCTTTCCCAAATTTCTGAACTGGTTTGTGTTTCTTATTTTCCAAATTTTTAACTTAAGTACGAACTAATTATTAAATATATTTTCTAGTTTGAACTTATTCCACGCCTTCTTCTATAACATGTTTTCCTTTTCCTTTATCAAAATATATTAGAAAGAATAATGAAATTACTAATGTCTCGATTAATTATAAACTAGAATCAAAAAGTTTTTGATTGGCATGAGGAATAATTATGGACCATGAAAATGTTGTCCAAAGGTGGATCTTTAGGTGATCTTTAAAATCCCTTCAATAATATTTCTACCATTATTTCCACATAAAATATTTTCTTTTGTTTCTTCTTTTTCTCAGACTCTTTTAACTCATCAATGGTTTGAATATTTAAGGTAAATGATTCAGATTTATCTAGTGTTAAAAAAGGATTCCCTATTTTATTTTGGGCCTTATAAGCCATGAGATTCTCAAATAATTCATCTTACATTACTTTCTATTTCTTTTTATCTTTCAGTGGAGAAATCTCATCATTTCTCTTGTATTTTATTATTTTATCCTTGATTGGTTCAGTATCATATGTGGATTTTTTTCATCTTTTCCAAAAATTTATTTTTCATTGAATTAAATGCTAGATTTATCATTACCATAGTTTCCTCACCAATGAGGGAAACCATTTATCTTAGAGCATAAGATTTATTCTTGATTTGGAAGACATGTATAAATTTCACTAACAACTTGTTAATAAAACAAAGAAACATTAGAATCTTTGAATTCAAAAATACTTTCTTAATAGATTATATATAGAGAAGCACAAACTTCACAACATTAATACGTCTCAAGTTAACAATATATTCCAACACAAAGATATCAAGGACTTTCAGAGTGTCCTTTTCTCCCTTTCTAAATATGAGGTACCCTTGCATCGAGAGGGTAACAACTCTAGCATCCAGAGTTAGATGAAAAAAAATTCTAACATTTTTTAAGGATGTACAAAAATATGCTTCTGATCTAAACTTATCAAAACTGACAAGCTTCTCTGGAAGCTTGTGATGCAGTAGATAAGCTTTACCATACAAGGGTAATTCCATTAAGTCAACAACTTTTTGGTATGTGATTTTATAACATTCACTAAAAACAGTAAACACAATTACTTCTAAATCTTTTTCCATAATGAATTATACAATGGACAAGAATTATCTAACGATTTTAGGATAATGAAAATAAAAGATCTCCTTTTTGACACATATTTTTTCCCAACCTTGAAATCTAAAAACTATTTTCAATAAAGAATCATATTTTTTATGCCAGGTTTTCTCAATCAGTATTCTTTTAACAACTTCTCCCTTCAAAAATTATTCTAAAAAGGCTATCATATTGAACCAAATACTAAAACATGATCTAAATATTCTGATCATACAAATATAAAAACAATCAGATAGGAAAATATAAGGGGTGTCGAGGGTCAAGAGTGAAGAACTTGAAAATTGAGGTGAGAAACGGATACCCCACCATTATATATAGGCATAGGAGCAACACTTCATATTATAAAAAAATTCCAATGGATCTTATTGAAAACCCTTTTTTGGTCTGATGATTGAGATTTAATCCATGAATTATTTATAAATAAATCTAAACACTTAAAGTTTTTTTTATGAAAACTACTCATTTGGAATATTATATTGTCCGAGTACATGTAATTTTAAATTTTTTCAAATGTAAAGTTTTTAAAACTAAAATAATATAAACAATAACATGGATAAACTAAAGTAAGGGATAAATAAAATACTAAAGGTTTATAATAATACCTTTTAGATTAATC
This sequence comes from Viscum album, assembly GCA_963277665.1. Classification (NCBI taxonomy): domain Eukaryota; kingdom Viridiplantae; phylum Streptophyta; class Magnoliopsida; order Santalales; family Viscaceae; genus Viscum; species Viscum album. Next base: position 835,926,403 of record OY728128.1, on the reverse strand, counting down.
ATATATTTTAGTATTAATAACCTATTCTTCTTGGTTTTTTCAACATAAGTTTAATCCTATTTTTTAACTAATATATTGTATATAAAATGTTGTAAAAATTTTAGAGTCTAGGAAAAATTTATCTCCAAAAATATTTTTATAAAATTGTGAATCCATAGTGTTTTTATAAAAATTTTGATTCAAAAACTTTTAGTAAAACATAAAATAAAGCAACAAATTATTTAGAAAAAAAATTGAAACAAAAATTATTTTTAAAAACTAAAAGTTTTAGAAAACTAAAAGTTTTAGAAAACTAAAACATATCCACTCCCCCTTTGAGAAGGAGTTCATTAATGTAAGTATATTTTTAAACATGGAGTATATATGAATAATAATTTGATATTTATCATTCCTAGATTATGTTTAATATATTCAAATCTATTAGAACTATGGGGTTCAATAAAAATATCAGTAAGTTGTTCTTGTGTTCTGATGAATTATAAAATAATATATCCTTTTTGAATGAGATATAGAAGGAAATTGTTTCTTGAATTTATGTTCTTAGTTCATGAGTGATGTGATGGGTTTTTACTTAATTCAATGGAACTTCATTTATTACACAATAGTTTAGTTTTAGTAAAACTCATGCCATAATCAGTGAGTGTGTATTTCATCCACAACACTTGACCACAACAACTTCTAACTACCACATATTCAGCTTCAGAAGTTTAAAGTGCTACTATGTGTTGTTTCTTAAAATAATAATAAAATAAATCTTCTCTTAAAAATTACACATTCTATAAGTACTTTACTGTCCATTCTATATCCACTAAAGTCAATATCTGAAAACCTTTTATTTCAAAATCCTTTCCAAAATATTAAAATAAAAATAAATCCATAGTTCACTTATGATAATGTAAAATTCATTTAATGGATTTAAAATTGGAATATTTTTTATTTTCTTAATATTTGGAACAAAAGAGTATTGAAACCATTAAATATGGATAACTAACAATTAAGTAAATTAAACATAAAATCATACATCTAAATATTTTTTGATCAAATAGTTTCCCAAATTCATAAATATATAAATTATATGAGGTTTCAATTGGAGTAATAAAACATTTATTGTCATAATATCCAAATTTATTAAGAAGATATATTTTATAATTATGATGAGATATAAAATTTCCTTCTGATTTTTGATAAATTTGAAAACCAATAAAATATGTTTACTCACTCATCATACTCATTTCCAACTGGGATTTCATAAAGATCCAAAAGGAATCGGTTAAGGATTTTTTAGTTGAACCAAATATAATTTCACCAATATAGATTCGTACAATCATAATATTTTTGTTTACTTATTTTATAAAAGGATTTGGATCTATAGCTCCCTTAACAAAAAAAATTTTGTAACAAAAATCCATTTAAGTAATCATACGAGGCTCTAGGTTCTTGTTTACGTCCATAAAGTTACTTGGTAAGTTTAAAAAAATATTGTTGTGTATTTTATTTTCAAAACCAAGTGGTTTTTCTATATAAAATTCCTCATGTGCATATCTATTTATGAAATCACACTTCACATCCATTTGAAATAGATTTAAATTTAAGAATGCGGTAAAGTCTAGAAGTATATGAATATCCTTAATTCTAGCTATAGAAGTATAATTTTATTCATAATATATACCTTATTGTTTATTATAACCATTAGTAATAATTATATATTTATATATAACTATTATACCATTTTCATCACATTTTTTCTAAAATACTCATTTTACTCCAATTATTGAAGTATCTTTAGGATGTTCAACTAAAGTTTATACTTTATTCCTTTAAAATTCAATGAGTTTATCTTGTATTGATTTTATCTGATTCTCATATACTAAAGCCTTATTATGAGTCTTAGGTTTTAATTAACATAAAAATTATAAATGTTCAATTTAATTTTTCAAATAACTTGTAGTCTTAACTAGTTGATCTACATCACTAATGATATTATCACTAAGATGATTCCTAAGAAACGACATATTTCTTGGGTTTACTAAAAAAATCTTCATCAATAGGTTGAAAACATCATGAAGTATAACTTCAAAAATATATTCTTCAATTTTTCTCTCATGAGAGGATCTTTTTGTCATAGGTTGAAAACCATTTTTTGCAATAACATCCAGATATGTGGGTTGAGTTTGTTTGAAAACAAAATGATTAGTTTCATAAAACTTAACATTTATTATTTTCATAATAGTACTTGTATTTTTATTAAAAAAATCTAAATGTATTGATATCTTTAGAATAACTTAAAAATATTCATTCATCATATTTCGTAGTAAATTTATATAGGTTATATTTAGTATTCAAAATGAATAATTTTCATCCAAAATCATTGAAGTAAGAAATATTTGGTTTCCTTCTAGTCCATGAATCATGAGGATTTTTATTAATAAAAGGTCATATTAAAAATCTATTTATAGTAAAGTAGGTTTTAGTAACTTCTTTATCTTAAAAAAAATTAACAGCTGAGTGTTCACTTAGTATGGTTCTAGTAATCAATTGAAAAGTTCTATTTCTTCTTTTTACTATTCCATTTTATTGTGGTATTCCAGGTGTAAAAAAGTTAAGTATAATACCTCTTTTACTAAAAAAAGGTTCAAATCAGATTTTAGAAATTCTTTACCATGATCACTATGAATAGTTATCAAGGAGATGTTTTTCTCATTTTTAATTATGGATACAAAAGTTTTAAAACAAAAAAAAAGGCTTCATACTTTCTTTCTAGAAAATAGAACCAATTATATCTAGTGTAATCATTAAATAAAACATATACATCATATTTGAAAACAATACTTCTAGTTTTTGTAGAAAAAAATAAGTCCATGTTCACGAACTATAAATCATCATAAGTTGATACTTCACTAATATATTTAAAACTTAACTTATGTTTCATACCATATTTAAAAGGATCACATACTTTAGAAGTATCAAACCTAAGTTCGGGTAGGTCCTTCACTAGTCCCTTCTTATACAACTTAGCTAAATTTCTATGATTATAATTTCATAATCTTCTATTTCATAATCAATATTGGTCTTCAATTTCACTAAGTCAAGGTATATCTTGGCACCTAAGTTCTTCTAAGTTTAATGTGTAGAAATTTTCATACCAATTGACAGAAGTAATAAACTCATATTTTGAACTATGAATAGTATATTTATCATTCCTGAAGATCACAATATAATTCTCATTACATAATTGGAGTATGCTAATAATTTTTTTTAATTCCTATAACAAATAGAACTTTTAAATTTAAATCATTACCAAGAAGAACAATATTACCTATACTAAAATTAATTCTCATTACATAATTGGATTATGCTAAATTTCAGACTCTTATTGAACTTGTGATTGTTATAATTTTTTTAATTCCTTTCATAATTTCTTTCATTCTTATGATTCCTTTTTAGTTTAGAAAAATATGGTCTTATGTGTCCTTTTTTCTTACACACATAACATATAACCTCTAAATAATCTTTCTTATCACCTTTTTCTCTATGAATTATATTATATCTATACTAAAATTCTTTCTTTTTAGAAAACACAATCATCCTTCTCACAAGATTACCCAATTTATTCACAGACTTTTTTGATGAGCTACTATTAGACTGAACAATGACTTTATTCTTTCTATATGACTTAATAACTTTCTCACTGCATTGAATTTTTTTAGGATCATTAGATTTCGTTTTAAAAGAAAATCCTCCATTTTTATTTTTATTTTTCTATGAATACCTTTTTAGTCTAGCTTCATACTATATAAGGGTTCTGATAAGACCATCTAGAGTAAGATTTCTAATCCTTCTTGTATCATCCAAAGAATTTATTTTGGATTCCCATTCATTTGGAATGATCTCAATTTTTTAATCAACTAAAATATTATATTCAATATCTTTCTATCCAATGGATTGTAAACTATTTATAATAGTTGTATACCTTTAGTACATCTTAGATACTGACTCTCCAGGTAGAAAATCAAAATATTGATAATCAGCATGAAGCATATCTCTTCTTGTTTCAATAACATTTGAATTTCCAAAATATGTTACTCATAATTTCTTCTAAATTCTATTATCGTCTTCACATGAAGAAATATGGCTATATGTACTTCAAGCCATAGAACATATAATAGTGTTCCTTACTCTATAATTTAGTTGATATTTCAATTTCTCTTGATTAGTAAAGTTTATAACATCCTTATCTAGAATATTATAATTACCAATAATCATCACAAAATTATCCACAACAATATTGATAACAAAATTATTCATCTGGTCTCTACAATACTCATATTCAGCACCATCAAAAATAGGTGGTCTACTTGGATTCATATTTTGAAGGGTTCCAAGATTAAGCCCTATAATATTATAAAAAATAGAAACTCTTTTCTACAAAACACTTTATTTTAATATAAATTTATAAACAAGATGTTTATAAAAAACATAAAAACTTTAAGTAGATAAAAAAAGTAAAAATTTCAGTAAGTATTACAGTAGAACCTCCTCTAAAACTAATTGTTGGATCATAATAGTTTACAATGGATATAATATAGGGTGAATTGTAGTTTAAAATTTTAAACTAATATAAAGAAAAAACTCTCTTTATTAAAAAATATCAGACTTAGAATTCTTATTATTATCAGAGTATGTATCAAATTAAAAAATCGTCTGATAGGTCAAATCTGCTATCGATATCATAGATACACTGATAAAATATTTTATTAGAAATATTAGTAAAAACAAATTTCAAATATAAAATTAAAAGAGGTATCTAAACTTTCATAAAAAATTAATACAAACTTATAATGGCTTAATGATGGCTTACAAGCTTATAAAAGTAATTTTACTCTTTAACCTTAAGAATAAAGAAAGTTTGAAATCCAAAATTAAGATATCAATAGTTTTACATCAAACTATAAAGGTTTTTCTTTCCACTATAGGAAATACCTCAATATAGTGATCAGAATGTCACTGTCTTCCAAAACCCTAGAATCCCTTGATTTGACATATTAGTGTCATCTCTATCTTTATTAAATAAGAAATACCTCAATATAAATATTTTCATCAACTTTATCTTCCTAGTCCCCGAAGAATTCGATCTGAAGGATCATATTCTTCTTTATTTATATCCCTTGAAACCCTATATATAACCATTATTAGACACACTAAATAAAAAATCAATTACAGTTCTAAGGATTTTAAAATTCATTACTCGTATCCTTAGAACACAACTCTATAAGAAATTTTATACTGTGGGAATGAGATGTTTTGGAAGAGAAAAATCATAGACATGTTGATTTTCAAATTTAATAGCTACTATCTCCTTGAATTAACTCCTATTTATAGTCATGCCTCCAATGGTTATATTTCTATGAACCTTAGAGTTGGTTGTAACAACATCAGATGATCTTCACTTGAAATATTAGAAAAAAATTCCATATAAAGTCATTTTGATTTTCACCATTACAATATTATTATAGATTTTATCTTATAGAAACAATTCCAATTAATCTAATTATAAACTTTGGATAGTCCAAAGGAATATAATATTTTTTCTAATCTGATGAACTGAAAAATGGTTAGTCTAATGGATTCTAAATATTTTCATTTCAATTGATATGAATTTGGTTAGTTTGATAGACTGAATGCTTAGTCGAACCAATGGATATAATAATAGTTAATCCAATGGATTAGACACACCATTAGTCTGATGGATCAGATTGAATAATAAAAAATTTATATTCATTTTATATTATAAACATTTCTATGTTTGATAGAAAATTATTTTTTCTAAAAAAAGATTCTAAAACATTTGGAATGTGTAAATTTAGAAAAATAGAATTTTAAGAAATATTAAAGTGTTTATGATTTTCAAAACTAAGGAGAGGAAAAGTAGAAAGTATAAATTTTGACTCAATAGAATGTAACATGATTAAGGATATTTTTAGAAAACATTTATTGGAATATAACCTATTGGTTTATTATATAAAAGAGTTATTTGAGGAAGAATTCATTTTCATTTTTTGGACTCAAGATTAAATGTATTGGTAAAATCCAAGGTTTATCTTATCTTTGATATTTTAGTAATTATGGGTTATCAAAATTTGGGAGTGTTATAGGATTAATATTAATATAGTCTTAGAAAATATAAAAACTATTTCACCCGATGAAGGCCCAAGAGTTTGAACCCACAACTGAAGGATGATAAGGGGTTAGAACCTACCATTGGCATGCATGATGTTCTAGTTAACATGTAATTTTTTTTAATTAATCAATATGAAAAATAAATATTAATGATGAACCAGTGGTGTTATTGTTGAGTTTTACATATTAATAACTTGTCTTAACCATACAGTTTTTGGAAAATATTTAGAAATAAGTGGAAAGACTTTTTATACTTTTTGGATCTTATGATCCATTAGAAGTTAGTTTTAGTGCTTCAAGAATAAAAATTAATTTTAGATATTCATTTCTTGTAGTAAGAGATGAATTAAAAATTCATCAAATAATAACCAAAGAATGAAATTTTTCTTATGAAATATAAAGATATCAAGTAAGTATATTTCCTTATATTCTTATACAGTAAAATAATTCCTCAAATTTAGGAACAAGTATCATGAAACAAAAATTTTATCCTATTACATTCATATTTGATGAATAAAATGGTCTTTTAAATCATCATATATTTATGGTTTTTAGGTCCTTAACTTTTTATTGATCATTCACTTTCTTATGATCAATGATCTCTATCACTCTCTATAATTATTTATGATTTTTTTATATGTCCATATCTTTACCTCCCACCTAAGTTCTCCTACTTATAAACCTAGTTATGTTTAATTCTATATTACCTTCATATTTAACTATCTATCTTATCAATAGAAATTTATATTAAACATTTTATGATGTAGTTTTTTCAATAATGGTATTTCCAAATTTCAAACCCTTGATTACTGAGATCAAGTTTAAATTATGAGGATGCAATTTATTAAAGGTGTGGAGAATGTAACACATAGATATTTTAGAATAAAATTTTCTTTTCAATATCATATATGACACACAACACTAATATTTATATGATAATGTAACACCCTGATACTTTATGATATATTTATTTTAAAATAAATTTGATCTCTTCAATAGCTTACAGAACATGCAACCATGAGTCTAAATGAACCATAAAAAAGTATACCACTATAACCCAACCATTAAATAATTAGATATTAATATTACTAATGATATTATGAAAATAATGGTTATATATGGATTAAAAATAAAATAAAAATCATTTAAAATAAAAATAAATGTCTTCTAAAAAACTGTATTTTTCTAAGATGGGTTAGTCGCACTTTGCGTACAAAATTTAAAATTAATTTTTACCAATTTTGGAAAATTTATAAGATAAAATTAAATTAATTTTTCAAATCAAAATATAAAATTTATCTTAGGGTTAATTTTTTGTATTTTTCTGAAATTTTTCATTTTTTAATGAATAGTGAAAATACAGATTTTTATTGAAAACTGACTTTTCATTTAAATAATTTATAATGTTAAATTATATTTTAAATTAACTTTAAAGTAAAATTAGTGAAATTATATTACAATATAATTAATTTAGGTCAATTTAGTCAATTTCATTTTGAATTATGATATAAAAACCTTTTATACTTTTAAAAGTTTTCTTTGGAAAAACTGTTTTTTCCACAGGTATGTGGGTTTAATTTTAAATTGAATTTTACCAATTATATAAATTGAATTTGGAAAAATGGATTACATTTTTTTAATAAGAATACTTTATATTATATAATAATTTAAACTTAATTTTTTACTAATACAAATAGTAAAAGAAATAAAAATTAATTATTGTGGTTAGGGTAAAACAGGTTTACATGGTTGTTAAACAAAGAAGATAAGTGTTGAGAATGACCTAAAACTTGTCCAAACCTGATTTTATGGCCATATTTTGAACTTATAACCTATTATGTTCTATAATTACTCATTTTTAAGGATTTTAAAAAGATAAAAATGTGGGAATAGTTTATTCTTGGCAAAAAAATTATGTGTGTTATCCCCCTACTTATAAAAGGTCACCCACTATCCTCCTCTATTCACACTTCCAAAGCCATTTTTCATCCAATACCAACCCAAATCACTTAATTAATACCTTAAAAACATCATATTTCCAATTTTTTATTATATACCCATCCTATGAAGTCTTTTGGTCCAAACCTAAAGAGGTCATCCGAAGAAGAGGTAATGTTCTTAAATGATTGTTTTTATTTTTTTCATTCCTCTACATCCTTAAAATATTATTCAATAATTATAGTATAATCAAAGCAGTATCCACCATATACTTATACTTTATTATGTTAATGTAATAAAAAATATCCATCTCCTCTTCCATCAAATTGGAAAATAAATTGTATATCGTGAGTACAGTGGACTACCACCTCGCGAACCGATGTAACTCATTTTCCATCAACACATCTCTCAATTGTATATAATGATGGATTTAATATATATATATATATTTATTTATTTATTTATTTATAATATTTATTATAATATTATATTTATTTAATTATAATATCAAATATTCCTTCTTAATTTACATCAAGTTTAAAATACGATAACATCACTCGAGTGTATGGTGGACTACCACCTCACGAAATGATGTGATTCGTTTTTAACTTATGCTTTAAATGGAAGGTAATAAGGATAAATTTAATAAAAATATGTATTATATATGAAAAGATATAAATTCTTTAAAATTAATATATCATACACTTACCTACCATTTCACTCATTAAATGACATCATAACTCATGCGTACGTACGGCCTACCATATCCACGAAGCAATGCGATTCATTTTACATGTACAATATTAAATAATGATTATAAAAATGTAAATAATGATTACATTTGATATTTATAACATTAATATCAATATGTATTTAATTTATGTATATTTTATACACAAGAACTGGAACTTTCATGACAAATCATGCATGAGAAAACAAGGCAATTAACACCAAAAACAATGAAAATAATAAAATATTATTTACAAATGGGTGGTAAAATATTATAAGAGGATCATATATGATATTATAAAGATTAATATAGTTATTTTATAATTTAATAACATTAAAAACACAATTATACAAGATTTTAAATCATGTTCAACCAAAAGGAAGCATGAGGTAATGGACTTCATCTCAATTTCCCTTCATTGAGACAAATTTTAATGTTATACACCTAATTTATTTTATATAGTATATATACTACCCATTTTTTAAGTAATATAATTAAAAATCAATAATATACTATATTTTAAGTTTTAATTTAAATTATTTCATCTAAGATGATTAAAATTGAAAATTACCAAGTGGTAAAGAATTTTATTACTCAATTTATTTTCATTGGGTTATATTACTTCTTCATTGTCTTTAAATTTATAAGATTATGTGTCTAAATTATTTTGAATATATTATGTTTTATTTCCAATTTTTTTATATGGATTTAAATTTTTTATACATAATTTATTCATTTATTAATTATCACTTAAATTTTATGGTCTTTTTAAGGGTTTATTTCACAATCTCATTTTAATTTGGATTGTTAATAATTCAATTTCCATTGAAGTAAACTATTTGATCATTGGATAATAAAATATTTTCATATAATTATCCTATGTTTATTCATGAATTTTTCAAATAATAGTACCTTATTCCTCTATTTGGTACTTAAAATGACTGGAAAATGTTTTTAATAAAATATGACTTCATTTCTCTCTTCGGTCGAAAATCCTTTTTTCTTCCAAATACATGTTTTATAAATATGTTTTCTAAAATGTTTTTAACATTATCCAAATGATTTATTAAATAAGTTTTTACCCATTATTTAATTTTAAAAATAATTTAAAGGAATATTCATGTTGTTTTCCAAATAAGGCTCGTTTGAATTTTATCAAAAATTTGAAAGGAATCTTTGTTTTAACATGTATGGTATATATGGAATTTACTCTTTCATGACCATTCAATGATTTAAATATTACTTTATAAGTTTAAATTTTTATTTTAAAATAAAATTATTTTCAATATAATTTTTTTACTTTTAGTTTAAAAAATATATTTTTAAAGTGAATAGGTTATTTTCCTCAATAATGTTTTGAATGAAATTTTATGATATTTCTATTCATCAAAAACATAAAAACTTTATTATACTTTTGATCCACTGAGTATATATTCAATTCATACCATGATTATTAATTATTTGGATGGTTTACAATCAGTACCAGGGAAAGTATTGATATTCTATTTATTGATTAATTTTTTAAACATTAACTTTCCCTTGAGATATTCACTTTATTATTAACATTAGAAATTAAATTTCCACTAAATATCCATATTATTTATCATTTATATACTTATTACTTAAATATTATATCATTTAAACATATGGTATTTTCCTTTGAATGTTAAGTGATTTATTGGGTAAATTATTCTTTATCGGTATTCCATACTCGATACAGAAATTTTTTTATAAGGCATATTGTTCATGAATTAAATCAATAATTTCATATATGAGGAATAAATTAGACATGAAAATATGTGTGGGTCAAAGTTATATATATCCCCTTGATTCATCGACAGTCTTATAAGATGAATCAGTCAGCTAGACATAGTTAAATTGGTTTTTGGTGTATATCTACCCATCAGTTTTAAACTATCTTATAAAAGATCTAGATAGTAAAGGTTTCATGATTCCTAAGATCATGAAATTCAATAATTAAGAATTTTTTTAATTAATAATTCATTTATTATTATCCATGATATTTTCATAGTGATATTATCTCTAGATTCATTTAATTATCATTTTATTGATTAAATGGAATGTTTTTTTAGTTAGTTACATTAACATGTTGATTATGCCTTGTCTAATCATGATAGTCATGTTATTATTTAAATTAAATGTGTATTTGGATATTTACCTTTCCATATTTATTATTCCTTATCAAATCATGATAATAAAGTTATTGATTAAATGGAATGTGTGTTTGATATTTAATTTTCCATATTGATTATTCCTCATTGATTATGATTTATTTACTCATAATATCTTAAATTTTATGTAACCCTTACTGAGAATTTGAGGTCACCCATATTTTGTTTCCTTTCCTAAAAATCCAAGAAGTGTACTATGAATGTTATTCAAGGATATGCTAGAGATAATATTGATATTATTGAAAAAAAATTGTTTTAATTTTCTGTATTCAAATGTAATATGGGAATCATATATACATCTAGTTTACTAATACTTCTAAACTATTAAGTAATTCATAATACGATCGCTTATATCTAGTGCCAATATAATAAATTTAACACCGGATCTAGGATACAAGGGTCAGTGTCACTATAAAGAATAATCTAGGTATATTTTTAAGAGAAATATATTCATGATTTAGAAAAATTACATAACATAAAATTGAGAGTGAATTGAGAAATAGATATAAATGTCATAACCTAAAGAAAAAAATGTGGTTTGAATAGATCCCTTACCTTAGGTTCCAAAATCATTTTGTACTTTCACTTAACATCATGGATAATAAAATTAAATTCTTTAATTACTTAATTAAGATCATTTTAAATGTATATTTGATTTACTATAATTATATTTTGTTCATTTATAACCATTTAAATGATATATAAGTTTTAATTTCAATGTTCTGAGGGGGTTTGTTTCATGATTCTAGGATCAAACCACTTAAGTATAATTATGGATATTCTTTTCAAATGTGACTAAAACTCCAGAAGTGAAATGAAATAATATTTATATACTTAAAAAAATTAAATTTCCCTAAATACACATATGTTCTCTAACTTATGGATGATTCACTTATTAAAAGCATTGATGTTATATGTTTAGTTTATTTTGGTAGTTTTACTAACCATAATGAACAATTTTTATTTAACTTAATATTATGGTTATATATTCATTAAAAATGTGAAAAAAAAAATATAATATACTTATTTGGGTCATTTTAAACCATTATAACTGAATTTAAACCTTCCATAAATGCATTAGAGGAAAAATAAAACTCTTCATCCACAGAGGAGATGAACCGTCATAATATGGACAATGGTTTTTTTTTTTGAATAAGAGGAGAATAGAAGATAATGAATGGAATATACTTATTTATAAATATAAAAATATAGTATATATATGGTACTTTATTTATTATTATATATTTTAGGAGGTAGTTAAGAAGAATATGGAAGAAAAATATAATTTCAATGAGGTAGTATTATAACATTACCTCTTCAATATCGTCTCCTTGAAAAACTCCTTAAGGTAGTTTGAATTGTTATTTTTGTGGGATTAGTAGCACTATGACATGGGGGTTAGGATTGAGAATAAAATTGGTTAGAAATTTTTCAAGATCCAATGCATGGAAGATGTGAGGATAAGGGGGGGTTAGGATAGTATTTTTAAGGGGAGGAGAGGGGTTTTTCTCAATATTATATTCATTAATTTATTATTTTGGCTCAAGAATACAAATAGTGTTTATTATTTTGACTATATATAGTAAAATGTTCATTTAATTTTGAACTAATATGTTCTTATGTCATCCCTTAGGAAATTAATCATGTATTTAACTTATAATGTTAAATACTATATATTACCACATTTCACTATTCACAAAAATTTCAACTATTTTAGACCAAAAAATCACCCAAACTATTTTTCAATGTTTAGATTCCATAAATGAAATCCATTTTATTAAATAAATTTTTTAAATATGATAAATTTAATTTTTAAATTAAATCCTTATTTATTAGAAAAAAAATACCAATTTTAATATTATGATCGATTTTCATACCCTTTGAAAAATTAGTTATAGCCTCATAAAATCATATTTTCATTATAATAAATCTTAATATTATTTTATAAACACATTTTATTAAATTTTATTTTATTTTAAATTATTATATTTTTTATAAAAAAATTAAATAAAATATATATGTTTTTCAAAATTACAATCACTTATTTTATCAATTTTAAAATATTTATTTACAAGTATCATGATATAAATATGTCATATTTTCATTTTATAAGATACCTAAATAGTATTTTACGTTTTTATAGGTGTGGTTAGTATTGTAATGGTCATGTTACTATTATTAATGGTTTGATTTCTATTCCAATGGTCGTATTACTATTCTAACAGTCATATTTGTAACGGTCATATGGGTTCCATGCATTTTATAAATACCTCATATTTACTTCATTATTAATTCACTTATATTTTCTCTCAAGGTTATAAATATTTTCGTTTTCAAGATGAATATTTCATTACTACTATTCTACTTTATTTTTATAGTGCTGTTTGTGAGTGCAATATTCTGGTGGATCGAGGAGATCTAAATTTTCATATTTTAGTTATATTATTTTCTATTATTATCTTGTTGTAATATTTTAAATTATTATGTCCATGTTTATTCTCTAAATATAATGTTAAAATTATTATAGTAAAATTTTGTTGGTTCTATCATGGGGTGCATGTTCTTTATAATACATTACTAAATATGATACAATTATATAATCAGATAGGAAATTCCATTGATAAAATTATTGGTCATTAGAGCCTCAAGATTAATTAATAAAGCCTTGGGATAATTTTTTAGTTTCATTTATTACATGTGTAAAGGGAAACCATGAGTTTTTCTATATATATAAAGGTATACCATGAAGTGAACTGCATGTATAAAGGTAGTATGTACTCTCATGTAAAGGTAAATCTCAAAAACAAAACCAGTGTATGGGTATAAATATTTGTGGAAAGGTATCAAGTGTAATTGCATAAAGGTGACACTATAATTTTACTACCTATGTAGAGGTATTAAAGAACTACATAAAGTTTATGCCTTAATTTCACTACCTAGATAAAGTTACTTGAAACCCTATGTAAAGGTAAGTGAGGGATCAAATAGTTGTGTAAAGGTAATTACAGATCCATATAAAGTTGTCACTAAAATAAATTGGATGTGTAAAAATAATTTGAGACCATTTTAAATCTGAAATAACATTTCATAAAGTTCATTTGGAGATTTTGATACCTATATAATATTATACTTTCCTTTCTATGTAAGGGCAGTTTACATTTTCTATGTAAAGGAAACTTTGGTCTAAGGAGTTATGTAATGGTATGTGGAAACTATGAAAACATAACTATAAAATCAAAAACTAATGTAAGGTTAATAAGGAAGTTCTAAATGCTACATAAGGGTAATATAGAGGTTGTTTAAAGTCATACAGATCAATATAATGGTTACTTCAAGATGTGTAAAGGTCTGATCATATGACTTCTAAATAAATCATATGACATTATCCAATTCATAACTCTTTAATCAGATCATAATTATTCCGATTTTAATTATTTGAGTTGATTGTATGAAATTTATATTGATCATAAGTCTTAAAATCAGATGAATTTTTGAGTTTTATCAAATTTCTCTAATGATTAGAAAAATGTTGAGTTTTCTAAGACATGTGAAAATACTATGGATTTTAAAAATATGAAATTTTCAGGATAAATGGATATTAAATTAGAAGATGTGCATGACTTGATCTTCATGGAAATATAAATCATGATGATTTGAGTAATTATGATTGAAGATTAAATCTAAATAATAAGAATTCAAAATATGAATATCAAGATGTTTTTGTGTAAGGATAAAGCTATGAGGAACCACACTGCAGTGAAGGTTGTGGTGTGTGTAAAATGGGAAGAAGACACTCACCACGTTGTGGTGTATTTTCTATGGCCTCTTTTATAGGAATTTTAGGTGATATGATTACTTGTGGTAAATAATGACTCACTCTATGTTGTGGGATAAGCTTTGTTAATTCATGGTTCATAAAAACATTAAATAATTTAAAAGTAGTGAGATTTGAGGAGATGATTATGATGTAGTTATTTATATACCACATGAGGAGTTAAAAGATGAGTTCTAGGAGATTTAAATGAAGATTATTGCATAGATATATATTAAGATAACAAGGATTTGATATTTTAAATGACATGTTTAGTTTTTCATTTAACTCTAAAGGACATATTATTGAAAATAATATCTATTTTAAAAGAAATTGAGGATTGGGTTTACTGGATATTTCAAAACTTCTAAAATTGGGGAAATAATATTAACATATAAATATTAATATATATTCATGTATGTGATAAGGAAATTAAATGAGATATTGAGAAAATTATGAGATCCTTCAAGGGTGTTATTCTATTAAAGAATCACACCTAATCGAATAGGAATTCTAAGATCCTTGATATTACACAATATCAAAGGGAGAAAAAGATGTCATATTCAGGTGGTTTTATGATAATAATATCACAATAACATGAGTATTTCAATATATGAGGAAGAATCATATCACACAAGATTTAGATAGAGTTTTAAAACCAACATACATATTCCATGAAATTATTGAAGATCTTAAAGAACTATACACAAGTGCACCAAATCCTATATGGTCATGGAGGAATATTATTCTGAGTTAGTGTGGAAGAAACCATGAGTGAGAAGGATATATTTATATCTTTGGATCAAACTTAGAGATATTTTTGACTAGGGTGTATAACCAGTCAATTATAGAGTATTTGTGTTTGGTAATTATAACAAATCATGGAAAAAGTGTTGGTGGTTGGGGGTAAAACTAGACATGGTGGAGGATTTACCACTAGGGTTTATAACTAGTTTTATACAAGGATTTATGAATAGGGGATATAACCAGTAACTCTCTTGTGTGAATCAACATTCATTATAATTGATAACATAATAATATTAGGGAATCCATAGGTTGGGGTGTCTAACCAACTATGAAGGGGAGTGGGATTTTATATCAAAACTTATACATATTTTGTGTTTAATTCCCTCCATATTTATAGAATATGAGATGAATTTGAGATATTAATATGATAGGATTGGCGATTTTACCAGACCTATATGTTAATGTTAAAAGGGAATAAATTTCATAAAAGAATAATAGAACACTGATTCACCCCCCCCCCCCATTAGTGATCCATCCAGACCTAGGCCTTTAAAGTGATATTAGGGTAAAGGTACCCTCTAAAGTATCAAAAAATTATTGAGAATAAAGAATTAAATGAGTAATAAAAAATTAGTCTGATGAGAAAGAAATAAAATTTCTAATTTTCATCTTCAATTTGTGATGATAATGGATTATAAAGGATAGAGGTGTAATGGATTCTAAAAGAGAATCAGGAAGTTTCTCTTGAGAAAAATTCAAATCTCAAGAAGCAAAAAATAATGTAGATAATGAGGACATGAAAGTGGTTTCTAAGAAGTAAAATCATCATAATAATAAAATTATATTCACTTATGAGATTAAGAAATTAAAATTAATGGTAGTCAAAAATAAAAATATGATGAGTGATATTGAGAAAAAAACTAACTGTAAGGGAATAAGAAATGGATGAGACATGGTCTATATATCTCATGGCCCAAACTAAGTTGATGAAACATAGATGATATTTAAACAAATTAGTTTATGTGAAGGAAGAAACATAACTAGTTAGAGATATGGGTTCTAACAGACAATTTGAATCTTCTCCTAATTAGTCTCAAAATATATCTGTTATTTATAACAATGCTTGTGAAAAAATTAAGGCTAAACTTGTTTGGAATAAAAATAAAATTTAGTGTTTATTTTTTAAATCGAAGGGAGAAGGAATTTATATTGGATACCACTTACCCTATACAAAAGAATTGTCAATATAAAGGAAAATAGTACCAATTAAATTCTAGATAGATTGATAGAAGTGAAATATTTTTAGGATTCTATTGGTGTTGTGAAAGGTATGGACACAAAGATTATTTTTATTAATATAATATTTATTTTCTAGGGTAGTGGTAAATACCAAGGGGGATATTTGGTGGTAAAATGGGATCATAATGTAATGACAATCAAGCACTAACCATAATAAAAACTAATCTTCCCATGTGGAATATATTTAAGCTTTTGATAGATGTTTATGAAAGATGTGGTTAATAGGGACACAAAGTTGATGAGTTCATGATAAATCTACCAGGATAATTCCCTTATACTATAAAAGGAGAGGGATCTCATAAGACTAAAATTGAAAAATCAATAAATTTTGAGAATATGAAGATGTTTAGTAATTATAATCCCAAATAAATTGGGTAACCAAATAAGTAGTGCTTGACTATTTGGCTTATCCAACTGAATAAGGATAAATATATATATAGAGCTCTAGTGAGTGTTGAGGGTAAATTATGGAGGTTTCATAATAATAATGAATTCATGATGAGGATTTATCTAAAAGTTGTGACATAAAAATTAAGAAGAATATGTGTGAGAAATGTGGGTAGGTTGTACATGATATGAAAATTTATATAACTATACTACCATCCCAAGAAGAAATAATGAAAAGGATGGTGAAATCATAAGGAAATAAAGTTTCCCTGATAACTGAGATGGACAATATATCCCCATATAAAGAAATTGTTCATAATAGAAAGTTTAATGTATAACCTATTAAGGTTTTCAATATGAAAAAAAAAGAACTCAGCATTATGTGATTTAATGGAAAGATTTCCATAAGTTAAGAGGAAACTCTTAGACTTTGTGTTACTTCCAAGAAACAAATATTTCCATCCATATTCCCTTAAATAATTTTTTACTTAAGCTAACATGTAAGTAATTGAAGGATTAATTTGAGTGTTCTACACCCTGGATAACAAATTAGGTGTTATTTATTGTTTTTTCTAACTACCATAGGGATGAGGTACAAAGTATATCTCTTAAGGGGGAGAAAAATGAGATGGAGCTGTTAAAACATCACAAACTATGTGAGTATGGAAAATCTAGATAGCCCCATGAAATCTAAAGGAAGTAGTAACCATTAACACTTTCAAACCTAATTATTTTTTATATAAAATATATTTAAAATGGGAAGTTATGTTTGATAATAACATGAGGAAAATTTAATGTTTTTTTATATAATCATGATCTATTATGATGGGTTTTTTGACATGTGTTCATGTTACATATTTTTCTTGAAAAATATGTTTTTTAGCATCCCCTAAAATTATTTTTGAGAATGGTTTCATATGTATGGTATTCTATAGATAAATTTTAAATGATCTTGGTTTTATCTCTCTTAAAATATATAAAGGATTATCCCATGTAGACTTAGATCATATTAAATAATAGTTCTTTGTTTAGAGAATCATGTGGTTTCATCCTTCTATCAATATGTTAATGGTTGTTATTTATATCTAAAAAAGGAGAATAGAAAGTTGGTTTGAGAGTTTTTTAAATAAAGAACCTGAGTTTAGAATACCCCTTACATTTATCTTTTCATTTATTTTCATTAAGGGGGAGAATAAATAATCCATAGGAGAACATATATTGACATTGGTGATTATTGTCATTAAAAACGAATTCAAAGGTGGAGACTAAAGTGTCCAGGTAAGAATTTTATTTTTATAAATTATTCAATATTTTTTTAATGAATTAATTTGATGGTCATTCTTGGAGTATTATTATCCTAGATATTTAATTTTAAGTATTTTTTCATTGATCTTAAATCAAAAACAAGTGTTGATGGGTGATGAAACATTTTTTACAAAATTTGTTGGAATATTGAAGGAATTGGAATTTATTATCAAAGACTTTAGATGATTTTTGAATTATATTTATTACCTACACGATGTAAATATTGTAATTGTAATAGTTTCATAAATGTATACCTTAAATTTCACTACTTGCATAAAGGTAGTCTAGACTCTCATGTAAAGGTAACTATGAAATATGAGGAGCTGTATATGGGTTCTGGCAGCTGTGTTAAGGTAATCAGTGCACTTGTGAAAAGGTAGAACATGAATTTCACTACCTATATAAAGGTAAAAAAATCCATTGAGTAAGGTAATATATAAAGTGAACTACCTATATAAAGGTAGTCTAAACAATGCATAAAGGTAATTCAGGGATCTGGTGGTCAAATAATGGTAATTGAGGATCAACATAATGGTATCATTAAAATCAAGAAGATGTGAAAAGGTGATTGGAGAGCTATGTAAAGGTTATTTTAAAATTTTAAAACTTACATAAATGTAGACTACACTTTCTACATAAGAGTTTTATGCTTTATCCATATAAAGCCAACTCTTGTCTAAAGAGATGTGAAAAGTTACATGGAAAATATGTAAAAGTAACTAAAAAATCCAAGAATTGTGAAAGGGCAATGAGGAAGCTCAAAATTAAATGTAAGGTTAATCTGGAAGATATGTAAATGTATGTTAAGCTATGTAAAGGTAACTCCAAACTATGTAAAGTTTAGATCGTAAAAATTTTGTGTAGATCGTATAACATTGGCTAGTTTATAAGTCGTTAAGAAGATTTTAATTCTTCTGATCTCAAGTATATTAAATAATCATATGAATTTTATATTGATTTTGATTATTCAAATTTTAGGACATCATAAGGTTTATCACATTGCTTTAACACTTGTCAAAATTCTATGTCTGTTGATACATATAAAAATACTAAGTATTCAAGAATATTAAATATTCCAGATAAATGGATATTAAATCAGATAATGAACACAAGATAATATTCATGGAAATATATATCATATTGGTTTGAGTAATTGTGATTCAAGATGAAATTTAAATGATAAATCTTCACGAATGAAGATCAAGATGTTGTGGTTTAAAGATGAAGTGGAGAGGAACCACACTATAGTGAAGGTCGTGGTGAATGTAAAATGGGAAGAAAACCCTCACCATTGTGTAGTGTATTTTCAATGGATATTTTTTTGAGTGTTTCAGGTAAGCTGATTACCAATGGGACATGGTGACTCACTTCATTTTTTAGTCTAAGTTGTGTTGCTACATGTTTCATACATATATGGAATAATTTAAAATCGATGTGATTTGAGGAGATGATGAGGTCATAAATATTTATATATAGTGTGAGGAATTCAAATTTTTGTTATATGAGTTTTACATGAAAATTATTATAGTAAGATCTATTAAGATAATAAGGATGTGATAATTAAAATATTGTTTTGAGTTTTTTATCCAAGTCAACAAAATATATAATTGAAAATAATATTTATTTTAAATGATAATGAAGATTGAGTTTATAATAGATTTAAAAATTGATAAAATCAATGAATTAATATTCATGTAGAAACATGAATATATATTAATGGTTTTGTATGAGTCTAATAATGATTATAAAATGAAGCAGAAGGGATTAAAACCCCTTTTTGAGGTTCTCTATAAGGACAAGGCCCCAGTTTCCCAGATTCGGTCCCTTATTTTATTACACTGGAATATAAACAAATAATATGCATCCCAAAGGACCGAGTAGTTTAGTATATTTGGAAATAAGATACATACATAAGTTCAACATTATAGCTTAAAATTAAAAACAACATAAAAGTTTCATTGGGAATATCCACCACTCTATGATTATCCCTGCAATTCAATCATAATATTCCTCTTTATGTCCAAGGAAAAATGAAGCATAAGAAGGGGTGATCTCAAATGCACAGTAAGGGTAAACATTATAGTAGAAGATAACATAAAAATTAGTCATGGTGAATAATTTAAAACACATGACTTTAAAAATAAATTTTAACATAATATGGCATGAATATGAGCTGAGTAAATATTTCCTTCATGAGACAAAATCATGGGTATTCTACTAGTTGAATAACCTCATGAACTATGAATTTATAGATTCATAATAAAGAAAATGCATATTCCATAAATTCTGAAACATACCATCATGGCCTCATCCAAGATATCTAAAAATTATTAAGGTCTCATCCAAAACCATATCTAAAAATGGGCAAAGCCTCGGCCAAGTCCATATCTATTTGTCTCATGATACCTATCGATGCATCGAGGGGATATAGTCACACTAATCATAAAACATTCATATTAAAACTAATCATAAAACATTCAAAAAAATGGTAGATTATATCATATAAGATTAGTCCCATTTATACATAATAACCAATAAGAGTGTTGAAACAAATGAAAATACTCTTATAAAATCATCGTGTAATTATTGAGATAAATAATCTATTACTTTGAAAAGAAGAGTTCTCTTGGAAAAATATTTGTATAAAACCAGAAGTGAAATAATATAGTTTTTTCATAATAAATTGAGTTTTTTTAGAAAAATAATGGATTCTTAAAATAGATTTTAGAGTTCCCTTGAAAATAGGAAAGAATTCGGGAAATTCCTTTGAAATGGGCTTGTATTTCGAGAAGAATTTTTGAAAGATACTTTTAAAACATATAAATCCCCATAAATGAAGGAATGATTCTAGTTTTTACACATATATATAACATGAAAACAGAATTTATGAGAAGTATATATTAATGAATAAGAATTTAATTGATGTAAGTAGATAATAAAAGTAACCAGAATGAAAAATTGAGGTTCAGGTGTAAAACCCTTACCTTAAGTCTGAAGGTGTTCCTCGCTTGATCTTAATGACCTGAATAATCAAATGTATGTTCATAAATTAATTATTCTATAACCTATTATACATTTAATTTATTTATTAGAACCTTTTTAGGTTAATTCATGGCATTTTTAGGGGTTAAGAGATTAAATTTCATTGTTTGGGGTTGTTTTCTTCCTTGGTTTTCATGATTTGTTTACTTATATTTATGTACAGATAAACATATAGAATGAGAATGGTTTTCCAAAATATAATTTGTAATTTATTATTTAACAACCAAAATATTACATGTTTATAAAAAAATTTGGTTATTGGGAGTGAATATGAATCATTATATAAAACTTTAATGACAATTGTTTAGATTGATTATCGATTTTTTATCACAACGAACTCATTTTGATTTATAAGTCAATATCATGTGTAAAAAGAGATTATATAAATTAAATAAGTTATAATACATATATTGTAGTTTGTTTCAAACATTAAAATGGTTTCATGACCATAATTGAAGACGTTAATATGAATTGAAAACTCATCATCCTTGAATGTCATAAATTAACACATCTCGGATGGTGTTTTCATTTCGAGTATAAAAGAAGGGGAAATGAGAGATGATGATGAATTATTCCTTTATCATAAAACATATAGTAAATTAATGGTTCAATACTAATAATAACATTTTTATTAAAGGATGTGAGGAAATAAAATGAAAAGAAAGGATCTTGAAATAAAATAAATGGAAATAGGAATTTACCTCTTGAAGTAATCTTCCTTGAGAGCCTCTTTAGGGGATAGGTTTTGTTCTTTTTGTGATAAAAAGGGATTTTGGATGTGTGTAGATATTGGGAGGATATTTGGGTAGAATTTATACAATTCACAAGGATTGAGAGGAGTGAATAGAAGAGGGAGTGAGGGGGGTTTTATAGTGGAGGAGAGGAGGGTTTTCCCATTATTTTACTCATTATTTTGTTATTTTGCCAAATACAACCAATAGTGTTGATTATTTCGACCAAATATAGTAATAAGTGCATATTACTTTGAACCAATGGTCATTTACATCATCCATGACTCGATCATTATTCATAAATTCACTTATTTAGCATATTTTGTAAATTGTCAAATTTCAATATTCACTAAAAATTCAAGTATTTAAGAAAAATCCAAAAAATTCACCCTAACCATTTTTCAGCATGTAGAATTCAAAAATAAACTCCATTTTATCAAAATAATTTTATAAATAAGATAAAATTAATTTTTAAATAAAATCATTATTTACTTGAGAAATATAGGTTTTAAATTTAAAACTGATTTTATAATATGTTCAAAAATTAACTGAGGTCTTATAAAATTATCCTAAAATTATAGGACAAAAAAATATTTATTTAGGAATACTTTTTATGAAAAAATAATTTTACTAATTTATTAATTTAAAATTGTAATTAAATATTTATTACTAACAAAAATAGCATTACATAATTATAAATTTCTAAAATACTCTATTTCATTTATAAGGCGTCTAAATTTTATTTATACTTTCATAAGTGTGGTTATTATTCATAAGGGTCATATTACTATTTATAAGTGTACTTTACTATTCATAAGGGTCAAGTTACTATTCACCAAAAATGTAAGTTAATCTTATCAGACTCTAAATATCTTACTAAACACAACTATGTATGTTATTTTTTCAAAATTTAAAACAAAAAGGTGGTAAAATTATGTTTAATTGCTAGGTTATAACAAAGTGGTGTTTTTTAGAGACTCGGTGTTTCATGCATTCAATATCAAATTTATTTGAAAAATCTTGGGGTGTTACATTCTCCTCTTCTTATAAAAATTTCATCCTCAAAATTCACATAATGTTACCTCATAAAAATATTTGGGTAGGTCTTCATTATAAGCTCCTCAGGCTCCCATGTTGACTCTTCGATTTTATGATTTTTTCAAAGTATCTTTACCTGTCAAGTTGTCTGATTCCTCAACACTTATTATTTATTGTCCAAAATCCTTATAGTATCTTCACAGTATGATAGTTGATGTTCCAATTCTATTCCTTCAGAAGTTAGGACATGTGTTGGGTCTGGTATGTACTTTCTCAACAATGAGACATGGAACACATTGTGTACTTTAGACAGGCTAGGCCTCATACGTAATCGATATGCAACAACTCCAATTCTCTATAGGATTTTAAAAGGTCAAATGTACGTAGGGCTCAGTTTCCCTTTCTTCCCAAATCTTATAACACCCTTCCATCAATATACTTTCAATAAAACATGATCTCCCATTTGAAATTACAAATACTTACTTTGATAATCAACATATATATTTTTTCTACTTTGAGCTACTTTGATATGGGTTTGAATAGTATTTACCTTTTTTATTGTTTCCTCTACAAGATCTAATCCCATAAGATTCCTTTCTCCAACTTCATCCCAACAAGTTGGTCTATGACATCTCTTTCCATACAATACTTCATATAGTGCCATTTGAATACATGAATAGAAACTATTATTATAGGAAAACTCCACTAAAGGTAAATATTTATCCCACATACCTTCAAATTAAATTGAACATGATATCAACATGTCCTCTAAGGTTTGGATCGTCCTTTCTAATTGCTTGTCCATTTTTGGGTGATAATCACTACTCAATCGAAGCTCAGTTTACAAAGCTTTTTGAATAATTTTCCAGAATTTAGATGTTAATCATGGATCATGATCAGACATAATTGAGAGAGTTTATCCATGAAGTCTCACAACTTCATTGATATAGAGTTTTGTTGGGCGCTCTAGTGGAAAATACTCCCTTATAGCGAGGAAATGTGCATATTTTGTAAGTCGATCAACAATTACCCATATTTCATCATTTTTTCTCAGGGTTTTGGGTAATTTAGTGAAAAAATCCATGGTTATGTCATCTCATTTCCATGTATTAATAGGTAGATGTTGCATGACTCTTCTAGGATTTTGTTGTTCGTCCTTCAGTTGTTGACACGCTAAATATCTTTATGCATAATCTGTAAAATCCCTATTCATGTTATCCCACTAGAAATGTTCTTTCAAATCTTTATAGATTTTAGTTCTACCAGGGTGTATAGAGAAATTTGAGATATGAGAATCATCCAATAACTCCCTTTTCAGCTCGAGTATAGAGGTAACACATAGTCTCTTCCCAAATTTCAGAATTCCATCTTTACATAGGAAGTCAGCCTACTTCCCATCTTTCACAGCATTAATTTTCTTTTAAATATTATCATCATTAGAATATGAAGATTTGATAATTTCCAAAAAATATGGTTGGGAAACCAATTGAAAAATTAGTGTGGTTTAACCATCTATGATAATTCTTATATCCATTCTCACTAGATCCATGTACAAATTATCCTTATCAATCCTCATTTTGTTGATAAATCCATGATCCTTCCTTCTCAATGCATTAGCTACATTATTTTCCTTCTCTTGGGTGGTAGTTTATGGAACAATTCTAATCATTCAGTAGTTCAAGCCATCGCCTTTTCCTCATTTTTAGTTCTTTCTATGAAAATATATATTTCAAGCTCTTATTATTTGTATATATGTCACATATTTCTCCATAGAAATAATGTCTCCATATATTCAAAGAAAATATTACAATTGCTAACTCAAGATCATGAGTAGGATAGTTTTGTTTAGGAATTTTTAACTACCTTTATGCATAGGCAATAACTCTATCATTCTACATAAGGACACAACCAAGTCCTTTTTTGATGCATCACTATAGATCGCAAACCCATAATTCCCCAATGGAGGAGCCAATATTAGAGAATTTGTTAATCTCTTCTTCAATTCCTCAAAACATTCCTCACATTATTTTTTCCATACAAACCCTTTATATGTAATCTTAGTCATTAGGTTGGATAAATGGGTGAATTCTGGAATGAAATGCCAATAAAAACCTATTAAACCAATAAAACTACATACCTTGGTTATGTTCATTAGAGTAGGCCATTCTTTCACAACCTTTGTCTTTGTAGGATCAACAGATATTCCATCCTTAGAGACAATGTGTCCAAGAAAGGAAACTGATTGAAGCCAAAATTCACACTTTATAAACTTCCCATATAATTCATTTATTTTAAGAGTCTTAAAAATAGTGCTCACGTGATTTTCATGATCTTCATATCTTTTGAAATGTACCTATGTATCATCAATAAATGCCACCACAAAGTAATCAAGATATTCCTTGAAAACTCTATTTATTATATCCATGAAAATAGAGGGCTCATTAGTCATTCCAAAATGCATTACTATAAACTTGTAATGCCCATACCTGGTTTGAAATATTGTATTTGGAATATCTTCCTTCCACACACGCAACCAATGATATCCAGACCAAAGATCAATCTTTGAAAAATATTGGGCTCCATGAAGTTGATCAAATAAATCATCAATGCGAGGTAAGGGATAATTGTTCTTTATTGTTATGGAATTGATCTACCTGTAGTCAATGCACAACCTCATAGAACCATCTTTCTTCTTAACAAGAAGAATAGTGGATCCCTATAGAGAAACACTAGGGATAATAAATACTTTATCACTCAATTCCTATAGTTTTTTATTCAGTTCCACTAATTCCACAATGGTCATTCTATAAGGGGTCTTTGATATGGGCCTGGAATCAGGAATTAAGTCAATGGAAAACTCAATTTCTTACTCTGGAGGATGTCCATATAAATCCTCTGGAAACACATCAATATATTATTTCCCAATAGGTACATCCTCTATTTGAACATTCATTTCCTCAACCATAGTTATTTCATTCCCTTCCTCCCTAATAATTGAATTCAGTAGAGATACTGGGGGTGGATCTAGATGAGAATCAGATGGTTATGTTTCTTCTCTAAAGATAATGGATTCCACATCATCCTAAAAAATTATAACCTCCTTTGTGTTTTGAATTATTGACCACCATTGATCAGCATCTCCCTATAGATGATAAATTTCCATAACAACCTTCTCCCTTGTGTTACTTCCCAAGGTGAGAAATATCTTCTCTAAGTAACTTATCCATTGTTCCGCTACAAATGTTATTTTAGTCCCATTAAATGATGGGGCCTATTTTCACATAAAGAGATCTAACATAGAACCTCCAAGTTGTGGATCCATATGCTCCATATGGGTAAGGTTATTGTTCATAACCTAAGTAAGTTTTCCCCATAGAGTTATAAGTTGATCTGCACTAGTCGTAGCTCTAGAACCAATATCACTATCTTGAATATGAGGTAAATTCCTATATGGGATATGTGTATTCATGAAGTTTACATTCCTTCCACTAGGCACCATTTCTAAATAATGGAATACACCAAATTGGTTTATGAATCATAATGTACAATCTCATCTTAAAAAAATACTTAACAAAAATTGAAATCATATTCATGGATAATACCATAATCAAAAACATGGTTTCTTTGAAGAAGAATTTACATTTCAATCCTTCATAATGTATTGTAAAGAAAATGTGAATTATCCTAAGCTAATCCTCTAGGAGTGTCAAACCAGGTTCGTAGTAAGGTCCGTTGCCGTGTACCAGGATACCCCGAGTCCAGTCCAAAACTCCTTGTCAGAGTTTTCACTCCTAGGTACATATGTGCCAGAATGTCCACTTGCAGTATCCAGAAAAGGATGTATTTTCTATAAAGATCCACATAATATATTTCTTACCAAAATTATAGTATGTTCTTTTATGTTTATCCTCAAAGACTATCTTAAGTGTTTTTCCCCTAATTTAGATTTTCTAAATCTAGTTTCCAAGTTTTCTACTAAACTTTCTCTTATGCCAACTGTAAGGACCCCACCCCAGTTTCCCGAATCCGGTGCCTTATTTTATTACATTTCCATATAAAAAAATAATATTCATCCTGAAGGTGTGAGTAGTTTAGTATCTCCAGAAACAAGATAAATGCATAAGTTCAACATTGCAACTTGAAATGAAAAACAACATAAAAGTTTTGTTGGGAACATCCACCACTCTATGATTATCCATACAAGTCAATCATAATATACCTCTTCATTTCCTAGGAAAAATGAAACATAAGAATGGGTGATATCAGATACCCAGTAAGGGTAAACATTACAACAAAATATAACATAAATATTAAGCATGGTGAATAATTTAAAACACATGACATTAAAAATAAACTTTAACATAATATGGAAGGAATATGAGCTGAGTAAATATTATCATCATGAGACATAATCATGGGTATTATACTAGTCGAATAACCTCATGAACTATGAATTTATAGAATCATAATGAGGAAAATTTGTATGTTGGAAATTTTGAAACATACCATCAAGGCCTTGTCCAAGACATCTAAAAATGATTAAGGCCTCGGCCAAAACCATATCTGAAAATGGGCAAGGCCATGTCCAAGTCTATATATATTTGTATCATGAGACCTACTTATGCATAGAGGGGCTATAGAGTTACCCACCCATAACATAATAATTCCAATGCATTCCTCATATGAATGAGTATACACATAAACAACATAAACATTCATATTAAAACTAATATATGAAATATAACTAACTTTCCCCAATCATTAAACATAAACACAAACCATTCGGAGTAATATGGTGAATGGTTTCAAGATATCACATCAATAGTAAAACTAATCCTAAACCATTGAAAGAAATATGTTTGATGATATCATAAAATATTGTTCTCATTTATACATAAGAATTAATAAGAGTGTTGAAACAAATGAAAATAATCTTATAAAATCATCAATAAATTCTTGAGATAAATACTCTTTTACTTTGAAAAGAAGAGTTCTTTTGGAAAAATATTTGTATAAAACCAGAAGTGATATAATGTACTTTTTCATAATAAAATAATTTTTTTTAGAAAAACAATTATTTCTTAAAACAGATTATATATTTCCCTTGAAAATAGGTAAGAATTCGGTAAATTCCATTGAAACGGGCTTGTATTTTGGGAATAATTTTTGAAAGATCCTTTTAAAACATATAACTCCACATAAATGAAGGTATGATTCTGGTTGGTACACATATATATAATATTAACACAGAATTTATGAGGAGTAAATATTAATGAATAACAATTTAACTAAGGTAAGTAGATAATAAAAATAACCCGGATGAAAATGGAGGTTAGGGTGGAACACCCTTACCTTAAGTCTGAAGGTGTTCCTCACTTGATCTTAATAACAAGAATAATAAAATTTAGGTTCATAAATTAATGATTACATAATGTGATTTTCATTTAATTGATTTATCATAACCTTATTAGGTTCCTTCATGGCCTTTTGATGGGTAAAGAGATTCAATTTCATTGTTTGTGATCGTTTTCTTCCTTGGTTTTCATGATCAGTTTACTTATATTCATGTATGGATAAACATGTAGAATGAGAATTGTTGTCTGGAATATAAGTTTTATGTTATTATTGAACAAAAATAATATTACATGGTTATAAAATTCATTTGTTTATTGGGAGTGAAGATGAATAATTATATAAAACTTTAATGACAATAGTTTGGGTTGATTGGCGGGTTTTGATCACAACGAACTCATTTTGATTTATAAATTAATATCAGGTGAAAAGAAAGATTACAGAACCTTACATAAGTTATAATAAATATATTATATTATATTTAAACCATAAAAAATGGTTTCATGACCAGAATTAAATATATTAATAGAAATTGAAAACCTATCGTCCTTGAATGTGATAAATTAACACATCACAGATGGTGTTTTCATTTCTAGTATAAAATAAGGGTAAGGGAGAGATGATGATGAATTCTTCATTTATCATAATAAAATTCAAGTGAATGTTAGGTATTGTATTCATCATAACATTTGGATGAAAGGAGGTCAGGAAAGAAAAATAAAAGAAAGGAACTTGAAATAAAAAAATGAAAAGAGGAATTTACCTCTTGAAGTAATCTTCCTTGATAGCCTCTTTGGAGAAGAGATTTTGGTCTTTTTATGAGACCAAGGGATTCTAGGCGTGGGGGAGGATATTGGGAGGATATTTGGGTAGAATTTAGAAAAGGAAAAAGTCTTTATAGGAGTGAAGAGAAGATGGAGTGAGGGGGGTTTTATAGTGGAGGAGAGGAGGGTTTTCCCATTATTTTACGAATTTTTTTATTATTTTTCCCAAGACAACCAATAGTGTTTATTATTATGACCAAAAACAGTAATAATTGTATTTTTTTCAAACCAATAGTCATTTACATCATTCATGACTCAAGAATTATGTAGAAATTTAGTTATTTAGCATATTTAGTAAATTATCGAATTTCACTATTCACCAAAAATTCAAGTATTTCAAAAAATTCCCAAAAATTGAACCTAACAATTTTTCAATGTGTAGAATTAAAAAATGAACTCCATTTTATCAAAAATAATTTTCTAAATAAAATAATTTTAATTTTTAAATAAAATTATTATTTACTTGAAAAATATAGATTTTAAATTTAAAACTGATTTTATAATACGTTCAAAAATCAACTAAGGTCTCATAAAATTATCCAAAAATCATAAGAAAACAACAAATTTATTTAGGAATATTTTTTATGAAATTTTTTTGTTTAATTTATTAATTTAAAAGTTTAATTAAATATTTATTACTCACAAAATACCAACACATAATTATTAATTTCTAAGATACTCTATTTCATTTATAAGGCATCTAAATTTTATTTATACTTTCATGGGTGAGGTTACTATTCATAAGGTTCATATTACTATTCATAAGGGTGCATTACTATTCATAAGGGTCAAGTTACTATTCACCAAATATGTAAGTTGATCTTATCAGACTCAAAAATTTTTACTGAATGCAACTGTATATGTCAGTTTTTCGAAATTCAAAACACAGATGTGGTAAAATTTTGTTTACTAGCTAGGTTATAAAAATGTGGTGTTTTGTAGAGACTCAGTGTTTCATGCATTCAATATTAAATTTATTTTCAAAATATTGGGGTGTTATGATCTCCATGCAAGATAATATGAATCCATGTATAAAATCAAAATGAAGAAATATTATAAATGCTTACCATTCACTAAATATTCATATTCTACCCATGATCATCATTTGATATGTTTTATGTAGATCACTAAAATGTAAAACAAAATATTCCCACCTTCATAGTGTATCCATGAGATGATAAAAATCACTCAACATTTGAGTAGGATCCTATATTCCTTCATGGACAACTAAAGACTTGGGTGAAAAGGAAGAATAAGAAAAGATCTTTGGGGCTCTTGGAGTTTTGGTCAAACATGAAGCAATCAAACTCTTACTATCATCACATGGAAGTCATTTATATAGGCAATCATAAATTATCTTTTAATTGAAACTAAATTTATTCATGCGTTGAAATGCATGAATAAATACCAATTTTTTCATAAATGTATAAATATATCATATGTATTAACTCCCTATCATTAAATCTCATATAATGCCTTAATAAATGATAACCATGTGGTATGATCAAACTTCCCAACAAATACTACTATCATAGGAAGTGTAAAACGATATACCTCTTTTTTCATGAAAATCAAAATTTTCATGTAATCCATAATAATATTGACACACACACAGATATATATATATATATATATATATATATAGTGTTATATCATATCTCCTTCAATATCCCACTTACTCTAATACCCTAAAAGTGCTTGTACCATTTCACCATATATTGTATCATATATAATAACTTGTGAAATCATATCCAAAAATCCTTTTAGATATCATCCAAAACATATTTTAATAATATCATAAACTTCACTTTATATCGCATTTTATTAAATACCTTGTGAATAACCATCCAATACACTGTTTGGTTAACTATAAAGCACTTTTAGCGTATTTATTTAAGTCAAAATAAATCCACATTCAGTCAAACAAAAAGTGTGACAGAATGGGACTTTACAGTGTTGAAAAAAATATGAATCTTTGAATCCATAAATATATGTAAATATTGAACTCTAGAAAAGAATCAAGGATATTAAGCTATAAATGGATCTATCATGATCTAAATGAAACACATGTATCTTTATACCTGTTTCAACCAGTTTGCATCACATAAATATGTGCATTCCCATTTTTTTCCTTTGTCTAAGACATCAAGTGACTGTGGGACACAAAGTATGTTAATCAAATATTTCCGAATCATATGTTCTTGATAATTAAATTATATACTAATATGATCGATGAATGCATTACATGTCATTTATACTTATAAATAATTATATCTTATGTCCCTTAGTAGTATAGATATATTATATCTACGTATGGTTGTACACTCCAAGATCTATCTCAATCGACGGCCTATATGTCATAATCATCATATGAGAGGAAAAATCCCATCTTGGTTAAGCTTCAGCTAATGAAATGATTAGCACCATACCCAACCACCGTACTAGCTAAGTAAATATGTATACTTATATAAGTGGGTTGTCAAAGTGTAAATGTTAACATGCTAGTTATCTCATCAATCTTAGGTAATTGAGACTCAATTATGATTTATACACCCCTAGTATACTAAATACATGTGTATGACACTCTATGTGGTATACTTAGTGGGTCATCTAGAAAAAAAATGAATCATGTTTTTTTGCATCATGTGAATATTCTTTATCTCTATACAAGAATCCTACTCAAAATAACCTTAAATTTTCATCATAACCTATAATTATACATGGAAAACATTAATTAAGGATAAAATTAAAGTGATAATTTGAGAGATAAATCATGATTATAGTTTAAAAATGTATATTAGTATATAAATTTACATTCTAATGTGAAAAAATGATATAATAGAGGTTTACTTTAATATGATAACTTTTAATATTCCTAAACTCTTAAATAATATTTAACTAAACTAATATAATCATTGTTTTATCATATCACATATTATAAACTACATGATCATCATTATGTTTTCTATTATTTAAGGTTTTTGTTAACTAATTACATCATATGGAATTAATTTCACATCCCATGTGACCATCTTATAAAAAAATCCCACTAAACTACTTAGTGAGAAACATCTATGAAGTAAATCGGTTTGAATAATGGTGAGTCTGAGGAATCATATTCCTAATTTTTCAAATAATTAAACATATTCAAACCTCTCAACTTCACAGATTAAAATGTTATGATGTCAATCTTTTATTATTTACATGTAACTATTTCTAAGTTCTTCATCACCATTCTTGGAACCATGATCTTTCAAAATTTTCCTTGAAATTTTTAACTCTGATAAATCTATCACTTTTATACATTCGGAATCACAAAACATTACAAAATTGAAAACTTAATTTCTATAATATCCATACCTAACTTGGGAATTACATGGAGTTTCCTAAACTCCTTCAGGTATTTTGGATAATCCCATCATATAAAATTATTAATCATCTTTCATAAAAACTGTAAGAACCCGGATCTTTTTTCCAGGTATGTCTTGTTTTCTGGTTGTCTTTGAGAAAAATGGGAGTTTCTAGAAATTTTAGAAGTACACGCCGTGTACTTACAATTATACATTGTGTACCATGTTTTCATGGGTGACCGTGTAATGGCTGTGTAATAGCCAAATACATGGTTGTGTGTGGTGACCTGGAGACCGCCTAAAACGGAGGCCGAAAAAGGTAAGTAAACTCCATGTACTTTTAAAGAACACACCGCATACATTATTTTTATTTAATTAAATGGATTGGGGTCACATCTGATGGACAGAACCATCTTCTTCTTGACTTATCTCATCCAAGAGTGAACAAGACCATCGTATCTTCACTGAGCCCCCGACTCGCTGCCCGTTCTCTGATCCGAACTATGTCGGTTGCGTTGGAATTGCATCTGTGAGTTCTACCTTCTTCTAGAACCTAATTTATTTATTTCTCTTATTTCACGAGATATCCTCGGTTGAAAATGTTTAATTTTTTTTAGATCTATGGTTTTCCAGGGCGATTCAAGGCCTGAGGTTCACATATATCAATCTCACAATGCCGAGGTAGATGTTTTGTGACTTCTCATAGATAGTATTTGAATTTTATGTGCAAAAGTGCCCAATACCCTCATTCGGGGTATTGTGTGTTTATGTTTTTTATCCTTGTTATTTCCTAATAGGCCTTGTTTGTTTGGATAGAGGTCAATTTTTTGTGAATATGGTTAACTTTTCCATGCTATGGATGTTTTTCCCATGATTTCTTGTTTTGATCATTTGGTCAAGCTTGACTGTTAGGATACTTTTTTTTCTATGCCTAACATTGTTAGGATGGAGTGGTTTTATCTAACATGTTGTGATATGTTGTAGACTATTTATCCAAGTAGTTCTTGAGGTTTACTTTGGCTGTTTTTATATCTTTGTGTACGATTGACTTACACAGGGCTGTGAGAACCTGGTGTAGTAGACCATAGGAAAAATGGACATTGAGGGCTTCTCCAGAGTGTATGTTTACTGTTACGTTGTGAGACCATAGTGGGGATGGACTTTGTGCTCCCTCAGAGTGTCTTTAGTTTCCTCGATATGGGTCACATGGGGAATTGGACGTTGAGTGCTTCCTCAGAGTGCCTATTAGTTATCGAAACGAGACCACATAGGGAATTGACAGTGAGTGCTTCCTCAAAGAGTCTTTGCTAAAGCTAAACCAGAGGGGTTAGACTGTGAGTACTTCCCAGAGGGTTGCTTGTATTTTTTTGGTTAAACCAGAGGGGTTAGGCTATGATTACTTCTTAGTGGGCTACCTACTTTTGATTAGCTTCTTTGTCACGACCCGTCCTCGGGGCCCGTGTCGTGACTACCCCAAGCCCGCCTTCCATAATCCAGGGGCTGGCAACTAGCACCAAAAGCGTAAATCCCGATATCAGGGAAGGCATTGCCTTTATAAGAGTAAACAAACACCACAGAGTACAAGCAGAAGAAGTAAACACTAAGTAAAACTGTACAACAGTAGGTGCAGAAAGTAAAGGGGGCCGGAAATACAAGCCCAACTGTAAAGTACAACTGAAAGGGAAAACAGCAACTGAAAAGTAAAAGCTGCTACGCCGAGCTGTCCACTGGAAATCCCACCTGAAGGGCGGGTACAGATAGCTCCACTGCTCCTCGGGTCCCGTCGTCCGCTCCGAGTACGTCCCGCCCAGTGGTCCTCCTCCAGGTACCGTACTGCTCTGGAAGCCTCAACCACAATCAATGATGTCCGTCGTCTGCAACCAACACAACGTAGTGCGGGCATAGCCCGTGCAGGGGTGAGTATAAGCTACTCAGTAGGGACCCCGAGACCCCCGAAGGTCTCCCAAAATCCACAAAGGATAAACCACAAAGGAAAGATAAAATCACGAAGTAACAACCGACACTACTTAGGTATATTCCCATACATATACCTAAGTCATCATTTCAATACGCTCCAACCTCCGAGCCCAAGTACAACTCAGTCCACACAGGAAAGTATACGTATTCCACACAGGAAAGCAAAAAGTAATCCACACAGGATAGCACAACACAATCCACACAGGAAAGCAACAGGATTCAGCTCACACAGGTATACATCATCGAAAAGGTGAAAGAGATGATCAGACATAAATACTGAATCATCTAAGCTGGGACCCACATAGGATACAAGACCAACCGTCTTCATTGTTTCATTTATGCTAGGACCCACATAGGATACAAGACCAGCACTGAATCATCAAAGCTGGGACCCACATAGGATACAAGACCAGCACAGCTAGGACCCACATAGGATACAAGACCAGCTGTCTTCATTGATTCATCTATACTGGGACCCACATAGGATACAAGACCAGTATTGAATCATCTAAGCTGGGACCCACATAGGATACAAGACCAGCACAGCTAGGACCCACATAGGATACAAGACCAACTGTCTTTATTGATTCATCTATACTGGGACCCACATAGGATACAAGACCAGCACAGCTAGGACCCACATAGGATACAAGACCAGCTGTCTTCATTGATTCATCTATACTGGGACCCACATAGGATACAAGACCAATATTGAATCATCTAAGCTGGGACCCACAAAGGATACAAGACCAGCATGGCTGGGACCCACATAGGATACAAGACCAGCACTCTTCGTCGTCGCAGTCCACTGAGGATTTCTACACAGTCGTCGTCGCAGTCACAGTAGCAGTCGCAGCCAGCTCTAGGGTTCCCGCACACAGAAAGCTCGTCGGGAGGGTCCGCTCCACGAGCCGAGAGGCTGATACATCAACTATCACAAATTCCATAGTTGATGTATCCAAAAGCTCTGTATCGTCAACAGGAACTCAACGCAATAGACGGTGCGTCAATCGGACGCCCAGTCTGAGAGTTATTGGCTTTTTCGTCCCAGGGGACCGGTTGGTTTTTAAGGCAAAACCAACCCGACCATACTCCACCTGCGTCCAAACCTCGGGTGGAGTATTCCAAAAGATCCGTCTCACTAATAGGAACTCAACAAAGTTGACAGCACGTCAATCAGACGTCCGTAGCTCAAGATATGAGTGTTTCCGCTCCGAGGGCCCGGTTGATTTTGTGTACGAACCAACCCGGCTGAACTCAAAGTATTCCGAAACCTTGAGTGCAATATACCGAAATGACTGTCTCGATCCAAGGATCACATCGCCACTGACGGCGAGTCATTTGGAGGCTCGTAGATCAAGTTACGGGCATTTGACGGAAAGTGGCCCGAAAACGGGGGTCTGGGCCCGGGGCGACCCGGCCCGACCCCCCCCCCCCTGGGTCGGCCGAACCAGGTCGACCCGAACCGGGTCGACCCGACCCAGGTCCTACCCGGCCCGGCCGCGGCCGAGCGGGCGTCGCGGAGCGGCGGGGGTGCGCACGGTCGCCACCCCTTCGCTGCTGATTGACACCGGCGGAAACCGTCGCCGGCCACTTCCGACGGCGCGCCGCCGCCGCCTTCCTCTGACCACCGGACACGCTCCGGTGGTCCGTTTCTCCTGCCGTCTTCGCCTATGGTCCCCCCGGGACCTGACCTTCACTGCGAAGGCCTCAAAATTACCTTGCGGCCTCGTTTGTCGTCACCCATCAATCCACATGTCAAAAACGAAATACGCCGTCTTCATGGTTCTCCGGCGCGGCGTGCTGGCACCGCGCCCCTTCGTCGTGGCTCCTCTCTAGCCGCGGCGCTTTCGACTTCCTTCGACGCGGCGCGACGGCATCGCGTTCTTGTTCTACTTCTCAGCGTGGCGCGACAGCGTCGCGTAATACTTACCGAGTAATTCTCGCGTGGTGCAACGGCACCACGCCATTCCGTTCCATCCATATTAGAAACAATATCAATAATGGAGGAGGGTTGGCCGTGTTTGTGCGGTCCGACCCCCTCTCGTTAATCGATAACAACTGGTTGTAAAATCACGAAGGATGACAAGGTAGAATTCACGAACGAAATAATTAAATAATAAACTTCAACATCAATCCGCATGAACGAACGATCCGCGGATCAACCTGGAATTGGTTGGTCCGCGCTCGTCGTTCTATTCTCAAAAGATAAGAGAATTCCAAAATAAATTCCCCTACCTCGGTTTCAAGAGCGGAGCACGTCAACAATCCGCGGAAGACAAGCGTCGCGGAGGTCGGGCGTCGCGGTAATCGTACGTTGATTCCATTGAGGTCGAGGTGCGTCCGAAGAGGTACGTCGCCGGAGAAGCTTCGTAAGCTGACAGAGAAAGCCCGAGGAGGAAGCGGCGTCTCCTTTCATTGAAACGGGAAGAAGATCGAAAGAAGCGGTTTCGTCGATCTTCGGAAACACACCGGCTGCGAAGAAGAGAAGAGACGGCACGTCTTTCTCTTCTTATGGTGACGGCGTTCTTCGTCGGAGCCTAAGCGTTCTTCGTGTTCTTCGTCGAGGTTGAAGAAGAAGAAGAAGATGCTTCCCAAATCTCTCAAAGTGACAAAACTCTAACCAAAGAAAATAAAATAAGACTCTTTCTTATTTTATTAACACAACAACACAATTGAATTTCAAGAGTTTGAAATTCAAAACCACCCACAACTCACCTCATTAAACTCATCACATTTAAGTCATAGGTTATAACTTAAGATAACAAAATTAAAGTGGGAGTTGAGGGGGGTTTTAGAGGATATGAAGGGGTGGGGTTCGTGTGGGCCCCACCACCCTCATTACCTCCCAAGGGAGGTTGGGTGGTTACCCAACTTCCATCAAGACAACACTTAGAGTAAAATAATAAAAATTGTAGTGTAAGTATAAAATAAACTTCCACAATTTTTATTATCAACACTCGCATAAACACAACTCCGGAACAGGAGTTCCTAAGCAACTACCGGCGCTGCGGTTCCATCGGTGCCCTCGGAATTCGATTTCGGGCACCAGTTCAAAAGTTAGAAATTCCCGCTCATTCGTTCACTGAAAGTACCCGAGCCAAACTTCGGAAAATGATTCCGGGCACACCGGGCCTCGGAATCAAGTGCCGTCAGAAACTGCGTTCTTGTAAAATCCCAAAGAAAATTAAGAAAAAATTTCCATTGAATTTTACAGGTCTTTACATTACTCCCACCACAGGGCTTTACGTCCCCGTAAAGCTTCAACACAAACTAGGGATACAAAGGCGGTAGAGCTAGGTGGTAAGCCACCTCTACAATCCTGCTGAGAACCTGGAAGGGTCCGATGAAGCATGGAGACAACTTTCCACCTTGGCCAAATCTCTCTAATCCACGTCGAGGTGAGACCCGCATGAAGACGTGGTCACCATTCTCAAACTCTAGTGGCCTCCACCTCCTGCCAGCGAAAGACTTCTGTCGGCTCTGAGCTGTCTTCATCCGCTCCTGGATGACCTGGACCTTCTCTATCGTGGCCTGGACCACCTCTGGTCCCACAAGAGCTGCTATGATTTCTTCTTTGCCGATTAAGAGAAATCCCATCTCATCCCTTGGCTGAACCACGTTCTTTGCCTAATACAGTCAATCTGATATGGATGATACTAATACATACCAAGGATGACGTCGTAAGGCCTCGACGCTACTACTAAGAGATCCAACCGTTACTCTCGCCTCCAAGGGTTGAGTCACACTGTCGGCATCAGTGTGTGGTAACTGGGTCTCCTCCAGTAGATGTCTCACAAGTGAGGGTCAAGTCAACAGTCAAAACTGGAACCTCTTAGTAACAACACAAAAGAGGACAGGAATGAAAACTCACAAAGGTATGCGTCTTTTATTATTGTAGCTCATAATACAAAGACGCTACACAATAGAAACAAGGAACTAGAAGTACAAAAGACGTATCCACTAGTCCCGCTCCTATCCATTTTCTCCAAGATCTCCATGATCGAAGGCCTCAGCTGCTTGAAGCTGAGCTCTCGCATGTCCACTGACTCCCTGCGGTCGAGGCGGACGTCCTGGTGGTGGTGGTGGAAACACCACGAAGTGTCTCCCACCATCGGCTACTCGGCCAGCTCCTCTGCCTCGTCCGCCTGCACCCTGCGGACCACCGTGGCCGAACCTCTGTCTGGGAGGTCCCTCTACCACCCGCTTCTCATCTGTAAGATGAGTCGATCAGTCTCGAGCCATGTGTCCTTACCCGCCGCATGCGTAGCAATGCCTGCCCCTCGTGTAGCTGGCTCTCCTTCGTGTACCCCGCACAACCGAATCTTCATCCAGTGACTGCCCATCTGATGGTCTGGCCCTTTTGGACCTTTGCATCACCTGTCTACTGCCAATTGCAGAAGACCCTGCTACGGGCCGTTCTACGGAGGGCCCTGTCACTGGAGTCTGCTCGGCGAGAAAACTCTCCACTATAAGGGATCTCTCCAACACCTCAGCATGTGTCGTAATGTTGAGAGAGATCATCGAAGCCCTGATCCCGTGCCTCAGTCCCTGCTCGAAGGTCTGGGCCCAGAAGAACGGGTCCCGTACCATATCTGTGGAGTAGCGCGAGAGATCAGTAAACCTCGCCGCGTACTGGGCTACTGTCATGCTGCCCTGCCGCAGCTGTAGTAGCTCCTGGATGCGCACCGCTCGGAGGGTGGTTGGGACGAACTCGGAGCGGAAGATGCTCTCAAAGTCCGTCCAGAGAAGAGATGTCTCGTCGTGCACCTAGAGCATCAAGCTCCACCATCGGCCCGCTGCTGCGTGCAATAGGCTCGCTATGAGGATCACCATGAGGTCTGCTAGTGTCCTCACTAGCCTGAAAACTCGTACGACTGCCTCCAGCCAGTCCTCGGCTGCCGGGGGGTCCGTCTCCCCACGGAACCTGGGTGGTCGCTGGCGCTGGAACTCGTGCAGCGCGCTAAGGCGACGTGCATCGTCAGCGGCTGGTGCTGGAAGTATCGGTGGCTCGGCGGGTAGTGCTACCGCCGGTGCCACTGCTGACAAAGGGCCCTGCACCGAGGCCTCGTCGCTCGGTGGGCTGTCGTCACGCTCCACTCTCGGAACCCTAGCTGACTGCCATCGTGGGGCCATCCTGAAAAGGAAACAGGTGCGCCATGGTCAAACAGTATACCTGGTGAGCTGACACAAGTAATCACAAAGAAAACTTGAAACACACACGCAATCAATGTTTTGGTGCATTAAGTCGGAAATTAGAAGTCAGGGTCCTGGTGTACTGATATGTCGGCCGCCGCACCAACACTGGAATCCCTGGACTGATAACCACACTCAATACGCTAAACACTATTGCTTCACATAGAAAAGATCAGAGTTCGCGGTAGAACTGAACTCCTCTGATACCAATTTGTCACGACCCGTCCTCGGGGCCCGTGTCGTGACTACCCCAAGCCCGCCTTCCATAAGCCAGGGGCTAGCGACTAGCACCAAAGGCGTAAATCCAAATATCATGGAAGGCATTGCCTTTATAAGAGTAAAAAAACACCATAGAGTACAAGCGGAAGAAGTAAACACTAAGTAAAATTGTACAACAGTAGGTGCAGAAAGTAAAGGGGGCCGGAAATACAAGCCCAACTGTAAAGTAAAACTGAAAGGGAAAACAGCAACTAAAAAGTAAAAGACGTTACGCCGAGCTGTCCACTGGAAATCCCACCTGAAGGGTGGGTACAGAAAGCTCCACTGCTCCTCGGGTCCCGACGTCCGCTCCGAGTACGTCCCGCCCAGTGGTCCTCCTCCAGGTATCGTCCTGCTCTGCAATCCTCAACCACGATCAACGATGTCCGTCGTCTGCAACCAACACAACGTAGTGCGGGCATAGCCTGTGCAGGGGTGAGTATAAGCTACTCAGTAAGGACCCCGAGACCCCCGAAGGTCTCCCAAAATCTACAAAGGATAAACCACAAAGGAAAGATAAAATCGCGAAGTAACAACTGACACTGCTTAGGTATATGCCCATACATATACGTAAGTCATCATTTCAATACGCTCCAACCTCCAAGCCCAAGTACAACTCAGTCCACACAGGAAAGTATACGTATTCCACACAGGAAAGCAAAAAGTAATCCACACAGGATAGCACAACACAATCCACTCAGGAAAGCAACAGGATTCAGCTCACACAGGTATACATCATCGAAAAGGTGAAAGAGATGATCAGACATAGATACTGAATCATCTAAGCTGGGACCCACATAGGATACAAGACCAGCCGTCTTCATTGTTTCATTTATGCTGGGACCCACATAGGATACAAGACCAGCATTGAATCATCAAAGATGGGACCCATATAGGATACAAGACCAGCACAGCTAGGACCCACATAGGATACAAGACCAGCTGTCTTCATTGATTCATCTATACTGGGACCCACATAGGATACAAGACCAGTATTGAATCATCTAAGCTGGGACCCACATAGGATACAAGACCAGCACAGCTAGGACCCACATAGGATACAAGACCAGTTGTCTTCATTGATTCATCTATATTGGGACCCACATAGGATACAAGACCAGTATTGAATCATCTAAGCTGGGACCCACATAGGATACAAGACCAACACAGCTAGGACCCACATAGGATACAAGACCAGCTGTCTTCATTGATTCATCTATACTGGGACCCACATAGGATACAAGACCAGTATTGAATCATCTAAGCTGGGACCCACAAAGGATACAAGACCAGCATGGCTGGGACCCACATAGGATACAAGACCAGCACTCTTCATCGTCGCAGTCCACTGAGGATCTCTGCACAGTCGTCGTCGCAGTCACAGTAGCAGTCGCAGCCAGCTCGAGGGTTCCCGCACACAGCAAGCTCGTTCGGGAGGGTCCGCTCCACGAGCCGAGAGGCTGATACATCAACTGTCACAAAGTCCAGAGTTGATGTATCCAAAAGTTCCGTATCGTCAACGGGAACTCAACGCAACAAACGGCGTGTCAATCGGACGCCCGGTCTGAGAGTTATTGGCTTTTTCGTCCCAGGGGCCCGGTTGGTTTTTAAGGTAAAACCAACCCGACCGTACTCCACCTACGTCCAAACCTCGGGCGGAGTATGCCAAAACATCCGTCTCACTAAGAGGAACTCAACAAAGTCGATGGAACGTCAATCAGACGTTCGTACCTCAAGATATGAGTGTTTCCGCTCCGAGGGCCCGGTTGGTTTCGTGTACGAACCAACCCGTCCGAACTCAAATTATTCTGAAACCTTGAGTGTGATATACCGAAACGACCGTCTCGATCCAAGGATCGCATTGCCGCTGACGGCGAGTCGTTTGGAGGCCCGTAGCTCAAGTTACAGGCATTTGACCGAAAGTGGCCCGAAAACGGGGGTCTGGGCCCGGGGCGACCCAGCCCGACCCCCCCCCCCCCCCCCCTTGGGTCGGCCGAACCGGGTCGACCTGACCCAGGTCCGACCCGGATGGGCCCGGCCCAGCCCGGCCCAACCGGCCGGCCGCGGCCGAGTGGGCGCCGCGGAGCGGCGGGGGTGCGCGCGGCCGCCACCCCTTCGCCGCTGATTGACACCGGCGGCAACCGCCGCCGGCCACTTCCGGCGGCGCGCCGCCGCTGCCTTCCGCGGACCACCGGACGCGCTCCAGTGGTCCGTTTCTCCTGCCGTCTTCGCCTATGGTCCCCCCAGGACCCGACCTTCACTGCGAAGGCCTCAAAATTACCTTGCGGCCTCGTTTGTCGTCACCCGTCAATCCGCATGTCAAAAATGAAACGTGCAGTCTTCGTGGTTCTCTGGCGCGGCGTGCTGGCGCCGCACCCCTTCGTCGTGGCTCTGCTCTTGCCGCGGAGCCTTAGACTTCCTTCAACGCGGCGTGATGGCGTCATGTTCTTGTTCGACTTCTCACCGTGGCGCGACGGCGTCGCGTAATACTTACCGGGCGATTCTCGCATGGTGTGATGGCACCACGCCATTCCGTTCCATCCATATTAGAAACAATATCAATAATGGAGGAGGGTCGGCCGTGTTTGTGCGGTCCGACCCCCTCTCGTTAATCGATAACAACTGGTTGTAAAATCAAGAAGGATGACAAGGTAGAATTCACGAATGAAATAATTAAATAATAAACTTCAACATCAATCCGCATGAACGAACGATCTGCGGATCAACCTGGAATTGGTTGGTCCGCGCTCGTCGTTCTATTCTCAAAAGATAAGAGAATTCCAAAATAAATTCCCCTACCTCGGTTTCAAGAGCGGAGCACGTCAACAAGCCGCAGAAGACAAGCGTCGCGGAGGTCGGGCATTGCGGTAATCGTACGTCGATTCTGTTGACGTCAAGGTGCGTCCGAAGAGGTACGTCGCTGGAGAAGCTTCGTAAGCTGACGGAGAAAGCCCGAGGAGGAAGCGGCGTCTCCTTTCGTTGACACGGGAAGAAGATCGAAAGAAGCGGCGTCGTCGATCTTCGGAAACACACCGGCTGCAAAGAAGAGAAGAGACGGCACGTCTTTCTCTTCTTATGGTGACGGCGTTCTTCGTCGGAGCCTAAGCGTTCTTCGTGTTCTTCGTCGAGGTTGAAGAAGAAGAAGAAGATGCTTCCCAACTCTCTCAAAGTGACAAAACTCTAACCAAAGAAAATAAAATAAGACTCTTTCTTATTTTATTAACAAAACAACACAATTGAATTTCAAGAGTTTGAAATTCAAAACCACCCACAACTCACCTCATTAAACTTGTCACATTTAAGTCATAGGTTATAACTTAAGATAACAAAATTAAAGTGGGAGTTGAGGGGGGTTTTAGAGGATATGAAGGGGTGGGGTTCGTGTGGGCCCCACCACCGTCATAACCTCCCAAGGGAGGTTGGGTGGTTACCCAACTTCCATCAAGACAACACTTAGAGTAAAATAATAAAAATTGTAGTGTAAGTATAAAATAAACTTCCACAATTTTTTTTATCAACACTCGCGTAAACGCAACTCTGGAACAGGAGTTCCTAAGCAACTACTGGCGTTGCGGTTCCATCGGTGCCCTCGGAATTCGATTCTGGGCACCAGTTCAAAAGTTTGAAATTCTCGCTCGTTCGTTCACTGAACGTACCCGAGCCAAACTTCGGAAAATGATTCCAGGCACACTGGGCCTCGGAATTAGGTGCCGTCAGAAACTGCGTTCTTGTAAAATCCCAAAAAAAATTAAGAAAAAATTTCCCTTGAATTTTACAGGTCTTTACATTCTTACTTGATATATGAAAATGAATGAAATTGAATTTGTAGGATTGTTACTATGTGTACTTCCTTATTTACTACTTTATTTTGTTTATTGCCTACCATATATATTCAATGACTGTTAGGCACAGATATTTTGGTGGTTTCCTATTGGGATTAATCTCACACCCTATTTGGGTCATGCTTTTGGGCCCAAACAGATTATATTGTTGCAGGTATAGATAAGGGCAAGTGCCCTTCTACTTCAGGTACTTGATTACTATGGAGTTGGGGAGCATGGGACCAAGCTAGGGCTTGCAATTCTATGGAGTTGTTTACTTGATTTTCTTTTTTACTTTGGTTAATTACTGTATTCTAGCATTGTGATTTGTTTGGCTTCTTTTTTAGACATATGTATCATGCATCATTTATATATGTGTGCTTTAGCTATTTATTACTTTCGCCATTTACTTATTGCATGTTTTAATGCTTCTGTTATTGATATCTATTTTACTTCCGATGTGTTACTCTGCCAATGAGGGAATAGTTTCCCCACTATCACACACAAGGCCCTCACTACTAGTCGGCAGCCTCTGGAATTCGGGGAAATGCACTTAAGGCCATGTGACCAATCGGGTACGTGGAACCTTTGGGCGGATCCCAGAACCAGGATGTTACAAAGTGGTATCAAAGGCATTATTTTCTTCTTGAATTACAATTTAGAGCATATATCTAGGGATAAGAAGGAATATTTTCTTGGTAATAAGCTCTTATCGGGAGTAGCTAACCCCTGTATAGGTAAAATCCAATTTACCTCGAATATTGTGAATCTTCTAGTTTTTCAATTTTACAGTTGATTTGATTTTAACCGTTGGGTGATTC
This sequence comes from Viscum album, assembly GCA_963277665.1. Lineage (NCBI taxonomy): Eukaryota > Viridiplantae > Streptophyta > Magnoliopsida > Santalales > Viscaceae > Viscum > Viscum album. The sequence goes on along the minus strand of OY728128.1, from coordinate 835,881,407 downwards.
ACATGATTTTTGTTATTATCATTGATAATATTGAGGTTCTATTTATGTTTTAACCTGATGAGGTGAGGGTTTTCCATCTCATGCATCACATAGGCACTTGCTAGAGATCACATGTCAAGCATTCTTTCCATGCCATTTAGGGTGCATTAGTGATTTCATGTTGTTGTGATAGATGTTGTGTTAGATATGCATGTTGTTGTGATAGATACCTTGATAGAATACCTCATTTTTTATAGGGTATTGATTTGTGTAAGGTTTAGTTTAAATGTACGCCAAACTTTGGTTCGTGAGGTGTTATGGGCCCTCATGGACCGAAATTTGGTGGATCATTTCTCTGTTATGTTTATATATAACATGTATAAGAAGCCAAGATTTGATTCGTGGGGAGTATGGGCCCTCACGGATCAGAATTTGGCACTTTAATGTTCGTTTCAGTGTTTTCTGGGTTCTGGAGTAGTTTTTGAGGCTTACTATCCAGAAAAACCTAGAATACATGGCGTGTAATGATGAATACATTCCATGTGTCCTTCTGTTAAGGAAGGAAATATTTTTATAAATTACACATTGTGTATTGTATATACACGATTTCTAGTCTCTAACCGTGTCACTGGCTGTGTGGGAAAAGACACAGGGTTGGGAAATCTTTGTGGGACACATCGTGTACCAGACATACACGTTGCGTGTTTGGACCATGTGTCTGCCTGTGTGACTAATAACATAGAGGATAAAACTTAAGTTATAAACTTTGTGTCACTCTTGAACACATCATGTAGTGTAACCCATGTATCTGGTCATATAGCCAACAACATGTGTTGGTGAAATCTTTCTAGTACACACCGTTTCTGGCACAAACATTCCCTGTAGAGTCAGCCGTGTAACCGGCCGTGTAACTCACAACACGGGTCGGAAAATTTCATCTAGTACATTTTGTTTCTGGTATAAACATGACATGTAGTCTTACTCTAGGAGAACCATGTGGGTTAAGTCATGTAGAAGAACTTGGGTAGGGGAACACGATTCAAGTACACGCCGTGTTTTGGAGGAACACATCATGTGTATGGGGTGTTACACAACCAAGGTTGGCAGGAGTACATGCCCATGTGAAGGATTAAAGGAACACATTTTTTAGGGAACATACACGTCGTGTATCCATTTTTTAAAGAACTTTAATGTTTTACTTCTCCCATTCCCTTCTTACACTTCTAAGTTTCAGTCCTTGATAATCTTAATCCAAAGGGTGTGCTTGACCTTATAGAGTCATGCCACCGAAATTTCCTTCAGTTGTACACTAGTTGTAAGGTAGTGATTTGAAACTAGACCTAGATGATCAGGGAATACCAACAGATCCTCTTGTAGTGCCAATCTTGGCACCAGCTGTCATTCCGAACACAGGTGCTGATGAAAAGTTTTGAGAGGGATTCATGAGGTTTATGCAGACCTTATGAGGAGTACCGCATCTTACCCCATCTATGGAAGAATTGACATGGGTTTTCTAGTAGCAGCATCCTCCCACCTTCAAAGTGGAAGGAGTACCTTAGGCTACAGAGTCATGGTTAGAATCCATGTTATCTATCTTCGAGCATTTGGAGATGAATCCAGAGAGGAGGGTGAAACTTGCTACATATATTCTTCAAGATTCTTTCAAGAGATGGTGGGATGTGATATCACAGTTGGGATTCTAGTAGGTTATGACTTAGGATGAGTTCCATCATGCCTTCTATAACTAATTCTACCCAGATACTTTGAGGGCTGATCGAGCCCAAGAGCTCATGAGTCTGGAGCAGGTTACTATTTCAGTTATGGAGTACTCTTCTTATTTCACAGAGCTGTAGCACTTCACACCCATCCCAGGAGGTGATAAGTTATTCTTGGAAAAGAAGTTTGAGTATGGCCTTAGGCACGACATCCGATCTCAGGTGAACATCTTTAGGTTGAATTTCATCACATCTATAGTCAACTAGGAGCTAATCACAGAGTCAAATCTATGGGATTCTGGAGATGTGAGCTTAGGAGGCTCGACATCTGGAGTTGGTATACCTCCTAATGATAGCAGGAAGTTCCATAGGGAGTCTATGTGTAGAGATCCAAGGAGACGATAGACATCTTCTGGTATCCAGGTGGTGTGCTACCAGTGCGGGAAGAGTGGGCATACAAGGCCACATTTCCTGAGAGACCTAGTGGAGTGCCGATCTTGCAGAAAGATAGGTAACCTTTAGAGTTTCTGTTAGTTTTTCTCACCAGTGGTTGGTGAAAGGGGTTCTTCTATGACTCCTCATTCAGGAGAAGCAGCACTAGTTTCTCGTCAGTCAAGGAACTGGAGTTCTTCCAGCTGTTCAAGCCGAGGTGGAGGTCGTGGCCATGGTAGCTAGTCACCAGGCTTTCAGTGACAATAGGGTGGATCAGATCAAGTTGGTCAGGCAAGGTATTATGGTCGCAGTTCAGGTCAGACTTTTGTATTGGATCAAACCCAACAGAAGCAGGATCCCGGACCCTCTACAATTCTAGGTACAACCCTAGTTTCCTTCATTTTAGCTTTTTCTCTTTTTGATACATGGGCTTCCCATAGCTTTATATTTGTTTCTGTTGTAGAGATAATTGGGCTCTATATCTTTTCTTATGCTGATATCTTGACATTATATACACCATTGGGGACAAGAATGTCTATTGTATGATAGTGCAATGAGTGCCCTCTAGAGGTTGGTGGGTGTCGCTTCTTTTGGTACCTCTGTCTTAGAGATGGCGGGCTATGATTTCATTCTCAGAATAGACTGGTTAGTTCTCTTCCAATATATTGTCAACTGATATCATTGTATGGTGTGTTTCACCTCACCAGATGGAATATCGTTTCTTCATAAGGTCGAATGGGATGTTCAGGCGAGCAGAGTGGGACCCGAGCATCATGGTTTGGGAGGAGTTACAACCCAGATTGGTAGTCTATATCTGGATGACTAGGGGACTTCACAAATATACTTTCCTCTAGGTGTGGATCATTTCAGGGACATCTTTCCATATGACTTTTTATGTTTGCCTATGGAGAGAGAGGTGGACTTTTCTTTTTAGCTTGTTCTAGGAGTGGCAGCGGTGTCTATTCCTCCTTATAGGATGGCTACACCAAAGTTGTAGGAGCTCAAGAAGCAGTTGGAGGAGTTATAGGCAAAGGGTTTCATCCAACCTAGTACTTCTCCTTAGGGTTCACCTGTCCTGTTTTCAAATAAGTCAGACAGTACCCTCAAACTTTGTGTGTATTATCAAAAGTTGAACCAATTGACGGTCAAGAATTGATATCCCTTCCTGAGGATTTATGATCTCTTTGATCATCTTCGAGGAGATTGGGTGTTCTCGAAGATTTACTTGAGTTATGGATACCATCATTTGCATGTTAGACCATCTGATATACCTCTTACAGCCTTCCAGAGAAGGTATGGTCTATACAAGTATGTGTTTATGTCATTTGGTCTCACAAACGCACCTTCAGTCTTTATGGAACTGATGAACCGAGTGTTCCATCCATATTGGATTCCTTTGTGGTAGTCTTCGTAGACAATATCTTGGTGTACTCTCACACTTGACATGCCCATGTTACCCATCTTGAGATCATTTTGAGTACACTGAGAGAGCATCAGTTATATTCTAAGCTCTCAAAATGCCACTTTTTGATGGACCAAATCAACTTCGTAGGTCATTTTATCTCAGAGACAAGAGTATCAGTAGACCTAGAGAAAGTGAGAGTAGTAGTTTTCTGGGAGAATCCAAAAAACTTCTTTGAGGTGTGGAGTTTTCTAGGGTTGGGTGGTTACTACAGACATTTCATACAGGACTTTCCATGCTTATCATCACCACTGATGGGTCTGACTAAGAAGAGTGAGAATTACTTGTGGTTAGATTCTTGTGAGTCAGCCTTTCAAGAGCTGAAAGGGAGGTTGACTTCAGCACCAATACTAGAATTTCTAGAGTTGGGCAAGGGATATACTGTGTACTGTGATGCATTAGTTATTGGGCTCGGATCAGTGCTTATGTAGGGATAAGGGGTTGTTGAATACGGTTCTCGGCAGTTGAGGCCACATGAGAGGAACTACACGACGCACAATCTCGAGTTAGATGCAGTTGTTCATGCTTTCCACAATTGGAGACATTATCTTTTGGGAGATTATTTTATGGTTTTCACTAACCAAAAAAGTCTCAAGTATATCTTTACATAGCGTGATATGAATTTGAGACAGTGAAGGTGGGTTGAGTACCTTCAGTTCTTTGACTTTTAACTTGCCTGCACACCTTGTAAAGTCAATGTTGTGGCTGATTCATTGAGAAGGAGGGCTCATATATAGGCAATTCAGGAGGCCAATAGTGAGTGGAAGCTTATGGATCTGCTCTCTAAGATGTATTTGGAGGTGCATGACAGGTAGGGGTAGACGTTTCTTTCTTCTGTAGCTATTACCTCTACTCTACTTGACTGAGTGAGAATGAGGCATCTATCCGATTCTAAATGCCTAGTCCTACGGGAGAGTGTTTCAGGAGAAAACACTATTCCTGGATGGACAGTAGTTGAGGATGAGATATTTCATTTTCATGGGAACATATGGGTGTTGACAGATATATGAGAGGAGCTGATGTAGGACTTTCATTCCTCAGTTTGGGAAGTTCATCCTGGTGTCACCAAGATGTATCATGATCTACACTATCAGTATTGGTGGCCAGGTATAAAGAGAGATGTTGCTGGTTTCTTCATGAGGTGTCCCACCTGTCAGGAGGTGGAGGTGGAGCATCAGCGACCAGCAGGGATTTTCCAGGAGTTACCCATTCCCAATTGGAAGTGGAATGATATCGTGATGGATTTCATGACATTTTTTCTGAGGTCACCTCAAGGTAATGATGCAATATGGGTTTTCATTAACATACTCATGAAGGTCTCTCACTTCTTGATAATCAAGGAGACCTTTAGTGTTGATGAGCTGGGAAGGTTGTACATCTAAGAGATTATAAGTTTACATGGAGTTCCATACTCTATTGTTTCAGATAGGGATGCATGTTTTACATCTTAGGTATGGTAGGGACTTCATAGGGCTTTGGGTACATAGGTACTTCTGAGTATAGCATACCACCCCTAGACAGATGGTCAGTCCGAGTGTACGATTCAGGTTCTTGAGGACATGCTTCGAGCATGCATCTTGGATTTTGGAGGTTCTAAGTAGAAGAACATACCTCTTGTATAGTTTTCCTACAATAATAGTTTTCAAGAAACTATTCAGATGTCACCTTATGAGGCCTTGTATGGTAGGCCATGTCAATCACCCTTATTCTAGCTGGAGACAAGAGAGACAGCTATGCTGAGACCTCATCTTGTCGAGGAGACCACAGAGCAGATAGAGTTGATTTGGAAGAGGATGGCTACTGCATAGTCACGACAGAAGTCTTATGTTGATTGATAGAGATGACCTCTGGAGTTCAAGGTCAGAGATCAGGTTTTCTTGCGTGTCACACCAAGGTTGGGACACATAAGGATTAGAAGATAGAGTAAGCTTTCTCCGAGGTACGTTAGGCTATTTGAGGTTTTGGAGAGAGTCGGGCTGGTTGCCTATCGGTTGTAGTTACCTAAGAGGTACCAGGCTATGCATGATGTCTTCCACATTTCTCAACTTTGATGTTACTTCTCAGACCCATATCATGTTTTCCAACCCAAGGAAGTTGAGTTATAGGTGGATGCATCTTTCGAGGAGCATCCTATCTGAATTTTTGATCACAGTGCGAAGGATCTCTATGGTCGTTTTATTCCTCTAGTACGAGCGCTATGGCAGCACAGGTGAGTAAAGGACAAGACTTGGGAGAGGGAGGGAAATGTATGATCACAGTGGCCAGAGCTGTTCGAGGATTCTTCTTCTATTCCCCCTTGCTAGTGGAAATTCGAGGACGAATTTCTTTAAGGGGGGAAGTTTGTAAGAACTCAAATCTTTTTTTCATATATGTCTTCTTTTCTGTTTGTCTTTTAGAAAAAAGAGGAGTTTCTAGAAATTTTAGGAGTATATGCCATGAACTTATAAGTACACATTGTGTACTCAGTTTTTGTGGATGACCGTGTACTGGCTGTGTAATGACCGAGTACATGGTCGTGTGTGGTGACCTGAAGACCGCCTAAAGTAGAGGCTGGAAAAGGAAAGTACACGTCGTGTACTCTTAAAGAACAGGACATGTACTTTATTTTTATTTAATTAAACAGACTAGGGTCATGTCTGATGGACAGAACCATCTTCTTCTTGACCTATATCATCCGGGAGAGAATGAGACCACTGAATCTTCGCTGAGCCCCCGACTCACCTTCTGTTCTCCGATCTGAACTCTGTCGGTTTCATTGGAATCGCATCGGTGAGTTCTTCCTTATTCTAGAATCTCGTTTCCTAATTTATCCACTTTCATGAGATATCCTCAGTTGAAAGTTTTAAACATTTTTGTAAATCTACAACGTTCTAGGGTGATTCAATGCCTAAGTTTCACATATATTTATCACACGATGCCGAGTTAGGTTGTTTTTCCTTTTTGTAGATATTATTTGAATTTTATGTGCAAAATTTCCCAATACCCTTGTTTAGGGTAGTGAGTGTTTATGGTTTTTAGCCCTGTTATTTCCTGATATGCCTTATTTATTTGGATAGAGGTTAATTGTTTGTGAATAGGGTTAAATTTTCCATGATATAGATGTTTTTCCCATGATTGCTTGTTCTGACCATTTGGTCTAGCTTGCCTGTTAGGCTGCTTTGTTTTCCATGCCTAGTATTGTTAGGATGAAGTGACTTTATCTAACATGTTGTGATATGTTGTAGACTGTTTAGCCAAGTAGTTCTTGAGTTTTACTTTGGTTACCTTTATATCCTTATGCACGAGTGACTTACACAGGGTCGTGAGAACCTGGTGTAGTAGACGATAGGGAGAATGGATGTTGAGGGCTTTTCTAGAGTGTCTGTTTACTGTTACATTGTGAGACCATAGGGGGTGGACTTTGTGCTCCCACAGAGTGTTTTTAGTTTCCTCAATATGGGCTATAGGGGAAATTGTACGTTGAGTGCTTCCTCAGAGTGCCTATTAGTTACCGATATGAGACCATAGGAATAATTGATGGTGAGTTCTTCCTCATATAGTCTTTTCTAAAGCTGAACCAGAGGGGTTATAATGTGAGTACTTCCCAAAGGGTTGCTTGTGTTTGTTTGGTTGAACCAAAGGGGTTAGGCTGTGAGTACTTTCTAGAGGGTTACCTGATTTTGATTAGTAGCTTACTTGATATAATAAAATGAATGCAATTGAATTTGTAGTATTATTACTATGTGTACTTCCTTGTTTACTGCTGCATTTTTTTTATTGCCTACCATATATATTCATTGACTGTTAGGAACAGATCTTTGGGCGGTTTTCTACTAGGATTAGTCCCACACCCTATTTGGGTCATGCTTTTGGGCCCAAACAGATTATATTGCTATAGGCATAGATAAGGGCAAGCTCCCTTCTACTTTAAGTACTTGATTTCTATGGATATAGGGAGCATGGGACTAAGCTGAGTCTTGCGATGTTGTGAAGCTATTGACTTTATTTTCTTTTTTACTTTTGTTTAGTACTGTATTCCAGCATTGTGACTTGTTTGGATGCTTTCCTAAACATATGTATCATTCATCATTTATATATGTGTGCTCCAGTTGTTTATTAATTCTGTTTTTTACTTATTGCATGTTTTACTACTTCCGTTATTGCTATCTATTTTACTTTCATTATGTTACTCTGTCAATGAGGGAATATTTTCCCCACTATCACACCCAAGGCCCTCACTTCTAGTCAAAAGCCTCTCGCGTTTGGGAAAATGCACTTGATTCCATGTGACCAACCAGGTATGGGGTACCTCTAGGCGGTACCCAGAATCGAGACGTTACAACAACCCTAGTTTCATTAACCATGATTGGATTATTGAAGAATCGTTATTGAACTTTTCAACATATTTTTATTCTTTTGGTTTGAAATTTTTTTACCCACTTGAACTATTTATAAAACAATTTAGAACCTATACATCACATGCCCAGTTTATATAAATCTATTCTCAACACTTTGAGAATAATGAGTAAACTCTACCAACCAGAACAGACTATTTAAGTCTCCATAAATTATTTTATATAAATTAACAAAACATAACTATGTGTATCAAAAAAAACATCCATCTCATTTAACTTAAAAAACCATTTTTTACATGCTCTTCTCAAGATAAAAAAATAATATAGAGAATACACATCATTGACATAGTTAAATCAAGATTGAAGCATCCAATACCTTAATACAATAACTCATTTTCTCTATTACTTGGACACCAACTTCCATCTTATTCACTCACTTTCCTATTTTTTGTTATCTATGGGTTTTTATATTTATAATTATTATAAAACATATAGTTGGTATCTTATACCAATCAAATAAGAGAAAATACATTTATAACATTGATACCTAATGTGGATTATCTATGAGGCCTTTTATAGTGTTCAGTTAATTTGGATATCTCCTTCTCCAATGGAAAACTTTTCCATATTGAAATAATTTCCATTATTTCTTATTCTTTGGTTTAGCTTTCAATGTGGACCCTCCATGACTTCTCATTTTATTAAACCATTACCCTTCTATACCGTTATAATGGTACTTATGCCAAAACTACCCACGTTCTACTCAGTAATCCTCAACATATTGAGAAGATCGATCAAAGGTTTACATAATTCATTCATGTTGTAATTTAAAAAAAACATCAAAACCTTTCAAATAGTTATTTCATAATGAAATCTATCACCATATCATTATTTATAGGTGAACCTAGCCTCTCCAAGTCATTGACATACCCAGTCATATTGATTACATGAGTGAAAACTAAATTTTCTTCTATCATATTACATAAAAAAAGGATATTTTGACACTTTATATAGTTCATTCTCAGCTTGTTGCAGATAGATCCTATTCAGGTTATCTATAATTTTGTAGGAATCCATAGTCTCATGTTATTTTTTGAAACTTTGATTCCATGGTAATAATAATTAGTGTAGATAGTTTTGGTGAATCATTTAGATATTTTTCATAGGTATCCAAATCCATAAGATGAATAGATTCACCAATTAGTTTCTTAGGAGGAGGTAGTTCTAACACATAGAATTTACCTTCATATTTGGGAACAATTCTCAAATTATGATACCATTTTATAAATTTTCTTCCATTAATCTTTTCTTTTTCAAGGATTTATCTTAAGGTTAAGGTTGATAATGATGTCATTTTTCTATAAAAAAAATTGATCAGATGAGTATCATATTTTATAACCATTAAATGAGGACTTCTATTGAATTGGATCCCACTAAAATGATAAACCCTTTTTAAAAATGCGTCATATCTATTATAAGGAAAAGATCCATATTTCAACATGAGTTACAATAGTTTCATGTAAATAATCCATGACTATATCTAGTAGATAAAAAAATTTAATCATATATCATATGACCCTTGGATATTTGAGTGGAAAATTATTTTTCTAATCCATCATATGGATATAATCAACTCTATTTCTCTGGTATCCTAACCATTAGGGCTTCCCAGCTAGTGTCACCAAAATAAAATTCCAAGAATAATCCAATTAAGGAAAATTAAGGGATGTTCATTCTAAGCTTGAAAATATTGTCAAGATAATCCATAGTAACTTATAACTTTCTTACATTATAAAATATAATCCATGGGTTCTCATGGGGAGCTTGAAAATACCTGATTTAATGATCGAGGTATTGAAAAGTGCCTCTTTTGAAGGAATATCACACATAGTATTTGAAGGAGATTTAATCTCACCATTTTATCTCATGTTATTCCCTTTTTATGTATGCTTCTAATAATTTATTTTTTAATCTTGTTCCCACTACCAAACCAATAAGTTCAAACCATATTTTTGTGAAATGATTTATACAACCCACATGTTTGTGTTACTCATCCAAAAATAGAAGTCAACTATATTCATACATGTATGAATGCATCATATGCATAGGGTACATAAAAACTTCATGTAAAGGTACAGAATTATATGATATCATCAATATTCACATGAGTAATCCCAAAGAAACAGATATCCAACCCCATTCACTGGCCTATAAACAACATAAACCTCTATGTAGGTTAGAAATCCAACCCCAAGTCTCTCTCCCCCTGGATACTTTACTCAATAGATAATTCAATTTGTGATATGTCTAATAGTAAATATTCACAAACTATACCCAACAAAAAAATTCAAGCTAAAAACTTTGATCCCAAACCAAGGTCAAGGTAGATGAAAAACTAAATTTGTTAATAATACCTAACATATAATGTAGTTATTTATGATAGAAGTATTTTATCATTTTAAATTAAATCATACACAATATTAACATTTATTAAAAAAAATACTAAACATGAATATATCTGGGAATAAAATTTAAAAAAACATAAATTTAAATATTTAAACAAGATATAACTATTCAGTAAGAATTCATAAATAAAATATAATTGTAAACCCTTTTATAATATCAACTTTAACATTATAGATATTCCATAATTTTTAATATAAATATTTAATATTAATTCCAATATAAACACTTTCATATTCTTCATTATATAACAACTTGATTTTAAATAAATGATATCTTATGAATTATAAACAATTTAAAATCTAATTTTCTAATATCATATACTTAATAATTTTTTAGACCCTCATCATATAATTCATCAAAAAAAATTTATTTTGCTTAAATAATATCCAAATAAGGCTCTTTTAATTTGAACATTTCAATTTAATTAATTTTGAAAAAAATCATAATTTAAATATATACATATTATATTTTGGCCTTATTTCATAATTTATTATCACTTATGATTTATAAATAAACACTTTTATTTCTAGATCATAAGTCATGTCATATAATTTTTTTAAAGGTATTTAAATATTAACATTTAATATTTGGGAGTAAAATGTTTCATTAACAATTATTTTTTTAATTATAAATCATTTATAAATAATTAACTTATTTATAAACACCTTATAGATTAAATATTCTCAAAATACCTTTTAATATAATTTATAAACATTTTATATGTTAAAAAACATTTTTAACAATTTTTAAAACAATTCTTTTAACCCTTACGTAGAAGGGTTCACTTACACAAAGGTAAAATCCATTACCTTTATGTAGCCACCTTTACGTTAGGGTAGAACGGGAGTTACCTCCTATGTAAAGGTAATACAAAAACTACCTTTATGAAATTCATTTACGTATAGGTATAACCTTTACAAATACCCATCTATGTAAAGTTACTAATGAGGACCTTTATGAAATCCTTGAAAACTCGGTACTATCTTTATGTAATTCAGTTGAAACCCACTGTGTAAAGGTAGGTCAGGTGAACCTTACACAAAACTCTTATATGTAAGGTAACCTTAAAATTCTTTATACTACATAAAAGTAAACATTAAATACCTTTACACAGTGACTTCTTTACTTTCACGTGATCATTTAAAATATGGCATTACCTTAACATGTTTAACTTCACATAAAGGTAAGTCCTTGGTTACCTTTATGTAACCATAATAAAACCTTGAATAATTTTACATAGCATCTCATGTATTGAAAACACACTGTTTACCTTTATTAAACCCACCTATATAAAGGTAACACCTCAGTTACCTTTACTTATCCCTTCTACGTAAGGGTAAACTATTTTTCCATATTTTCAAAAAACTTAAAAAATGATGCTTTGTTTTATTTTCTTCTTCATTACAATGTAATTTCTCAAAGATCTAAAGTATGGGATATCATTGATACAACTGGAGGTTTTCAAACAAGTCTGATAATGATTATCAGTTGAAGTAAAAGTGATTAAAACCTCTTTTTTGAGGATCTCTATGAAAGATAATATGAAAGTGTATATAAAAATGAAATGAAGAAATATTTTAAGTGATTTCCATTTACCTAAGATGCCTCTAATACCCTTAATCTTCATTTTATATGTTTGATTTAGATCACTAAAATGAAAAATAAAAATCAACCCACCTACATATTGTATCCATGGGCTTATCTGAATCACTCGAAGTTCGAGAAGGATCCTATCTTCCTCACAACCTACTAGAGCCTAGAGTGAAAAGGAAGAAGATGAAAATGGATTTGGGTATCTTATATTTTTTTCCAAGTATAAATAAATAACACACTTACATCCATCGCATGTAAGTAATTTATATAGGCAATCAAGGATGATTCTGTAATTATAGCTATATTTATTCATGAATTAAAACACATGAATAAATTCCATGGTCGGTTCATGAATGTATAAATACATTGTATGCATTTACTCCCTAGAATTACATATCATATAATGTATCAATAAATAATAACCATGTGGTATGATTGAACTAACTAGAAAATACTACTATCACAGGAATTGTAAAATGATATACCTCTTTCTACATGAAAATCACAATTTTAATGCAACCCATAATAATATTTACACACACACAGATATATATATATATGACTTGATGGAATATATCCTTGAATATATATATGTTTGTACGAAGACAAAAATAAATATGTTGAGAGAATTTTTAGATCTTTCAAGGGTGATATTCTGTTGAAGAATCACACTTAATCGAAGAAGAATTATAAGAGCCTTCATATTATACAGTATCAAAGAGAGAGAAAGGGGATATATTCGGGTCGTCCTATGAGAAGGAGATAAAAATAAATAGATTATTTGTAGAGATAAGGTAGAATTAGATCACACAATATCCAGATAGAGTTTTAAGGGCCAACATACCTATTCCAAGAAACTATTGGATACCTTGAATAATTGTACATGAGTGCACCAGATCCTGTATACTCATGGAGAAAGATTATTTTGAAGTCGTGCAGAAGCAACATAGAGTAAGTGGGAGATATTTCTAACTTTGGATCTATTGGATTAGTCTTGTAATTCCTAATTTTAGTAACCAAAAATCATGTTTATATTATTTATAATCCATTTTATGTTTTATGAAAGTTAATTCATTTTCTAGAAAAGAATGAAATTTTCACAATGTTTAGAATCGACCGCGCACTTAACTGTTGGATAGAACGCATGGTGAATACAATCAAATGTATGATAATTTGATCTACCATGTTAGTTTTTTGAAAAAATCAAGTGACCATAAGACAAAATGGTTGACCACACACCTAATTATTAGATTGACCACTAGGCTAGTTGGATCGACCACACGAACAGCCATGCGACTGTAAGACCAAAATAGAGCATTCATAGACTTTAAACAAATTAAATAATTTATTGAATGACCAAATTAAGTGACCATGGTTATTAGTCTCAAAATTGAAAAATTATTGGATAGACTGTCAGTTTAAGGTGATCAGCCATAAGTATTAGGTGGTCGACCACAAGTACAAGGTGATCAATCATATGGAAAAATGATCGATTATAGGTATAAGTGACAAACTGTACAATATATCAATAATCTGAAAAATTATTGAATAATCCATGGATTCCAAAATGAAAATGATTAAAATAATAATTTCTATAGGTAAGTACTATATTATTATATTATTAAATATGTTAATCCAGCGACTTTTCTATGTAAAATTAAATTCCATTTAGAAGCATTTATTTAGCTCGGATCTCTTACCAAAGTATTAATATCTTAATGATGATTTATCAATAGCTATTTCTAGAGAGTGCTATCTTTTTAAAATGATGATAAAAGACATAAAATATGTACAATGAAAGATAGAGAGATAGAGAAAAACAAAATCAAGATATAGAGATATTAGAATTTTTTCTAAATTAAAATGATGAACATATACTATGTTTCAAAAATATATGGTACTTTGTTCTCAACATAACTTCAAAACGGTATATCATAATATATGAAATTATTTTTGCATCAATTTTAAATTGAATGGTGATAATTTGAAGAGAATAATCTCCTATATAACAAAATAACAACATACCCTACTGCATTAAATTCTTTACTTTCTCTTACTCTGTTTTTATTACTTTTGAGATATGTGTGTTGTATATTGTTTATATTTTATAACAAATCCTATTATGAACTATATATTGAAATGAAATCTCTATATAATTTGTTTATTTATCCCATGTAAAACTACGGAGGAGTCTCTATGTAGACTAAACTACCTGTGTGTAATTGTTATCATTTATTTCTCCTATGTATAACTATAGAAGAGGATCTATGTAGCTTGGACTATCTGAGTACAGTTGATTTTAAAACCTAATACTCATTTTTTATTAGTTTATTTTATAATAAACTTCTTGGAAGTGGGTAATTTCCTTGTATAGGGGATTAGGTCTCTTCTTGAGATAGAACCCCTTGTTTATTTTCGTTGTGTTTTATCTATTTTGTTTTACTCTATTTTCAAAACTTATTTTTATTTTTTTCTAAACCATATAACAAAACATTAATTTGATAGTTAATTTTAGTTTTTTTATATACTGTGTTTGATTTTAGTAAATCTGTTTCAAAAGTTAAAATAGTTTTATACTTGTTTTATATGAGTTGGGATCAAACTTATAGGAATATTTTTGAAAAGATAAAATTATATAACTCTTATTCCTTAGTTAACTGGGAATATTTCATAAATTGGTGGATTTGGTTTTTAAATAATTTTGAATATAAATTTTAATTGGAAACTCAATTCACCCCCCTCTTGAGTTCTCCACTCTGAACAACATTTGGTATGATAGGATTTTCAAATTACTTTTTATTGTGATATAGTTTTACCAAAAGATCAAAAATTTATTTTAATTCTAAATTTCTATATTTATGGATAATAATATAAAATAAGGAACTAAAACTAACTAGAATCCTTATTTTAATGTAACTAATTATGCTCAAAAGAATATCAAAATTAAAATCCATATAGAGAGCATTGGATTTGATATTTTTACAATTATCATGTACAAATATGAAAACCCCAAAGCTTCTAGTGATGGATGGATTGATTCCAATAATGCCGCATATAAATGAAATTTTAAATCTATGAATTCATTGTACTATGATTTAGAAGAAGATGAATTTAATAGAATATATGCTTGTTCTACTTCTTTTGAAATATGGGACACCCTAGATTTTTCTCATAAAGGAACTTCCAATATTAAATAGATGATATTAAAAAATTATACCATTAAATATGATACATTTAATATGAAAATAGATGAAATGATTTATGAAATGTATCTAAGGATTAATGGGATTATAAAAATAATTTATTCACTTAGGAAGACAATAGAGGATAAAGATCAAGTGAAGTACATATCATAAATTTATTCCAAGAATGCTTTAGTTTTTACTGCTATATGTAATGATAATGTTTATGTTTCTAACTTTAATTCATTATTTTCTAAAAATATTTCTTTTTTAAGTACCTTTCATAAATATTATTGACATTGTAATAGGGGAATAGGTCTTTGAAACCTACACTCACTTAGTAATCTAAATAAGAAAAGTTTAGTCAAAGTTCTGCCTAAACTATAAATCCCAACAAAAAAGTTTGTAATCCCTTTCAAAAGGGAAAGAAACAAAAAATATATTTCAAACAGAATAAATAGGTTTCTACCTCTTAACTTCTAGAATTGGTTAATATAGATTTATTTAGACCATATAGGGTTTCTAGTTTAGTAGGAAAACATTATGATTATATTATAGCTGATGATTATTCAAGATATATATGGGTATTTTTCCTCACTCATAAAACTGAATCTTGCTCCTATTTTCTAAGTATGCAAAATTTGTAGAAAAAATTAGTGAAATTTATATTAAAACATTAATAAGTAATCATGTCCATGAGTATGAAAATCAAGACTTAAAATATTTATGATTACAACATGGATATAATTACAACTTTTCTTCTCCTAATACCCCATAGTAGAATGATGTAGTAAAAAGAAGAAATATAACTCTTTAAGAGATTTCCTAGACAATGCTCAATGAGTATGATTTACCTATTTACTCTTGGAAAAGGGTTTTGAATAAAAATTTCTATATTATTAATCAATTTATAATTAGATCAATTTTAAAGAAAACCAATTAAGAGTTATGAAATAATAGAAAACAAAAGGTTAATTACTTTATAGTTTTGGATATAAGGTCTTTATACTCAATACATATGCGAATTTAGATAAATTTTCATCCAAAAAGTGAAGAATGAATATTTCTTGATTATTAAAATTCAAGTAAATCATACAAGGTATTCAATAAAATGACCAAAATTGTATAAGAACATTTACATGTCAAATTTAATAAAATAAATCCGTATGAGCCTAAGACCCCTTTAGAGAACCTTAAATATAACCTTTCAAATTTAAATATCAATGCCAAACCTGGTGATAATTCTTTGAAACCTACTGTAGAATAAAATGTATTATCAAATAATTATATCCCTAGAAATTTTAGGACTTATAGATACTATCTTTTAGATTCCATAGTTGGAGATCTAGATTTAGGAATAAAAACTAGAGCTTCTTTTAGAAATAAGGCTGAACATCAAGCCTTCTTGTCACAGCTTGAACCTAAGAACATCACTGAAATAATCAATTATGAACATTTGGTAATATAAATTAAAGAAAAATTGAACTATTTTGAAAGGAATAAAGTTTGGGAATTGGTAGATATACTTAAAGACTACCTAAATGTTGGAACTAAGTGGGTTTATAGAAACAAGGTTGATGAGTCTAGAACAATCATAAGAAACAATTCTAGATAGGTTGTAAAATTATATAATCAAGAAGAAGGTATTGACTATAAATAAACCTTTTCACCAGTAACTAGACTTAAGGCCATTAGAATACTACTTTCATATGTTGTACATCTTAATTTAAAACTATATAAAATTGATGTCAAGAGTGTATTCTTAAATAAATATATTGTTAAGGATTTATTTATTGAACAATATACTCTATTTCAAAACCCTCATTTTTAAAATCATATTTTTAAATTAATAAAATATTTTTATACATTAAAACAGGATCTTAGATCTTATTATGATGGTCTCATCACTTTTCTTATTTCAAATTATTTTACAAATGGTGTTGTTGGACCTAATTTATTTATAGAAATAATTTCAAAGGATATTTTATTAGTACAAATATATTTCGATGATATTATCTTTGGATCATCCAAAAACTCCCTATGTATTGAATTTTCAAAAATGTTGCAAAATGAATTTTAAATGAGTTTAATGGGTGCGTTAAAATAATTTATTGGATTTAAAAAAATTTAAAACAAGGAAGTAGTTTTTTAAAATAAAAGAAAATACACAAGGGGTATTTTAAAACTGTATGACTTGGATAACATAAAAAGTAGTGATACTCCCCTGAGAACAAGTTGTAAGCTAGATCTTGATGAAACTATAAATCCAGTAGATCATACTACTTATAGAGGTTTTATTGGAAGTTTGTTATACTTAACTACTAGATTACTGGATATTATGTTTATTGTGTGAATGGGTGCACTATTTCAAGAAAACCCTAAATAATAACATTTAATTACTATTAAAATAATTTTTAAATACCTTAAGAATAAAACCAATTTTGGATTGTTATACCCTAAAGGACATTCATTTGAATTAGTTAGTTAGTTGGATACTATTTTTTTGGTTATAATTTAGATATAAAGAGAACATCTAAAACATGTTATATTTTGGGAAAGTCTTTAGTTCCATGGTGTAGTAAGAAATATAATTTTGTTGCATTATCTACTAATGAAGCTGAGTACATAGTTATAAGTAGTTTTTTTGCACATATTATGTGGAAAAACACACATTATTGGACTATGGATATCAAGTTAAACATGTGCCTATAAATTGTGATAATAAAAGTGTGATAAAAATTTCGAAAAATCCTGCATCTCACTCAATAACAAAACATATTGATATAATACATCCATTTTTGAGAGATGATTTTCTAAAGGTTGATATAACTCTTTAATTCATTGGTATGGAAGATCATATTTCTATAATCTTTACCAGCCCATTGAATAATAAGATAATAAATTATATCAAACATTAATTAGGTATGATTAATTTTGTTTGAAATCTATTTATAAATAAATCTTCTTTTTAATATATTAATTGATATATATATAATCATAACTTTCATCGAATGTTTGCATAAGTTATTTCATTTTAAAATATATTGTATGGGTTTAATAATATATTAAATGATTATTATTATCTCTCATATGTTACTATATAATTAAATCCCAAAATTATTGAAATATAAAATCAGAATTGGAATCATCACACGCATTTCTAACCCTAACAAAACCCTCTTTTTGAACCCTGTTTCTTGAACCTTTATTCAAATACCTAATCATGATTCTTAGTTTACTTAGTCGAGATGAAGAGGTCATTCAGATATGATGTTCCTAAATCATCTAAGAGAGTAAATCCTAGTTTAAGAAATTTTAAGAATCTTTTGGAAACCAAACCTTCTTTATCAAAAAGTAGTGTTATAAATAAAAGTATATTTAAAGTGGTTCATAACTATTCATTCATTAATATAGAGATCTATTCAATGTCAGAAATAGACTAGTTGGTTTTTAGATGAAATTTTCCCTTTTAATCAATGCCTTGTAAAATAATTTTATCTAAATATAGTGTTTGAAGAAGGAGATTACGAGGATGTGATTCTAACAGTTATCAATGGTGAAGAGTTTGATTTGACCTCAACATTTTGGGATAGATTTATAAGAGTCCTACATATTAGAGAATATGAAGACTATAAAAGTTCATACTCTATGATCCATCCCCATTTTGAGATTGGTAATGTTCTGGAGGAACTGATGGATAACAGAACCTACCATAGACCAGTTACAAATGAGCTAAGTTTTGAATGCATGTTTTTGTATAAGTTCATTCAACACTCCATATTTTGGAGGAAGGGAGATTTTAGATCTGTTAAGTATTAAGATTTATTTTTTATGTACTTAATGGTTCATAGCATTCAGATAAGTCAACCTCATTTCATAATGATACATATAGAAGAGTTGACTAACCCATATTCATGGTTCAATACACTTTCATGCCCTAAGTTTATTTCTTCATTTCTATAATAGAAAAAATTGGTTCCTATAAGAGTTTAAAGGATAGTGTTCCCAAGTGGTTTATATTTGAATCAGACTACCATTTAAAGGATTAATATCATCTAGAATCCTTGGAAAAGGATGTGGATAGCTGATGGGGAGATAATTTATGAGATATTCAATCCAATTTCACACCCTTTTAGTCAAATATATTTAATTGATACTAGTTTGGAACCAGATGAAATTTTTTATGTTGATTACTCTGCTAATGAGGATGAATCTCAAGTTGTGGATATGGTTGAGGAATCTAGAAGAGATTTTGAGGAGATGATAAAAAGGCCTCATGTTCTTGTGGTTCTTGATAAGGGGAAAACTATGAGAGAAGAGGTTTCTCCTGCTCTTGTTTTTCCATAATATTTTACAATTATAGTTGAAGCCACAATGGATGGTAAATTTCCTTTGGTGGTTGGATAAATAAGGTAAGATACACCTATTGAGGGGGAGAGAGTTTCCAAATCCGTGATGTTAGTACCAACTCTAATAGATTCATAAAGTGATAAGGATATAGATCCTGTTATTGTGAAGAGTCCACCTATGTTTTAGAAAAGGGGTGCTCTAATTATTGATTCTTATCCTTATAGTAAAGATTCCTCTATATATAACCCTTTCTTTGATAAGGGTGTATCATCTCCTGATGTTTTTTATAAAAAATATGATGAAAATGATGGTAAAGAAACTGATAATGATGGTAACACTAATGAGGATGTAAATTATGATGATGATGATGATGATGATGATGATCCTATAATTCTAGATGAACATGTTCTTGTTGTTATTGTAAGGTAAGAAGAATTAGTTGAGCCAAATATTCCTTCTACTTCAGTTTCAGAGAGACCAGTAAGGCCTTACTCCTCTAAATATTTCTTGAAGCTATTGGATACTTCACCTTCTCCTATAGATGTTCTTGTCAATCTTTCTCAAGAAGAGCATATCTATGAATCTTATCCTAGAATAGAGGTTGTGGACATGGAATATTTTAAGGATGAATATGAGACCTATTTTATGAAAATTGAGTATCCACCTTGAATATTCTCTCCTATAGAATAATCATGGATAAATACTCCTATGTTCAATGATAATTCTTCTAAAAAGAATGACGATTTATTTCCTAGAGATGATTCAACTCAATCTCGAGTTTCTCAGTCTTAATAAGTTGGACCTTCTTCTTTTCCTTCCTCTATTATAACTTCTAAAAACTTCATACGGGTTAAGAATAACTTTTTTTAGTCTAAAAATAATTTTTTTTACTATTAGCTGGGTTAATAATCAAGATAGAGAGGAATATATTTCATACACTATTCAATGTTTTATTGCACACATCTAGCCAATGTTTTTTCTGAAAATGGACTATATTCACCAATTGATTCAATCTTTAATATGGGAAATGGAAAATTTTAGAAGTCTCATAGGATCCATGTATGTCAATCTAATAGATATATTGGCTACCATAGAGAGAAAGTATCTTTTAATGATGACCAATCCATCTAGACCTTAAACTTCTTCTTTAGAACCTCTTTCTACTCCTTTAGTTTTTCTTGATGAGAATTTGATTAGAAGGTTTATTTATAAAAAAATTTAAAAAAATCTTTATATTTTGAAGGATATTATAAATCAAGTTCAAATGGAAATTGTTTCTCATAGACAAAAGAAATTTGATTTTATTATAAATGAATCCATTATGACTGAAAAATATAAATGTAACACCCATAGTTTTTATGAATTTTTTTTGAATAAATTAAATTTTTTTGATACCTTGTGTTACATGTAACACCAATTTAATATTATGTTACATGCAACACTGAGTTAAGCTTTCATTACACATAACACTGTGTTTTAACAAAACCATGATATATTATTAATATTATTCAAACAAAACCATTATAACCTATCCTTTAAACTTAGATACATAAATAGAAATAACTAATTTTAAAATATTAAGAATAATTTATTTATATAAAGGCAACATATTGATAAAAAAGTACTTAATTTTTCAATAAAGTCTATATGTTTCGAAAATACTATTTTCTCAAAAAATGATTTCTTTGTGAATAATAAAAAATTAATTTTTGAAAATTTTATAAACAAAATTATAAAGTAAAATTTTTAAATCATCATATCAAAATTATATTAGGGTGAATTTTGGATAATTTTATAAAAATATTAATTTTTTGATGAATAGTGAAAAATACTGAATTTTAATTGAAATTGCCTTTTCATTTAAATTATTTAAAAATTTAAATTAAATTTTAATTTTTTTTAAAGTAAAATTAGTTAAATTATATATATATTAATCCAATTTAGGTCATTTCAATCCTTTTCATATTCAATTTTGAAATAAAAACCTTGTAAACTTTTGAACTTTTGAACATTTTCTCTTAGAAAACTTGTTTTCTCATCGCATCTGTGGGATTCATTTTAAATTAAATTTTGCCGATTATAAGAATTTAATTTAAAAATATGGATTAATTATTTTTAATAATCAAAATTTATATTATATAATAATGTCAAATTAATTTTTTACCAAAATTAATAGTGAAAATAGTAAAAAATAATTACCACAATTAAGGTAAAAATGGATTTTATCAGGGGTTAAACTAAAAATATAAGGTTTAAAATGACCAAAAAATTACCTAAAATATATTTTATGGAAATATTTAGACCCTATAATGTCTAATTATTTATAATAATTCATTTTTTATTCCTATTCCGTGAGAAAAATGTGGGTACACCATTTTCTTTTTAAAAAAATTACAAGTGTGTCACTCACCTCACTTATAAAAGGTCACTCACTTTCCTCTATTATTAACACCCTAAAACCATTTTTTTAAGAAAATAACTCCCAAGATCACCTAAAAATTCTCTCATATCATTATATAAGACTTATTTCATTTATAAATCCATCATTGGATGGATTTTTGGTGCATACATGAGGATGTTACCCGAGGAAGAGGTAATGTTCATCATCAAGTGATTTTATTTTATTTCTTCCTCCCCATCCTTAGATTATTATTAATCCATGCTGATATAATAAAATTATTATATTCCATATAATTATATTTTATTATGTTAATTACATTATAAAAAACCATATCCACTTCCATCTAATGGGTTATGAAATCATCACTCATGTGTATAGCGGACTATAGCCTCATGAATTGATGTCATTCATTTTTACATTTTCACCTCTCACGGATGGTTATAATGATGTATTTAATGTTTATATATTATATTTATTATATTATTAAACTTATTAAATTATTATATCACATAATCATATCACTGTAACCTTGAACGGTCGATAGGTGACAATCGGTCGTGCTTTCAAATAGTGTTGTTTCCAGGGATGGTGCATTAAGTAGTCATTCATTTTTGGTTATTGTAAAAAATTAAAAAAAATAAAACACACAAAAAAATATGCCTTATCATAAAGATAATAAATGGAAAAAAACACAAAGAAAAACCCATCTTCCTCTTTCTTCCAAAATCTTTTTGAATTCCCCATAACCTCCCAAAAAATCACTCAGATTTGTTTGACCCTGAAATTGAGCGAACACTTCACCAACTTAGGAGGAACATAAGGGATAATGAACTCATTCAAGAACCTATCCTTGTCCAACCAATTGAATTATAAATTGTCAATCCTAAGGAAAAAACCCTTAAAGAATGTGTTTCCCCTGATATGAATTACCAACCCCTTGGTATTAAATATCCAAACATAGAGGCTGACTTCGAAATCAAATCAGTTTTGATTCATCTTCTTCCTCATTTCCATGGTCTAGCTAGTGAGGATCCACATCTCCACCTTAAAGAGTTCCAAGTGGTGCACTCTACCATGAAGCCTCAAGGGGTTTCGGAGGAACAAATCAAACTTCGAGAATTCCCTTTTTCCTTAACTGACTCTGCCAAGTCTTGCATTTACTATCTCCCTCCTAGTTCCATAAACACAATGAATGACATGAAGTGTCTTTTCTTAGAGAAATTCTTTCTTGCTTCTCGAACTTCTTCCATCTGAAAGGAAATAATTGGTATCCATCAATTCCCAAATGAAACACTCCATGAGTACTAGGAGAGGTTCAAAAATCTTTTCACAACATACCCACACCACCAAATCCCCAAACAACTCTTGATGAAAAACTTCTATGATGGGTTATTGGCTATGGAGATAACTCTCATTGATGCCATAAGTGGTAGTGCTCTTGTTGATAAAACTCTTGCAGGTGCAAGAGATCTCATAAGAAACATGGCTGAAAACGCAAAATATTTACATACTCTAACACATGATCAAGTCAAAAAAGCTCAAGATAATAAATCTATAGAGCCAAAAAAGATGACAGAGTGGATGAGTGAACTTACAAGTCTTGAATGGCAACTATTTGTGGATACCAAATCCCTAACCTCCTCTTCTCCACAATCTCTGCTCCTTGGACCTATCAAGAACTGTGGAATCTGTAGCTCCCAATCACATCCAACTGACACATGTCCACAACTTCAAGAGGATCCATCTGATTCATATGGACCAATGGAGATCAATGCATAATATTCTTAGAGGAACACCAACCCTCAACAATTAGGTCAGTTCTTTAGAAATTTCAACCAACCCCACCCTGAACCCTTCTATTCTACCTTCAAACAAGGCTTGAGGTATGGTAATCCCATTTCTCATCCCCCTCAATTCTCTACTCAAAACCCAAACCAATTCCAATATGTTCAAGGTGTTGGTAACTTCCAACAACCTTATTCGTTTATTCCTCAACCTCAAAGGAACAATCCTCTTCTTGGATTCCACTATCCTAGTGAGCCTTCCCAATTTCCAAACCAACACAATCGCTTTACCAAGAACCAAAATCAAGGTAATCCCAATCCAGGACAAGCCTCTTATTCTAATAAACCATGGTAAAGTGTTGAAGAAGATATTTACTCCTTCACTCATTCTAGCCTCAAAAACATTGTAACACAAATTGGTCAACTTGCATCCCACCTGAGCCAGAAACAACAATCAAATTCTTCCCAAATCTTGGATCAACCATTACCTAACCCCAAGGGTAATGTAAGTGAAAATTAACTTAGATCAGAGAAGAAAGTTTGTATGCCTCAAGATAAGTCCTCCAACCCCCCTTTAAATGTTGACCGGGAAAATGAAAAGAAAAAGAAACATGAAAAGGAATCTGAAGTTATTCCCTCACCTCCTTCCATTCCACTTAGGAACCCAATTCCTTTTCCTCAAGTAGTTTCTAATCCAAAGAAGTCCTTTGAACATGATCATGAAATACTCTACATGTTTAGAAGTTTTGAAGTAAACATTCTAATCTTATATTCCATTAGAAAAATCCCTAAGTATGCCAAGTTTCTTAAGGAATTGTGCACCCATAAGAGGCAAATTATGACCTTCAAAAATGTTTCCACACAGCAGTCTATTCCCATAAATTGCAAAGATCCAGGGACCTTTACGGTTCCATGCAAAATTGGAAGTTCCAACTTTGATGATGCACTCATAGACCTAGGATCCAAAATTAATTTCATTCCCAAATCCATCTTCTCTAACCTTGGTCTTAGTCCCTTACATCCAAAGGGTGTTGTAATTCAATTGGCTAATCAAAGAACTTCTACTCTTGGGGGTATAATCGAGGATGTCCTTGTTCGTGTGAATGATCTTATCTTGACATGGAAGGTGAGACAAACTCTTCTCGATCTCCCTTAATTATAGGTAGACCATTCCTAATGATAGCGAGAACCAAAATTGATGTCTATTCAGGTATCTTATCCATGGAATTTGGTGACCAACTGGTCAAGTTCAACATTTTCAAAGCCATATGATACCCATCTGAGGATCACACTACATTCTCAATCCATGTTTATGAGGACACTTATGAGAGTCAATTGAACCCCATTACATCATGTTCATCGTGTTCTAACGAGAGAGGATCTTTTTAAATCTACACCATGATTAACCAAGTTATAAATGGTAAATTTGATGTTGAACTCTCATTCATAGACTCCATCAATCTATAGGAACTTGAAAACTCTCTTGAATCCCAAATCAACTTTGATTTCTACTGGTCAACCTTGGATAGTATTAATGAAAATGAATCTGAAGAAACTGAAATACCTTCCTCCATTCCCGAGTTGTCTAACCCACAAATGAAATGTGATACTAATCTGAAACCTCTTCTTAAACACCTGAAATATTAAGTCCTTTTCCATTATCACTCTTATCCTGTCATTATCTCTACTTCACTTACCGAAACTGGGGAGTCCAAACTTGTTCAGGTGTTAGAGGAAAACAAAAATGCCTTAGGTTGGACCTTAGATGATATACCAGAAATCAAACCTGCTCTTTGCATACATCGCATCCATCTTGAGGAATCATCCAAACCAATTATACAACCACAAACAAGACTCAATCCACTAATACTTGAAGTAGTTAGGGAAGATATCACCAAGATTATTCAAGATGGTATTATCTACCCAATTTATGATATTGAATGGGTTGGTCAAATTCAATTTTTACCTAAGAAGGGTGGGATAACTGTTGTCACAAATGAACATGGGGAGGTAGTCACAACTCAAGTGAAGAACAAAGGGCGTGTGTGCATAGATTATAGAAAATTGAATGTTGAAACATGAAAATATCACTACCCTCTTCCATTCCTTGATCATATTCTAGAATGATTAGCTGTAAAGTCACTTTATTGTTTTCTTGATGGATACATCAGCTACTTCCAAATCCCAATCGCACCTCAAGACCAAAAAAAGACTAATTTTACTTTCCCCTTTGGAACATATGCATATAAGAGAATGCCTTTTGGCCTTTATAATGCTTCAGCAACATTCCAGAGGTGTATGATAAGTATCTTTTTTGAATTTTTTGAACAATGCATGGAAGTATTCATGGATGACTTTACCAGTTATGGTGAGTCATTTGAATATTTCTTGAATTCACTCTCTCTAGTACTTCAAAAGTGTGTCAAGTGTAACCTTGTGTTAAATTTTGAAAAATATCACTTCATGGTTGAAAATGGGATTGTTCTAGGGAATGTTGTTTCATAAGAGGGTATTGAATTTGATCCTACCAAAATTTAAGTGATCCAATCACTTCCTGAACCCACTTCTATTCAAGACATTCGTTCATTCCTCGGTTATGCTGGTTTCTATCATAAATTCATCCATAAATTCAATAGGATTTCCTTCCCACTCACTCGGTTTCTCCAAAATGATATCACTTTCCATTTCGATGAGGCTTGAAAGAGAGACTTCGTTGAACTTAAAATTTCTCTTACATCTTCCCTGATAATCCAACCCCCAGATTGGTCCTTACCCTTTGAGTTGATGTGTGAGGATTCTGATAGAGTCGTTGGGTCTTTTATTGGTTAAAGAAGAGAAAAAATTCCTCATTTCATCTATTATACCTCAAAAACATCGGATTAAACTCAATATCACTACAATGTAACTGTAAATGAACTTTTAGTAGTGGTTTTTTTCTTAGATAAATTATGGACCTATCTCTTAGGTTCCAAAAACATCATCTTCACAGACCATTTTTCTATAAAGTTCTTACTCAAGAAAAGTTATTCCAAACCAAGGCTAATAATATGGATCCTAATGCTCCAAGATTTTCACCTTGAAATAAAATATAGACTAAGAAAATAAAACCTTGTGGCTGATCACTTGAGTAGAATTTCTAATTCTTCTCATTTAGAAATCATTGATCCTGAATTCCTCACTGAGAAAATTTCATCTCTCGCTCCAAAAATACCATGGTATGCCCCAATTATAAATTACTTGGTTTCTGGTGTTTTTCCTAAAAAAAATTCAAAAGAACTCAAAATAAAGTTGAAAAGTTATTCAAAATGTTATTTTTGGAAAGAAAATAAACTTTGGAAAACTGGGGCTAACATGGTAATAAAGAGATGTGCCGATGAAGATGAACATTCCTCCATCCTATAATTTTTTCACTCACTTCCCGAAGGTGGCCACTTTTGACCAAAAAGGACCTCTCAAAAGGTCCTAAATTCTAGATTCGTTTAGCCTTCACTCTTCAAGGACTCACATGAGTTCTATCAATCATGTCCCACTTTCCAAAAGTTTGGCACAATTTCAAAGAGAAATAAAATTCCCAAAAATCCTTTAATTTTCTATGAGATATTTGATGTTTGGGGCATCGATTTCATGGGACCATTCCCCCCTTCTAATGGATTCTCATGTATTCTTCTTGCGGTTGATTATTTTTCTAGGAGGTTTGAGGCTAAACCCACTAGAAAGGATGATTCACATACTGTTAATGAGTTCCTAAAGCCACACATCTTCCACCGATTTGGCACACCATGTGCCTTGATAAGTGACTTAGGAACCCATTTGTGTAATAGAACCGTAGAATATTTTTTGAAAAAGAATGGGGTTGTACATTAAACTTCAACTGCATATCACCCTCAAAAAATGGCATGGATGAACTTTCTAATAGAGAAGTCAAAAGAGTTCTTGAGAGAATTGTTAATCCCACCATAAAAGATTGTCCTAAAAGACTTGGTGAATCACTTTGGGATTATCGAACTACCTATAAAACACCCATTATTATGTCTCCTTTTAGGATAGTTTTTTATTAAAGCATGTCATTTACCAGTTAAAATCCAACATACGTATTTTTGGGCTGTCAAAACCTGTAATTTTGATTGTGAAAAATCTAGTGAAGAAATATTGTTGTAATTGGATGAATTGGAGGAGCTTCGACTTGAATCCTATGAGAATTCCAATCTGTACAAAGAAAAGGCTAAGGTACTCCATGAAAAACACATCCTATGAAAGGTATTCCATGTAGGTGAAAAGGTATTTCTCTTCAACTCTCGATTTCAGCTTCACCCAGGTAAGCTTAATTCTCATTAGGAAGGTTCTTTTATTGTTTCTCATATTTACCCATTTGGTGTAGTGCAAGTCCATGACCCCTCTTCCAAAAGGAAAATCATGGTTAATGGACATCAGTTAAAGCATCACCAAGAGAGGACATGTATCCCAATAACCACCTCCACTTCCATTAGATCCATAACTTCCACTGACCCACCACCAGATGGGGACAACAACCCACCAAATCCAAACTTGGGGCACCTCTTTCCATTTAACTCTCTCTCTATCTCTTCCTATCCCTTCCTCTTTCTTCGTATTCCCCTCTATTTCATTTTTTTACCACTTTCCTCATCACATTTTTTATTTTATCTTTTGTGTGGGTGTGTCTTTATAAAAAAAATCTAAATAAAACCTAAAAAAATGAAAAACAATAATAAAAATCCCTTAAAAAATATGGCAAAGCCAGAGTCATAATTACTCACCTTCAACTTTTGAAATTTTTTCTAACCATTTTGGGGAGTCGAAAGACATGGTTTCATCTCAAAAATCTTTTTTTTCATCATATATTTGGATAAGGAATATTATATCAAAACCAACAAATTTTTAATACTCAATTTTTTATTTAGAAAATAATTTTCCCCAAATGTGAGGAAAAACATTAGATTTCATGACAAGGCAACCTATGGCTATCTTTTCAAAATTTGGGTTTTTTTAACCCCATTTGTGTGTCTTGAGTTTTTGGACCTTCGAGCTTAATTTCCTACTTTGGTGTGCATTAAAATGATAGAGGCATTTTCTGAACCTCATGAGAATCACAATAGCCAAATAGCCTCCCATTACCTTACATTAACCCAACTTTTGAAATCCCCTCTGAGCCTATGAAAATATTTTCTTTGATAGACACATTACAATACCAATACATTATCCCACCCAATATCTACATGGATTTTCAGTGCATTATTTATTGAAATTTAAGTGTGGGGGGGAATAGATTTCATTTTTGGGTTCCCTTTTATTAATTTTCAACGTGTTATCATATGATTGAGGTAAAGCATCCATTTAATTGTGGGGGAGGGGTTTTAATTCAGTGATTTTTGGGAATGTATATATTCTTATGACATATTGTTCAAATTTTATGGACAAGTGTTCAAAGATATCAAAAAAATCAAAAAAAAAAGATCAAAAAAAGAATGGGTTATGTATTGGGTGGGTAAAAAATCACTCTTACTCAACCTTTGATCTTATTATAACTATTACAATTATTTTCGTGAGTAGATTAATCATGGTTTGATATATGAGTGTGAGATATTTTTCAAGTTCAACTTTTTAAAAAAAATGAAAAAAAAATGAAAAGAAAAATAAAAGAACACTCGTATTATGTATTCTTATGTCATTGGGAGAAGTTTTGTGTTTTTTAAATATTCTATATTCTCATTCACTTAAAATTTTCTTCCACTTTTGTGCCTTTATTCACACAATTTTTTCCTTGTAAATATGTGTTTCCATTTCTTTCCATGTTTTATTTCAAAAATATTATGCATTTCTTTTTCCATGTTGGTATTTTACCCCTATTTCTACCCTTAAGAATACTGAATTTCTACCATCCCATAGACATAGAAAAACTCCTTCAAAATACCTCTTGATTCTTGAGCACTTTATGATAGGGAATGGAAGATGAGATCTCTTTAAAACTCTAAGATTTTTACTTTTGGTTGGTTAAATAGTGAACCTCCATTAATGAATTTTATCATCTTGAGAGGTGTGAGTTTTGAGTGTCCACATTTTCCATTTCTAAATTTGAGCATGAAAAATAAATTGTTTTTGGAACATTGTTTCAATAATAGTTTCTAGTGGAATTCAATATGGAAGGGTGAAATGATCTAAACCTCCCCTGAGTAGGGAAAACAAAATTTTAATATTTGTTGGTGAGTGAAAATGATTTTGTAATTC
The DNA here is from genome assembly GCA_963277665.1 of Viscum album. Classification (NCBI taxonomy): domain Eukaryota; kingdom Viridiplantae; phylum Streptophyta; class Magnoliopsida; order Santalales; family Viscaceae; genus Viscum; species Viscum album. Next base: position 835,851,466 of record OY728128.1, on the reverse strand, counting down.
TTTTTATATTTATTGAACATGAGGACATGAACAAGCCTAAGTGTGTGGGAGTTTATGTTATTTGCTTATTCAGAACATATTATATACTCCCTTTACTTATTTATATGAAATGTGCATAATTTGTGTGAAATATTAATGTTTAAATATTAAATATAATTTTAGAGCACTATTTGAATTCATCCAAATTCAATTCTGTTTAATTTTTAATAATAAATATCACCCTAATTATCCAAATTGCGTGATTATTATTTTTTAGGGTTCTTTAATCAAATTACAACATTTAATTAGAAGGAATTAGTGTCCATTTTTTCATTTTAAGGGTCATATGGTCCTCACAATAAGACTCAAATAATCTGTGAAAAACTGGACCATCCATGAAGATTGAATTACTGGGCTCAATCCAGAATTTTTAAATTCATTTATTCTTCTCAAAATTTCAGAGAACAATTCAAGGAATCATGTATAAAAATTTCATGGCCCAAATCTACAAACAAGATGCCCAAATGAAGCTTTAATGTCTAGACCACAATTCTATTCTGGAATTGAGATTAGCACACCAAATTTGATATGTCTCTTGATAAAGACATCCATTAGAGATAGTATTTTTCAGTGTTAAAGATTATATATAGTTGGATGACTTTATTTAATAAATAATTTTAATTTTAATTAATATTCTTATTCAAAAATCCATTCACATTTAGGCCAATGAAAAACTCTAGATTGAAATGGACAGTTTAAAATTGTTTGCACAATCGGTCATAACTTTGGATCCATAATTCCAAATGCATCAACATTTTGAGAGTAGTAGGAAAATATTACTATATACAAATTTTAATAAGAGTACATCTCTACATTAGGATTTATTAATTATCAAAATTTTGAGCCAACGGGAGGGGTATTTTTGGAATGCAAATATCCCACAACATTGGGCTATAAATACATCCCCCTCCTCTCCTTGCAAGTGGTTGGCATTTAATAAGAGATGAGGATCAATTGGAACAACCAAGGATCTTCCAAATTCTTGTGAGGAAATTCGAAACTCATGTTTTTACATTTCATTTACTTTTGTGCTCTTCTTCATTTGTAATCTCGTAAGTGTTGTTTTTGTAATTCTGTTTTAGTGAAATTTTCTTCTTCATATTCTGTTTTAATCATCCAACCTTTGTTCTTAAATATTAATTATTTTAAAATATTTGAAATCAAGTTGAAAACCCTTCCTTTATTTTTCTTCTTCCTTAAATCAAAATTCTATTGTTAATTCTCATCACCATTTGTGCGTGTGTGTTCAGAGTACAACTCTTTTCTTATCCCATTATTTTTCTTCTATTATTAACTCATAATCATAAACATAATAAACCATATTTCTAATCATATTAATGGATGATTAAATCTACAATTGGGGTGAGTTAAAATTTAGGTATGTTATGTGATTGAGAGTATTTTCTCGATGAGTATTCCTTAATTTAACATTGTGTATGTTGGAATTAACATGTCATATATTAATGAAATATTTTGTTTAACCTATGGATTCCATGTATTATTGGAACCACAAATACACTTCCACAATCAATTAATAATTGATATTAAAATCCTAGTTAAGTTAAGGATTTTATTAAAGCCTTAAGACGTAGGAATTCCAATCAACGTCAACTTGTGACATGGGTGTTAATTTAATGCAATATAAAGCAAGGCTCAAGGATATCACAAGCTTAACTACCTATTGATGAAACAACCACAATATTTATAAAATTTTTAAATCAATATTAATCAATAAATAAATTCAATTAATCTATTCAAACAACCCCCCCCCCAATCAAAATACAATCAACTGAAAACAATTGACTATTAAAAAGTATCATTGCCAAGGATTCGACCTGAGTGCTTCTATACACATTAGCAGAGCACCGGTACCTTGAACAGTCGATAGAATAAAATCAGCCATCATGAGGTATTTGAATAATTTCCATGAATAAACAAGTTTAAGACTAAGTTTTCATAGAGGATTCATGATTTAGACATCCTATAAGTAATTTTTCATGATTATATGGTCCTCCACTATGATTATTGTTTCTTACACTATTCTTTTTGGTTTTATTAAATAGATTAAAACTAAAGGAAACATGTTAATGCTGATTATTATGGGTAATTAAATGATTTTACTCCTAAGAATCCAATAATTATGGGATATGGAATAAAAATATCATTTTTATTCTCACAAAACTCTCTCAAGCTATGAATCACGCTAAATTTCTAAATGAACAAAAGAGTGAACAACATTATATTGAGTCCTTTATGAGAAAACATCCACCTTCTTTTAGTGGTTATTTTAATCCACTAGTTGATTAATAATGTACTATCACCACTAAAAAGATATTTTCCATTCTATAGTGTTTGGAACATGAAAAAATAATTTTGGTTGTCTACCGTTTGGATGGTGAATCAAATCAATGGTGGACTCTTTTCAATAATACAAGGCAATGGGATAAAATTGACTCCACGGATTGGGATGAGTTTAAGAACTTATTTTTAAATAAGTAATTTCCTCATATTCTTTGTACAAATATAGGGAATGGGTTCCTAGAGATAAAGAAAAATGATGATGAGTCTGTTGGTACCAATATGCCAAATTTTACAAGGCTTGTGAGGTCTGTTTCTCGTATTATCATCCAACCTAAAAGTAATTTTGGTCGATTATTTGGTGTCTTAAAACTAAGTCTCAAAATTTAATTATCCATAAGAGACTTAATTATCTATGAAGATATTGTTTTATGTGCTATCAAGGTGGAAATTAAGGTTGGAGTTAGGTAATAATCTCATGGTTTTGGTAAGAATAAAAAAAGGAATTCAAAGGAAAATCAAAAAACCTTGGATAGAAGAAGATGATATTTCCTTTAATCATAATGTGTGGAAATAAACATGAAGGAAATTTTCTTATGGGTACTTTTAAATGTTTTAAGTGTATAAGGGAAGTCCATCGAGAAATTAATTGCTGAAGTGATGGGAAGAAGTTATATAATGATATGAATAGAGATAAATATTCATAGAATGCACCACCCACACTCCAGTGTTTTAAATGAAAGAAGTATATATACTATTATAACCAGTGACTATATCCAAAGGTTAATGATGATGATGGATTTCAATAACCTCTTAAACTAAGAGATAAAGTGAAATATCATGTGATCACTTTTTTTATGAGGGGTGAAATAATGAAGTTCTCAAAGGTACATTAACTATAAACTCTAGAACTTCTAATATGTTATTTGAATTTGGATTTACCCATTATTTAATATCTAAAAAAATTTCTAAGGGTGTCATGATTCCACCCAAATTATTAGATGTATAATTATCCGTGAAAATACTTGATAGTATAATGATCATATCTCAAGTCTATGATTCATCTCTGGTTTATGTTTGTGGTAATTTAATTTTTAAAAATATTTTCATTCTTCCTCAGGTTGAATTTGATGTTATATTAGGCATGGATTGGATTCCTCTACATAAATCCCACATCAATTAACAAGGAAGGTAATTCAAGTTTGGTATTCCAAACCAACCTATGATCTTCTATTAGTGCGATGATAAATAAAAACTTCTAATGGAAATCACATCCATTTTATAGGTTTTTATTCCTATTAAAGAGGGTTTTTTTATCTCATATGGATGGGGAGAAACTCAAAATCGATGATATGCCAATTTCGTGGGAGTTTCTTGATATATTTCTAGAATATTTTTCTATCCTTCCACCAAAATGTGAAGTTGAGTTCTCAATGAAACTCATACCTGGTGACACACCAACTTCAAAGACTCCCTATAGAATGGACCTCATTGAGTTACAGGAATTTAAAATGAAACTTTAGGAGAACATTGACAAGGTATTCATTCAACCAAGTGTGTCGCCTTGGGGTGAACCTATTATTTTTGTTAAAAATAAAGATTGATTGATGTGACTCTTCGTTGATTATTGGGCGCTCAATAAGATCATGGTCAGTAATAAGTATATTTTACCCCATATTGATGGAATATTTTATCAATTTCACTAAGCTCAATACCTTTCCAAGATTGACCTTCATTTTGGATATCATCAATTGAGGGTCAAGAATGAGGATATGGACAATATAGTATTCCATAAAAGGTATGGACACTATGAATATATAGTGATTTACTACTGTAAAAGAAGGTTATAACAACGGTTTTAAACCATTGGTATAGGATGGAAAACCATTGGTATAGCCTATACCAACGGTTTTCCAAACCGTAGGGTGGTAATCCATGAGGAAATCCCTATATCAACGGTTTGATCTAAACCGTTGGTATAGCCCACTGTATTTATTGATTTACCAACGGTTAGCCTACAACTGTTGGTATATGTTTGTATAACATTTTTACCAATGGTTTCAAGAAATCGTTGGTATATATTGAATACTAAACACTATACCAATAGTTTTAAAACCATTGGTATAGTTTTTAAATTTGTCTCAAAGTATACCAACGGTTTAAAACCGTTGGTATTGTGTTTTTCCAGAACTATTGCACAGCAGCCCCTCTAGTATACACCTGCATAAAAAATAGCACAAAAACTACATACAAATAGACTTAAAACAATATAAAAAACACCTAAAATAGCACACACAAAATAAAAATAAAACCATAAACTCTTCCAACCATGTCATGTATTACAATTCCCTATTTCAATCTTCATATGACAACAATCATCCAATAGATTTAATAACAGTTTCAATAACTCAAACATTATTTACACCCATTTCAATATTCATATGACAACCACTCTTCCAGTAGTAATTCACCTCACCCCTGCACAACCCCCCCAACCAGCACAGCCCCCCCACATCCCCATAAAATTCTAATAGGAAGAATAGTCTGAGAAATACTTATTAGAGTTGAATAAGAATTTGAAATTGGCTCAAATCCCAATTTTTTTTCTGATCCTAGATTTGGGTATGTAATGATTTGTGATGCATTTTGCATTGAACTTGTATTTTTTATAATATATGGTGAAAAGGTATTTTCTTAGGAGTCTCGTCACTTATGAACCCATGAGTGAAACAACCCAATTCATGAAAAATATTTTATGACTATCATTAATGAGTGTAAATTTCAGTTGTTGTATTCACTTAAAATGATGTCCTTTTGAAACAAAAGAGAGAAACTTTGAGTGGTGTCAACCACACCATGCCTCGAATTGAGGTGGGGTTGACCCGTACACGTCAAAAATGACCGATGGATCATTTTCATAAAGTATCAACATAATCCAAATGCGTTTAGTCAGTTTTCTATATGCCGGTTGTTTTTAATTAAAAGTGTTTCCATTTTTAAAAAAAAGACACTTTGAGTGGTACCGGCCACACCTTACCTCGTATTGAGACGGGGTTGACTCATACTTGTCACAAATGACCCATGGATACTTTTCCTAAAGTATCAATAGAATATGAATGTGTTTGGTCAGTTTTTCGTATGTCAGTTGTTGTTTTCACTTAAAATGTTGTCCATTTCAAAGAAAAATGAGACACTTTGAGTGGTGTCGGCCACACCGTGCCTCGGATTGAGGCGTGGTTGACTTTTACACGTCAAAAATTACCCATTTATCATTTTCCTAAAGTTTCAATAGAATCCTAATGCATTTGGTTAGTTTTTCGTATGTCAGTTGTTGTTTTCACTTAAAATGATGTCCATTTTAAACAAAAGAGAGACATTTTTAGTGGTTTCGGCCACACCGCGCCTCTGATTGAGGAGGAGTTGACTCTTACACATCACAAATGACCCATGGATCATTTTCCAAAAATATAAACACAATCTGAATGTGTTCGGTCAGTTTTAAGTATGCCAGTTGTTGTTTTCACTTAAAATCTAGTCCATTTCAAACAAAATAGAAACACTTTAAGTGGTGACGGGCACACCAGCCCTCATATTTAGGCAAGTTTGACTCTTACATGTTAAATATGACCCATGGATATTTTTCCTAAAGTTTCAACAGAATCCTAATGCCTTTGGTCAGTTTTCTGTATGTTAGTTGTTGTATTCACTTAAAATGATGTCCTTTTGAAACAAAAGAGAGACACTTTGAGTGGTTCCAGCCACATTGCGCCTCTGATTGAAGCGGGGTTGACTTGTAAAGGTCACAAATGACCCATGTATCATTTTCCTAAAGTATAAGCACAATCTGAATGCGTTTGGTTGGTTTTCCGTATGTCGGTTGTTTTTACTTAAAAGTATTTCCATTTTAAACAAAAGAAAGACACTTTGAGTGGTACCGGCCACACCGTGACTCGGATTCAGGTGGGGTTGACTCATAAACATCACAAATGACCCATGGATCCTTTTCCTAAAGTATCAATAGAATCTGAATGCATTTGGTCAGTTTTCCGTATATCAGTTGTTATTTTCACTTAAAATGTTGTCCATTTCAAAGAAAAGTGAGACACTTTGAGTGGTTCCGACCACATCGCACTTCTTATTGAGGCGAGGTTGATCGTAGATGTCAAAAATGACCCATTTATCGTTTTCCTAAAGTTTCAATAGAATCTGAATGCATTTGGTTGATTTTCCATTTGTCAGTTGTTGTTTTCACTTAAAATGATGTCCATTTTAAACAAAAGAGAGACATTTTGAGCGGTGTCGGACACACCACGCCTTGAATTGAGGTGGGGTTAACTCTTACGCATAAAAAATGACCCATGGATATTTTCCCTAAAACATCAACACAATATGAATGTGTTTGGTCATTTTAAGTATGTCAGTTGTTGTTTTCACTTAAAATCTTGTCCATTTCAAACAAAAGAGAAACACTTTGAGTGGTGCCGGCCACAACAGCCCTTGGATTGAGGCAAGGTTGATTAATACACATCACATATGACCCATGGATCATTTTCCTAAAGTTTCAAAATAACATTAATGCCTTTGGCCAGTTTTTCGTATGTTAGTTGTTGTATTCACTTAAAATGATGTCCTTTTGAAACAAAAGAGAGACACTTTGAGTGGTGTCAGCCACACCACACCTCGAATTGAGGTGGGGTTGACTCTTACACATCAAAAATGACCCATGGATAGTTTTCATAAAGTATAAACACAATAATAATAATTTTGGTTGGTTTTCCGTACGCAGGTTGTTTTTACTTAAAAGTGTTTCCATTTTAAATAAAAGAAAGACACTTTGAGTGGTACCGGCCACATTGTGCCTCGGATTGAGGTAGGGTTGACTCTTGCACATCAAAAATTACCCATAGATCATTTTACTAAAGTATAAATAGAGTAAGAATGCATTTGGTTAGTTTTTCGTATGTCAGATGTTGTTTTCACTTAAAATGTTGTCCATTTCAAAGAAAAGTGAGACACTTTGAGTGGTGTCGGCCACAACATGCCTTGGATTGAGGAAAGGTTGACTCTTACATGTCAAAAATGACCCATGTATCATTTTCCTAAAGTTTAAATAGAATTTGAATGCATTTGTTTGGTTTTCTGTATGTCAGTTGTTGTTTTTGCTTAAAATGATGTTCATTTTAAACAAAAGAGAGACATTTTGAGTGGTGTCGGCCACACCACACCTCAGATTGAGGTAGGGTTGACTTGTACATGTCAAAAATGACCCATGTATAGTTTTTCTAAAATATCAACATAATACGAATGCGTTTGGTCATTTTTAAGTATACCAGTTTTTGTTTTCACTTAAAATCTTGTCCATTTCAAACAAAAGAGAAACACTTTGAGTGGTGCCGGACACACCGGCCCTCAGATTGAGGTGGGGTTGACTCGTACACGTCACATATAACCAATGGATCATTTTACTAAAGTTTCAACAGAATTTGAATGCCTTTGGTCAGTTTTCCGTATGTCATTTGTTGTATTCACTTAAAATGATGTCCTTTTGAAACAAAAGAGAGACACTTTGAGTAGTGTCAGCCACACCGTGGATCAAATTGAGGCGGGGTTGACTCTTACACGTCACAAATTACCCATGGATCATTTTCCTAAAGTATCAACACAATCCAAATGTGTTTTTTCGGCTTTCCATATGCCCGTTTTTTATACTTAAAATAGTATCCATTTTAAACAAAAGAAAGACACTTTGAGTGGTATCGGCCACACCGTGCCTCAGATTGAGGCGGGGTTGACTCCTACACATCAAAAATGACCCATGGATTGTTTTTTTGAAGTATCAACATAATCAAAATGAATTTTTTCAGTTTTACGTATGTCAGTTGTTGTTTTCACTTAAAATCTTGTCCATTTCAAATAAAAGTGAGACATTTCTTGGGGTGTCGGCCACACCGGCCCTCAAATTGAGGCAGGGTTGACTGGTACACATCACATATAACCCATGGATATTTTTCCTAAATTTTCAATAGAATCCAAATTCTTTTGGTTGGTTTTCTGTATGTCAGTTGTTGTATTCAATTAAAATGATGTCCTTTTTAAACAAAAGAGAGACATTTTGAGTGGTGTCGGCCACACCACACCTCAGATTGAGGTGGGGTTGACTCTTAAACGTCAAAAATGACCCATGGATCGTTTTTCTAAAGTATCAACACAATCCGAATGTGTTTGGTTAGTTTTAAGTATGCTAGTTGTTGTTTTCACTTAAAATCTTGTCCATTTCAAACAGAAGAGAAACACTTTGAGTGGTGCCAGCCATACCGGCCCTCGGATTGAGGCGGGGTTGAATATTAAACGTCACATATGAACCATGGATCGTTTTCCTCAAGTTTCAACATAATCCGAATTCTTTTGGTTGGTTTTCCGTATTTCAGTTGTTGTATTCACCTAAAATGATGTCCTTTTGAAACAAAAGAGAGACACCTTGAGTGGTGTCGGCCACACTGAGCCTCAGATTGAGGTGGGGTTGACTCATACATATCAAAAATGACCCATGGATAATTATCCTAAAGTATCAACACAATCATAATGTGTTTGGTCGGTTTTCCATATGCAAGTTGTTTTTACTTAAAATTGTATCCATTTTAAACAAAAGAAAGACACTTTGAGTGGTACCAGCCACGCTGTTCTTCGTATTGAGGCAGGGTTTACTCATACACATCACAAATTACCCATGGATCCTTTTCCTAAAGTATCAATAGAATCTAAATGTGTTTGGACGGTTTTCTATATTTTAGTTGTTGTTTTCACTTAAAATGTTGTCCATTTCAAAGAAAAGTGAGACACTTTGAGTGGTGTCGACCACACCGCACCTCAAATTGTGGTGGGGTTGACTCGTACACGTCACTTGGGCATTTTGAGTGCCATTAAGTGTGGATTGAAGATCTGGGTGATTCTAATCCTCTCCTTTCTTCCTCTTTTCGATTAGGGTTTGCACTCTTCTCTCATCTTCTTCCAAATCTATAAAACCCTCTTTTCCGTTGGGATGTAGGGTGAATTTTGAAGAGATATTAGATTGGGATCCAAGTTCCTAGGAGGAGGGTTGGGGGGGTTGTCCGGGGTCCAGGGATAAGGGTGGGTAATGTATCTAAAACTCTATCTAGGTATCATACATCAAAGATGGACAGTCAGATGCAACATGCATGTAAAAAACGATGGAGGGAATATTTTCTCTAACTCACACAAAATTAATGGTGTCTCTACCAACAGTTTTTGCAAGAAGTATTTGGAAAACCTCTTAGCATAAATATCTCTAAACAAATAGCACAACTGAATAACCGATACTCTTACATTATTAGACAAGAGATGACATATTTCTATTGGAATCAACTCATGAAAAAGGACGTGATAATCATGATTCTTAAAAGATTTCAACTTCAACTCTTTTATGTTGAACCAATTTAATATATTTCTTGAATAGCCATCAAGAACTTTAATAGTATCTAGAACTTCTAGAAATTGATTTTTTTCAGCAGGTTTCATCACAAAAGAAGCACATGGAACTTGACATTTATTTTCACTGATACAGATAGGATGCAATTCTGATCTGATCCCCTAATCTACCAAGTCATGCCGAGATCGTAAATCATCTTTTGTCTTCCCCTTGAAATTTAGAATAATCGAAAGAAACATTTCACATATATTCTTTTCAGTGTGAATTACATATAAGAAATGACGTAACAAGTTGGTTGACCAATAAGACAACTCAAATAATATACTCTTCTTCTTCCAATTGTAACAGGTATCATTTGAAACATTTTTCCTCTTTCTACATTTCATTACACCCTTCCCAAATGAATAACTGAAATATTTCAATTCATTAAGCACATCAATTCCAGATATATGCTGAGGTGGATCGTCAGTCTCCATGGTATTGTCAAATCTTCAACGATTGTTTCTATATGGATGGTTCATTAAAAGAATCTTATATGTCCCATAAAACTAAAACTATGATGATATTTTAGTCTTCTCGATCAAGTATTCTTCATAAAAAATAGTACATGACAATTTTGCTTTTGTGCTCCATCCAGACATCATTGCATAAGCAGGAAAATCATTGATCGTCCACATAAGCGTAGCACACATCTGAAATATGTCTTTCGAACATGCATCGTATGTGGGCACACCCACATCCCAAAGAAGTTTCAACTCTTTTATTAAAGGTTTCATGTATACATATATATCATTTTCGGGATCAGAAGGGCCAGATATTAGTATACTCAAGAAATTGTGAGTCTTTTTCATACACAACCATGGGGTAAGGTTATAAATGTGTATGAAAACAGGCTATGTGTTGTGTGAAGTAAGAATTTTCCCAAATAGATTAAAACTGTCACATGATAGACCCAGTCTCACATTACGCATGTCGGCTGCAAATTCGGGATATTGAGCACCAAATCTCTACCATGAAAATACATCTACAGGGTGAACCAACTCTTCATTATTCTTTTTTCTCTCAATGTCATGTTATCGCATGTTTACTGATATTTCATCAGACATTTAAAGGTTCTGTAATCCAGGGATCAATGGAAAGTGCCACATTACTTTTTGTGGCACATGAGATGGTGTTTCATCATCTTTTGGATTCCATCGAGAGGTTCCACATTTGATACAATCATTTCTTTCAGCAGTTTCCTCCCAAAATAAGCTACAATCATTCGGGCAAGCATGAATTTTTTTTTTAGAATCCAAGTTCATCAACTAACTTCCATGCCATATAGTGGTTTGAGGGAATATCTGCATCATCTAGAAGTAAGTCCTTAAAGAAGGTGATAATGTAATCAATTGCAGTATTTGAAATCCCATACATAGTTTTCCCATGAAACAATCGGATTAAAAATTCCAACTTTTTCATTTTACCACATTGCTGATATACCGGAGTCATCGCAGCATCATTCAATTTTTTCACCCTATCAACGTCATCATTTTCATTGGACGCGTCATGTGTTCTTGTATTGAAAACTTGTTGGCTGGACATCCTTTCCTTCTCATGATGTCGAATAAATGGAAATTGATTATATAGCAAACTCTTCAATTCAGTCTTATCATTTGGATCATCAACATTTTGAGATTCCATTTTCTCTCCCTTGTGATACCACACATAATAGTTTGTTTGGAAACCATGTTTGGTTATATGATAGCTAACTACTTCACGACTCAACCAAGGTCTTCCAACACAATTAGAACATGGGCAGTGTATGCGGCCACTATCTGAAGCCTTGTCAAATGCAAAATCTAGAAAGCTGTTCAAATTATTTTGAAAATCGGTTGAAATCTGATCAGTTTAGTACATCCAACTTCTATCCATTCTATAAAAAATTGCAATAATTCATTTCAAAGAAATTCAATAATATTGAAGTTCAATCAAAAAAATATTTAGGTAAATGAAAATTGTTTACTTTAAATAAAATCATAACTGACACATTAATCTATATGAGAATCATATTAAGAAATATAACAAAATATAGTGTATATAAGAAAATAAGATACAGAATTTCTAATGCTTGTATTCAAGGATTTCCCAGTAAGATATTGGAATTGTATCAAGGAATACCTAATCCTTAAGGGTCTTGTTGGGAGTACATGAGTTCTATACTTTAACTTCTTCATGGATATTAGGATGAGGAGTAGGATGAGTATCACATCAAAAGTAGTTATGGCCTCATCAAGTTTAACCTTAACCATGGATTAAAGGATCCTAGGTTTGGCGCCATAGATCATAGGTTGGTAGGGTGTATTCATTGAATCATGTCCCAATTGATTTTGGAGAGGGACCTTCAATAGTTATGGGTATGGATTTGATTAGAAACACTTATAAAAAGGATATACCAGAATTGTGACATCCCAAACCAGGATTCCACTCATTAGTGACCCGAACCCAGATGGCCACTCATTGGAGAGGGACATTCAAGTTCTATTGTGTTTTATCTCACATAAAAATAATAATTTTTGTGATGTCTGGGGTCCAAGGAGGAGGGTGGTGGGCTGTCTGGGGTCCAGGAAGGAGGGTGGGAGGTCTATCCAGGTTCCAGGAAGGAGGGGGGTTATCCTGGGTCTAGAAAGGTGGGTGGGGGCTGTCCAAGGTCTAGGGTATAGAAAGGAGGGTGGGGTATGTATGGGGTCTAGGGAGGAGGTTGGGGGCTGTCTAGGGTCTAGGAAGGAGGGGGGTTGTCCTGGGTCTAGGAAGGAGGGGGTTTGTCCTGGTTGGACTTCAAAACACCGAATGGGGTTCCACTCTATAGTTCTGAGAATATATTATCCAAATCTACAAAGATTCCACATGTAAACATGACAACTTTAAATCAGTTCCTACTGTAATTTCATGACATTTAAGGGATATGTGTTTTTTAAAAAGCCTATACATTACAGTGATGTTCGTGAATGGTGGTTTTTTTTCAAATGTGTATAGAATTCAGTAACGAGGATGATTTCTTCTATTTAACCAATGTTATAGTGTACGTTTAGGATGAATTCTTGCATTTAACCAGTGTTCTAGTTTATTTTTAGGTGGGGTGAGTTATAAACCATGTTAGGCATGTCATTAGAACATGGGTTCTTCCATTTAACCATGTAGTCTTGAATTTCAGGGATGAAAGTGTTTTGACTAAGCTAATTACTACATACTCTATATTATGGCCAACACATCATGTGGGCATACCCATGAAACACAGCCATGTGTAAATGGGACGTTTTCAGCACCCCATTTGGCCAAACATACTTTTCACCAAAAGGGATTGTCCATGTGTATTTACATGGCTAACCAAGTCATGTACTGTGTGTACATTCCCAGGACACTAGATTATCATAGACACCATGTCAACTATTATACACACCATGTGAACCCTTATACCATATCGTCATTATTACAACCATTAATAAAAACTTATTAAACAACATCACTTGTCAAATATAATCAAATTGAACATAAATCAATAATAATATTGGATATATCAAGTAAAATGAAGTCATACTATCTTATATCCTAAATGACCACCCACAACCATGATTAATGACCAAAAAGCTCCCCTTTCGTCCAAATCAAAAGTGAAAATAAAAACACATAGTTACAGAAAAGAACTTCATTTTTGTGAAGAATAATAATCCCATGGTCCTATTGATATTTGAACCACGCAGTCATGATTTTCGAGATGAACTTGTATCCATGAAACCATATGAGAAACATGATTCAATACATATGTTTTTCTGATTTTACCAAGAATTTTGAGGAACCCCAAATCAGTGAAAATGGTCATTATGTTTTAAAAAGGTGATTGAATAACTCATGTATGATGTTGAAGGCAGAATGATTAATTGTTATATTAGGAAAACTAATATTCATTAATATTGTGAATTTGACATTTTGTGAATTAGTTTCGTGAAGAAGGAAGAAGTACTACATGGGAAAAGGAGAGGTCCCACCGATAGTTCCCTTTGTAGATATTTTATTCATAAAGAACATTGGATTGTATGGTTAAGTATTTCTTATTTATTATGTGAAGAATAATTAGAGACCACATACTATTTTTCAAAGTTCAAGAAGATAATATATATGTTATATTGTGCAAATGATAAGTTAACAGTGTGTCATTTTTTATATATATAGATTTTGATAGAAACATGATACATACTTGTTATGTAATACACATAGTGTAAAAAAATTAAGATGAATAAGATCTTAATGTTTGAAATGATATTAATGAAAGGAGTTATTTTCATGAAATACTATGAATAAATACTACAAACAATTTATTATGAGTTCATATACATGAAGCTGTAATATTTGAAGCATTGAGATTAAAAAAAACTTTGAATATTTAAAATTAGAAAACAAGAAATAGAAACCATGCCATTATAAATGTATATGTGTAATGAAAACATTAATTGGACAATGTGTGCACCGATGTAGTGATTTTAGTACACAATTCATGGATTTAGAGATTTGAGTACACAATTCGTGGAGTAGTGAATCATAAAATTTTCCAAAAAACCCTAGAAATTGGGAATAACGATATCCTTGAGAATAAAAGTATATCCTTGAGAAGAGGTGGAAGGATATCCTTGAGAAGAGGAGGAAGGAGTCTAACCTGGCAGCTGATCCGATGGAAGAGGTGCACCTGTGTTGGGGCTTCTTAAATGCTTCTGGGAGTCGGGAATCGCTTCTGGGAGAGCCATGCAATGCTTCTGGAATCTGGGGGGTTGTCTTCCTTAGTCGAATTTGGGGCATCTTTTTTACAACAGTTATTAAAAACTGTAATGCTCTGACCCCAGTTACCCAGATTCGGTGCATTATTACATAACATTAGCATGATCACAAAAGATCACATCTCGAAAGACCGATTAGTTTAGTAGCCTTAGAATAACTAGATACATTCATAAAGTATACATTACATCATAAAGTGAAAACTACTACAACAACATCTTGTATTCATATCCCCTTATAATATACCTGCAGGTCATTCATAAATTACTTCTTCACATCCTGGGAAAAATAAAACATTGAAAGGGGTGAGATCAGATGCCCAGTAAGGATAACAATATAGCGGAAACTTTCATAAATAGGCATAAACATTTAAGGCAATGTATAAATAAAACAAAAGCCTTTTAAACTTGAACTTTATCATAATATGGCTAAGATAAAATGAAATAATTCCATTTACTTAATCACATGGATATTCTACTAGTCGAATAATCACATGAAATATCAATAACCACTTTCATAATGATGGAATTCATAATGCCAAACTATCATAACCACATAGTCAAGGCCTCGTGCCAAGACTACAAATAATATTTTTTCAAGGCCTTGTACCAAGACACTAGTTTGTCTCATGAGACCTACCGAATCATCAAGGAGCTATAGCGGGCTCCACCCGTCACTTATTAAGTCCAATGCATTCCTCATATGAATAAGTTTAAACATAACATAAACATTCGTATTAAAACTATCATAAGAAATGTCAATACTTTATCCATAAACCATTAATGGTATAAAAATAACACATCCACAGTCAAAAATATCACAAAACCTTCAATACAATAATAAACCAACTTCAAATAAGCTTAAAATCCATCAAAGGATGTTGACATAGATGAAATCAAAACCATTTGAGAGAAATATCTCTTTTTTTGAAATCATTTAAAAGTCACATAATGATAAAATAAAAAATTTACTTTGAAAATATCCTTATAAGATTGTAAGGGAAGCTTCAAAGATTTTATAATGGTGGAAAATAGTCTCACCCGCCGTATAAGTTAAAAAAAACATTCTTACCTTAATTCTGTTGAAAAGGTTAAAAAGGACCTTGTTTGAAAAATAACAGAAAGAATCCTTTATAAAATTCTTATAAAAAGTCAAAAAGGGTATAAATGAATTTAACCCATAGTCTTTAAAATATTAATAATGATTTAAAATACATTTTTAATAAACATGGATGTGGATGATAAAGAGGTCCCAGTAGATAATTACGTATAAACAACCTTGGATAATGAAGAGATTGTGAAATAAACCCTTACCTTGTACTTTTCCTTGGTCAAGGGTAAGTTAACATCCTGTATAATTTTTAAATAATTGTTATTAAATTATAAAATAATCATATACATTAATATGATATCATATATGATCTTTTGACATTGCTTTGTTAATAATATCTTAGTATTATCATCGTTTCAGGTGTTAACTTACTCGTTTTCTTTTATATGTTTTGTTACATAATCCATGTTTGTTATGGATAGGTTGTATCTTATTCATGTCCAGAATGATATCAAGTCCTTAAACATTATTTTTAATCATAAAATGAGAATTAGACTTGAATGGATACGATGGGGAATGAATATCATCGCCTTCGTGGAGACGGTAGTCCGTACGTACGCACGAGCGACAATATCACTCTTTTGATATTAAAATAATCTATAATTGGAAATTATATCATATATAAAGAATCATTATCATTTTATATTTATTATTTACATGAATTACACATCATTATTATACCCATCCAAATAATAATGTTTTGAATAACAATTACACCACGACGTGGAGACGGTAAGTCGTACGTACGCACGTATGGTGACATGTCATTCAAAGGATGGATAGAATAATGAATATGGTTGTACCATATTTATAATAACATATCAATATATATAAGATACTGGAATTATTATTTTAGAATGGGAATAACAAAGAAAGAAGAAGTTGAAGAAGAAAGGAACTTGAAAAAGGGTGGTGAAAACATTACCTCTTCTTCGGGTTCTTCCTTTTGATTTGATCAAAAGGGCTCCTTAGGATGGCTTTCTGATCAAACTAAGTCCTCTAGGTTTAAGTGAGGGAATTTTAGAGAATATTTGGGCAGGGTTTGGCCGAGCCAAAAGGCTTTTAAGGTGTGAAGAATTGGTTAGAAGTGGTGTCCTTTTATAAGGGGGAGGAGGGACACCTTAGGAAAATCTAGAAATATTATTTTATAATAAATTAATATTCGGTTTCTAATGGCTCCAAAGTGGATTATTTAAATTTTAAGGTAGGTATGGGTCTAAATCCTTTTAAAAATATATTTTAGACAGGTTTGGGTCACTATATTAACCTTATCATTTATATTTAACTCTTAGTTAAATAGTTTGACATTTACCATGTCTCTTTGTATTTTTATATTATATAGTTAATAAACATACTATATACATCCAAGAGACCCCCAAGTGGTCTATTAATGATAAAACTATCATAATATAAGTCTCTTGGCCGAACCTTAGATTTTTAGGAATATAATATAAATTAATAATATAATATTCGTTTTAAAAACTCTTTTATGTCAATTTTGACACTATTGGGTATTTTGTTTTTGATAAATTTATAACAGAATTATTACTTCAAACAAAATTTATATAACCAGTCCTAATATGTCATATTAACCTAGAAAATTAGTTTAATTCATAAAAAGTCTCAAATTACATTTATTTTGATATTTATAATATCGATTATTTTAATATTTCATTAATTTGGTAATTACTTCGTCACCATTGCTTCATAAATAACTTAAATTATTTAATGTCTAAAAGTTATAAATAAAATACCATTATGTATGAAATATTTTTATCTTTCTAATGAATATTTATAATACAATTTATCTTATGTATAACCCTATATTAAAAAAATTTTAGTTATTAAAATTTGATTTTAACTCTTTTAACTCTTCTTTGAATTAAATAATAATAAATGTCCTAATCTAATCCAAGTGGACCTAAATGATAATATTTTATTCATAAGGTTCTTTTTGGTCAAGATAAACTTGTCCAATAGAATTAGGATAAGTGTTAGGGTAATATTAATATCATTTTTACCCTTAATTACCCTATTTACTTTTAACTGTGGTAAATAAAAGTAAAAAGTTACTATTCACCAAAAATTATTTTTATCTTATTGAACCACATTTTACTCCTTGATATTAACCATGTCTCTCGGATTTTTGAAATTCCACTCATAGAAGCGATAAAATTAAGTTTTATGAGAATTTCCAAATTCTCCTAGGAGATGGGTAAAAGACGGTGAAAAGTTCAATAAAATTTTTATATGTCTAAAATTATTATAAATTGACTCCAATGAATTATATTGAACTTATATAGGTATTAAATATCTATTTTGACCTAAAATAAATTTAAATAAAATAAATAATTATTTAAATAAAAAGTCAGTTTTAACCAATAATTCAGTGTTTTTAACTATTCATCAAAAATTGAAAGTTTTCAAAAAAATACCAAAAATTCACCCTAGGCTAATTTCGATTTTCCGAATCCAAAAATTAAGTCCATTTTGAAAGATAAAATTTATAAAATTTCAAAAAGTGGGTATTACTATTCATAACGGCTAGTTTGATTGGCTGTGGTGTGTGTTAGAATTTGAAGTTGTGTATAACACACGCTACTGTATTATTCAAGAAGAAGTGTACCGTGGAATCTTGGGGTGTTACAAAAACCATTGGGAAACCATTGTTTTCCCAACAGTTTCATCAAACCGTTGGGAAAACTCCCTCAAAATCCATCTTTACCAATGGTTTATGCAAATCATTGGTAAAGATCACCTATACCAATGGTTCTTTTGAACCGTTGGTATACAAGTGTTGGGAAAAGTATGATTTCTAGTAGTGATTCCATTCGATATTACTAATTCGTCCACTATATTCGTGGATTTAATGAATAAAGTCTTTAGATATTAACTTGATTAGTTTTTGGTAGTATTTATATATGATATTCATATCTATTCAAAGAGTAATTAATATCATGAAGATCACTTGATAATTGTACTAAAGACCCTAAGGAAGAAGAAACTATATGAAAAGGTTAAAAAAATGTGAATTTTGGATGCCAAAGGTTTCATTTTTTGGTTATATAATCTAAAGAGAGGGTATATCAATAGATCCATCAAAGATTGAGGTTATTAAATATTGTACCACACCAACCATGGTGACTGAGATTCATAGTTCTCTTGGTTTAGAAGGATATTATTGGTGGTTTTTGGAGAATTTCACATGACTATCTAATCCACTCACCAAGTTAACTTGAAAAGGATCCAAGTTCCTATATACAAATGAATGTGAAGAAAATTTAAAGGAACTAAATATAATATTAATTATTGCACCTATTCTTACATTACCCTATAGTGGATAAGTGTTTGTAATCTATAGTGATGCATCCAAGAATGGATTGGGATGAGATCTCATGAAGAATGAAATGGTTATAGCTTCTACCTCATAAAAATTGATGGTTCATGAGAAAAATCACCCAACTCATGATTTAGATTTAACTTTGGTAATTTTTTCATTAAACATATGGAGGTATTCTCTTTATATAGAAAATAGTTATATATATAATGATCACAAAAGTTTAAAGTATATATTCACATAGAAATAGTTTAATATGCACTCGAGAATATGGTTATAGTTGATTAAAGATTGTGAATGCTTAATACATTACCACCCTGGGAAAGAGAAAAAGGTGGTTGATGCTTTGATTTGAAAGGACCATGCTATTTTATTCATGATGAGGACCAAAAAAGATACAATATTTATGGATTTTCAAAGGATGGATCTAGAAATCTTGAATGAAGGGGATAAATCATATATTTCTCAATTGAATGTTCAACCATATATCCAAGTAAATATTAAATAGTAATATAAGGAAGATGTTGAGCTACAAAAGGTGGTTAGAAACATTCCTTATTTTAACCTTTATCATAATGAAATGATAAGGGTTTGGAACTATGTAAGTGTTTAATCCATACCATATTTTAAGGAGCTTTTAGAGTAATCTCATAGTTCTTCATTCTCTATTCATCCTATAAGTATGAAGATGTATAGAGATTGGAAATAAAGTTTTTCTTTATGTGGAATAAAGAGATATATCATATATTTTGTATCTTGATGCTTGGTATATCAGCAAGTTAAGGCTGAGAGAGAAATTTTAAGGGGATGTTACATCCATTACCCATACCATACTAGAAATGGGAAAACATCACCATGGATTTTTTCATTGGACTCCCCAAAATGACCAAAGGGAATAATTATATATGGTTTGTAGTCAATTTCTTTACAAAACCATCACACCTTATCACTATTAGATAAGACTTCTCTCTATATCATCTTTCTAAGATATAAATTAAGAAAGTGGTAAGGTTTCATATAGTATCACATTCCATTGTTTCTGATCAGGATATGAGGTTTACCTCAAAGTTCTTGTGACATTTTTAGAAAGATCTTGATATATAGTTGAGTTTCAAAACTATATATAATCCTTAGATAGCTGGTTAGTCTGAGAGATAAATTTAAACCATAAAGGATATATTAAGATCATGTTCTTTGGACTTCAAAGGTGGTTTATATCAACATCGTCTTCTAGTTTATTTTTCTTACAAAAATATATTTCAACCGTATAGCAACCCCAAATTTTTACACATATAATTACATTATTTTAATCATAATATATAATCATATTACAAGACAAGGATAGTAAAGTCTAGTTCCTTGCAAGACTAGGTACATAAAATTGAAAATATGGGACTAAATAAAACATTTCTTTATTTAATATTCATAAATATATCTTAACTTACATTGTGATCATACAGCTTCATAGGATAACCTAAGTATAACATGAACAAATGGATGATAAAAAAAATCCTAGTAATGGAATAAACATAAGAATAAAGCTTTAGAACATGGGTTAGAAGGCATGAAATAACGATATAAAAACAAACATGGAACATATGGAATCATAACATATAAACATGGGATCATATAAACATGGATTAATAGTAATGTGGTAGAAACATAAAACATTACTTTATAATGATTCAAGTCTCATTGCACATAGAGGAGCAAAAGTCAAGGTTAACCACCAATACTATTGCACATAGTAGAACGAGTCAAGGCTAACCACCAAGACCATTACACATAACATCTCATGAGACTAAACTTTACCCAATTCATTGGAGTGATATATGGTTGAACCCATCATAACATGTTTATTAATATGCTTTCCACATATATAATAACACATTATAAATCATACATAAACATAAGGGTTACCCATAGTAAGAATTGGGTATCATAATTATGTCATAAAATATAACAAATGGGATTATCATAAAAATTTCCATGGATGAAAGGAATTAGATCATTAATGGACAATAATAGGTTATTATAGGCATATATCCTGAAAAAAAATTCAACATGAAGTATTAACATGTAAAAGGAATACTTAATAAACTTTAGAATTAAAACATTTTTGTGCGATTAAAGGAAAATATCAAAGGTCATTTAAAATAGAAAAGGGGAATAATATTTTATATATAACCAGAAGTGAACCAAGAAGGTTTTAATAATAAAAATATTGTTTTTATAAAAATAATGGTGTATTAAAAATAAATTATATTGTGTACTTGAAAATGGTTAAGAATGCAGGAAGTTCCCTTAAACGGGTTTGCATATCAGAAAGTATCAAAGAGGGAACCACTTAAAAACATGTATATCCACAAAATATAATGATGAATGGAACCTGATACAAGATTTTTTAGAATGTAAATAAAATTTAAAATATGTACATAAAAATAACATATAACTTTTTTGGGGTCAAAATAAAGATAGAGTATCCTGAAGGAATAATGGAGGTTTGGGTAGAATCCCTTACCTGGAGTCTGATGGTGTTCTTACCTTGATCTTAATGACCTGAATAATAAAAATAGGGTAATTAATTAATAATTAAATAACCTAATCTACATTAAATTTATTCATTATAACCCTATTAAGTTCATTCGTGGCCTTTTTATGGGTTAATAGGTTCGATTTCATTGTTTGGCAGTGTTTGTTTCCTTGGTTTTCATGATTGGTTTACTTATATACATGCAAGGATAAACATGTAAGATGAGAATGGTTGTCCAGAATTGAATTTTTATGTTATTAGCAAAAATATATAAGATTTAATGGTTATAAAATTCATTTGGTTTTTTGGAGTGAAGATGAATCATTAATGATAACTATTTTGGTTAATTGGTGGATTTTTATCACAACGAACACATTTTGATTTATAAATTAATATCATGTGTACCAAAGATTCCAGAACCTTAAATAATACATACTACATATATTATAGTCTTGTTAAATCATAAAAATGGATTCATGACCAGAATTGAAGAGGGTAAAAGAAATTGAAATCTCGTCGTCCTTGAATGTGATGAATTAACACATCTCATATAGTATTTTAATTTCTAGTATAAAAGGAGGGGAAGGAGATATGGTGATGAATTATTCCATTATCATAACAAAATTATATTACTTGTAACTTAATGGAGTTATCACACCATTTTTATGAGTAGAGTTGAGGATAGAAATGAAAACAAAGGAACATGAAAATAAAAGAAAAGAAAAGAAAAGAGGAATTTACCTCTTAAATATATCTTCATTGAAAGCCTATTTAGGGGAGAGGTTTTGGTCTTTTTATGAGACCAAGAGATCATGGACGTGAGATGGGGGATTAGGAAGATATTTTAGTATAATTTGGACTAGTAATAAGTCTTGATAGGTGTGAGGATAAGAGGTAAAGAGGGGTGGTTTTTATAGTGGAGGAGGGGTGGGGTTTCCCATTATTTTAATCATTAGTTTAATATTTTTTCTCAAGATTATGAATAGTATTAATTATTGATACCAAAAACATTAAATATAGCATTTTAGTTAAAAACAATGTCCATTTACATCATCCATGACTCTAGCATGACGCAGAAATTCATTTATTTAGCATTGATCGTAAATTATCGTATTTTACTATTCACTATAAATTCAATTATTTCAGAAAAATCCCAAAAAATCACCCTAACCATTTTTAAATTTTTAGAATTAAAAAAATAACTCTATTTTATGAAAATAATTTTCTAAAAATTATAAATTTAATTTTTAATTAAAATCATAATTTACTTGAAAAATAAAAAATTTAAAATTAAAACTGCTTTTCTAACACTTTGAAATAATTAATTAAGGTATCTTAAAATTATCTTATAATCATAAGTTATAAAAGTACATATTTATGAATACATTTTATGAAAATATATTTTCTTTTAAATTTTTAAATTAATCATAAAATTTTAATTAAATATACATGACTTAAAAAAATACCAACATTTAATTAATAATTTTTAAAATATTTACTTACTTATACTATGATATAATTATATCATATTGTCACTTATAAGATGGATAAATTTTATTTATACTTTCATTAATAAGGTTACTATTCAATTGGTCGGTTTACTATTCATAAGGGTCACATTACTCTTCCAAATGTCAAGTTACTATTTCATCGGTATGTATTCCTTAACTTCTAGAGAAAACTTTTATTTCACTCATTATTAATTTATAAGGTTTTTATTGTGTCATATATGTAATATTATATGATTATACTATAATGCACAATTATAAGAAGGAAATTCCCTTGATAAAATATTGGTTCATTACATTCTTCCCACCTTATGAAATTTCTTCCTCGAAATTTCGTTCTACATTCTAAGATAAAAATATGTGTGGGTACTTTTCCTTCATTGCTTCCTCTGGTTCCCATGTTTCCTCTTCATACTTATGGTTCTTCTATAGTAATTTGACCTGGTGAGTAGTCTTGTTACGTAGAACTTTATCTCTACAATCCAAGATCTTCATTGGATGCTCCTCGTAAGAATTATCATTCTCCAACTATACCACCTCTGAAGATGGTACAATAGAAGGATCTGGTATGTACTTCCTTAATAGGGATACATAAAATACATCGTGTACTTTAGACTTGGTGGGTGGAAGTGTTAGTTGATAGGTCAAATCTCCTATATGATCAAGAATCTTGAAGGGGTCGATGTACCTAGGACTTAGCTTTCCTTTCTTCCCAAATCTCATGGACTTATTCCATGGAGATATGAGGAGGAATACCATGTCTCCAAATTTAAACTTAAGGTCTCTTCAATGATTTTCTGCATAGATATTTTTCCAAATTTGGGATGCCTTGATATGTTACAGAATGGTTTTCACCTTATCTACCATTTCTTCAACCATTTCAGGATGTAGTAACTTATGCTCACTAAATTCATCCCAGCACACTAGTGTTATACATATTTTCCCATAAAGGGATTCAAATGGTGCTATTAAGATGCTGTATTTGAAACTGTTATTGTATGAAAATTTGACCAGTGGAGGATATTGGTCCCATCCTCCTTTGAAATCCATAGTACACACTCTCAGCATGTCTTCTAGTGTCTGAATAGTTCGCTCAGATTGGACATCAGTTTTAGGATGATAGGTGAAAGGTTTTATCGTGGGCTCTTTCAAATGATAAGTGATTGTTGGTTACTTAGGTGCAATAGAGTGGCTAACCAAGGTCGTCTCTCAAAGGAGGAAGTAAATTTAACAACATATTAAAGGTATTTTGAAAGTAAAATAAAATTAAATAAGAACATTAATTAAAATGGTGGTTTTGTTTATAGTTTATAAATCTATAAGAAGTTTTCTATAAGAAGATTGTATTTTTGTTTTGCTTTTAGTTTTGAAATGAAGTTTGATTAAAATGAAACAACAAGAATATGTTTTTTTAGAAAATATTAAAAAGGTGTAATAGATATAAATCAACCTATTCACTCAATTATTTTTCATTATCATTTAAATTAACATCCACATAATTATCATCCTCTAATTTGTTAACCCTCGAACCCTATAGGAGTTAACTTAACCACAAAGATGAAATTACTTAAACCCTAAGCTAGCTTCGGAACATGCAATCGCAGCACCCTACTTTGATTGATGTTCATAGGTTATTTTGTGGTAATTGGTTAATTAGAGAACATATCCACTCTAGAAATGATTATTAATTGAGTTTAGGGATTATATTTTAACTCTATGAATTTATCCCGTGTGGTCTTTTATTACCGATTAAGATCGCACTCTCACAATTTACACAACTTCAAACCTCGTGTGTTTTTGTGTCAATTGTTCAATTTCTTACTTAGTATCATTTAAATTAAAAATTCTATTAATATATAATATTAAGGGAATTAAATTATCTCATTGATTCAAAATAAATGAATGAATAAGTTTAGAGGTAGATCGATTACTAAAAAGAACTACTCTTCCATGGGCGGTGTAGTCATCGTAGAAACGTTTTGCATGTGCAAAGGTTTAGAAATGGTAGAACCCAATCACATTTCTACTATTGATTCCATAACAATTAATAATATTAATAGAAGAATAAATTTGAACAAAAAAGAAGAAAAGAAAAGAAATAAAATAAGAACAAAGAAGTTTATTATGAAAACACAAACATTACAACATGAGGAAGAAGAAGAGGGATTCGACGAAAGGATCCTTGCTTCAAGATCTACCCTTATTTAATTGCTTGTATAATTGGAGTGGAACCTATTCTCCTCTTCCCTAAACTTTCTAATTCATGTCCCCAACCCCACAAAATGAGAAAAACACCAATTTATATAATGGTGGGAAGGTTAGATTCAAACTGGTTTCAACTGTGAATGGGGAATCTCAGCCAAATATTTTATTCCAAATTGCACTACCCATTTGACCACAAAAACGCGTGAATCAGTTGTCCTTCTAGAATTATGATTCATGAGAAAATAAGTCCTCAAGATCCTCTCAAATTTTGGGCCAAATCCAAGCAGGGATGAAGAATTTATGGCCCAAATACAGAACTCATATCCAATCGAGCAAGTCCATCTCAACTTTGAGTTCATGGCCCATTTTCACCAACCAAATGATTGATTTAGCTCTAATTTCCTAAATTAAAGTTGTAGAAAATTATCTCAGAAACAAATTTACAAAATATTAGGTTCAAATAATTCAAAAAAACTATTTATGTTTGAAATACTACAGTGAATTTTTAAAGGGTAAAACTGGAATTTTCATCAAATTTTCAAATGAATGATCTAATCCCAAATATTCCATAAATGAACACAGTTAACACAATGTGAGGAAATTATATCATTTATTATCAATAAAATATTCAATAAAATTGTGTTTTATAAACTCCCCCATACTTTCCCTTTTTCACTCCCAGGAAAAGCCTCATATCTTTTATTCTAAAAAATTGTGATAAGTAAACATCAATATCAAATCAAAACAAATTTTAAAACACATATCCTTGAGATCCAACAATTTCACACTAAGAAAAAAATATATCATTACTCATAAAAAAATTATTTCAAGTTCTCTATTTATATCATTCAATATATTTCCACTTCATTTATCCTCCAATGCACAAAAAACACTTACCTAACTCGAATTTTCTCTTATCACACAAATGTCAATTTTTTAGCAATGTCTTTCTCATAAAAACTCATAAAAGGGTCACCATAGGCTTGATAAATTCTTAAATCACCACCTAATGTGATTAAAGGACATATTTTTATCATGAGGACTTTTTAGGGTTGTTCTGTGGCATTCGGTTGGTAGGATTTAGATGTGAAAATCTATGAGGCTGAATGAGGATGGCTTGACTCTTTTTGAATCAAAATTACATTATTATAATTTTCACTTAAATATGGTCTCCTCCTCAATCCCCATAGCATATATTCATGTTCATAATCATGAAAAATAAAGGAATTTTCACACTATTCAATATTTCAGCAGAAAAAATTTCAATATTATCAAACATGATTTTCTTGAATGCTCCAGATAGTCACAACTTTGTCTCTCTATTAGAAGCTCTAGAAAGGAACAGCTTCACTTATCATGAAAGATCTAGAAAAGGCACAGCTTTCAAAATAATTATTTTCTTCAGAAGAAAACACATCTCTTCATAATTTAATTTTCCATCTAAAGTATCACAGAATGTGGTAGCACAAAACAAGACAGCTTCCCCCACACTTAAGTTCAACTAGATTATGCAATTTCACTTCAAGAGTTGGTTGGATAGGGAAAATTGGCTTGTAATATGGTAAAAATAATAGGATATTCATGGATTATAAGGGATATAAGGATTAAATGTTCAAGGTAGGCCATTATAAAAAAAGGATTCTTTGAAATAGGGGCTTTAATACCTAACAAATTCTTCAATCATTTAAACATAAGTACCTCAAACCCTCATGTTTTGATAGAAATAAATCAAATTATGGTTAAATCAAGCATGGTTTGGTTCTCTCAATAAATGAGGTGAATATAAATAATATGAAAATAATGGTTCATAAGACTCATAGGAATTTAATTTCAAATATAAAGATAGTGAGATGTGGCATGGGATTCCAAATTCAGAGTACTTTTCATAAAATTACTAAATATTTGAACTTGAAATAAAGTTATTTTCAGCATTCATTTAAGCTCAGTTTAATGGGATAAATTGTTTCACTTATTGATATGGATTTCAAAATGGTGATGAGAATCATTTCAGCTCAAAAGATTCAAAAACACACAAAAAAATTGAAAAATAAACACACAAATTTTGAAAAACACACAAGTTATTTTTTAAAAAAAATCATTGAAAAATAGGAAAACAATTGAAATTACAAAACTAAAAGGTTCTATCCCCCACACTTAAAATATTTCATTGTCCTCAATGTGAAACCATGAGATGATATATTCACATTAAATGTATAATTTTAAATAGGACAAAGAATAAAAAATTTAAAGGGTTAGTAACATCCTGATATGCTCAAGTGACGATGGGGTCATGTAGTGTGATGAAATCTAATGCATCAGTAGGAAGTCCCTAAATGAATCTCTTAAAATGTTTCCCATTGACTGTAAATCTTCTTATTGTTTCCTCTTGTGTGATCTCCACTACACCATAAGTAAAAACATTAGCCACAACATAAGGGTTTAACCACCTGGAATGCAACTTACCAGGCATGAGCTTTAGTCGTGAACTATAGAGTAAGACTTTCTCTCCAACTTGAAAATATCTTTTATAGATCTTTTTTTCATGAGATTCTTTTGATCTATCCTTATAGAGCCTTGAGTTCTCATATGAATACAATCAAATCTCCTCAAGCTCTTTAATTTTCAGCATCATTTGGATTCCATCTTGGGCCAAATCCATGTTGCATTTCTTTATAGCCCAATAAGTCTGATGCTCAACTTCCATAGGGAGATGACACACTTTCCCAAAAACAATCCGAAATGGGTACATACCAATTGGTGTCTTATATGTTATCCTATGAGCCCACAATTCATCATCCAAGTGCTTGCTCCAATCTTTCCTATTTGGTTGCATGGTTTTCTCTAAAATTTGTTTCAACTCATGATTTAAAACCTCAGTCTGGCCATTTTTTTGAGGGTGGTATAGTGTTGACATTTTGTGTGTCACCCCATACTTCCAAAGTAAGGAAGACAATTTTCAATTGCAAAATTGTGTCCCTTGGTCACTAATTATGGTCTTCGGTACTCCAAACTTGCAAACAATCTATGCTTTGACAAAATCCACAACAACATGAGAATCATCATTCCTAGTGGCCTTAGCCTCCATCAATTTTCTCACATAATCAACAACAACCAAAATATACAAAAACCCAAATGAACTAGGAAAAGGACCCATAAAATCGATGCCCCATACATCAAAAATCTCCCAAAATAGTATGTATTGTTATGTCTCCTAGAAATTTTTCCCATGTGTTGGCAATGTGAGCAAAACTTACAATACAAATGAGCATCATGGAATAATCTAGGACAATATAATTCGGAGTCTAAAACTTTACTAGCTATATGTTGGGGTCCAAAGTGTCCACCACAAGCAAGTGTATGACATAATTTTAGAACAGAATCAAACTCATGATCAGAAACACACCTCCTAATAACTTGGTCACTACACATGTGCCATAGGTATGGATCATCCCAAACATAAAATCTTGACTCACTCTTTAATTTTTGGACTTGATGTTTCTTTAAATTTGTAGGGATTTAAGAGGCAATAAGGTAGTTAACTAAATCGGCATACTAAGGATGTGTACCTGAGATGGAATAAAGATTCTCATTGGGGAAAGTGTCCTGAAGTGGTACCTGGTCCAAGGTGTCATCCTCTAGTATGTGAGTAAGCCTACTCATGTGGTCTACCACCAAATTTTCCAAATCCTTATTATCCTTTATCTCAATATCAAATTCTTGAATAAGGAGAATCCATCGGATTAGTCTGGGCTTTGTGTCTGGATTCTTCAAGAGGTACCTTATATCTGCATGGTCAGAAAAAACAACTACTTTAGAGCCTAATAAATATGAATAGAATTTATCTAAAGTGAATATGACAACAAGAAACTTCTTTTCCATGGTTGTGTAGTTTTATTAGGCTAAATCCAGTGTCGTCGATGCATAGGCAATCACATGTGAACGTCCCTCCGCCCTCTGAGATAAGACAGCTCCAACTGTGAAGTTGGAGGTGTCACACATAAGCTCAAAAAATAAGCTCCCACTGTGGGGGTTGTATGATCGGTAGAGTGGTCAGAAACTTATTTATCTCATCAAATTAAGTCCTTCAATAATCCTCAAACACAAAATTATAATCCTTTTGAAGTAATCGTGACATAGGAAGAGCAATCTTACTAAAATCTTTTATGAAGTGCCGATAAAAGCCTGCATGCCCTAGAAAAGATATAATATCACACAAATATAAAGGATAGGGTAAGGATGAAATAATTTATAACTTAGATCTATCAACCACTATCCCATGTTTTGACACTACATTCCCTAAGATAATTTCATGCTCTACCAAGAAATGGAACTTTTCAAATTTCAAGACTAGATTCTTCTCAATACAACAATTTAACACCTTTCCCAAACTAATTGTACATTCATTAAATGAGTATCCATACACTGTAAAATCTTCCATAAATACCTCCATGCAGGTCTCAATAAAATTAGAAAAAATACTCACCATGCATCTCTGGAAGGTACCTGGGGCGTTGAAAAGTCCAAATGTCATCCTTCGGTAGTCAAACTTACCGAATGGACAAGTGAATTTTGTCTTCTCCTGATCCTCCAGAGCAATAGGAACCTAAAAATATCCAGAAAATCCATCCAAGAAACAATAATGTGTCTTCCTAGTGATTCTATCAAGCATTTGATCAATAAATGGGATGAGAAAATAGTCCTTGCAGGTGGACTGACTTAGTTTCCTATAATCAATACACACACGCCAACGGTTTTATACCCTCATTGGAACTAACTCATCTTTCTCATTTTTAACAACTGTAACACCAATTTTCTTAGTCACAACCTAAATAGTACTTACCCACTGAGAATCTGAAATGGGAAAGATTATACCTACCTCGAGCAATTTTTCAACTTCTTTTTTAACAACTTCCAAAATATTTGGATTCAGTCTCCATTGTGGTTGTTGAACCATTTTAGCCCCATCCTCTAAAAGAATCCTATGCATGAAAATAGAGGGGATAATACTCGATATGTAAGCCAAGGTCCACCCAATGGCCTTGATGTTCTCCCTCAAAAGATTCAAAAGTTTTTCTTCATGTTCAAAAGGGAGATTGTTAGCAATGACAATAGGTAATTTCTCACCACTCAATAAGTATGAGTATTTGATATTTGGTTGAAATGGATTGAGTTCCAATGTATGTGGTGGTGTATGGATAGAGACATTGAAGGAACTGAAATATGTGCACAAAAAGCATTAGTATTATAATAAAAATCATCACAATCAGAGAATAAAACATCAAATCCATCAGCATACTCAACATCCATGTCATAATCAAAGTTCACTTGATCAAAATCAGAATATGAATCCATTTCAAAATCAAATCTAAGAGAGACTTGTTCATAATAAACCAGTGTGGAAGTTCTCTTAGACATCAAACTAGAACCAATACTCATAATCTCCCTAATCATAGGACAATCAAATTTCATGGGGTTTTTATTTGGTGGTTCAAAATGGGAGATAAAAAATGCAGAATGGTCCTCTGAGGGGTACTTCATGGAGTCCATAACATTAAATATCACAACTTCATCCTCAAACTTCATGGAAAGTGTACCCTCATTGAAATTTATGATAGTTTTTGAAGTTTTGAGGAAGGTTCTACCTAAAATAATGGGAGCATGAGAACTTACCTGATCGTCCTCCATGTTAAGAACATGAAAATCTGCTGGAAAGATCATGTCTCTTACATAGACAAGTACATCCTCAAGGACTCATACTGGATAAGTTGTAGATCTGTTCTCCAATTGCACCACTAATCTTGTCAACTTCAACTCACCAACCTGTAAATAAGAGAATACAGAGTGAGGCATCACATTTATGGAAGCTCTTAAATCACAAAGATCGTTATAAATTTGCAACTCCCCTATGGTACATGGGATAGTGAATGTCTCGAGATCCTTGAAATTTGTTGGCATTACTTGAGTTGGTGTAATGACTGCTGACACATTCGTTCCAAGATTGATCCTCTCATTCCCCTTGAGTCCTCTTCGACTAGTAAAAAGTTATTTTAGGAATTTTTCACACCTTGGTATTTGTTTAATGGCTTCAAGTAAAGGGATGTTGATCTCCACATGCTTAAATGTGTCCAAAACCTCTTTTTTCATTGCCTCTTCAGCCATATTCTTGGTTTGAACAACCCTATTTGTAAAAGGATGGGGTTTAGGAGTAACATCATTAATATTTTCCTTACCTTTATCTTTCTCCTTGGGTTTCTCATCAGCTGGTTTTGAATGGGTCATCTCTGGAGTTAAGGTGAATCCTGGTGGAATGGTAGGTATTGATGTATCATTCATTTTCTTCCCACTTCTCAATGTGATGGCACTAACATTCCCCTTTAGATTTAGAGTAGGTTGGGAAGGAAGATTTCTGGAGTTCTTACTTACTAGTTCATGGAGGGCGGTGGCAATCTAGCTCATTTGAGTCTTTAACTCCCTCATATTTGAACCTTGACTCTTCGGCTCATTTTGTTGAATAAGAAAAATTTTCTTCAAAAGATCATCAGTGTTAGAATATGCCTTTGGTTGATAATTCCCTTGTTGTTGACTTGTTGATACTTGAGCTTCAAATCACCTTTGGGGTTGTTGGAAACCCTGTTGGTAAGGTGGATGCTACTAGAAGTTTTGTTGAAAGGGGGGACTTTGTTGTTGTCCAGAGCCATACCTCATGTCCAATTGATCCTTCCACCCTTGTTTTTATGTCGGTGTAAAGGAATCAAACTTCTTTTGTGGATTTGGTTGTTTTTGTTGCTGATATGGTCTCCTAGGGAATACCGTTTCATAATCCTCAGACTCTTGTAACTGGGGGCAATAGTCAGTTGGGTGGTCTGTTTCAGTGAAAATGCCCCATGGCCTCATAAAAGTGGGTTGGTATTTTTTTTGAGCCAATTAAATATGCCTCACCATAGTGGTAAATTATTCTAACTTAGTATCAATCAAATGAATTTCAAGAGAATAAGGACTTACCTGATGTACTCCCCTGACATGTGGTGTTCCTCGATCACCAAATTATTGGGAGTTTTGGGCCATCTTGTCAATTAATACAAGTGCAGCTACTGGTGTCTTTTCCACCAATGCTCCTCTAGCTGCAGCATCCACCATGCTCCTCTCCATAGGTGTGATTCCTTCATAGAAGTATTTGATGAGGAGTTTCTCACTAATTTGGTGATGTGGGAAGTTTGCGCACAACTTCTTGAATCGCTCTCAGTACTCATACATTGACTCCCCTTGTGATTTTTTAATCCTCGATATCTCCTTATGAATAGAAGTGGTTCTTGATTCTAGAAAAAATCTCTGCAAGAAAAGACATTTCAAATCATTCCAACAAGTTACATCTTTAGGTTTTAAAAAATAAATCCAGTCTTTTTTAGCTCCATCAAGTGAAAATGGGAATGCCCTTAGTTTGATTTGATCTTCAGATACATTTCTTAATTTAAGGGTTGAGAAAACCACATTAAATTCTTTAAGGTGTTTATTGGGATCCTCACTAGAGAGGCCATGAAATTTTGGAAGTAGGTGAATTAACCCATAATTCAGTTCAAAATCTGATTTGAGATTTGGGTATGCAATGCAATTTGGTTGATAGTTAATATCAGGTGCAACCAATTCTCGAATAGTTATATTAAGTTCATTCCCATTATATTCAGCCATTGGTTCTTGTTTTAAGTTAAAATTAGAAGTGTTTATAATTTCAATTTTCTTGGAGTAGAGTAATTCTCCAACTGATTGAATGTTGAAACTTCTCATACACTGAGAATGTCTGATTCGAGCCCTAAGGGTGCGTTCAATCTCAGGGTCAAGATCTAAGAGATATTCGGGATTAGTTTGTTTCATAAATCAAATATAAATTAAAAGAATAAAATTGTACCATAATAAAATAAAAGATGAGAAGTTTGAGTTGATGGTCCAAAAAGAAGAAGAAGAAGAAAAATTCAGATTGGCTAAAGAAGAAAGAAAGAAGAGAAGAAGAGAATAAAATGTAAAATAAGATAAATACATCTAAATGGTTGAAATAATTACTTGACTCCCCAGAAATGGCGTCAATTTGAAAGACGCTGTCGTGGGCGCTTTAAAATGATATGTGATTGTTGGTTACTTAAGTGCAGCAGAGTGGCTGACCAAGGTCGTCTCTCAAAGGAGGAAGTAAATTTAACAACATATTAAAGGTATTTTGAAATTAAAATAAAATTAAATAAGAAAATTAATTAAAAGGATGGGTTTTTTTATATTATATAAATCTGGAAGAATTTTTCTGGAAGAATATTATATTTTTGTTTTGTTTTTAGTTTTGAAATGAAGTTCGATTAAAATGACACAATAAGAAGATTTTTTTATAGAAAATATTTAAAAGGAGTAATCGATATAAATATACCTCTTAACTCAATTATTTTTCATTATAATTTAAATTAAAATCCACTTAATTATAATCCTCTAATTTCTTAACCCTCGAATCCTACAGGAGTTAACTTAACCACAAAGATGAAATTACTTAAACCCTAGGCTAGCTTTGGAACATGAAATTGCATCACCCTGCTTTGAATGATGTTATTAGGTTAGATTTTGGTCAGTGGTTAATTATATCACATATCCACTCTGGAAATGAGTATAAATTGAGTTTAGGAATTATATTTGAACTCTAGAAATTTATCCTGTGTGGTCTTTTATTACCGATTAAGATCGCACTCTCACAATTTACACAACTTCTAACCTCGTGTGTTTTTGTGTCAATTGTTCAATTTATTACTTAGTATCATTTAAATTAAAAACTAAATTAATATATCATATTAATTGAATTAAAGTATCTCATTGATTCGAAATAAATTAATAAAGAAGTTTAGAGGTAGATCGATTACTAAAAATAACTACTCTTCCATGGGCGGTGCAGTCATCGTAGAAATGTTTTTCATGTGCAAAGGTTTAGGAAGGGTAGAACCCAATCACGTTTCTACTATTGATTCAATCCCAATTAGGAATATTAATAGAAGAATAAATTTTAACAAAACAGAATAAAATATAAGAAATAAATGAAGAACAAAGAATTTTATTATGAAAACACAAACATTACAACATGATGAAGAAGAAGAGTGCTTCGACGAAGGGATCCTTACTTTAAGAGCTACCCTTATTTAATTTCGTGGATAATTAAAGTATAACCTCTTCTCCTATTCCCTAAACTTCTTAATTCACGTACCCAATTCCACCAAATGAGAAAAACACCAATTTATAGAGTGGTTGGGAGTCTAGGTTCAAAGTGGTTTCAAGTGTGAATGGGGAATCTCAACCAAATATTTTATTCCAACTTTCACTACCCATTTGACCACCAAAATTCATGAATCTTCTGTCCTTCCAGAAGGATGATTCATGAGAAAATGATTCCTAGATCTTCTCTAAAAATATGGGCCTAATCCAAGAATGTAAGAAGAATTTATGACCCAAATACATAACTCATATCCAATCTAGCGAGTCCAGCACAACTTTGACTTCATGGCCCATTTTCACCAACCAAATGCATGTGTTAGCTTCAATGTCCTAAATTAAAGTTGTATAAAATTACGTAAGGAACACATTTAAAAAATATTAAGTTCAAATAATTCAAATAAAAGTATTTATGTTTGAAATACTACAGTAAATTTTTAAAGGGTAAAACTAGAATTTTCATCAAATTTTCAAATGAATGATCTAATCCCAAATATTCCATAAATGAAAATTGTTAACACAATTTGAGGAAATTATATCATTTATTATCAATAAAATATTCAATAAAATTTTGTTTTATCAATAGGACTTACTGAAGTTTAGTTCAGTGCTTAGAGTATGTTGAATACTTTTCCATAACTTCAAGTAGAATCTCAAATCTTTATCAGATACAATAGATAGTGGTACTCCATGCAGCCTTACCACATCATTGATATATATCCATGAAAGTTTATTTAATGATAACTCCTCTCATATTACGATAAATTGAGTTGTCTTTATAATATGATCCATAATGAACCATATAGCATTGTTTCCTCTGGATTTCCTTGGAAGTCCAGTGACAAAGTCCATGGTGATGTTCTCCCACTTCCATGTTGGTATGGGTAGTGGTTGCATCATCCTATTAGACTTTTTCCTTTTATCTGTCACTTTCTGACATACTGAGAACTTTTATGTATACTCATAAATCACCTTCTACATATTGTCCCGCCAATAATTCTCCCGGATATCTTGATACATCTTTGTGCTCCCTGGGTGAATAGAGAAGGTTGAGCTATGTGCATCATTCAGAATCTCCTTCATTATATCTGGATCAGATTTTACACATAATCATGACCAAAATCTTAATATTACATCCTTGTAAATCTTTAACTTAGAGGATTTCCTATTTCTAATAGCTTCCACCATTTTCTGAATTTCCACATCATTTCTTTGAGCATCCTTTATTTTCTCCATGAGGGATGGTTGAGCAATAATTTGAGAAAGGATTGATGATGTTCCTATCTTAATGATTCTCATGTATATCCTCTGAAAATCTAAGAATATTGGATCCTTTTTAATTATCATCACTGATAAATATGCAGGATCCTTTCTACTTAGACCATCCTCCACCTTATTTTCCTTACTTGGATGGTAGTGGATTGAGTAGTCATAATACCTGATGAGATATAACCATCCTCATTTGCATATATTAATCTCTTCTGGTGTGAATATATATTTGAGACTCTTGTGATCGGTCTATATCTCACACTTATCCCCATATAGATAATTCCACCAAATTTTCAACGCAAATATCACAGCTGCCAACTCTAGATCATGCATGGGATAGTTTTACTCATGGATTTTTAACTAACTTAAGGCATAGTATATCACTTCATCATTTTTCATTAGCACACATCCTAATCCATTCTTTTAAGAATCACTATATACCATAAATAGTTCTCCACTTATCAAGAGTGTGAGTATTGTCATAGTGATAAGCCTCTTTTGAGCTCCTTAAATCTTTCCTCGTATTCTTAAGTCCAAACTAACTTCACTCCCTTTCATGTAATCTTGGTCATTGTGTTTTAAAATCATTATAAGTTCATTAAAAATCATTGATAAATGTCATCTAGTCCCATAAAGATACATATCTATGTTTTAGATATTTTCCTGGCCACTCTTTAATTACTTTGTCTTGGAAGGGTCCACAAATATTCATTTGATAGTGATAACATGCCCCAAGAATGATACTTCCTCCATTCAGAACTCAAATTTACTATAATTTTTATAAATTTTCTCCCTTCTCAAATTCATCAAGATAGTATTTAAATTCTCCTCATGTTCCTCCTTTCTCTTGGAGTATATCAGAATATCATCAATAAAGACTACCACAAATTTTTCAAAGTAATATCTATTGAATCTATTCATTAAATCCATGAATATTGTTGGAGAATTAATGAGTCTGAAGTGAATCACTATGAAATCATAGTGTCCATACCTCATTTGAAATGAAGTTTTGGGAATATATTCCTTCCTCACCTTTAATTGGTGATATCCCAACTAAAGGTCCACCTTAGAGAAATAACTGGCCCCACATAGCTGATCGAACAAGTCATCTATCTGAGGTTGGTGATACTTGTTCTTTGTCATGATTTTATTGAGCTATAAATAATCAATTCATATGACAATTGATCCATCCTTATTCTTGATAAAGAGGACTAGTGTACCCCATAGTGAAGCACTCGGTCGTATAAAACCCTTCTCTAGATTCTCTTGTAACAGCTTCTTTATCTCTTCCAGCTCAATGGTGTCCATTTTATAAGGTGTATTTGATATAGGTATGGATCTAGTAATAAGTTAAATTGGGAACTAAACCTCTCGATTAGGAGGAAGACTAAGAAATTCTATAGGGAATACATCGATGTAATCCCTCACGATGGGAATATTTTCAAGAAGTATCATCTCCTTTGTCACAATGATTTGAGAAAGATATACTTACTTATAAGGCAGTAATATCCGCACTTGAGACAATGATTTTAAAGGAGATTCATCTTCCTCCTTACACTTTTAAATAATTTGAGGATACTTTGTGAAGTGAAGAGTGACCTACCTTTCCCAACAGTTGATGTTGGATTTGTATAAAGATAGCCAATACATTCCCAAGATAACATCGAACTCTACTAAATTAAGTATGATGAGATTTTATGGGAGGTTCATTCCACAAACATTAACTAGAGAGTAGTTGTATACTTTTGATGCAATAATTTTCCCATTTTATATTCTCACATATAACTCAATCTCCAAATTTTGAGGTAGTATTTGAATAGTTCTACTAAACTTGCAAGATATGAAAGAATGCATAAAACCGGAATCAAATAGTACATTTTATATTCTTAAATGAATAACTAGCATACATGTCACCACATCGTTGTCTGGATCCACCTCAGCAGTAGTGATAGCATAAGCCCTTCCTTGTTTCCTTGGAGGTTGTTGTTGATTTCCTCTAACAACTCTTAGCTTAGGGAAATTGTTCTCATAATGCCTATTCTCCTTTAAACTGTAACACTTCACTATAGGCTGAGTATTGATTTGAACCTTCCTTTCTTCTTCCACGTTAGTGAGATTCTTCATATCCCTCTGGCAGTTTTTAGCTAAATGTCCAATTTTTTCACATTTAAATAAATTATCGGTTCCCTTTAGATAGTTCCCAGGATGCTTCTTCCCACAATTCCAGCACGTGGGATGTTCGATCTTCTTTCTATCATGGGATTTATTTTCCAAACCACCATTATTAGTCTCCATTTTCCTTTTTTTAAATGGTATCATGATACCATTGAGAGTATTTGATCTCCACTTCAACCCTAAGGGAACAATTTACAATCTCTTTATAACTATCAAAGTCACAAATCGCCAAAACTTTTGGTAGACTCGACTTTCGTCCACTAAAGAAGCGATCCACCTTGCTTACGGTGTTCATGGAAAATCTGGAGGTGTATCTTTCCAGCCTTGTGAATTTTTCTTTATACGCCCTGATGGACTCCTCTTCCTTTTGATTAAGTCCGAAGAACACTCTTTACATCTTGAGATGGACGGTTTGGGGAAAATATTTATTGAAAAACATTTTCTTGAATTCCTCTCGATCCATGGAATCAATTTCCTCCTAGTAATTCATATTCTTGACCAGTTTCCACTACTAATAAGCTTCCCCATAAAAAAGATAGACTACCAATATGACTTTCTCTTATTCTGAGCACTGGAGGACAGATAATATCTTTTCAATGGAGTTAATCCACTGTTCCGTGAGGAGGGTATCGAAAGATCCACTAAACATTGGTGTCCTTTTCTACATGAAGGATTCAATATAAAATTTCTATTTCCTTTGAGGAGGAGGGAGTTCCACATGATGCAAGTTATTATTCATAACTTGATTCAGTTGAGAAAGTAATATCCTAAATTTTTGAGCATCTATTCCCATCATATCAGGAATATCATTAACGAAATCATCACATTTATTATCACATTTATTGTTGGCATGTGTTCTTCTATTTCCTACCATTAACTAAGAAAAATAACATACAATTACAAGGATTGAATACTTAGATAATAAGCATAAAAAGGAAACTTTAAACATAAAAGGATAAACTTAAAAGAAAAGTATATCCTAACTCATGATTACCTAGGTTTCAATCTAAGTTATTTATGATCTGTTTCCTTATATTTATTCTTATGGGATTTTTTTGTTCCTTTAATAATGTTTTGTACTAAGCTTATGAATTTACCGAAACATATCCCCCATGAGTGTCAAACTAGGAGTGCAACAAGTCCCATTGTCATGCACTAATTCTCATTCAAGTCTATCTCAAAGTAGTGTTTTTAGGTTTTACCCCTAGATACATTTGTTCCAGAGCAACATCCACTTGTTCATATCCATATAGGGATGTGTTTTCTTGATAAACCACTTACTCTATACTTACCAAAATGTAGGGATGTTTTTTATACTTAGTCTCATCCCTAAGGTTCTTACTAAATTGATCTATTCATAATCTCCAAAAATAACTAGACCATGATCTGATACCAACTATAGTGACCCCAGCCTTTTTCGCATATCATTACATGATTTTAAGCATAATAAAGAATTATACTACAAGGTAAGGATTGTAAATTCTAGTGTCCTGGAAGACTAAGTACATAAAACTAAAAACATGGGACTAAATAAAATGTTTCTTTATTTAATATTCATAAATATCTCCTAACTTCTATTGTGCTCATACATCTTCATAGGATAACCTGAGGATAACATGAACAAAGTGATGCGCTATAATCCTAGTGAGGTAATAACCATAAGAATAAATCTTTAGCACATGGGTCAGAAGGCATGACGTAATGATATAAAAAATATGGAACAAATGAAATCATAACATATAAACATGAGATAATATAAACATGGAGTCATATTAATGTGGAAGCAACATAAAACATGACTTTATCATAAGTCAAGGATCATTTCACATAAAGGAGTAAAAGTCAAGGTTAACCACCAAGACTGTTGCACATGGTAGCATGAGTCAAGGCTAACTACCAAGACCATTGCACATAACGTCCCATGAGACTCAACTTCACCCAATGAATTGGAGCGCTATCTAGGCGCACCCATCATAACATATTCAAGAATATTATTTCCACATATTTAATCATACATAATCAATCATACATAAACATAAGGGTTACCCATAATAAGAATTGGGTATCATAATCATGCCATAAAGCATAACAAATGGGAGTGTCATAAAAATTTCTATGGAAGAAAGGAAATAGATCATGCATGGAAAAAAATAGGGTAGTATAGGCATATATCATGAAAATTAATGTCAAATTGAATTATTAGAAAGTAAAAAAGAGTATTTAAGAAACTTTAGAATTAAAACATTTTTGTGTGGTTAAAGGAAAATATCAAAGGTCATTTAAAACACAAAAAGGGCATAAAAATTAATATAAAACCAGAATTTAACCAAGAATTTTTTAATAATAAAAAGAGTGATTTTATAAAAATAATGGTGGCTTAAAAATATATTATATAGTGTACTTGAAAATGGGTAATAATTTGGGAAGTTCCCTTAAACGGGTTTGCTTATCGGGAAGTATTGAGAAGGGAACCACTTAAAAACATGTATATCCCCAAAAGAGAATGATGAATGAACATTGATACATGATTTTAGAGAATGTAAATAGCATTTATAATATGTACATAAAAATAACAGATAAATTTTTTTGGGTAAAAATAAAGATAGATTAACCCAAATGAATAATAGAGGTTCGGGTAGAATCCCTTACCTTAAGTATGATGGTGTTCTTACCATGAACTTAATGACATGAATAATCAAATTGTGTTAATTAATTAATAATTAAAAAACCTCATATACATGAAATTGATTCATTATAACCTTATGAAGTTCATTCATGTCCTTTTTATGGGTTAAGATGTTATATTTTATTGTTTGAGAGCGTTTGTTTCCTTGGTTTTCATGATTGATTTACTTATATACATGTAAGGATAAACATGTAAGATGAGAATATTTTTTCAGAATTGAAGTTGTATTTTATTAGTGAACATATAAAATATTACATGGTTATAAAATTCATTTGGTTATTTGGAGTAAAGATGAATCATTAATGATAACTGTTTTAGTTAATTGGTGGGTTTTTTCACAACGAACACATTTTTCTTTATAAATGAATATCATCTATAAAAAAGATTCCAAAACCATAAACAAGATATATAAAATATATTATAGTCTAGTTAAACCATAAAAATGGTTTCATGACCATAATTGAAGATGGTAAAATAAATTTAAAACTCATCATCCTTGAATGTGATGAATTAACACATCTTGGGTGGTTCTTTCATTTCTAGTATAAAAGGAGGGGAACGAATAGATTATGATGAATTATTACATTATCATAACAAAATTACAATATATTTATAGTACTAGATTTATCACACCATTTGGATGATCATTGGTGAGTATATAAATGAAAACAAAGGAACATGAAAATAAAATAAAATAAAAGGAAAGAGGAATTCACCTCTTGAATATATCTTCCTTGAGAGCCTCTTTAGGGGAAAGGTTTTGGTATTTTATGATACCAAGAGATTTTGGGAATGGGAGAGGGTCTTAGGGAGATATTTGAGAAGAATTTGTACTAGGCACAAGGCTTGAGAGGTGTGAGTAGAGGAGGTAAAGAGGGGTGGTATTTATAGTGGAGGAGGAGAGGGGTTTCCCATTATTTTAATCATTAGTTTAATATTTTTGCTCAATACTAGTAATATTCTTGATTATTGTGACCAAAAACAGTAAATAGATCATGTGAGTTCAAAAAAAATTCCATTTACATCATCCGTGACTCAAGAATGATGTAGAGATTCCTTTATTTAGCATTTATCATAAATTGTCGTATTTTACTATTCACTAAAAATTAAAGTATTTTATAAAAATCCTAAAAATTCATCCTAACTATTTTTTGAGGTGTATAATTAAAAAATGAACTCCATTTTATGAAAATAATTTTATAAATATGAGAAATTTAATTTTTAATTAAAATCATAATTTACTTGAAAAATACAAATTTAAAAATTAAAATTGTTTTTCTAACACTTTAAAAAATTAATTAAGTTCTATTAAAATTATATTATAATTATAAGTCATAAAAATACTTATTTATGAATAAATTTTATGAAAATAAATTTTCTTTTAAACTATTAAATTAATCATTAAATTGTAATTAAATATACATGACTTTTAAAAATACCAACACTTAATTAATAATTTTTAAAATATTTACTTACTTATACTATGATATAATTATATCATATTTTTACTTATAAGATGGATAAATTTTATTTATAATTTAATTAGTGATGTTACTATTAAATTGGTTGGTTTACTATTTATAAGGGTCACATTACTGTTCCAAAGGTCAAGTTACTATTTCATCGATATACACTCCTTAACTTATAGAGATACCTTTTATTTCACTCATTAGTAATTTATAAGGTTTGTATTATGTTCTATATGTAATCTTATATGATTATACTATAATACATAATTATAAGAAGTTAATTCCATTGATAAAACATTGGTTCATTACAACTCAGGCATTCAAATGGATCCTTATGAATCCCTTTATGGAAAGAAATATAGAGATACAATGTGATTGAATGAAATTAGAGAAATAAAGCTATTGGTACCTGAGATAATTAAATAAATGGTAGTGAAAATTTTATAAATTCAAAAACACATCAAGGAAGCTCAAAGTTGGTAGAAAATTTATGTTGACAATTTTCAGTGTGATCTAGAATTTGAAATTGGTAATAAAGTGTTTCTAAGAATTTCCCTATAGAAGTAGGTTATGAGATTCAGGAATAAAGGGAAACTAAACCTTAGGTATCTTGATCCCTTTGAAATTATTGATCATATCGGGATGGTATCCTATCAGTTGATACTTTCACCAAACCTCTCTCAAGTCTACAATGTGTTTCATATATCTCTCCTGAGGAAGTACATACCTAACCCTTCACATGTACTAAACTTAGAGATCATACAGTGAGAGAATTATCTTTCTTATGGGGAAAACCATTGGATATTCTGCAATGTACAAATAAAGTTCAATAAAACAAGACACTAACCTGATCAAAGTTTTTTAGCAAAACCATCAGTTTGGGGAAGCTACATGGGAACCTAAGGAAATGATTAGGTAGAAGTATCCTTGTTTGTTTGTATCAAAGTGATGAATTTTGAGGGAAATAATTTTAAGGGGGGTAGAATGTAACAACCAGAGTTTTTTTAAACTATTTTATGTTTGAATAAATTAAATTTCTTTGATAGATTGTGTTACCTATAACACTGAGTTAAGCTTGTGTTACATGAAACAGTGAGTTTTAACAAAAATGTGATATATTATTAATATTATTCAAAAGAGACCATTATAACATAGCCATTAAACTTATAAATATGGATAATAATAACTAATTTTAAAATATTAAGTATAATGGTTTTACATAAAGAGAACATATTGATAAAAAACTACCTAATTTTTCAATAAAGACTTTATATGTTTCAAAAATACTATTTTCTGAAGAAATTATTTTTTTATGAATAATAATAAATTATTTTTTGATGATTTT
Source organism: Viscum album (assembly GCA_963277665.1). Taxonomy (NCBI): domain Eukaryota; kingdom Viridiplantae; phylum Streptophyta; class Magnoliopsida; order Santalales; family Viscaceae; genus Viscum; species Viscum album. The sequence continues at coordinate 835,808,008 of OY728128.1, read as the reverse complement.
AGAAAATGTATTATATAAAATAGAATTTATTTTAGAAATCATCATATAAAAATTATAATAGGATGAATTTTTTATTATTTTCTAAAAAAAATTGATGAATAGTGAAAAATACTGAATTTATTTGAAAACTGCCTTTTGGTTTAAATTATTTATAAAATTAAATTACATTTAAATTTTTTTTTTAAATTAAAATTAATTTAATTATTTATCTATTAATCCAATTTTGGTTATTTAATCATTTTGATAATGAATTTTTATATAAAAACCTTGTAAACTTTTGAAATTTTTCTCTTTTAAAACCCATTTTCTCGTCGTGTCTACGAGATTAATTTTAAATTAAAATTTTCTAATTATTTGAATTATATTTGGAAAAATTAATTCAATTTTTATAATAATTATAATTTATATTATCTAATAAGTTCAACTTAATTTTTGACCAAAATGAATAGTAAAAATAGTAAAACTTGATTACCGCGATTAAGGTAAAAATGGGTTTACCTGGAGTTAAACTAAAAAGATAAGAGTTAAAATGACCTAAAAAACTATATAAAATATATTTATTAAAATATTTATACTATATAATTTCTAAGGTTTTATAATACTCCATTTTTTATCTTTATGGAATGAGAAAAACATGGTTACACCTTTTTATTTTCAAAAAGATTACAAGTGTGTCACTCACCTCACTTATAAAAGGTCACCTCCTCTCCTATCTTCTTCACACCCTAAAACACTTTTTTTCAGACAAAACCTACTAAAATCACTTCCCAAATTCAATAATATCATCCTAGAAACCTTAGTTTGTTCATAAATTCATCCTTGGAAGGATTTTGATGCAGACCTAAGGAGGTTACCTGAGGAAGAGGTAACATTCTTCATCGAGCATTTATATTTTATTTGTTCCTCTATATCCTTGAGTTATTATGAAAACATGATAATATAATAAAATATTTATATTTCATATAATTATTATTTTTAAGTCCCTGACCTACAACCATATCCACTTTCATCAAATGAGTTACAAAATCATCTTTCATGTGTACGGCAGAATACCGCCTCACGAACCGATGTCATTAATCTTTCCATTAACACATCTAATGGATAGTTATAATGATATATTTAATGTTTATATTTTATATTTATGATATTATTATACTTATGGAACTATTTTATAACACATGCCTTCATAATTTTCATTCTATTATAAAATGATAATGTCACTTCTGTGTACGGAGGACTACAACCTCGCGAAGCGATATGATTCATTCATGCTTTAAAATTAAGTTAATATGGATGGTTTTAATAAAAATATGTCATATATATGGCATAAAAATGATTGAATAATTTTAATATATTATTTAACTTTCTCTAAATTCATCGATAAAATGGAAACAATGTTCATGCGTACGTATGGCCTATCATCTTCATGAACTGTGTATTTCATTTTCTATATTTAACTTTTATGGATTAATATAAATACATATATACTAAATATATATTATATTTATATAATATTTATATATATATATATTATTAATCTATTATCAAATAAAGAGGACAGAAAATAAAAAATAAGAACATACATGAAAAACAAAGCATTTATTACCTAAAACGCAACTTTAACATGGAATTATTATTAAACAGGTAATAAAAGGTTATAAGAAGTTAATATATATTATGATATATATTATTATGGTTATATAATATATTTATAATAAACTTATAATTATTATATATAAGTTTTTAACATGTACAAAGGAAGTCGATACTTAAGGTAAGGGATTTCAAGTCCCACTTTTATTTCTGGGAGACATATTTAAATTCATCACTCATTTATTTTTTGTGATGTATATACAAAACATTTTACATTTTATATTATTAATATCCAAATTTTAATTATATTTAAATTTTTATTTTATGTTATTATTTATTGAGGCTTACAATTCAAAATATTACTTAAGCGGTAAGGGGTTTTTGTCTCAATTTTATTTCCTTTAGAAATATGTTATGTTATGAACCAATTTTTTTTATGAGGTGTATATATAGCCCCTTTGAAATGTAATATCATGAATTTATTTACTATCATAATAATTTCAGTTTTATTTAATTTTATTACTTTATGGGACTTAAAATTCAAAGTTACCAAAGTGGTAAAGATTTTATGTTACAATATCATCGTTTATCAGAATTGTTTATGATTATGTTTCTGATGATAAAATATTATAATCCATTTATCAATAAAATCATGAATTTTATTATCCTATGGTTATTTTAAGGGAATATATTTTTTCCCTTTATTTTCCTCTCTTTATGTACTCAAGAGTTCAAAAGAATTTTTTTAATAAAAAATCATCTTTATTTATCTCTTCGGTTGAAAACTCTTTTTTCTTCCAAAACAATGTTTTCTAAAAATGTTTTCAAAAATGTTTTTAAAATTACTAAAATTATTTATTAAATAAATTTTTACCCATGTTTTTAATTGTTTGATGTTTTTTTCCAAACAATGTCTGTTTGGATTTTACCAAAAATGTGAAAGGAATATTTATTTTAACATGTACAATATGAATAGAATTTCTCACTGTCATAAACATAATTTTATTTTAATATTACTTTATAATTTTTTGAGTTTATTTTTAAATAATTTTTTTTATGAAATGTTTTATGATTTTTTAGTTTTAAATAAAATTTTTTATCCTTAAGAAATGTTCCAATTGATTTATCTTTCAAAATCATTCTCCATATAAGATGAAATCCCCTGATGAAATTTTTTATTTTCTGGGTATATGAACCAAGGATACCATTATTATTATTATTTTTAATTTTTTAGGATTAAAATATGTTTATGAAACTTATTTATCTTCCATGGGTTATACCATGATAAAATTCTTATGAAACCCGCTTCTTTCTCCATGGGTTTTGTAATGATGAAATAATAAAATGATTATGAAACCTATATCTTTTTTGCAAGTAATTATATGATGAAATGTTTATGAATCTCATTTTATTTCATGGGTTATTATATGATGCATTTTTTATGATCTTTTATCACACATATATATGATTTTCATCATGTGATGGGTGGGACCTATATCTCCCTCCAATGCATTGGGTAAAGATTTATATCTCATGAGATAGATAAGATTGTAATGGGGGGTGAACACAGTTCAATAAGGGACTTTTTCCATTATGGTGGTCTTGGGAGTGAACCTTGACTACTATGATGGTTTGGGGAGTGAAACCATTCCACTATAATTTCCTTGGTAGTAAACCTTGACTACTATAGAAATTATTTTATATGCTTATTTTTATGACACAAATCTATATCTTATGCAAATGACATGATCTAATGGCTAGTGTTATTTGATTATTATGATTAATGTATTATGAACTTCCAATATTTATTCCATGACTCAATATTATGATATTTTATATGTAGGGTATGGTTTTAAAATGTTATGATCATGTTCTCATACCCTTATGGTCATGTTATTCTTGCATATCTCCCTTATTTTTCTTTAATAAGCATCTGATATAACCCTTTATTATATTTTCTTTCCCCAGGTTATGAAGAAGTGTATTAAATATGATATTTCTAAAAAGGTTTCTAGTTATGAAGATCATGGTGGGAGATGATGTAGTTCACCTATGAACCAGTTGATTGTGTTTCTAAGTTTCCAAAGGCACTATAATTTTATGATCCTTCAGCGTGTGTTTATATAATGTAATAAATGTTCATCAAAAATTATTTAGTATCTATGCATGATAATCCTAGGTCGCTACAATAAATTTGTAATAAAGGTTGCGATAAATTACTATGAAAGAAGGATTTTCACTAAGACAGATCTTCATACTCAATTCCTATTATTGGCCTAAGATTTGAAGATGTTGCCTATGATAGTTGTATTCAAATCTATTGTAGATAATTTATTGGTGATGACTCATAATCTTAATCAATTCATGTCATAGAAATATGTGTTCCTTTATTTTATTGAACATGGGACAAGAGTTTTGGATGATATCACAAGGATCATAGAGCCATACATGTATGTTGTTAATGACTTTGTAATAGAACCACTTTCTATTATTTTACCTCACTTCTCTGCCACTCCTTACCAAGTCTCAACTTCAATTTCAGTTTCTTACACTTCATTTATTCCAACCTCTTCCTCACCTATACCTCTAATTGAACCTTTTGGCCTCAATATTTCCCAATCCCTTGGTCATATCATTCCAATTTAAAAAGGAATCATCATTCTAGGACCTTCTAAAATTCCCCAGACTACTCCTCTTGCTCCTGATCCTAATGTTAGAAAAGGGAAGGATCACTTTTACCCTTTCACACATCTAAATCCTAATGATATTGATTCTGATTAGACTATGATAGGGATTATGTGAACATTTTTTAACACTTAATGAAATAATCAGTTTATTCTTGTCACACCCACGACTTTTTTTTAATTAATTATTCATTTAATTTCCATTCCTGATTTGTTTTGGGGGTTTACCACTCATTTTGTTGAAAATAGTGGGTTTTGAAAATTTGGGCCAAACTCTGAGCCCAAATCCAGATTTAAAAACAAATTTTGATTCTTCTATAACTCCTTCAATTTTTACTATTTTATACTCATTCCACTTCCCAATTGTCATACCCTAATATATTAAAATCACCATATCCCTTTGAACCACATAGAAATCCCAAATAATGATGGATTTGGGTTTTTAATTAAGGTAATGGGCCTGCCCGTAAGCCCATTTCTTGCTTTAAATTATTTTTTTAAAATTTCAATATCTCATTTGTTTTTTACTGTTTTTCGGTGATTCCACCTCCCACTCAAAGCCAAAAACCTCAGCCTCACTCCCTGTATCGAGTTTTCCTCTTTGGAGCTCAAATACCCCGCGGAGTTGGACGATCCTTCTCAATCTTTCTCAAATCGACCAGATTTGATGAGGTGAAATGAATCTTTCATAAATCCTTCAATTTTCATCCTTTTCACCCCATTTCAGTCCCCACATGACCTAATATGACTCATTAGGACCTCCATATCCGTTTTGGGTACTTGGAGATTCATATATTGGTGGATTGGGGCTGATTTCTTCAAGATATTTCAAGTAAGTCAATTCCTTCTTGGTTCCTTCCATCCTCTTTTAGTTTTATTTCCTATTTCTTGAAGTTCCTCATGTCCAGAAGTTAGGGTTAGATCCTAAGGTCTGATTTGGTATCTTTTGGGTCAATTTTTGGTGGTCTAGGTCTGGATTTATATTCCTTGTGGTGCGGCGGTGGTGCGCTTAAGGTTTCGCACCAAGTTTTGAGGGTTTCGACTCAAAAGGTAGGTGATTCCATGTGTAACCATTTTATGATGAGTTAGCTTGCTTGTTTTATTAATTTAGTATGTTTATAATCTGTCTTGTGTGGTTTGAAAACTGTTTTTGATGAATTTGGTTAAACATTTAATTTTTAGTTGTATTTTAGCTTGAAATTGGGTACTCTTCATGTGTGACTCTTGGGGTAATGTTTGGATTTAGTTTATAACATATGAAAGTGATTTATTAGTCTTGAAAGGGGCTGCCAATTCTGTTTTGTTAATTCCTTATTATCATGTGGGCCTTGAAAATAGGTTTTTTGAATGATTTTAAGTTGTAAAACCGTGTTGTACTTTTTGAAGGAGATTTATGAAAACGTGTGTTTTTCATGTGTATCTTTGTGGTATTATTTGATGTATTTTTATAACATTTGGGGGTGCTTTAATAATTGTTTTAGGGCTGAAAATTCTATTTTGGATTGTTATTTTTATGATTTTGGTTTTGAATGAGGGGTTTGAAATGGGTTTAGAGTGCAAACAATGGTTATACCTCTTGGGTTTGTTTTATAAAAATTGCAAATGTTTTATTTTGTTAAAAAAAGTTGGGAAAGGGTGTATATGTACTGTTTGGGTGAGTGTGTTCACCTAATGTGGGTTTTTGAATGGTAAAGTGGTGATTTGAGATGTCAAACATTTTTAGAATGTTTTATAAATTGCCGAAATGTTTTACTAAATTGTGTTTTGTGTGCGAAACACGGGTGTGGGATGTTTTGTGTGAGTTTATTGATAAAATGAATTGTGAAGGTGAGAAGGGTATTATGTGACATGTGTGTGGGCTGTTTTGTGAGTTGAATAACTTGTAATGGTTTTATAAAATCGTTTAAAGGATTTGTGTAAGTGTTAAAGAAATGTGAAAAGTGTTGTAGGGAATTTTGGTGTGAGTTTGATTTCAAAATGCATTTGAATGAATAGTGGAATTTGTGACTTGTGTGATGTACATGGGGCTGTTTGGTTAATGTGTGATGTGTAATTGATATTTTCATGTGAAAACTATTCTTCTTGGATTGTTGAACTTGTTTGAGCACAAAGGGAAAACCCGGGTATCTAGGTGGGTGGACGTGTACTAGTATGCTAGTGAATCCGTGGGGTTTGGCCTCAGTTTCACTTAGCAAGATTGACGCTTACAACTCTAACTAAACAATGATGATGATGATTGGGGACCACTAGGTTATGGGTATGATCCCTACTAGTGGCTCGTGCACGAGAACAGATATTTTTTTTGTGGTTACTCTCACCGAGATACGAGGTACCTGGGACCCACAGCTAGCTAGTACCTAGGGGTTATTTCCTATTACTTGTGCTCATTAGATCCTTTGTACTTACCGTCGGTATACGGTATTGTTGGCTGGAAAATTCAGTAGCTTTTTCATTTATTTTAAAATTGTTGTTCCTTTAAAATTATCTCACATGAAAACTGTTTTCATTTATTATTTCATCCTTTAGAAAATTGTAACTAGCATTTATTATTTACAAAACATGCAACGCTTTTTGTCATGAAATGTTTATCACATGGAATCTCATAGAGGTGGTATCCTACTGGGCTTTCGCTCACACCCTACTTACACCTTTGGGTGTAAGTAGACTTGCTTATTTTATTTCACAGGTTTGGGTACAGGTTTTATGCCTTTGGTTCGGGTTTTTAGCGGTCCATCGTGATGGAGTGTCGTGGAGATGGCTTGAGGGCAGTGCCTCTTTACATGTGGAGGTTCTTGGGCTGTATTTGCTTGGGTTTGTACCTTTGTAATGGTCTTTAATTTTTTTTTAAAATTGTGTAATTCAGTTCTGAATTTTTTAAAAAAGATTATTTGGTTTAAAAAAAATCCAGATTCATTTCATTGGATTCTTTTGTCGTTTTAAGTTTATAAACTCGGGTAATTCGTTCCCAATTATCATTTTATGATACCCGGGCACTTGTGCCAGCCCGTGGGGATCGGGAACGCCCTTCGGGACTTGTCACGGTCTGGGTTTGGTGCCGGTTTTGGCGGAGTCCAGATTCGGTTCGTGACAAAATGGTATCAGAGGAGGTTCGCTCCATTGGAGTCATGTTATTTGGGAAATAGTCGGGATAGTCTAGAGTTAGGATTGTTGGGACATGGAATTCTGGTTATGGGTAGTGTGCTTGATCACCACACCTCATTTCCGGATTCAAGTCACCAGGGGAAGTTGGGATTTGTCTAGGTATTTTGGTTTTCTTGGTTTGATGATGATTAGGGGAAATGAAAAGAGAGTTGGGTTAATGGTCTCAATGAGCTCGCAGGGTCTGGCAAGCCATGTGGTGCCGGGGATATTCCCTAGAACACTCTCTGTGACAGGGAAGTGATTGGAATATGGCCGCCAACCATATTTCCAAGTCACCCACTGAAACTAGTTTCCTCTCGCATTGTCTGGTGTTCTTTAGTTTTGAAATCTTGGAACTTTGGTTTTAAAGTGACTTGGTTTTAGGAAGTGTAATGTTTTTGTGAAATGATTTTCAAATAAATATGGAATGGTTTGATTTATGAAATGGCAGAACTGAATATTCAGAATTATTTTGAAATGGAAAATTGTGTTCTTACACCTCTTTTGAAAGCAGAAACTATATTTAAGTTGGTTTTGAAAAAGTGTTCCCATTAGAGTTTTCTAAACTATTAAAAGTTTTTTTTAATGGGATGAGATGTTTTGAAATTGATGTAAATAAATTGAATGTGAGTTTTCATTGGAGAGATTGTGCCTTTCTGAAAAGTTTTTTTTAATGCGGTAATTTGGGTTCGACCTCCTGGTTAGCGGTTTTGATAAGAATGATGTGTTGGTTGACCGTTTTGGTTTTTGAAAAGTTGAAAGAAATCAGTGCATTGACTTTTGGTATTTCCATGAGTGACCACATGCATGGGGTTATATGGGATGATAGATGGTTGATGGCATGACTGGATGAGTTCCAGGACGGATATGAGGAGGGTGCCTGGTGTGGCACAAAAACATGCATGTGTGAGGCCCATGGGGTACCATTGGTGGATACGCTCACCGCTGAACCATTTTTTTTCAGAAATGGTTTTAAAGAAAAACATGTTTTCTTGATGAATATTTTGGGATGGTTTTTATTATGGGTTTTTGAAAATGTTGATGTTGTGGGATGTTTTGAGTCCAAGAACCCCTCCTGTTCGAACTGTTTTTTTTGGGTTTGTGTTTGGTCGGAAAGCTGGGTAAAAGGTCCGGTTAGAAGTCTCCTATGATATATGTTTCGGGACACCATTAAGATGGTTCCATTAATGAGTTTGGATCTTTTTTGTTGCATGTTTTTACCAATGAACCTGCTTGGTTGGGTCCTTGGGTTCTCTCATTGGATAAGGTGCTCCCCCATTAAGATTTAGTGCACAACTGAAGGGCAACACGGATTGTTTTGCCATTGGAAAATCCTCCAGTTGATCAATGTAAGGAATCTTTTCTTGAGATTTGTAGAATGATTCTACACCATTTACTTTCTTGGTTTTTTTTCGGATCCTCTTGTTGCGTAAGAGTGCTCGTGGATGGTTGAAAGAGACCTTAGTTTCTTAAGCTACCTAATTCGTCGAAGGTGAAGTTGTACAATATTATGTGAGTCTATTTTTTTTCAAAACTGTTTTTCCTTTTGGGAGATCTCTACATCCTCTATTTTAGAGGAATGTGTTTATATGTGTCCTTTATTTCTGTTGTTTCTCACCCGAAGAAGCAGGGTGTGATGTGAGTGCATCCTCTAAACCCTTATTTCAGTGAATTTAAAAGTTAGGGTAAAGTGAGTTCTGGAGTGTGTTATGTCTGGGTGAACCCATCTGGTATTACATGTTGTTGTTTGTATAATCATAAGAAGAAATTCTATTTGGGGGTTTCGAAATCCTAACTACGAGGCCGAAGATGCTTCAATCATTCCAGCTCCAGCCATAGGTCCCGGAGAGAAGCTGGCACGTAGTCAGAGGAAATCCCAGGGAAGTTTTTAACCTTGAACAAATAAATGTTCTTAGTATGAGAGAAGAGAATAGTTTAAACTTTTGTTTTTGTCATCTTGCTTCATTTGTTCACGTTCGGTGGAAAGAGGCGGCGGGCCTCATCCCCATGTTATCTCCCAATGACTTTCTTTTCCCCTTTGGTTCCCTTTGGGTTTAGGGGAAAGGTTTTATATATTTCTAGACATGTTGAGTGAACACTTATTAGTAACCATTCCCTAGAAAACCATGTAGGTATAAGGATCCACATGGTTAGCACATAGTTTCCCAAACTGTGCGGGCTAACCGTGTTGTCGTCCCAACTCTTTATGTTTTGGGGTTTTTCTATGCCGGCCCATATTGGTCAGTTAAGATGGATGGTTCTTATGGTGGGGAGAACCACTATGAGTCTCATGTATATTATTTTGAAAATTCCTAATGGGATTCTACCCATTGTACTAGGGAGTTTGTTCGGGGCTCCCCTATTAGTGTCTTGATTCTTTCTCAGAAAAAAAAAATAAGTTGTCTCTTATGGTTGGGGAGCCCATTTGTGTATCCTTGTACCAGTAACTCACTTTTGTACTTGGTATTGGATTGGATGTGGGTAGTCTCGTTCGGAGCTATATAACCACATACATCTTCCTTGAGTAAACGTTGGGATTGTAGATTTTCCAATTGTTTAGTTATATCAAGGTAAGTGTAACCTTGTTCGATGTTCTTGTTTGTTTGGGTAAATTTCTTGAGCCTTGTTCAGATAGTGTTTGAGGAGTTTTGTTTTAGGATAAATCTTGAATGTGCTTGATAATTTCAGTAATGAGGTGTATGTTTTGGTTGTGAAGTATTTCTTCCTTAATTGATCACTGGAGGTGTTTTGACCTTTGGGGGCGAAGCTTAGCAAATGAGTCCATTTATGCCTTTCGGTTGGGTTTGGTTTTTGCTTTATCCGTGATGTGGCTTTCCGAGGGCGGAAAGTTTTATGGTGGGGAGAATTGTCACACCCACGACTTTTTTTTAATTAATTATTCATTTAATTTCCATTCCTGATTTGTTTTGGGGGTTTACCACTCATTTTGTTGAAAATAGTGGGTTTTGAAAATTTGGGCCAAACTCTGAGCCCAAATCCAGATTTAAAAACAAATTTTGATTCTTCTATAACTCCTTCAATTTTTACTATTTTATACTCATTCTACTTCCCAATTGTCATACCCTAATATATTAAAATCACCATATCCCTTTGAACCACATAGAAATCCCAAATAATGATGGATTTGGGTTTTTAATTAAGGTAATGGGCCTGCCCGTAAGCCCATTTCTTGCTTTAAATTATTTTTTTAAAATTTCAATATCTCATTTGTTTTTTACTGTTTTTCGGTGATTCCACCTCCCACTCGAATCCAAAAACCTCAGCCTCACTCCCTGTATAGAGTTTTCCTCTTTGGAGCTCAAATACCCCGCGTAGTTGGACGATCCTTCTCAATCTTTCTCAAATCGACCAGATTTGATGAGGTGAAATGAATCTTTCATAACTCCTTCAATTTTCATCCTTTTCACCCCATTTCAGTCCCCACATGACCTAATATGACTCATTAGGACCTCCATATCCGTTTTGGGTACTTGGAGATTCATATATTGGTGGATTGGGGCTGATTTCTTCAAGATATTTCAAGTAAGTCAATTCCTTCTTGGTTCCTTCCATCCTCTTTTAGTTTTATTTCCTATTTCTTGAAGTTCCTCATGTCCAGAAGTTAGGGTTAGATCCTAAGGTCTGATTTGGTATCTTTTGGGTCAATTTTTGGTGGTCTAGGTCTGGATTTATATTCCTTGTGGTGCGGCGGTGGTGCGCTTAAGGTTTCGCACCAAGTTTTGAGGGTTTCGACTCAAAAGGTAGGTGATTCCATGTGTAACCATTTTATGATGAGTTAGCTTGCTTGTTTTATTAATTTAGTATGTTTATAATCTGTCTTGTGTGGTTTGAAAACTGTTTTTGATGAATTTGGTTAAACATTTAATTTTTAGTTGTATTTTAGCTTGAAATTGGGTACTCTTCATGTGTGACTCTTGGGGTAATGTTTGGATTTAGTTTATAACATATGAAAGTGATTTATTAGTCTTGAAAGGGGCTGCCAATTCTGTTTTGTTAATTCCTTATTATCATGTGGGCCTTGAAAAGAGGTTTTTTGAATGATTTTAAGTTGTAAAACCGTGTTGTACTTTTTGAAGGAGATTTATGAAAACGTGTGTTTTTCATGTGTATCTTTGTGGTATTATTTGATGTATTTTTATAACATTTGGGGGTGCTTTAATAATTGTTTTAGGGCTGAAAATTCTGTTTTGGATTGTTATTTTTATGATTTTGGTTTTGAATGAGGGGTTTGAAATGGGTTTAGAGTGCAAACAATGGTTATACCTCTTGGGTTTGTTTTATAAAAATTGCAAATGTTTTATTTTGTTAAAAAAAGTTGGGAAAGGGTGTATATGTACTGTTTGGGTGAGTGTGTTCACCTAATGTGGGTTTTTGAATGGTAAAGTGGTGATTTGAGATGTCAAACATTTTTAGAATGTTTTATAAATTGCCGAAATGTTTTACTAAATTGTGTTTTGTGTGCGAAACACGGGTGTGGGATGTTTCGTGTGAGTTTATTGATAAAATGAATTGTGAAGGTGAGAAGGGTATTATGTGACATGTGTGTGGGCTGTTTTGTGAGTTGAATAACTTGTAATGGTTTTATAAAATCGTTTAAAGGATTTGTGTAAGTGTTAAAGAAATGTGAAAAGTGTTGTAGGGAATTTTGGTGTGAGTTTGATTTCAAAATGCATTTGAATGAATAGTGGAATTTGTGACTTGTGTGATGTACATGGGGCTGTTTGGTTAATGTGTGATGTGTAATTGATATTTTCATGTGAAAACTATTCTTCTTGGATTGTTGAACTTGTTTGAGCACAAAGGGAAAACCTGGGTATCTAGGTGGGTGGACGTGTACTAATATGCTAGTGAATCTGTGGGGTTTGGCCTCAGTTTCACTTAGCAAGATTGACGCTTACAACTCTAACTAAACAATGATGATGATGATTGGGGACCACTAGGTTATGGGTATGATCCCTACTAGTGGCTCGTGCACGAGAACAGATATTTTTTTTTGTGGTTACTCTCACCGAGATACGAGGTACCTGGGACCCACAGCTAGCTAGTACCTAGGGGTTATTTCCTATTACTTGTGCTCATTAGATCCTTTGTACTTACCGTCGGTATACGGTATTGTTGGCTGGAAAATTCAGTAGCTTTTTCATTTATTTTAAAATTGTTGTTCCTTTAAAATTATCTCACATGAAAACTGTTTTCATTTATTATTTCATCCTTTAGAAAATTGTAACTAGCATTTATTATTTACAAAACATGCAACGCTTTTTGTCATGAAATGTTTATCACATGGAATCTCATAGAGGTGGTATCCTACTGGGCTTTCGCTCACACCCTACTTACACCTTTGGGTGTAAGTAGACTTGCTTATTTTATTTCACAGGTTTGGGTACAGGTTTTATGCCTTTGGTTCGGGTTTTTAGCGGTCCATCGTGATGGAGTGTCGTGGAGATGGCTTGAGGGCGGTGCCTCTTTACATGTGGAGGTTCTTGGGCTGTATTTGCTTGGGTTTGTACCTTTGTAATGGTCTTTAATTTTTTTTTAAAATTGTGTAATTCAGTTCTGAATTTTTTAAAAAAGATTATTTGGTTTAAAAAAATCCAGATTCATTTCATTGGATTCTTTTGTCGTTTTAAGTTTATAAACTCGGGTAATTCGTTCCCAATTATCATTTTATGATACTCGGGCACTTGTGCCAGCCCGTGGGGATCGGGAACGCCCTTCGGGACTTGTCACGGTCTGGGTTTGGTGCCGGTTTTGGCGGCGTCCAGATTCGGTTCCTGACAATTCTCATTTCTATGTCTATTATTTTTATTCTATATGCTATATTTTATGTTTATTTATTCTTTACTATTTAACTCTTTATGATTTAATTTTGATAATCCCAAATGGAGAGTAAAATATATGGAATAAAAAGCATGATTCAATTATTTTATCTGAATAAAATTGTATATTAATAAACTAAAAATGATTTCTCATTATGGAAAATTACTATAGAAGATTATAATCTTTAATTCCTAATATTTACTTCTTTGGATAGTTATTTATGTCATGATTTTTGATCATAAAAAATTGGGAGATTGTTGGATTAGTCCATTAATTCCTTATTTTGATAACCAAAAAACATGTTTATAATATTTATAATCCACTTTATGTTTTATAAAATTTAATTCATTTTATGGAAAAGAATGAAAACCTTTATAAGTCTGGAATTGGCCACACATCATATCCAATCAACTACATGGCACAAAAAATTGATCGCACGGTCATTGGATTAGCCATGATAAGTTTATGAAAAATTAAAATGACCACAAAACAAAGTCAAGTGACCACAAGACAAACCAATCAACCACACACCTAACTATTGGATCAATTACAAGTTTAATTTGATCGAACACATGAGCTACCATGTGATCGTAAGGCCAAAACAATGCAACCATTTATAGAATATGAACTTTCAACAAAGTAAAGAATCGACTACATGACCAAATGAATTGACCATGGTCAATAGTCTCAAAATGAAAAAATTATTGGACTAATTATTAGTATAAGTTGATCAACTATATTTATAAGGTGATAAACCATAAGTATAAGGTGATCAACTATAAGAAAAAATGATCAACCATTGTTATAAGTGACCAGCCATACAATATATCAAGAATCCAAAAAGTATGGAAGTGGACGTGGATGCTGGCGTGTAAAATTTTAAAATGATTGTTTCTAAAGGTAATTATTATATTATTATGTTATTAAATATACTATTCTAACCAGTTTTCTATATATAATTAAATGTTGGTCAAAATAATTTACTAAGCCTAGATCTCCTACCAAAGTATAAGGATTTTTATGATGATTTATCAATGGCTATTTTTGAAAAGTGATTATTTTTTTAAAGTATGAATTAAGATAGAAAATTTTCACAATGTAAGAGAGAAAAAAACATAGATGTGAGACATGGAGATATTGAAATTTTTACTGAATGAAAATGATGAACATATACTATATTTTGAATGTCTGTTACACCATGTTCTCACTATAACTTCAACAATGTATCTGAAAACATATAAACATCTTCACACATCAATTACAAAATGAAATAAAATAATGAGAATAGAAGAATCTTATATAGAACAATAAAACACCATACTTTACTGAATTAAATTATTTTCTTTCTCTTAGTTTGTTTTTATAACTTTTGAGTTGTGTGTGTTTTATGTTGTTTATCTTTTATCAACAAATCATGTTCTAAACTGGAGAGTGAAAGACACTCTCTCTCTCATTTATTTATTTCTCCCACATGAAACTATGGAAGAGGGTCTGTATAGCCTAGACTACCTATATATAGTTTTTATTATTTATCTCTCTCAGTTAGAATTATGGAAGAGGGTTTGTGTAGCCTCGACTGTCTAAGTATAGTTGATTGTAAAACCCAATACAGGTTTTAGATCAGTTTATTTTATAATAAACTACTTAGAAGTGGGTAATTTCCCATTGGAGAGGATTATGTCTCAACTTGATACTAAACCCCTTATTTTTTCACTATGTTTTATCTGTTTTATTTTACTCTATTTTCAAAACTAATCTATATCAATTTTATAAACCATATAATAAAATGGTACGTTGATATTTGATTTTAATTTTTGTTTTATATACTATGTTTGATTTTAGTAATTTTTTCCAAAAGTTAAAAGTTTTTAAAAATTGTTTTAACTGGTTGTGATAAAACTTCTAATAATCTTTTTGAAAATATCAAATTATATAACTTTACTATTTTAGTTAATAGTTCATATTTTATAAATTGGTGAATTTAATTTTTGCATCATTTTGAATATAAATTTTAATTGGAAACTCAATTCACCCCCTCTAGAGTGCTTCACTCTGACCAACAGAATCAACCTTGAAGAGATTTTTGTTGGAGAGTATAACCAATCAAGGAGAGAGGATTTGTGGTTGGCCCATATAACCAATAATAGAATAAGAGTTAGTGGCTAGGGGGATTAACCAGACACTACTTGAGGATTTATTATTAGAGTTTATAACCAATTGTTTTTAAAGATTGTTGATTGAGGGATATAAAAATCACTCTCTTATATGACTCAGGAACCATTGTAATTGACAACAAGATTATAGTGTATAATATATAGATTGGGTTTCCTAACCAACTATGGAAAGGAATAGGATTTTATATCAAATCCTATAAATATTTTATAATAGATTCTCTCTATAATTATTGTATATGAGGTGAAATTGAGATATTGAATATAGGAGGATCGGGGCCTTAACTGACCATAGTGGTTGAAGTTAAAAGTATGTATATTTTGTAAAAATAATAAGAGATCACTTTTTTATCCCTTATACCTCTTGGAGATCAGTCCATACCTAAGCCTTTATTTCTTGATCACTATGAATTTAATAGTCTTTTTCTAAAATTGATGAAGGAATTTCATTCTGATCTCAACCATCATTCTCACTATTATTTATATGAACCATAGTTATTATAGTACCTTTCATATGTGTACATGCCTATTTTTTCACTTCAATAGAATTCAAACTGATTGATAATAGGTATGGAAACATTTTATTTTTCTATATGTGATATATCTTACCAGGAAATTTCAAAACATCCTTATCATTAACTAAATTTATATACTCTTTTTTAGACATAATAATTCATAATAAACTTTTATTTCCAAATTGAGAACACACAACACTTATAATATTAAAATATTTTATTTTATTTATAGGAAACCTAAAACAAAAATATGAAACCAATTATGGATACCTTGATACCAATAAGAATTAGGATCCTCAACAATTCATTGGGAAGGTGGGGGTGTATTAGTGAATCAATTTCTTTTATATTCTATCACTCAACAACTAGTATTACCTATTTAAGTGATCAAATTACTTTATATTTTTGAAATAATTATTTATTTTCTAATGAATATTAATTATTTAAATAAATTAATTATATAACTAGACACTTAAAACAACACAAACATTATAAGCACAATGAGTTTACAATGTTCATCATTCAATATGAATGGATACATCCTTAGTAGTTGGAAAAACTGAGACCACGTGATCCACTAATCATCCTAAATACAAAGAGTAGGGTTTATCCATGAACTATTTTTATATAAAAATTTATCATGGCTAATGTATTGTGATCTTGTACAATAAAATGGAAAATCTTAAGGATATACAATAAATTTATTCATAAAAAGAAGTGACTCTGTTTTATTATAGATAAACTTCACTTTCACTTAACCTCTTCAAAGACTAAATTTTTTACCAAAAAATAAGTGAACACAATCATCGATGACCCAAAATCACCTCAAAAATACTTTGAGAGGTCTTCATGAAATGGAAAGCTATTTCACTTTAATCAATAATAAGAAACTCAAAACTTTGTTAAACATACCAAAGTGGTTCACTTTCTCTTCAATAGTAACACACTCTAAATTCATGAAATAGTATTCCTCTATATCTTTATTTATTCATTGTAACAACCATGAACTCACTATTTCTTGAAGTTTTGAATTTTCAAATACAAATTAAAAAAAACAATTTCAAATATCAACTTCTTCAACTTCAGTCTAAATCATTTGATCAATATAGCCTTTTAATCACCCTTGATATAATTTAGGTAAGTGAAGGATAATGTTGGGGTATCCTATGAGTTATCCATGAATCCACATCATCAAAATCACTCAAATATATAATTTCAATTTAACCATGGCATGGTTAGGCTTTCACCGTGACATAAAGAATCTTTAATCACTGTGTACCATTTTTGAACTATTGTGGTCTACAAATGCATTAGGAATGACCATGACATATTTATCCACATTTACCTTCTAGCTAAGTACCATGTCCCGATCCATGTTTCCATTATCCTCAAATAACATCTCGGTCATTTAAACATTCATACCATGACCACGACTCATAGACTGCTATATGGTGATTTCTTATTTTTCAAAAACCTAACAAAGACCATAACCACTTCCCTTATGACCATGACATAACGATCACTCCTCGTGGTGGGTAATAATTTTTTTAAAATATCAAAACATCCAAAACACTACTTCCTTGGTCATCACATGTTACTTTCCTTGGATACATGGACCATGACATGGTGTGGACAGCACTACAACATAAACATGTTTTTACCTCTCAAAAAACTCCAAAAATGAATCTTTCACTTCTAATATTCTTCCAAACTCTTTCAAAAAAAATTAAATAATCTTCACCGCATTTGAAACACATGAATCCATGTGAGTTTGAATGTCACAATCTGACACATCGGGGCCCTCTTTGCTGGATATAAGTTGAGTGTGACAACCCCAATCCCACCTTCAATAGGTTAGGGGTTGGAGACTAAAACTGTGTAGGAATATCACACACATGGTATGCATTATACTAAGTACCTATACACACACATACATCTCTAAGACCATACAATCCTAAAAGTAAAGTAAAACTAATACCAATGTATGCATACATTTATAACCAATGATCAGAGTATGAAAGAAGAATTAAAAGTGATAAATGGGCCAAATACAAACCCATGTAAAAGTATAGAAGAGTCCAACCTACTCAAAATAAGGGTATTACTATCAAATGAAACATTAGTAAGAACCTCGATATATCTATCCCAATATTATTCTTCTCTTACTCATGATCTTCCTAAGACTTTATCAAAAGGTATTTCATCTGTATAAGACACAACAGATGTGGGAAGAGCCTATGCAGGGGTGAGTATAAAATACCCAATAGGAAACCCAAAAATAACCAAACATAAATCATCAAGATAAATCATCTCATCAATAAATATGTATTTCAATCAAATATATGAGACATAATGATAAAAGTGAAAAATCAGATATACTCATAACAGACAACTGGTCTCAAGAGGTCTCAACCAATAATATCAGCCATAGGATTCTACTCGAGGCTTCATAGTAATGATCTTATAATGGGTCTCTCTCCATGATCCATTTTTTCACTAACATAACTCATCTGAGAGTTCATTCTCATATTTCCTCACCAAGATGTACTTATAGGATCTCCAAATATCATGCTTCCTAAATAGAGGATCAGACCTAGGACCACTGGGGGATGCCACAAACCCTACTGGATCAAAATACTGGATAGGTGATTGATTCCCTATGAATGGTATTCATTCTGATACTATAAATTCCACCTAGTAAAGATATGATACTGGATCCCAACCCATGCCTCATGGAGGGATTCCACGAACTTTATATGAAACCGAACCCATAGATGGGATTAAAATCATATAATGAGGATGTAATTCCACACTATACCCTTATAAGGATAGTCCAAGTAATATCACTCAACAAAACCTGGTCTGCACTGAAGAAATGGAGGGCCACACATTACCCTATGAAAAGTACATTGTGTGTACTGGGGGGTACATGGAATGTCTCATCTGCGTCTGATTTTTTTTGTGACTAACTATCTCATATGTCATGTAAACCTATATATACATGGTGTTTCATTGAGGTTTATATAGTTTGTAGAGGTTGGGTTAGAACTTTACATTATTATATCCCATTCCCATGTACACCCGGTCATGTTTGTGTACTTTGGTCCATGCTCATGTATTATGGTCATGTTAGTGTACTAGGATGAGTTTGAGTATTGGGCCATGCCTGTGCACTCTAACTATGTCTATGTGTCTAACCGTGTCCATTCATGTGTATCCTATGGGATACACACCAATCCAATGACACTAGGTCACATGAAATGTGGTAGGGACCACACTGCATGTGATATTTTATTTCACATGAAACACTAGAATCGCATCTAGGGACCCCATATGGAATGTGTTCTTTAGGTACGCACCATGTAACATAAGATTTGGTTCTTCTATGAGCCTTCTGATTCTTCCACCACTTCTTCATATCAGTCCTGGATATAGTTGATCTAGGGTTGACCAACCTTATTGTCATCACTTTAAAAAAATCAGTTGTTAAATCCAATTAGTAATCAATACCATAGTGTTGCATTGTCATCATGCATCAAACCATAAATTGAGAAAACACCAATCTAATCCTGGTCTACCTAAAATCATCTACTTCTATTTTTTCACCTCTATCACACCCTTGATCTCAAATCACAGCTACAGTCGTCAGCCAAGGAAATACTGATGATGAATCGTGTGAAGAAATGAGGGATAAATTGACCAACCATAAATGAGGAATGAACCTCATTTTTGTTAGGTTGGCCTCAATTCATTTTTTTTATAATGGTGAATGATGATTAATAATAATCAATTAATCAATTCCCCTTAATCTTAGGAAGAAATAATCCTAAACCCGCAAGCATGATTGACCCATGAATCAAACAGTTGGAAGAATTGATTTGTGTTCATTGTGGGATAAACAATGGGGAAATAAACCATGGAAAACAATTCCCTACCTCAGGTTGTATCTATCACTGATGAAGAACAAATTTGTTTCATCATTATTGTCAAGATCCTAGGACTTCATTGGAAAAAATGATCCTCAATATATCATCTTCATTCTCTAATCCTTCCTCTAACGCTCTCTATCAATCCTCATGGTTATGCAGCTAATCATGGGAATTGGTCATAAGAATATTTAAATAAGTATATGGTTAGGTCACTTCACTAAAAAAATATTTTTATTTATTTATTTCATTATTTTTTCCCATGATAACATTTTTACAAAATGTCAGACACTGACATAGGTTATGTCGAGTGTAAGGTAAAACCCACTTTATAGACTCAATATTAGTCTCAAAGTTTCTGTATGAGTCCTTTTTAAAAAGTTATTCCACTATTTTAGGAAAACTATGCATGTGTGATTTAATATATTAAATATTTCTATTAAATCATTTTTGGGATCACCAAGCCTCAAAATCTCACGTTGTATCAGTGCCTAACTTAGACATTATTATTATGTATATTCCAAATATTTAAATTGTAAAAACAAATACATTGAATTCTCCTCACCTTAGATATTTTCATCATGAAAAAAAAAACTGCTATATAAAAATATGTGGGTACTGAGATTTCATCTGGGTCTCCCGCTCTTAGGTTCTCTCCTGAAGATTCTCATGCTTCCACTAGACATGCACCAAGATAATCACTCACCCATAGAGAATATTCTCCTACCAATCCTAGATATCTACCAGGTACTCCATAAAGGTATATTCATCCTTAATTTATAACTCTCCTTGGTCAAAAAAATGCAATGGTTCATGCACTACCTTCTCAAATATGACATGTGTAAGTCTTCGTGTACCTGGTCTAACTATGGTAGTAGGGTCAAGTGGTATTCCACCTCACCGACCCTATATAGTATCTAGAAAGGGATAATGAATATAGGACATAGATTTTTGTACAGTCCAAAACTATGCAACCCATGTTGAGGAGAGACCCTCAAGAAAACATGGTCTCCCTCCTCGAACTCTAAA
This sequence comes from Viscum album, assembly GCA_963277665.1. Lineage (NCBI taxonomy): Eukaryota > Viridiplantae > Streptophyta > Magnoliopsida > Santalales > Viscaceae > Viscum > Viscum album. The sequence goes on along the minus strand of OY728128.1, from coordinate 835,787,108 downwards.
TGACTCAATCTTTGATCTGTATAAGAATTATGATGGCTCTTTGCAGTCCTCATATAATTCTAAATGATCTGAATATTTTCTTTTATAGTTCATACCAACTCTGGACCCATGATTGTTGACTCACCTAGATCACTCCAACGTAGTGGTGACCTGTAGGGTCGTATGTACAAAGCCTCAAATAGTATTATATCGATGGTGGAATTGTATCTATTTTTGTAGGTGAACTCCACTAAGGGTAGGTGATCCTACAAACTATGTAAAAAGTCCAAAACATAGGTCTAAAAAATTTCCTCTAGAACCTAAATGGTTCTCTCTGTCCAGTTTTTGTTTTGGGTATGAAAATCCATGCTCAAATGAAACTAAATCCTAAAGTACTCCTTCAATCCTCTCCATAATCATGACGTGAAGCAAGAATCATGGTCTAAAATGATTGTTGAGGTAAATACATGGATATAGACTATCTCCTACACATAAATTCATTCCAAGATCTCTACTGATCTCTACTATTGGATAGCTAGGAAGTGGGATGACTTGGTAAGTTGGTCTACAATCACCTAGATAGAATTGTGTAATTTATAAATCCATGGAATCCCTATCAAAGAGCCTATAGATATCTCATCCTTCTTCCACTATGGAACCTCAAGGGGTTGAGATAAACCCACTAGAACCTGGTGCTCATTCTTCACCTACTAAAAAGTCAGGTAATGAGAGACAAACTCTACTACACACTTCTTCATTCATGGCCAGCATAACTAATGTCAGAGGTCCTACTATATATTTTCCACACCTAGATGCACCACAAAATGGGATGTATGAAACTCCCTCATCACCTCCTCATTTAATGTAAATGGTACCATCATCCATCCTCTAAAAATTAAGACATGATTCCCACCTTCAAAAAATATATCAAGAGAACATATAGTGGATATCTAAGTACACAAGGTCTCACAGTAGGTATCTACATGGTGATTCTCCCTAACACGCTATAGAAAAAGTGATCTAATGACCGTCAATTGTAGATATATTGATCCATCCTTTACCACTAAGAACAATTGCAATGAGGCTAACTACTCTGATGCCTTGACCAATAACTATGAACAAGATCTTATGCTAAGATCATCTACCACTACATTTCCCTTCCCAGGATTATATACTATCTTGAATTCATAATCCTAGAAGAACTATGGTAATCACCTCTATCTCAAGTTAATATTCTTCTAACAGAATATATACTTGAGACTCTTATGTTCATAATAGATAATAAACTAATAACCCATGAGGTAGTGTCGCCACATATTTAGGGTAAAGACTACAATTGCCAACTCTAGATTGTGGATCATGTAGTTCTTCTTGTGTGGTCTTAACTATAGATACCCATATAAAATCGCAACCTTCCTCTACATCAAGAAATAACCAAGCCCAATCTTTGTAGAATCATAGAACACTAAGTACTCAACACCCTCCTCTAGAAATCTCAATATGGGATCACTCATTAACCTCTTCCACAACTCCTGAAAAAATTGGTGTCACCTCTCTATCCAAATGAAAGGCTACTCCTTTTGGTTCAAGATATTCAAAGGTTTCTATATCCTATAGAAATTAGGCATGAATCTCCTATAATAGCCTGCCAAACCATGGAATCTCTGCAACCGCATCATGATCTTTGGTGCCTCCCAAGCTAACACCAGCTCAACCTTCACCAGGTCCACTGCTACACCCTCTACTTAAATGAAATGTCTTAGAAAGTTGTAAACCTGAATCCATAACTAAAACTTTGAGAGCTTACTATCTAGTTGGTGCTCTCAAAGTATATCCTATGTGACGTATCAGAATCGGGTTCCACTTAGAGGTTCCCCGAGTCCAGTGGGTCACATAGCCTCAAGTGCATCTCCCCGAATTCCATTGGCTACCAACTAGAAGTGAGAGCCTTGGGTGTGATCATGGGGAGACTATGCCCTCATTACCATAGTGGAACATGGTAGATAAGAAATAATAGATAAATAGCATAATCATAAATAAAAAATGGCACAACATAAGAAAATATAAACAACCAAGCAATAATAATCAACTAGAAACTAGAAACTGAATCATATAAAAAAGGATGATAATGTATGTCATGTATCTATAAATCAGAAAATCATGGATAAAAGTAGTAGGCAGTAGTACTATAAAAAAAGGTATAAAAATTCAAAAACTTATCCCAAGATCTATCCTAGTCATCTTCTAACAACCTCTATCATGAGACATTCCATAATGTCACGCATCCGAAATAGGATGCTTCCCCATATCTACACCTACAAGAATATAGTCTTCACATGTGTTATAAGTGAAGGATAGGGTGTGTAATAAATCTTAGTAGGCCACCACCAACATCATTTATAAATATCCAGTCTGTGTATATAACATGGAAGTGTGCATATATAATAAGTAAAGAAATAATAACAACTGTAAATGGGTCAGATCTGGTTCTTGAAAGGAAACCAGGCTAACACTACCTACTTTATCTCGTGCTAGAATAACTCTGAACTAGTATCAAGGTACGTAACACTCAGTATCACATTTATAAGGGACTCCATAGCTAGTATCATAGTATTAAATGGGAAACCATGCATAGTATCACAAAATAGGGACTCCATGATTTGTATCATATAATAGGGATTCCATGCTCAGTATCACATATAGGATCTCCATACCTAATATCACATTAAGGGACACCATGCCCATATAGTATCACAAGGGACTTCATGCTCATATAGTATCAAAAGGTACATCATGCCCATATAGTATCACATTAATATGAGGGTCATCGTTCCTATATTGATAAAAAATGTTCAAGTTTCTTAATACCCATTTAGTAAAATTATTATGGGTCTTCATTACCATTTGATATAAAATATAAGGGAAATAATTTCCATTTATATATATATCATGCATAAGGTTCATTATTCCTAGTTTCCATAATTAAAGAGGGCTTTCATTCCCACGCATCCTTAGTAGTATTATCCATTGGATTTAATAAAATATAATGAATAATTCATAATTCATTTACACTTAATCGTGATAAGGACATGACCATTGTTCCATTTAATTAGGTGACGTGGTCTTACCACTCACCTATAACCAATTCAATTCATTATAATTGTCAAGGGAATTTTTCTTTCTATAACACTTCATTTAATCCATATCAAAATGGTATCACCATTGATAATTAAAACCAAACACTCTAATAGTTTCTTTGGACAAATATTTATGGAATCCATTTAAGAATATAAGAGGTCACGCCCAAAGGGATGTCTCCTTTTAAGGTGGTAAATATCGATATAATTTGGGTTCTAACAAGTCAACCAATTAAAGGGAGATGCAATTTAAGGAAATTCACAATGAAACCGGCATGTATCCTAATTACACATATTACAAAATATAAAAACTTGAGGGATAACTAATAGATTACCTACCTCATACTCATACAACTCTCCTTGTCCAATATTGACCAATGATTTGGTCCAGATTGGAAGAAATATAAAGAATGGATGAACACCCTGAAAATAGGGCATATGTGCATGCACCTATATAACTCTATAAAGATGGAGAAAAATAGATAATGCCACAAAAGGAATTAAGATCTTACTAGTGCATGTCCAGTGATACTGACAATGCTTGAATTGTAATTCGGATGAAGAGTCAGGATCAAAATGTATCAAAGAGGGATTCTAGGATCTTAATGTGAAGGAGGGTGTTTTTTAGCTAGAAATAGAAAATAGGAAGAGAGGTGTTTTTAAAATATAATTTAAGTTTAAAAGGGTAATTTCACCCAAAATTTTAGGGTTTCATGGTTTGGCCACACAGTTGGCCAAACCGTATGTCAAATATGCTTGGCTCACTGCTTAAGGAGAGAACCTGCATTGTTAGGCTGCATGGTTGCACAAACCATGTAAATATCCTCTTTTAAAAACTATAGAAATTCCACACAAGAATGTAGACACTAGTTCACAGTTATGTAAAACTATGATCCCTACTTCACCTCACTATCTAGCCCCACGTGGTTAGGAGAAACCATGCGGGTTGGGTCACATAGTTTATACTCACCATGTGGCCTAGTGTTTTTCTCCACTAGTCAGGGTTCTGATCTCTGAACAAGACCTGGACACCTCTGAAACTTTTATAACATCATAGATCATCTATATTAGGTCCAAAACAAAGAATTATACTAAAATTAAAAGGATCCATAACTGAGATAAAAATTAGGTTCTTACAATATACTTTAAATTAACTCATCCCTGAGTTCACCTTTTAATGGTGGAAAAACCTCATCTAAGAATAACACTAGCCACTGAGCATGTATGTCGGCCTCCTACTCCCAAGTCTCATCTTGTACCTGGTTGTGCTTCCATAGAAACCATACTAAGGGGACAGACCAACCACGGAGAGGCTTTATGCTCCAATCAATGATGTGTATAGGATACTCATAAAAAGAAGCATCGTCATCTAGCTCAACATCCTTGGGATCAAAATTATGTGATGGTTCAAAATGATATTGGTGAAGATGTGAAATATATAAGACATTTTGAATGGCACAATACCTCTATGGTAATATCCACTGATAGGATACCTGTTTGACTCTCTATAGAATCTCAAAATTCCTGACAAAGCATGGAGATAGATTCCCTACCTCCAAATATGTCTATTCCCATGTCTAATTGATGCCTACAAGAATACATGATCCCTAACCCCAAACTCCATAGGTTGTCAATAGTGATCATCATATGATTTCTGTCTAGACTCAGAAGTACACATCTGCTTCCTGGTCATCTGAACCTACTCTGATGTCTCCTGAATGGGATGAGGACCTAGTAGTGCTGCCTCTCCTACCTTTAACTTGCACAGGGGTGAACGGTATAGCCTACCATATAGGGCCTCATAAGGATCCATCTGAATCATCACCTGATAACTTTTATTTTAGGAAAACTCGATGAGAGGGATATTCTTATCCCAAAAACTCCTGAAATCAAGGATTCATTCTTGGAAAATTTCCTCTAGATCCTTTATAGTCTATTTTGACTAACCATCAGTCTGAGTGTGAAAGGTTGTGCTCAAAATCACATATGTAACCATAGCCTTATGCAACCCCTACTAGAACCTTGATGTGAAATGAGAATCCCTATCTGAAAATATAGTATGAGGGACCCCGTGTAGTTGGATAATCTCACGAACATATAAGCTTCTCATCTTATCAAATGAGAAAGTATCCTGGATAGGAAGGAATTGGGATACTTTCTTCATTCTTTCTATGACTACCAAAACTGCGTCACTACCACGAGGTGACCACGATAATCCAACAAAAAAATCCATCACAACATCCTCCCATTTCTATTATGGAACCAGTAATGGCTGTAAAAATCCATTAGGTCGCTGGTTCTCCTCCTTCACATGCTGAAAGGTGGAACACCTGGTGATAAATAATTCTATCTAACGCTTTATACCTAGCCACCAATACTATCAGTGCATTTCATAATACATCTTGGAGATACCCAAGTGAACATCACATTATGAAGCATGCAACTCACACATCATCTCCTCTCTCATATCTATGGGTACCCATATACACCCATGTATATATAGTATGTCAAAATCATCGATAGTCCAATCCAAAGGCAGATCCTCACCAGTAATGCTCTCTCGTAGGACCAAGCCCTCTGGATCTTCAAACTACCTCATATCCACCTTCTCCAGAAGTTAAGAGGTTACTAATAGTGATGAAAGTATAGAATATCCATGATGGTCCTGAACCTCTATATGAATCTTAGAAAACATAGCCATAAGCTATCATTCGCAACTAGCTTCCTGGACTGCCTGTGTTTGAGTCATCCTACTCAGAGCATTTGCGACAGTATTTCCTTTCCCAAACATATAGAAAATACAGATGTCAAAGGGATGTAGATATTCAATCCATCTTCACTACTTGATATTTAAATCTCACTATGTGAAAATATACCTGAGGCTCTTGTGGTACACAGACACTGAAAAATGCTATCCCAGAAGGTAATTCCTCCAACAGTGCAAGGAATGTACAACAGATGTCAACTCAAGATCATGTGTTGGGTAATTTCTTTCATGATGCCTCAACTTTCATGACCCATACACTAGGACTTGATCTTCATGCATTATAAATACTCCTATCCTGATACCTAATGCATCATAATAGACTGTATAGATTATGTCCAGATTTGGCAGGATCAGGATTGGAACTGAAGTCAATCTCCCTTACAGCTCTTGAAATGATGTCTTGTAGGATTATGACCATATAAAATTCACACCCTTCTTAGTCAAGCATGTAAGAGGTGATGCTAAGCGTGATAAGTCCTATATAAAATACCTATAGTAACCGGTTATCCCAAGAAACTCCATATATCAAAGACGTTCTTGGGATGCTCCCAAGTAACCATATCTCTCACCTTCTCTGCTTCAACTAAAACTCCTACCTCTGAGATAATTTGACCCAAGAATTGAACCTTGTCTTTCTATAAATGACATTTATTGAGCTTAACATATAGTTGGTGCTCTCTTAGTGTATTCAAAATGATATCAATATGAGTTTCATGGTCACTCCGAGTATGAGAATACACCAAGATGTAATCTACAAATACCATGAAAAAGGAATCCATATAATGATGGAAAAATCTATTCATCAAATCCATGAATATGGCAGGCGCATTCGTAAGATTTAACATCATCATGAGATATTCATATAAGTCTTATTGACTAAATAAAGTTTTATATGGAATATCTGAAGGTCTAACTCAAACTTGATGATATCCTGATATCATATTTATCTTTAAGAATACCCTCACTCCTCTAATATAGTCAAAAATATCATCTATGTGAGGTAAATGATGCCAATTTTTCACTATAAGATTATTCAAATTCTGGTAATCCATGAAAAGCCTAAAGGTCCCATCTGCCTTCTTAATTAAAAGGATTGGTGAACCCTAAGGATAAGTATTGGGACATATAAAACTCATTTCTTATAAATACTCTAGGTACCTCTTGAGCTCTTACAACTTAGTAGTATCCATCATGTAAGGAGGCATGGATACTGATGCAGCTTCAGGCACTAGCTCGATAATATATTCTACCTATCTCTCAGGAGGTAGTCCTGAAAATTCATTGAGGAAGACATACCTGAATCGATATACTAAAATAGGTAACTCAATATGATGTATTCCTTAATAATTCATGTAAATACTACCAATATCAGCGGTCACTCTACCTAGACTGATATTCTCTGGTATAGCTCTATCGGTCGGAACATACCACTCACCCTTGTGAATATAAGTGTCACCCTCTGGTTATGTAAATGACACCCTTAGGCAATAATAATCCACATAGGCATGATAGGACCAACCATTCCATCCTAGTAATGAAATCAAAGCCAGTCATATCAAGATGAAGAGGATCTATAAGAAACTATGTTTTCCTACCTCAAGAGGACAATAATTGCACTAGTGTACGCTCTCTGATCATATACCCAAAGGTTTATCTTAGCATCATCATGCCATAGGAGTACTCAACATGATTTCTGATACTCTCCACATCAAGAAAAAATATAAAATAATTTAATACACTTGTATCAAATAAGGAATAAAAGATAGTAGAGGCTGTTAGAATATTACTTCAAGAAGTAGATGGCCCAACTTCATGCTCCTTTCGTATAGGCTTCATTGAATATATATGACATGATCCATAGCCCAATGCTACAACCTGACTACCTGGAGAAGTTCCTCTCTACTGGAGCTGTGTATTTTAATCCTGGATATCATGGCCATAACCTCCTCTTCTACCTATATAGATAGTAGTACTCCATCTACTTTCCTGGGGAAGTGCTACTAACTGTCTTTTGAAGGTGAAGATAGCATGGATCCCCTCCCACTCGGAACAGATGGGAAGGTTATGGAGAATTGTTGTAGATGCCTCAATATTCTACAGCCTCAGTACTCGATGGGGTATCTAGGACACTAGGTCCTCTTATGCCCAGGCTTCCCACACTAGGGTCACGCCACATAATTTTCTACGGGTTTCAAGTGGATATCGTTGTTCACGTGCGCAGTCTCAAAGTGTCGCTTCCAAATACTATTTGAACCACTACTCTTTTTGGGTTTTGAACCTCCTTGGATCACACTATCTACTTCCCTTAGGTTATTCTTGGTGATAAGGTCCTGGTTCACTATTTCAGATGTGTTAGTTAATTGGAAAATGTTCACCTAATAATGAATATGATGCTTGTACCATCCTCAAATCATCTCTCTTTTGCTAACTCATCAACAGTGTATATGGGAATGAAGCAATGAAGCTCTATAAAATGGGTTTAATAGTCCATAACTGTCAGATAACCCTTCTATAGGTTCATGAACTCCATGGCATGATTGGCCCTTGGGGTCTTAGTGAGGAAATAATCAAAGAAGCTTGACTATAAATCCCTCGACGTAGCTTCTCAATACTGACCAATCTAATTCAAAATATCCCACCAATGTTTGAAGGATCCTCAAATCATGTAAGTAGTGAGTTTCACTCTACTCTCAGAAGGTGTCTCCAGATTCTCAAATATAGATATAACAGTCTTGATCCATAACTCTACAGCCTATGGTCCACCATCCCTAGAAAATGTGGGCAAATACTATTGAGGGAACTCCTGAGTCAACTCTCCCATGGAAGGGGAGGAGTGTGGAGCTCCCTGTACGGTCTATATAATTTGTAAGAAATCTCCTCAAAATTGGGCATCATCACCCACATAGGGAATAGGAAGAGGTGCCACAGGAGGCACTACTGGAAGTATAACTAGCAGTTCAGGGCCCACCAACTTTGGGGCATGGTCATCACCGCCCTCCTAGCATATAACCAGAGGACGTCATGGTGGAATTGGTCTACAATGTCCAAACACACACCTCAGATAGAATTTGATAATGTAATAATCCATAGATATAGAACTAGAATAGGTACAAATCCTTTCTATGTAATAGTCTCACCCCTCTTCTAGCTCAAGGAGTCAGTTCTGGGTGATAGAAACATTTATATAGAACAATAGTGATTCTACCTACTTCCCACTACTATTGTCGGGACTAGGTCAAGCTCTATGTTTTAAATTTTCAATTTTATTTTAAAATCATATTTACATTTCAATTTAAAGGGTTGAACCAAATGGTTTACCACTTTTTATATTTAAGATCCCATACACCTTATGAACCAAAATGTGGCATTCAGTCAATCCATACCATAACACATTCCAGTCCATGTAACCAATGGTCCATGACTCAACGTGCCGTAGTTGACCGCTTAGGGTGTCTACTATATTATATGTAAGAAAACACTATTAGGTTATGTAAGGAACTCTATGTACCAAATATGTTTTTCCTAATCCCCTGTAATAATCATTATACAATAATAATTTTATTTTATATCAATAAAAGAACTCATGGAAATCACAGGAGATGTAAACAACACAATGCTACTATATGGAATGGAATATGCATGGAATGTGAATTTTATACAAGGTGCCTAATATGATGCATGCTCAATGCTTCTTAACCCTCATCTCATCAGGAAAAGGATAAAAGATAAACCTCAATCAAATCAATAGTAATATTACAATTCAAGTGCATCACCCAATGATGGAATCAAAAAAGCTGTAATAAGCATAATATAGAAAGCAATTATCCTCTTGAAAAGGTAGGTCCCTCTCTATGGCAGGTCATGTTTTCTTGGTTAAAGCTATTATTATTTCTAAATTTTTCTACTCTTTTATGGTTTATAAATGGAATGAATCTCTTATCAAATCGATTAATGTGTACATTAATAACTTCATCTATACTGGCAGCATTCTGGAAAGAATATTGTTCATTGTGCCTTGGAATTCTTATTGCAAGCCTTTTGAGAAGGGGGATTTGAATAAAAAATATCAGCCTTTTTAATCAATCCATACAAGTTTCTTTTTTTTGGAAGCTTGTTAATAAAAATTCTCAAGCTATTGATTTTTTTAGATCTTTGTTTTTTAGAAAGCTCAAATGTGTGATCATTATCCACTTGGATTCCTCAGTTTTTCCTTCCCTCAATTTTACTTTTTTTTCTTATTAACATTAATGCAAGATAGTATATTTCTAAATATTCCTCTCTTATGCTCTGGAATACTAAGTGGATTGGTGATCTTATTTTGGATTCTCTTAACCAGGGTGATTCTAACATCGATCTTGAAATCACAATAAAAGATTATATAAATGATATGGAAGATGTTCTAGATCATATCAAGTATATTGTTAATGCATACTACTTTTATTTTATTGGTGATTTTTGGATTTGGGAGTTGATTTCATCTAGAATTCTTACTTAAAAGTCCTTTTATTCTCATGTCACTGCTTCTATGTTGGGTTTACAATGGATTTGAGAGTTCAACAAGAATACTCTTCCTCCATATCAGTTTAATTTGGTTTGTAGGTTGGTGCATGGTAAAATCCCTACTGATAATTATCTACAAGCGTGTGGAATTTTTTTTTATGTTCTGTCTGTGTTCTTTGTCATCAACATTGGGAAGATTTGGATCACTTATTCCTAAGTTGTGTCATAACCTCTTCTATGTGGAAATATCTCCTCAATATTTTTGAATTACAAATGCCATGAACTTCTTCTATTCAGGATTTCATTGCAGATTGGTTGTGTCTTCCGATTTCCCCTCTTCTTTTTCTGCTTCTCCAGGTTGTTGTTGCAGAATTATCTAGTATTATTTGGTTGGAAAGGAATAGGTGTCTTCATGATGGTGTTGTCTTCAACCCAAAGGATTATCTTGATGGAATTATTTTTGTTTTGAGAAACATGAAAATACTTCAGAAGGTCTATTATTAGAACTCGATTCATGAATTATTTGTTCTTAGGCATATCAATATTAAAGACAACTTCCAGCCTCTAATGGGTACAATGGAGGTATTTTGGAAACCTCCATTATTTGGATATATTAAGATCAATACTGATGGTTCTTCTTGAGGGGATCTGATTCCTTAGAGTTATAGAGTTGTCTTCTGGAATAGTCTTGGTGATGTGGTTTGTTGTTCGTATGGTTCTTATGTCATTGTCTCCTCTTTGTAAGATGAGATTCTTTGGGTTATTATGGATTTTTAATGTGCTAAACAGAGGTTTCTGAATAAAATATGGTTGGAATGTGATTCCACCATTGTTGTTCATGATATTAAAACTGCTTAAAATCATATCCTTTAGAGAATTCTTAATCATTGGATCAATTTTTTAGAATTTATCTCATTTGTTGACTATATCATTACTCATGTTTTCAGGGAGGGGAATGCTTTGGCTGACAGTCTTTCCAACAAAGGTGTTGATGGGGAAAGTATCATTTGTTCTGATCTTATTCCTTTGGATATAATCCTTATTTTTCAAATGGATAAATGTAATTTTCCTTCTTTTAGACTAGTTTGACCTGTGGGTTTTTTTATTAATAAAGGGGCCCTATTTTTTGGTAGGTTCTCATCTTACCATGAAAAAAATAGACATTTTCACTTAATATAAAAGATATATAGTGAAAATGGATTATAAAATATTTAAAAAAAAATTATAATTAATAATTTTCTAACTATAATTGAGTAATAATCACTTAATAACAATTTTAAGACACAAAAAATCAAAAAATTAATAAAATATCTAAAATAAGTTGAAAATTTAACTCAAACATCAAATGGTCATAACTTTTGATTCGGGTGTCTGTTTGAGCTCTACCACATATCAAATTAAATATTATGATGATCTCTATGCAATGGAGACACAAGGGAACCTGTTATCACATTTTTATAGGCCAAAAATTCCCAAAAGGATTCCAAAACTGAGTTTTTAGTCGGGATACTCAAATTTTTAACATTCGATGGAATTTCAACCTCATTTTAAGGGTTCTTTTTGCCCTTTTTTAGTGGGGAATAAATTTATTCTAAGGGACTACAATCATATTGATATTATGGCTTGGAAATTTTATCATTTTTTATAATGTATTGTTATTTATAATCAAATATATAAAAATATATACATATTTTTTATATATTCACACATAAAAATTTAATTTTATAAATAATTAATTAAACATATTTACATATGAAATATATTTTTCAATATATAAGAATTATCTAAATAAAATAATAATATTAATTTTATTTAAAATACAAATATATGAATATTTATATACCTATATAGTGTGTGTGTGTGTGTGTGTGTGTTTTGTGTGTCTGTATTAACAAACTGATATATATTATCTATATATTCTAAACATATGTATATACATATTAATATATAATTTTTGTAAATATATATAAATATTTATAATTATACTTACAGATACACATATAAAATATATGTGTGTGTGTGTTGTATATATGTATTTATTTATTTATAAACACACACAAAAATATATATTTTATAAATGTATTTAAAACTAATCTTATAAGTATATATTAATATATGAATAAATATATGGATAAAAATATAACTAAAAATATGTAAATAAATAGATATAAATATATATTAATATACGAATAAATATATAAATATAACTATATATGTATATATATAGTAATATATATATATATATATTAATATGTGAATATATATATATATTAATATGTGAATATATATATATATTAATATAACTATATATATTAATATAAATATACATATGTTAATATAAATATATATTAATATATGAATAAATATAACTATATATATATAGATATATCATTAAATGGAGAGAAAATCAATGTGGGGGAGTGGTAAAGGGTCCAGGCGCGTAGGGGAGAGGTCTTGAGTTTGAATCCAGGGGAGGTAGGGGCGCGTACGCAGGTTGGTGAAGGGGGTTGTTGGCACTATTAAAGGGTTGGGGGTGGGGGTGGGTGTGCAAGGGTGGTAGGGCATGCAGGTGGGGTACTTCAATAACACTGTTGAAGGGGGTCAAGCTCTATTAAAACCCCCCTCCGATTTACAGTAATTTTTTTATTTTTTATTTTGTTTTTTTAACTTTTATCAATGATTTTTTAGTGCTGATAAAAGGGATATTTATCAGTTCTTTTTTATCATTGGAAAAAGAGACCTCCCTTTTAATAGTGCCTTGATTATCAGTACTTTTTTAGTATTGATAAAGGCTTTTTTAGAGCTGATAAAACCTTATTTTGTAGTAGTTTTTTCTCTGTACATGGGTTAGCTACTCCCAAACACAAATCATTACTAAATCCCAATTCCTTCCTAATATATTTACTATTGCCTCAAAATATTAAGAAAAAAAAGAATCTATGATACCATTTTGTGACTTCCCAAACCCGAGTGCCACTCAGAGGTACCCTGAGCCTAGTGGGCCACATAGACTCAAGTGTATCTCCCTGAATGCCAAAGGTTGTCAACTAGCAGTGAGGGTCTTGGGTATGACTATGGGGAGACTATTTCCTCATTACCAGAGTGGAACACGGTGGATAAGGAATAACAGATAAGTGGTTGAAGGATAAATAAACAGATGGCACAATAGAAGCAGATATAAACAACCAAGCAATAATAATCAATTGGTAACTAGAAACTGAATCATATACAAAAGGATGATAATGTATGTCATGTATCTATAAAGTAGAAAAACATGGATATAAGAATTAGTCAGTAGTACTATAAAAAAAGGTAAAAAAAAGAAAAAAATATCTCAACATTCCAAGCTTTATCTCGGTCATCTACTACCAATCTCCATCCTAAGACATGTCATAATGTCATGCATTTGAAAGAGGATGTTTCCCCTTATCTACACAAGAAAGCATATAGTATGCCTAGGTTCCATAGACCAGATAGGGTGTGAGATAAATCACATTATTCCACCACCAACGGTGTCTATAAATATCCAGTCTGTGTATATAACATGGTAGTGTGCAGATATAACAAGTAAAGTAGTAATAAAAATTGTAAATGGGTTGGCTCTGGATCCTAAAAGGAAACTAGGATGACACTATCTGCTTCGGCCCGTGTCGAAATAACTTTGAACTAGTGTTAAGGGATGCAATTCCTGGTATCACATTTATAAGGGACTTAATACCCAACATCATAGTAGTTTAGGGGATTCCATGCCCAGTATAACATAATAGGGATGCCATGCCCGGTATCATAGAATAGGGATGTCATGCCCAGTATCACATATAGGTTCGTCATTCCTGGTATCAAAGTAGGGGAATTCATGTCCGTATAGTATCACAAGGGATTCCATGCCTGTATAGTTTCACAAGGGACGTCATGCCCATATAATATCACATTTAGATGAGTGTCTCCATGCCCGTATTAATAAAACATGCTCAAGGGTCATCATGCCCATTTAGTATAATTATTAAGGGTTACCATTCCTATTTGATATAAATTAGGAGGGACATCATTCCCATATATATATATATATATATATATATATATATATCATGCATAAGGTTCATCATGCCCAGTTTTCATAATTAAAGAGGGTCTCCATGCCCAAACATCCTTAGTATTAGTATCCATTGGATTTAATACAATCCAAGGAATAATTCATAATTCATTTACACTTAATCATGATAAGGGTGTGACCATTGTTCCATTTAATTAGGTGTCTTGGTCTTACCACTCACCTATAACTAATTCAATTCATTATAATTTTCAAGGTCACTAGTCATGCTATGCCACTTCATTTAATCCATATCAAAATGGTATCACTATTTAGAATTAAAACCAAAAACTCCAATAGGTTCTTTGATTATATATTCATGGAATACATTTAGGCATATAAGAGGGCACACCCAAAGGTATGGATCCTTATAAGGTAGTCAATCTTGATATAATTTGGGTTCTAACAAGTCAAAAAAATCAAGGCAGATGCAATTTAAGGCAATGAATGGTGAAACCGGTATGTGGACCAATGACACATATTACAAAACATCAAAACATAATAGATAACTAATAAACCACCTACCTAGTACTCATAAATCCCTCCTTTTTCAATATCAATTGTTGATTTGGTCCAGATTTGAAGAAACCTAAATAATGGATGAACTCCCTGAAAATAGGGCATATGAGCTTGAACCTTGATAAATCCATCGAGAGGAATACAAATATAGAACGACACTAAAGGAATTAAGATCTTATTGGTTCCTATCCAACGACACTAATGGTGATTGAATTAGACTTCAAATGAAGAGTGAGGATTGAAATCTATCAAAGAGAGGTTTTGGGAGATCAACATGAAAAAGGATGGTGTTATGTCACTGGAAATAGAAAATAGGAAGAGTGGTGTGTTTAAAATATAATTTAATTGAAAATGGTAATTTCATCAAAAAGTTTAGGGGTGTACGATTTGGCCGCACAGTTGGTCAAACTGTGCGTCAATTGTGTTTGGCTCACTGCTTAAGGAGGGAACTAGCCCTGTTAGGGAAACTATTCTCCAACCATGTGAATCTACTCTACTAAAAACTAAATACATTTCACATGGGCATGATATCCCTTGCACGTGGTTAGGGAAAATCATGAATTGTGCTTCACCCCACTGTCTAGATCCGCACATTTATGAGAGACCATGCTGGCTGGGTTGCACGATTTCTACTAACCATATGGCCTAGTGTTTTTCTCCACTAGTTGGGGTTCCGAGCTTTGAACAAGCTGTGGACACCTCTAAAACCTCTATAACCTCATATGGAATCCATATTTGGTCCGAAATAAAGAATTAGTCCAAAATTAAAAGGATCCATACCTGATATAAAAAATGGTTTCTTACAATTAGGATCATCCTCGAGTGTACTGCATGCTCCTCCTCAAACATCGAGTGCACTAGGATATTGTCAATGAAGACCACTAAAACCCAGTCTAAGAAAGGTTGATAGATCTAGTTCATGAGTCCCATGAACACTATTGGGGAGTTCATCATTCCAAAAGGCATAACCAAGTTCTCATATTGTCCTAGTTACATCAAAATGTTGTCTTGGGTATATCCTCATCCCATACTTAAAGATGGTGATATCCTAATATGGGGTCAATCTTTGAGAACCATTGCACCCCTCTCAACTGATCTAATAGGTTTTCAATCCTCAGTAGTGGATACCTATTCTTCATGATCACCTGGTTCGGGATCTGGTAATCCATACACCACCTCAATCTCTCATTCTCCTTCTTGGAAAACAACATTGTGGCTATTTAGAGGGAAACACTAGGCCTAACAAATCACTTACTATGAAAGTCCTCTAACTACTCCCTCATATAACTAAGTTTTGTAAGATCCAACTGATATGTTGTTAAAGATATCGAGGTCATATATGGGTGTAATTATATGAATAATTCTATCTCTCAGTGGATAGGTAATCCCAAAAGATCCTTGAGAATGACGTCCTCATACTCTTCCACCACTGAAGGAAACTGAAAGCCCATATCATCCACTGCTCCAAGGGTAAGACTATCCAACTGGTGAGTAGTCGGCTATATCCTCCTATATATGATCCCATCATGCTCTAACTATTTTTTCTTCCCACCCATGAAGGTAATCCTCGATCCATAACCATGGATACACAACATCCTCTACCTAAAATAGTTAATTTGGGTATGAACTATGGATAGTCAGTCCAAATCTAAGATGGAATCATAAAGCCTCGTCATTACTACAAAGTGATCCCATAAAAATCTCTCTTATCTAAGAGTTAGATCACACTATTGGTAGTAGTGTGTAATCACTGAATCCCCTTTGGTCGGAGTCTCCAAGTGCAAGGGTTGAGCCAAGGGATATTATACTAGTTTAATAATCACATGTAATATCAATAGCCAATTTCATAATGATGGAATGCATAATGTTGAACATCATAACCACATATTTAAGGCCTCGTTCCAAGACTACAAAAATGATTTTATTAAGGCCTTGTGCTAAGACACTAGTTTGTATCATGATACCTACCGATGCATCGAGGAGCTATAGCGGGCTCCACCCGTCACTTAATAAGTCCAATGCATTCCTCATATGAAAAGGTTGAAATATAACATAAACATTCATATTAAAACTAGCATACGAAATGTTAATAATTTAACTATAAACCATGAATGGTATAAAAATAACACATCCACAGTCAAACATATCACAAAACCTTCAATACAATATGGAAGATAGTATCATAATAAATCAACTTCAAATAAGTGTAAAATCCATCAAAGGATGTTGACATAGATGAAATCAAAACTATTTGAGAGAAATATCTCTATATTTTGAAATCATTTAAAAGTTACATAATTATAAAAGAAAACATTTATTTTGAAAATATTCTTATAAGATTCTATGGGAAGCTTATAAGATGTTATAATGGCGTAAAATAGCTACCCTCACCATATACGTTAAAAAAATTATTTCCTTAATTTTGTTGAAAAGGTCATAAAGGACCTTGTTTGGAAAACGACGGAAAGATTCCTTTATAAAAAATTTATAAAAATTCAAAAAAAAGGTATAAATTACTTTAACCCATAGTCTATAAAATAGTAAAAATGTTTTGAAATACATTTTTAAGAAACATGGATGTGGACGATAAAGAGGTCCTAGTAGATACTCACATATAAACAACCTCAGATAATGAAGAGATTGTAGAATTAACTCTTACCATGTACTTTTCCTTGGTAGAGGGTACTTTAACCTTCTGTATAATAGTTAAATCATTATTATTAAATTATAAAATAACCATATACATAAATATGATATTATATATGATCTTATAATATTGCTTTGTTAATAATATTTTAGTAGTATCATTGTTTCGGGTGTTAACTGATTCCTTTTCCTTTATATGTTTTATTATGTAAGTCATGTTTGATATGGATAGGATGTATTATATTCATATCCAGAATTATATTAAGTTATTAAAAATTATTTTTATTCATATAATGACAATTATCATTGAATGGTTACGAAGGGGAATGAATCTCATCGCGTTCGTGGAGACGGTAATTCGTACGTACGTACGAGCGACAATATCATTCTATTGATGGTGAAATAATATGTAATTGGATGGTATATAATATATATAAAGAATAATTAACATGTTATATTTATTATTTATATCAATTATAGTCATTATTATACCTATTCAAATAATTAAGTGTTGAATAACAAACTACACCACGACGTGGAGACAGTAAGTTGTACGTACGCACATATGATGACTTTTTCATTCATAGGATGGATAGAATAATGAATATGGTTTTAAAAAATTTATAATAACATAACACTAAGTATAAGGTAATTTATGTATTATTTTGTTATGTAAACAACAAAGAAAGAGGAAGTGGAAGAAGAAAATAACTCTAGAAGAGGTGATCAAATTATTACCTCTTCTTCGGGTGCTTCCTTTTGATTTGATCAAAATGGATCCTTAGGTTGGATTTTGATCAAAGTAAGGATTCTAGGTTGAATTGAGGGTATTTGGGAGGATATTTGATCAGGGTTTGGCAGAGAAAAATGGCTTCAGCGGTGTGAAATTAATAGAAGGGGAAGTACCCTTTTATAAGAGAGGTGAGGGTCACTTTAGAAAAAGATTGAAATATTATTTTATTATACAATAATATTCAGTTTATAAGGCTCCAAAAGGATTTATTTAAATTCTAAGGTGGGGATGGGTAGAAAACATCTAAACCAATATGTTATAGATAGGTTTAGGTCACCATATTAACCTTATATTTTAGATTTAACTCTTTGTTAAACAGTTTAACTTTTACCAGGAATTCTTGTATTATCATAATAAATGGTTAATAAACTTACTATAAAAAGACAAGAGAACCCCAGGTGGTTCATTATTGATGTATATAACCTTATCTAAGTTCTTTGGATGAACCTTAGATTTTTAGGAATATTATATCAATTAATAATATAGTATTTGTTTTAAAAACTCATTTATGTCAATTTTGACACTATTTAGTATTTGGTTTTTTTGAAAGTCATAACAACTTTATCACTTCAAAAAAAAATTATTTAATCAACCCTAACATATCATATTAACCTAGAAAATTCTTTTAATACATAAAAAGTCTCAATTTACAATTATTTTAATATTTATAATATCAATTATTTTAATCCTTCAATAATAAGGTAATTACTACATCGTCATTGTGTCATAAATAAATTTAATTATTTAATGTCTAAAAATTATAAATAAAATACCAATATTTAGGAAATATTTTTATATTTATGATGAATATTTATAGTCGAATTTATATTATGCATAACCCTATATTAAAAATGTTTTAGTTATTAAAATTTGAATTTAATGCTTTTAACTCTTCTTTAAATAAAATAATAATAAATGTCCTAATCTAATCCAAGTGGACCAAAAGAATCATATTTTATTCCTAAGTTTGATTTGGTCTAAATACACTTATCCAATATAATTAGTACATGTGTTAGGGTAATTATAATATCATTTTTACCTTTAATTACCCTATTTACTTTTAACCGTGGTAAATAAAATTCAAAATTTACTATTCACCAAAAAAATATTTTCATCCTATTGAACCAAATTTTACTTACTGATGTCAATTTTGTCTCTCAGATTTTTGAAATTAAATTCACAAAAGCGGTAAAATTATTTTTTTTTCAAATTTGCAAATGTGCCTAGAAGGTGGGTAAAAGAAGTTAAAAGTTCAATAAAATTTTATATATCTAATATTATTATAAAATGACTCCAATGAATTACATAGAACATCTATAGTTATTATGTATCTATTTTGACCTAAAATAAATTTAAATAAAATAACTAACTATTTAAATAAAAATTCGATTTTAAACAATAAAGCAGTGTTTTCACTATTCATCAAAAAAAGAAAGTTTTCAGAAAAATAACAAAAATTCACCCTAAGCTAATTTTGATATTATGAATCCAAAAATTATGTCCATTTTGAAAAATAAGATTTATAAAATTTCAAAAAGTGGGTATTACTATTCATAACGGCTAGTTTGATTGGTCATGGGGTGCTAGAAATCGAAGTTACGTACAACGCAAGCTATTGCATTATTCAAAGAGAAATGTACCGTGGAAGATTAGGGTGTTAAATTATTCCCTCCTTAAAATAATTTCATCCTTGAAATTTCTAGAATACTACTGTGTAAAAATATTCAGGTGGTTCTTCATCATAAGTTCATCGGGTTCCCACGTTGCATCTTCCATCTTATGGTTTCTCTATAGAACTTTTATCAAACAAGTAATTCAGTTTCTCAACACTTGTTCTTTGGTATCAATAATCTTGACAGGCTCTTCACAATAAGATAGATCAGGTTCCAGTTCTATTTCTTCATAGGTGAGTATATACATTGGTTCAGGCATGTATTTTCTCAATAGTGATGCGTGGAACACATCATGAACTTTGGAGAGACTTGGAGGCATTTCCAAATGGTAAGATACAACTCCAATTTGTTCTTGAATTTCGAAAGGTCTGATGTACCTGGGACTTAATTTTCTTTTCTTACTGAAATGTATAACACCCTTCCATGTAGATACCTTCAAGAAAACACGATATCCTACTTGAAATTCCAAATCCTTCCTTCGGTTATCGGTATATCCCTTTTGCCTACTTTGAGCTGCTTTGATGTGGGTTTGGATAATCTTCACCTTTTCCATTGTTTCCTCAACAAGTTCTGGGACTACGAGTTTTCTTTCACCAACATCATCCCAATAAGTTGGTGTGTGACATCTCTTTCCATATAACGCTTCATATGGTGCCATCTGAATACTTTAATGGAGGCTATTATTATGGTAAAATTCTACTAGAGGTAAATATTGATCCCACATACCTTTAAAATCAAGTGAGAAAGATCACAACATGTCTTATAAAATTTGAATAGTCCGTTTTGATTGTCCATCAGTTTGAGGGTGGTGGGAAGTGCTCAAACGAATTTCAGTTTCCAGGTATTTCTGAATACTTTTCCAGAATCTTGATGTAAAATGGGGATCATGATTAGAAACAACTGATATGGGTACACCATAAATTCTTACAACTTCATTAATATATAGTCTTTCTAAACGTTCAAGTGGTAAATCTTCTCTTATAGCAAGAAAATGTGTTGACTTGGTTAGACGATCAACAATGACCCATATTGCATCATTCCTTCTAGGATTATTTGGTAGACCCATGAAAAAGACCATCGTAATATCATCCCATTTCCACTCAGGTATGGGAAGAGGTTTCGTGAATCCTCCAAGATGTTGTCTTTCATCCCTAACCTATTGACAAACCATACATCTTGAAACATAATCAGCAATATCCCTCTTTACGTTGTCCCACCAAAAATGTTCCTTCAAATATCTATACATATTAGTGCTACCGGGGTGTATATAGAAATTGAATCTATGAGCATCATCCAACAATTCCCTTTTTAGATCAGGTATATCATGAACACAAAGTTTCTTCCCAAATTTCAAAATTTCATCTTCATATACAAAGTCAATCAATCTCTCTTAATTCACAGCTTTAATTTTCTTTTGAAACTTCTCATCATCAGTCTGAGAACTTTTTATCCTTTATAGTAAAGATAGTTTGTCAACCATTTGAAAAATTATTGATGTTTCACCTTCAATGATTATTCTCATATCCATATTTACTAGATCCATGAACATAGGATCCCTTCCAACTCCCATCTTGTTCAAAAATCCATGATCCTTTCTGCTCAAAACATCTTCCACCTTATTTTCCTTCCCCAGGTAGTAGTTTGTAGTGCAATCATAATCCTTGAGTAGTTCAAGCCATTTCCTTTGACTCATGTTAATTTATTTTTGTGATAAAATATAATTCAAACTCTTTTGATCAGTATATATCTCACATTTTTTCACCATAGAGATAGTGTCTCCATATCTTCAAAGAAAAGATTACAGCTTCTAACTCAAGATCATGAGTGGGATAGTTTTTTTCATGAATTTTTAGTTTTCATGATGTATATGCAATAACTCTATCATTCTGTATAAGGACACAACCAATTCCTTTCTTTAAAGCATCACTATAAATAACAAACTCATCATTCCCTAATGGTAGAGTCAAGATAAGAGCATTGACTAATATTCTCTTCAGTTCTTCAAAACATTCTTCACACTGTTTTTTCCAAACAAATTTAATCCCTTTAAGTGTGAGCTTGGTTAATGGGTTAGCCAATCGAGGAAAATTCTAGATGAAACACTGATAATAACCTACTAAACCAATAAAAATGCGTACCTTGGTATACTCATTGGTGCTGTCCATTCTTGGATTGCCTTTGTCTTTGAATTATCAATAGAGATTCCATCCTTAAAGACAATATGTCCAAGAAAATAAATCTTCTGAATCTAGAATTCACACTTTTTAAACTTCTTATATAATTCATTTCTTTTAAGAGTCTTTAGAATAGTGCGCAAGTTATTTTCATGATCTTCGTAACTTTTGGAGTGTACCAAGATATCATCAGTAAATACCACTACAAATTCATCAAGATATTCCTTGAAAACTCTATTCATTAGATCCATGAAAATAGTGGGTGCATTAGTCAGTCCAAAAGGTGTTACTGTAAACTCGTAATGCCTGTACCTGGTTCGAAATGTTGTTTTCAGAATGTCTTCCTTCTTCACACACAACTGATGATATCCAGATCGAAGTTAAATCTTTTAAAAATATTGAGATCTATGAAGTTGATTGAATAAATCATCAATTAGAGGTAGGGGATACTTGTTCTTTATTTTTATAGCATTGATCTCCTTGTAGTCAATGCACAACCTCATAAATTCATCTTTCTTATTAAAAAAAGAACAGGGGATCCCCATGGAGAAACACTAAGGAGAATAAATGCTTTATTAATCAATTATTCTATTTTTTTCTTTAGTTCCATTAATTCCACAGTGGACATTCTATAAGGGGTCTTCAATATGGGCCTTGAACTAGGAATTAAATCAATGGAAAACTCAATTTCTCATTCCGGAGGATGTCCATGTAAATCCTCTGGAAACAGATCAACATATTCTTACACAATAGGTATGTCCTCTATTTGAACATTTATTTCCCCACCCATAGTTATTTCACTCTATTACACCCCAATAATTGAATTTAGTAGAGATATTGGGGGTGGATATAGATAATAATCATGTGGTGACGTTTCCACTCTAAATATAAGGTACTTCTTATCATCATTGAGAATTTTAAACTCCTTATTCTTACAATAAATTTTTGTATCATGGTTTGAAATCCAATCCATACTGAGGATTATATCAAATTCAATCATGGGTATTACAATGAGATCAGCAGATAAAGAACATTTATATGCCCTAATGGGAACTGATTCACAAAAATTTGTTGTAATGATACTTCCCTTAGGAGTTTTGAGTGACAACTCCCTTGTTAAATGAAATTGGAAATATCTAATTTTCTTAGAAAACTGGGAGGATATGAAACAATGCGATGATCCAGAATCAAATAAATCATTCGCTAAATTTGAGAAAACCATTAAATTACCTACCACCACATCATTAGGTGATTCAACCTCAGTATTAGTGATTTCATAAGCTTGGCATTTTTTCCTTAGCCTTTTCTAAGGTAAGTTTCCCTGAAACTTAGGACATTTATTTGCATAATTCACCATTTCTCTAAAATTGTAGAATTCAACATTAACAGCCTCTTTCTTTCCCTTGAAATCATAATCTTGGTGGCATTTTCACCACACTTGTAACAGACTCTCATTCCCTTTAGGCAAGTACCGAGGTGTTTCTTCCCACATTTACTACAGGATGGAAATTCAACTTTTCCCTTCTTCCCCTTATTTCCATTTCCAGAGTGCTCATCAAATCTATTCTTCTCTTACTTTTCTTTAAAGTCATAAGACTTAGAGAATTTATTTTCTATCTTGATATCACATGATACAGTATATTCATATGATGAGAAGGATTATGAGACTAATGCTCAATGGAGAAATGGTTTTAACCCATCAAAGAATCGATCAATCTTACTCTTTGGGTTATGTATATAATTTGTTGCATGCCTTCTGCTCGATGGTCATGAGGAAAGTATTTTTCTAAGAAAATCTCTTAAAAATTCCCCCATTCCATAGTTGATACTTCTTTATCCTCCTTTTTTTTTGAATTAATGACCACCATTGATCTGCATCTCCCGTGAGGCGATAAACTTTCATGACAACATTTTCCCTTTCGCTACTCCCCAAAGCATGAAATATTTTCTCTAAGGAACTTATCCATTTCTCATATACAAATGGATTTGTAGTTCCATTGAATGTTGGTGGTTGTTTCCTCATGAAGCGGTCTAACATTGATCCTTCACATTGTGGATTAGGGTGCTCCATACGGGTAAGGTTATTATTTATAACCTGAGCAAGTTGTCCCAGTATGGTAATAAGTTGTTCAGAACCGGTTGCATCACTAGCTCCACTATAATTATCTTTAGTATGAGGAAAATCCCTACATGGATTATGTTCATTGATACAATTTCTATTCCTTCCACTAGGCACCATTTCTAAACAATGGCATACACTGGATTAGTTTATGAATCGCAATACATAATTCCAAACTAGTAAAATACCTAACATAAATTAAATAGTTTATGCATATAATACATAATCAGAAAAAAAATCTTTGATGAATTATTTACTCATAAATCTTTCATAATGGTTTGTAAAGAAAATGTGAATTATCCTAAGAATATCCCCCGGGAGTTTCGTGACCAAGAGTGCAGTAAGGCCCATTTTCGTGTACCAGGATACCTCGGGTCAAGCCCAAAACTCATTGTCAGAGTTTTCACTCCTAGTTACTTCTATGCCAGAGCAGACTCTAACTGCTTGTATCTAGAAAAGGATGTATTGCTTGTAAAATACACAAAATCTCTACATTATCAAAATTATAGGAATTTCTTCTATACTAATCTTCAAATTCAATCTTAGGGTAATGTTCTCTAATCAGAATTTTTCTAAATATAGCTTTCAAGGTTTGTACTAAACTTCCTCTGATACTAATTGTAATGCCCTGACCCTAGTTACCCAAAGTCAGTGAATTATTACATAATATTGTCATGATCACAAGGGATCAAATCCCGAAAGACTGATTAGTTTAGTATCCTTGGAAGTACTAGATACAAACATAAGTTTTACATTACATTATGAAATAAAAAATAACAAAATTGTGTCTCCTTTTAACACATTCATATCCCTTAGACTATCCCTGCAATTCAATCATAATATACTTCTTCGCATCCTGGGAAAAATAAAACATAGAAAGGGGTGAGCTCAGGTGATCAGTAAGGATAACAATATAGCACGAACTTACATAAATAAGTGTAAACATTTAAGGAAATGTATAAGACTAAAACACAATCCATTTAAACTTAAAATTCAGATTAATATGAAAAATATAAATCAAATAATGTCATTTACATACTCACATGGATATTCTACTAGTCAAAAAATCACATGTAATATCAATATCCAATTTCATAATTACGGAATGCATAATGTCGGACATCATAACCACATAGTCAAGGCCTCATTCAAAGACTACAAATAAGATTTTTTTCAAGTCCTTGTGCCAAGACACTAGTTTGTCTCAATAGACCCACTGATGCATCAAGAAGCTATAGTGGACTCTACTCGTCACTTACTAAGTCCAATTCATTCCTCGTATGAAAAGGTTGAAACATAACATAAACATTCGTATTAAAACTAGCATACAAGATGTTAATAATTTCACTATAAACCATGAATGGTATAAAAATAACACATCCACAGTCAAACATATCAAAAAACCTTCAATACAATATGGAAGATTGTGTCATAATAAATCAACTTCAAACAATTGTAAAATCCATCAAAGGATGTTGACATAGATGAAATCAAAATTGTTTGAGGGAAATGTCTCTTTAATTTGAAATAATTTAAAATTTACATAATTATAAAAGAAAACATTTATTTTGAAAATATTCTTATAATCTTGTAAGGTAATCTTTGAAGATGTTATAATAGCATAAAATAGCCGCACCCACCGTATACGTTAAAAAAAATTCTTTACTTAATTTTGTTGAAAAGGTCATAAAGGACCTTGTTTGGAAAACGACAGAAAGATTCCTTTATAAACATTTTATAAAAAATCAAACAAGGGTATAAATTACTTTAACCCATAGTTTAAAAAATAGTAAAAATGTTTTGAAATAAATTTTTAAGAAACACGGATGTGGATGATAAAGTGGTCCCAGTAGATACTCATGTATAAACAACCTTAGATAATGAAGAGATTGTAGAATTAACCCTTAACTTGTAATTTTACATGGTTGATGATACTTTAACCTTATGTATAATAGTTAAATAATTGTTATTAAATTATACAATAACTATATACATAAATTTGATATTATATATGATCTTCTAATATTGTTTTGTTAATAATATTTCAGTAGTGTCATTGTTTCGGGTGTTAACTGATTCCTTTTCCTTTATATGTTTTATTACGTAAGTCATGTTTGATATGGATAGGATGTATTTGATTCATATAAATAATTATATTAAGTTCTCAAACATTATTTTTATTCATAAAATGAAAATTATTCTTGAGTGGTTATGATGGGGAATGAATCTCATCACATTCGTGGAGATGGTAATCCGTACGTACGCACGAGCGACAATACCATTCTATTGATGGTGAAATCATATGTAATTGGATGGTATATCGTATATAAAGATTCATTAACATGATATATTTATTATTTACATCAATTATACTTATTATTATACCCATCCAAATAATGAAGTGTTGAATAACAAACTACACCACGATGTGGAGACAGTAAGTCGTACGTACGCACGTACGGTGACTTTGTCATTCGTAGGATGGATAGAATAATGAATATGGTTGTACCATATTTATAATAACATAATAGTAAGTATAAGTTACTGGATTTATTATTTTGGTATGGAAACAACAAATAAAGAGGAAGTGAAAGAAGAAAAGAACTTTGTAAGAGGTGATGAAATTATTACCTCTTCTATGGGTGCTTCCTTTTGACTTGATCAAAAGGGATTCTTATGTTGTATTCTGATCAAAGTAAGGATTATAGGTTGAATTGAGGGTAGTTGGGATGATATTTGAGCATGGTTTGGATGAGCCAAATGGATTTGGAGGTGTGAAATTAAGATAATGGGAAGTACCCTTTTATAAGAGAGGTGAGGGTCACTTTAGGAAAAGATTGAAATATTATTTTATTATACAATCATATTCGGTTTATAATGGCTCAAAAAGGAATTATTTCGATGATAAGGTGGGGATAGGTTGAAAACCTTTCAACCAATAGATTATATACAGGTTTAGGTCACCATATTAACCTTATCTTTTAGATTTAACTCTTAGTTAAATAGTTTAACTTTTACCATGTATTCTTGTATTATTATAACAAATGGTTAATAAACTTACTATAAAAATCCAAGAGAATACCAAGTGGTTAATTATTGATATATATAACCTTATCTAAGTCCTTTGGATTAAACTTAGATTTTTAAGAATATTATATCGATTAATAATATAATATTTGTTTTAAAAACTCATTTATGTCAATTTCGACACTATTTAGTATTTGGTTTTTGTGAAAGTCATAAAAACTTTATCACTTTGAAAAAAATTTATTTAATCAACCTGAACAAGTAATATTAACCTAAAAATTCGTGGAATACATAAAAAGTTTCAATTTACAATTATTTTAATATTTATAATATCAATTATTTTAATCTTTCAATAATAAGGTAATTACTGCATCATCATTGTGTCATAAATAAATTTAATTATTTAATGTCTAAAAATTATAAATAAAATATAAATATGTATGAAATCTTTTTATATTTCTAATAAATATTTATAGTTGAATTTATCTTATGTATAACCCTATATTAAAAATGTTTTAGTTATTAAAATTTGAATTTAAAACTTTTAACTCTTCTTTAAATAAAATAATAATAAATGTCCTAATCTAATCTAAGTGGAAAAAAAAGATCATATTTTATTCCTAAGGTTGATTTTGGTCGAAATTCACTTATCCAATAGAATTAGGACATGTGTTAGGGTAATTATAATATCATTTTTACCTTTAATTTCCCTATTTACTTTTTAACTGTGGTAAATAAAATTCAAAAGTTACTATTCGCCAAAAATTATTTTCATCCTATTAAACCACATTTTACTTATTGATGTCAACCATGTATCTAGTATTTTTGAAATTCAATTCATAGAAGTGGTAAAATTACGTTTTATGCAAATTTGCAAATGTGCCTAGAAGTTGGGTAAAAGACGTTAAAAGTTCAATAAAATTTTATATATCTAATCTTATTATAAAATGACTCTAATGAATTACATTGAAAATATATAGGTATTATGTATCTATTTTTACCTAAAATAAATTTAAATAAAATAACTAATTTTTTAAATAAAAAGTCAATTTTAAACATTAAAGCAGTGTTTTTTCATTATTCATCAAAAAATGAAAATTTTCAGAAAAATACCAAAAATTCACCCTAAGCCAATTTTGACATTAAGAATCCAAAAATGAAGTCCATTTTGAAAAATAAAGTTTATAAAATTTAAAAACGTGGATATTATTATTCATAACGGTTAGTTTGATTGGTAGTAGGGTGCTAGAACTCGAAGTTGCATACAATGCAATATATTGCATTATTCAAAGACAAACATACAGTGGAATCTTGGGGTATTAAAATTATAAAGTGTATCACATTCTCATATCCCTATTATTTTCATCAAATACCAACTGTCGATGTCTCGTCTCCCGCGTGACCACTAACAGCATCTGTTGTGGGCATCTTCTTTGCCAGGAATCTCTCCACTACTAAAGATCGTTCAAGTACTCCAGCATAGCTGGGAATGCACAAAGATATCTGAAAAAACCCAGGTAATGATAGAATAAGTATTTTTCATATTTATTAATATTTATTACCAATATATTAATTATAAAAGACAATATGTTCAATAACATATATGATAAAACTAGTCTTATGGTTAAAAACATTATTTTTCAAATAATGCATTTTTTGCCGCCTTTTGATGCCCCACCCATTTTAAATCTAATTTTTTCACTTTTATAAATTATATTTTAAAAAATAATTTTCTTCTTTTAAAGTGTAATATCACAATTTACTTTGGTTAAATTTTTGGTTTTTTTCTGATTGATTTCATATTTTAATAAATAGTAAAAAATATTGCATTTTAATTCAAAATTAATTTTTCATATAATTTATTTATATAGTTAGATTATCCTTTTAATTGGTTTTGAAGTATAATTAGATTCTATTTTTATCATTTTATCTAATTTAAATCATTGTAATCAATTTCACAATGAAATTGGATATAAAATCATTGTGAACGTTCGAACGCTTTTACTTTAAAAAAACTCGTTTTCTCATCCTGTCAAGAGGATTAATTTTTAATTAATTTCTGCCAATTATGTGTTTTTAATTTGGAAGAATGGATTTCATATTTGGAATCAGAAGTTACATATTATTTAAATAGGCCCCTTTTATTTTTGAACATTATGAATAATAACTTTAGTAATATTTTTGTTATCATGGTTAAGGGTAAATTAGGTATGGTAAAAATAATATTACAAATAATATAAAATCATCCTCACACTTGTCTGAATTTCATTGGATGAGTATTTTTCGAAAAAAATAATCCTTGGGTTGAATTTGTATCCTTTTTATGTCACTTGGGTGTGAGTGATACATTTATAATATTATATTTAAAGAGAAACAAATTTTGTCACATCCTTATTTTTGACAAGTATTTTTAATATGGGGTTATACAGGGGATCTCTTCAACTATAAATAGTATTTATAAATCTAAAAATATTACCTACATCATGTTAATTTATTTATAATTTCTATGAAATAAATAATTAAATTAAATGGTGACATAATGATGAAGTAGTAATTGCTTAATTAATGAAAGAATCAAATAAATGATATTATAAATACTAAAATAAATATAATTTGAGATAATTGATGCCAAAAACGAATTTTATGGATTAATTTGACATGTTAGTGATGATTTAAAGGATTTGGTTTTAACTTATCTTTCTGTTATGATATTTAAAAAAAATCAACTAATGAATAGTGTCAAAATTGACACTATTGGTATTTTAAAATAAATAGTATTTTATTAAATGATTTGAAATTTATAAAAAACTAAATTTCACTAAAATTATTGATATAAGTCATAAAATGTCATCAATGACTCATTTATTGGTTGTTTTGAATTTTACAGTAATTATATTAACCCTCAAAGTGTAAATTACGTGATATCATGGTAAGAGTTAAAAGGGTTAATTAAGGTTTAAAACAAAAAAAAATAGGGTTTAAAAAATAATAAAAACTTTTATAAATTTCATTGGATAAATGATATTCGACAAAAAATCATCATATATTCTAAATAAATTAATTTGGACCCATTTGGAATAGATTATTAATTTATATTAATTTAATATTTTGAATAATTCCAAGAGTGTCCCTCCCCTCTCCTATAAAAGGGCACACATTCTTAAATTTTCTTCACATCTCAAAACCTATTTGGATAATCCAAGTTCTACCCAAATACTTTCCTAGAATCCCTCCCTACTATCAAAATCTCTTATATTATGCAGAACACTCACATTAGTGGTGATAAGGTGTTAATTAAAGGAGGTTGTTTGAAGGAAAGGTATCGTTTTTTAAATGTTTTTGTTTTTTTCTACTTCCACTTCCTTCAAATATTCTTAAAACATGATGAAATAATAACTCTATTATAATCAGTATACTAAGATTATATTGTGTTAATATCATCACCTAAATCCATCTCCAATTCCATCAAATTGGAAATGAATTATTCATTCCTGTGTATGGTGAACTACCACCACGCGAACTGATATAATTCATTTTCCATCACCGTATCTCAATACTAGTAATAATGATGTAATTAATGTTTATATATGATATTCATGACATATTTATCATTATAAAATAATAATATATATTTTATGTTCTTACCTTTCCATGCACATATGAATAATAACATCGTGCGTCTGTATGAAATCTCTCCTCCACAAAGCGATGTGATTCATTTTTCTTCACCACATAACATGGATGATATATATAAGTATATTTAAATTATTAATATAAATTTAATTATATTATGATCATCGTGGAATATTAAATATATAATTACCTTCTTTCCATGATGATCATTGAAAAATGGAAATGTTACTCATGTGTATGTACGGCTTACCCTCTCCATGATTATAATGTTATTAATTTTTCATAACCATACATAAATGGTTTGATTTATAATTTTAATTGATGTATAAATGTAATTATTATGTCATGAATATTATTTTTTATATGATGTAATTGTTTCCATTTTTACTATAGACACCATTTCAAAATCATTTTGGACTCGAGTACCAAATATCGACAAAATGCCCAATGTGAACATATATAATTAAGTAATTTTTATAACATGATAATAATTTATATAAAAGGAATAATAAACTTTAAAAAGTTCTCATGGAAGTAAATAATTAACCAAATTTTATTATTTTTGAAGATAAAGATTGTATGTGACGATTCGGACTCAAGGTAAGAGATCTTCTTTTAAAAAACACTCATTTAATGTTATTTTTACAAAAGTCAAAGGGAATTTTTTTTTAACTTATACGACATGAATGAAATTTTCTAATTTTATTTCACTTTAATGTTTTTATGTTTACATTACAATTTTACAATTTTATTTTCGCATAATGTGTTTTCATTTTTGAGTGCGCGACTTTTTAAAAATGAAAAGTGATTTCAAAGTGGGAAAGTTATTATTCTGTTATGCATGATTTATGTATTGTGCTTATGTTTTGGATCTTGGTAATTGTTTATTAGATTGGATGGTTCCATGACAAACTGAGGGTGGGTGAGCTCGTGATAGCTCTTCAATTCTTTGGGTAATGATATGGGGTTAATTGGTAGTGTTTCTATGAATATATTAAGGGAATATTCTACAGTGGGTATTTCAAATGTAACCAGGAAGGTTACTACCTATGTTTTCATGAAAGCTACAATGTAATAATGATATGTATGACACAATTTACCTTTATAATTTATGATTTATATATAGTTTTACAAGAATCTTATTATTTCATGAGGTAAGCTAAAGATCTTATGTTTTATGGGTGAAAAGTAAATCTTTATGAAAATGCTTTCATGGGTTTAAAGTATTCATGGACTAACAGTTTCTTTCCTTATTTTATGTCTCTTACTAATATTTTTATGCTCATATAATGTTTTAAAATATTTTTCATAGGGTATAAGGATGGGTAAGATAAAAGAGGAAGTCAAGTTGAAAGTTACGAATATTTTTCATGAAAAAAAACATGTTTTATTTTAAAAGTTTCATAGGTAGTCCTGATATCTTAGCATAATCCCCTCTCAAAAATGTGTGCTCTAAAGAAATAATCACAAACCATATTCATATAGTATCATTAAAGTTAAATGAACCTCACTGAATACTCTGTTGTGGTCATATCGCCCTACTGCAACTACAAATTCTTTTGAATGCGCACTGATCACAACATGGATAGATATAACTCCTCCCTGAAGAGATGATCAAAATATAACTAAGAGAGATTTGTATCTTTATGTGACTGATTCACCAAACTCCATCATTGCCCAATAGATCCCTAAAGAATACTTTCCTCTAGGGCCACCATCTAATTTGTAAGTGTCCTCATAAGGCAGAAAACTTAGGTAACCACCTCAAGCTAGTCATCAGCTACCTGGGGGTCTAGTTAAACCCATAACACTGGAGTTCGCTGCCTTTGAATCTCATAGAGTGCACTCAACTTGTGAACATCCTCAATTGGTAATGTTAGTACAATCTATAGTTTAATAAGTTGGGAATAACTGGAAAACCACCCGAAGGCACTGCCTCATGTACAAGCCCTTATACTTAAGCCTTATATCACTCAATGAATCATCCATGTGATCACACAATGGAATCTTGGTTGGATGTCTTCACAGAGGCATCCTAAAATAAAATCATGATGTATCATGGTCAATGATTATATCTACGGAGTTGACTCAAGAAGGACATGGAAACCACAACTCATTCTTATATGATACATGTACCAATGTTTTCCCTGTAACCAGTGTCTACATTTACCA
The DNA here is from genome assembly GCA_963277665.1 of Viscum album. Classification (NCBI taxonomy): domain Eukaryota; kingdom Viridiplantae; phylum Streptophyta; class Magnoliopsida; order Santalales; family Viscaceae; genus Viscum; species Viscum album. Next base: position 835,753,879 of record OY728128.1, on the reverse strand, counting down.
AGTCAACAAGTATTTTATCAGGGTTCTGGTGAATGGATACATCAGCTGTCATACCAACACTAGAGTCTCTAACTTAAAAGATAATCTTGAATCACTTTAACATTGTTAACATAAATTTCAAACCAACCTTACAGCTAGACAATCTCCAAACTCTAGTCCTAAGGTAGAATTTCACTCTAATACCACTCTGCCATGACCTGACCCACTGGGGCCTTCTTGGTCAGTGATAAGTTGAGTGTGATAGACCCAAGATCGCCTCCAATAGGCCAGGGGATAAAGACTAGTGGTGAGTAGTCATATTTCACATATGGGAGGCATTAGCCTAAGAACTTGTATGCATGAACACATCTCCAAGCCCATACAATGCTGAAAGTAAAGTGAAACTGATACCAATTAATGCATACATATAAAACCAACAATCAGAGTTCAACAAAAGAACTTAAAGTGATAAGGGGTCAAATAAAATCCCACCCAAAAGTACAAGAGTCCAACCTAATCAGAAGGAGGGGACTACTCTAAAATGAAACACTGGTAAGAACCTTGATTGTTCTAGCCCAATACTATGCTATGACTACTCTCGGTCCTCCCTAAACTCCATAAAAAGTCTTATCATCTGCATAAGACACAACATGTGTGGGAAAATCTCATGTAGGGGTGAGTATAACAATACCCAGTAGGACACCCTGAAATAACCAAACATAAAGCATCAATAGTAGTCAGGTCATCAATACACAGGTTTTTTAATCAAGATATGAGACATGATGATAATTAAAGAAAACCCAAATATACTCATAATAAACAACTGGTCTCAAGAGGTCTCAACCAATACTACCAGCCACAGGATTCTGTCTGTGGCTCCAAGGTAATGCTTGTCAGAGAGGTATCACTCTACGAGTCATGTTGTCACTGAAGACACTCATTTGAGAGGTCGTGATCATATGTCCTCACCAATATGTACTCGCCAGGTCTCGGAATATCACCCTACCCAGATAGGGGTTCACACCCAGGACCACTGGGGAATGTCACCAACCTTACTGGGTTAAACTACTAGATAGGTGATCAATAGTAATGAAAAATGGGCATGAGACCTGTGGTATTTGTGGATATGAGTAGAATGTGGGGCAGGGTGAGCCTAAAAATTTTGGTCGTTTAAAGTGTGGGATTATATGGGTTAATCCCGTATGGATGTGGGCCAAGACGGGTTAAGCTCGTGCGGGTGCGGGCTTACTTGTGGGCCTAGTTTATTAAAAATAAATTGTCCAATTCATTATTGCTAATGTGGGCATATCTCATGAGCAGTAACCATTTCTAATGAACATAGAACAAGTGCATGCAAGATTCATAAATTTTTTTATATTTGGGAAGGGGAAATGGGTGGCAACGACTGTTACGGGAACTGGGGAGCAGTAAAGGTATGGGTGTAACGACCCAAAGTTTTTCAATGGAAATTCTCTTCTAATAATTATGTCAAAAATTCACATGAAATCAAAACATAATGAACTACTAAGTGATAAGTGACCTTTAAACATGAGTTTGTCACTTTTGTGTTTGCAATTTTGAAAATCTGACATACACGGTTGTGTTCAAGATGTTTTTTGGAGTCCGATAAGAAAAACATAATTTTTTGTGAATAGTAACCTACCCTTATGAATAGTAACATACCCTTATGAATAGTGATATGCCCTAATGAATAGTAACCTCACCTATGATAGTATAAAAATAATATTCAAGTTGGAAGTACGATATACCTATATTTTAGAATGAGTTAATGAGTGTTTTAAAACTGGTTTTTGATAATAAATTATGATTTTAATTAAATATTAAAATAATCATATTTAGAAAATTATTTTTGAGAAATGGACTTCATTTTTGGATTCTACACGTCGAAAAATGGTTAGGGAGAAATTTTGGAATTTTTCTGAAATACTTGAAATTTTGATGAATAGTAAAATACGGTAATTTACCGTATATATACATTATAAGCTAAATAGACTATTCCTAGAATCATGGCTGATGTCACAACCCATGGTTTGAATTCACATGACCCATTTACTATTCTTGGTCATGGAATTATTACTATTCCTTGTCTTGGGAAGAAATAATAAATTAATGATTATAATATTATGAAATCTCTCCTCTCCTCCACTATAAAAACCCCCCCTTCACTCCCTCTTCTCTCTGCTCCTCTCAAGTCTTGTTCCTTGCCATTATTCTGCCCAAATATCTCCCCTAGGTCCTCACCCACATCAAAAAGCTTTCATCCTCCTCAAAATACCAAAACCTCTCCCCTTAAGAGGTTCTCAAATGAGGAAGTCTCAAGAGGTAAATTCCTCTTCCCAATTTCTTCTTTTCTTTTAAGTTCTTTTCTTTTTTATTTCTTTCCTCACCTCCCTTAACCATAATAGTATGATAAATCCAGTAACATGCATGTAATGTAATGTCCTCATGCTATTGGTATATTTCATTGTATTCTCTCCTTTCCCCACCCTTTTATTTGAAAGAAATTAAAGCACCGTTTGAGATGTGCTAATTTAGCACATTCAAGGACAACAGTTTATAAATTTCTATTATTATCTTTAATTATGGTCATGAAACCATTTATGTTATGGTTGAACCAGATTATTATATATGTAATATATCCTATTTTTTGTTCTGTAATCCTTTGGTACAAATGGAATTCAGTTATAAAGCAAAACACATTCTTTGTAATCAAATCCACCGATTAACAAAAACGGTTATCACTATGGTTATATATATAATAATTCAACTTCACTCTAAGTAACCTAATTAAAATTAAAACCATGTAATCTCATTTATATGAACTAAATAATATAAATTCAATTCTTTACAACCACTTTCATCTTTCTTATAATCCAAACTTGAATATAAGTGAACCGATCTTTTAAAGCCAAGTAAACAAACGAGCCCGAACAATGAAATTGAACATTGTAACTAATAAAAAAGGATTTTAATGAACTAAAAGGGTTATAATAAATAGATTGAATATATAATAGGTTCTGGACTTATTAATTAATAATCCTAATTTGTTTATTCAGGTCGTTAATAACAAGTGGAAGAACACCAACGGATTTAAGGTAAGGGATCCTCCCTTTTTCACTCTTAATCAAGATTGTTCTCTATGAAACCATTTTGTGTAATACCAAGTGATGGGGTAAGTTTATAAAACTTCCTCATACTTCCCTAATGTTTTATAAGTGATGATAAACCTCTTTTTTTCTCTCATGAATCCTTATTAGTTACACCCAATACCATGCCAATAAACCATGATGGATTCTACCCGAACTTCCTTTATTCCTTCAGGTTGCTCTATCTTTCTTTTTAGCAAAATGTTGTTGTCTTTTATTTTATGTAGAACTTAAAAATTATTTTTATATGATCCAAAATAATGTTCCAAGATCCATCTCTCATTCACTTTTGAGGATATACATGCTTTTAAGTGAATCTCTCTTCGATACTTCCCAATAAGCACACTCGTTTTAAAGGAACTTCCCGAACTTTTACCCAATTTCAAGTGCACTCTATCTTCTGTTTTAAGACACCATTATCTTTGTAAATTATGTATTTTTATTATGAAAACATTCTTGGTTCAATTCTGGTTTTATATAAAAGAATGTCTTCTTTACTATTTTAAAAGCTCTATAGTATTTTCCTTAAAACCGCACAAAAATGTTTTAATGCTAATGTTTGTAAAATACATTTCTCATATGTTGTCACTTATGTTTGAAACCACTTACCATGTTATATTCCTATTTTACCCTATTAATGTCCATGTATTTTCTAATTCTTTCTTTACATGGACACTTTCATGATACGCCCATTAGTTATGATTTATGTCATGATTGTGGTACCCAATTCTTTCCATGGGTACCCTTATGTTTGTGTATGGTTGATTATGTATGATTGTATATGTGGTAAGAATATTTATGTGGCAAGAATATTCATGAAAATGTTGAGATGGGTGCACCCAGATAGCTCTCCAATGCATTGGTTAAGGTTAAGTCTCATGAGATGCGATGTGAAACAGGATTGGCGGTTAGCCTTGACCCGTACTAAAATGGGAAACAGGATTGGCGGTTAGCCTTGACCCGTACTAAAGATATGATTTATGATTCTGCCACATTTATATGATTCCATGTTTATATGATCCCATGCTTATATTAAATGATTTTATGAGTTTCATTCTTTGGATATCATTATGTCATGCCTCCTAACTCATGTGCTTGAGATGTATCTTTATGTTCATTCCCTTACTGGGATTTTTAGATCATCCCTTTGTTCATGTGTTCCCCAGGGTACTCTATGCAGATGTAAGGTCTCAAAGGAAGTTATAATATTTTTATGGATATTAAATAAAAAAAATTATCCCCATGTTTTATGTTATATGTACCTAGTATTCCAAGACACTAGACTTAACGATCCTTGGCTTGTACTCTGATGATTAATTATGCTTAAAATCATGAAATTTTTTATGTAAAAGGATCGGGTCACTATGGGGGGGCCATGTTAGGCCACCCATCCTATGGAATGTTGTCTTATCCAACATTGGATGCCTTCATATCATATGCATCCTTACATTTTATTTCATTTACTTTTCATTCCCGCCCCAGAAATCGAAAATATAAATGAAAAATAAAAAATATATTTATGTTTTCCCACCAGGATGTGTCGCTACAGTCCATCAATCATGCAAGGCCCTGGTTCTATCAAACTCAAACATGTCACTAGGTAATTTGAATTATGGAAAGGCCCTCGTGTTGTCCAACTTTGGGAAGTACATGGATCAGGCGGGGAAGAAGAAGTACGTGAAACTGGTGATGGGGCTGCACTAGGACACAAAGTTGCACCTAGTAGCGCAGAGCGGGGGGGACGTGGAGGCGGTGAGGTAGATCCTGGGGGAGATCAAGGCACGGATGATGGGGATGGTGAGAAGCGTCGAGTTCAATGTGGAGGTGGTGAAAATCCAATTCTCCATCATGAACGAGGTGAATGAGTTGGGTGAGATGGCACTGTACGTGGCGGTAGAGAAAGGGCATGTGGAGGTGGTGAATGAGTTGTTGAAGTATTCTATAGAGTACGTTGGAACACTCGTACCTTTAGTCGTTGGCCCTTAAATCATGATATAAAGATAAAATGTTGGTCGGGGTCTCAGAGAACAGCTTCACACCATTCCTATATGCTTCAGATGTCGTTGCCCCTCTGAATCTCACACATCCTCCATCCATGTTCTCTACTACCATGATTCAAAAATGCGGTACACAACATCATTATCCATTCATTCATCATCCCGATACAGTTTCATCGAACCATTGGCCATGTCAAAGGATGACTGTGAAATAATGAGGAATTAGTGGAGGAAATTCGTTGGAAAGAGAATATTTAGTTGTCTGCTCATCGGGTGTGGATCTAATAATGAGGAAGCATGTGGATCTCATCACTGGAATCTAAGGGGATATCCATAGGCTTTCTTGTCCACCAAAAAATAAATATATTATTTAAATGCATATAAATAATAATAATTTTAATTTTTTTAAATAAAGTCAAGCCCACGGGCCACACGTGGGCTGCCCGTGGGCTTATGCGGGGCAGGGCAGGTTTGATATTTTTTGTTCACATTGTATGTGGGCTTTTGCAGACAACCCAGTGAGGGATCAAACCTTCACGGGCTTAGCCCGACCTGCTCATTTTTCATCACTAGGGATCAACGCCCTATGCATGGGGGTTACACTGATACCACAAACCCCACCTAGGAAAGATATGATAGAGGATCTCACCTCATGTCTCATGAAGGAATATTGCAAACTCTATCTGAAATAGAACCCGTAGAGGGGATCACAATTCTATGTTGAGGACGTAATTTCACATTGTACTCTCGTAGGGGTGGACCAAGGGATCTTACTCAATTGAACCTTGTCTATACTGAAGAAACGGAGAGCCTCACATTGCCCTGGAAAGAGTACATGGTGTGTACCAGGGGTACACAGTGTGTCTTGTTTGCCTTGGATTTGTCTGTGTCTAACCATCTCACGTGGCATGTAAACCTCTATATATAGTGTGTCCTTGAGGGGTACACTGTGTGTAGAGGTTGAGATGGCATTCGATGTGTCGCCATCCCATGCATGTGTACACCCGGTTGTGTCTGTGTACTTCAAGTTGTGTCCATGTACATCGGGTTGTGCCCATGTATTGTGGCCACACCCATGCACTGTGTCGTTTATGAGTATTGGGTCGTACCCTTGTACTCTTCTTGTGCTCGTGTGTCTGGTCATGTTTGTTCATGTGTATCATCTGAGATACATGTCAAGCCGCCATCACCGGGTCACATGGTGTGTGGTATGGACCACACGACATATGATATTTTATTTCACGTGAAACCCTAGCATTATAGCCAGGGACCCCATACAACGTGTGTTCTTTGGGTACATGTCATGTAATGCAGGATTTTCCAGAATTCCATGGTTCTTTTATGCGTTTTTTGATTTCACTGTCATCACCACAAATCAGGCCCAGATATAGTGGATCTGGGGTTGACCAGCCTTGTTGTTGTCGTTTGTCAAAATTTGGCTGCCAAATCTGATCAAGAATCACTATTGTTGGGTTGTGTCATCGTTGTGCATCATACCACGAATCGGGAAAACATTGATCTAACCCAATCATCCACTGTCGTTGTTGCACCTCGATCGCACCCTCAATCTCAAACCACACCTATGGTACCGATTTGTTGCACCAAAGAACGGTAGTGCAGCAATCGAATACTGTGTATTTCGTCAAACTGCTGGTCAATGAAATACCGATGATGAATTGTGCGAAGAAATGGGGGAGAAATACATAAGCCACAAATGAGAAATGAACCTCGACCATTTTCTGGTTGGTTTCAATTTGTTTTTAGAACGGAAAACGAAGAATAATAACAATCATGAAATCAATTCTCCTGAATCCTAGGAAGAAATAAACCCAAACTCGCAAGCACGATCGACCCACGAATTAAATTTTGAAAGAATTTATTTACAATCATCGTGAGATAAACAATAGTGAAATAAACCCTGGAAAACAATGTCTTGCCTCGGGTTTGATCGATCGCTGACAAAGAATGAATCTGCATCGTCGTCGTCATTGACGGGATATTTGAACAGCATTGGCAAAAATGATCCTCGATTTGTCATGGACGTTCGTCAAGCCTTCCTCCAGCGCTATCTCTCAATCCTCATAGTTATACGGCTAACCCTGAGAATTGGCCATAAGTGTATTTGAATAAAGAGAGAGTTAGGTCATTGTGCTAAAAATAATAAATAAATTTATTTCATTATTTGTGTCTGCGATAGCATTTTTACAAAACGCTCAATGCAGACATAGATTATGTCACGCTTAGGTTAAAATTTGCGTTCCAAACTCAATGATAGTCTCAGATTTCTCATCGGAGTCCCTATTTTGGGGTTATTCCTCTATTTTAGGAAAATTGTGTGCACGTGATATGTAGGACCCCGGGACACCCTGAGAGGGGAGGAGTGAATCAAGGTGTCAACTTTTTCTTTTAAACTGATGAATCTTGTTCCCACGTTAGTATGAACTAGTTTAACCTGTATGATGGATATGAGAAGCAATCAAACATTCGCATGCAAATATATGACACAACACTTTTTACTTGGTTCACCACTAAGGGCTACGTCCAAAGAGCATACGCCGACAGGTTGTTGATCGTACCAAATTCCACTATTCTTCACTAGTTGTGGATTACAAAGGTTTGGGAACAGTCACTCTGTCCCAGGGTCACTTCCTTTACAACTATTCAGGGATAGCCCACTGCATCCCTCGGGTCACTCTCGTTGACTCCCCCTGGCTCACTACCTTTGGTGAAGTCTCAGTCAGTTTATAGACGTGAAGGTCTCTTCAATAGATTCGCATTGAAGTCTATGTCTCTGCTTAGCACGAGACTCTGCTTGCATCAAAGTCTTGAAATGATGCTCTTGAACACACTGAACCACTGATCCAGATAATCAGAAAGTGAAAACAGGTTACAGAGATGATTTCACGCAGCACCTACCATTTGCGCGCAAGTTCTCACTTTTGCGCGCAATACATGATTTTCGCGTGGAAAAATATTTCGCGCAACTTCATCTTTTTACGCGCAACCTGGAATTTTTCGCACAGATCAGAATTTTTCACGCGGATTGGACTTTTCACGCAACTCGGACTTTTTCGCATAGCTCGAACTTTTTCACGCACCTCGGCCTTTTTCGCGCAACTCGGAATTTTTCACGAAACTGCCTTTACGGGAAACTTTTACACGCATCAGCACTCGAATCTTCTCTAAGTCTTCAGCTGTACGAAAAGAGGGGGGTCACCACTTATTTATAGGCGTCTCTGACCCCCGCGCGCAAAACCCCCTGTGGCATGAAAAATCTCATTCAGCGTGTAATATTTTGCGCAAGTATCGTTTTTCGCGCACATCTCCATGTTTTTCACGCTGCTCATGCCTTTGCCATTTTTCGATGCTCTGATTCCGAAACACTACTTGCGCGAAAAACCTCGCTCCACTATTTCGCGCACCACGCTGTTTTTCACGCACAACTCAAATATTTCGCGCACATGCCACTTTTTCTCACACTACCTCCTCTTTGCACGCACCTCCTTTTACCAACAATCCATGTCTTCATTTTCCGATTTCCAGGCCCAAAAATTTGGCAAACACTGGGAAACGGCGCCACCTTCAATACTATTGTCTGCTTGAACTGTATGATCACGTTACTGGAACACATTTTGAACTTGCACTGAGGATTGACAACAAACACAAACCATACTTCAATTCATGCACAGAACAGTCATGGTTCCAACGTGATATTAATATATTTAATATTTTTATTAAATTATTTCTGAGTTCATCGGGTCTCGAAATCTCACATCGTCTCAACGACTGATTCTGAAAATAGTATTAGATGTATTTCAAAGCTTTACGTGGTAAAAACAACGACGTTACTTTGAATGTGATTCACATGTTATAGTTGTGTTGACAACATACAACACCAATGTCACAACTCACATCCACTTTACGAACAACCAACAATCTTCTACTTTAACTAACACACATCTCTTTAGACAACTTCACTCTCAATCTTCCTAGTCAAAACACAATTCAAATCATTTTTTCAGATTGCGTCCATCATGCAATCTTCTGGTTAACAGAAATGAAAAGTTCTCGATCCTTACGTTGAGTCACTATGCTCTCTCCACAATCACATTTTTTTATCCTAAAAGCTGAAATCGTTATACTTTTCTCGATTTCAAACTTTTTGTACTTAGATCTGAGAAATATTACAACATTTCTTATAGTGGGGTTACAAAGAAACAAAGACAACTAAGACACCTACAAGTATTTGGGGAGACTCGACCTCGAGACCTCCCATGAGACCGCTCAAAGACGTAACCACAAGGCTACGCCTCTGGGGACACTTAGATGCGAGAAATAGAAAGAAAGAAAAAATTGAACTGATCCATGAATGAGTTTGCATGAGTTTCCTTTTTTATTATAGAATTCATATTTCTCTAAAATATGACTATTTTTTATCTCATTGAGTGATTGATGTTTACTTTCACTCTAAACACATCATTGACCACTCACAAAGAACGAATCGAGTGGAATAAGCAAGTTTCAAACTATTTAAACATTTTTCATTGATGGTAATAAAATTATTTCTTAATAAAAAATATATTTTCATAAGAATATTAGTGATATTTATATCAATCAAGGGTTTATCGCATCACATGTGTTTATAGTAATTATCACTTATGATAAGAAGTATGAACAAGTTTTAAAAAGGATAGTTGAACATGAACTTCATAATAAAAAACATTTAAATAGGTGATTAAATATAATTTTAATCATAAAACATTAATACAAAAAGAAAATTACAAATAGTAATTATTTCAATAAATGCCCTCAAACAAAGAGAACCCGGTCTGGTTTTACAATTGTAAACCATGAATCCAACAAGTATAAACCAATCTGTGCGATCGGCCATCACCATCAACCAAATGGATCCAATCAAAATAATTGATACCTACAATCCATTCAAAAGCAACTCAATCACGTCACGCAACAACTTATAGGAATGACATTCCAACGAATCCCAATCATGACATGTACTTTTTAATGTGATTGCATTTTTAATAATTAAAAATCATGTGATATAATACGTGTGGGATTGCATGCGCAAGGAGGCCCCGCAGGGACACAAGATTCTGCCGGCGGGGCAATGTGACGGTGGAATCTGGCTTGATCCGATTTATAAAGTTGGGAATTTCTTATAGGATTCCAAAATGTTAAATTACAGTCCAGCCCTTCACAGGTCAAAAGGCACTTGGACATGATTCGGAAACAGGTCACCCCAAATGCCTTGGCCCTTCAGGGGCGGTTTGGGAATGAAAGGGATAAGGCAGGGGCCTCGCATCTTGATGTCATGGCATCACCTCCCGGAGACGTGGAGGTGTGAAAAGGATATTCATTATGGTCGGGTGACGCATGAGAACACCTTTGTTTCTGTGGTGAATATGGAATGAACTAAGTTGATGTGAATACTTAAATATTTAACATTTCTTCAATTTTAAATACTACACAGTATTTTAATTTTTTTTTGGGATTTTGAAAAGGTAAAATCTTTAAAAGATGTTCAGGTTCAATGTTACAACTGTTCGGGGAGGGTAGAAATACAACAAAAATCATTCACTACTGCACTATGAAATAACTCGGCGATACTCAAACTTGAGACCTCGGTGAGACCCCGTAGAGCCGCTACCAACCGAGCTGGACCCTGGGGGCAAGATGTTCAAGTTTAAGCTATTTCTAAAAATGGATATGAGGAGGCGTAAACTGTATTCACGATTTCATGAATGAGGTTCACGTTTTTTTGATGTGACGACAAGAGGTGTGGATCACGACTCTTGTTGTATTTTTGAACAAGTGGCATGACAACAATTTATACCGCTCGTTGTCACCCTCTATAAATGAATAAATTATAATAATAAATAAATATTAAAATGAACAAATTAAAAAAATATTATAAATGAATAAATATTTAAAAACAATAAACAGTATTGAATGAATAAATACTAAAAATAAATAAATTACAATTTTTTAAAAAAATGAATAATTAATATTAATTTTATAAATTACAGAAGTATGAAAAATGAATAAACATTAAAATAAAAATGAATAATTATTAAAAATTGTATGTATAATATATATTTATACATATATATTATTATCTAGGCGCGAATGTGTATGATTGTGTGTACATATATCTATGTGTATATATGATTGTGTGTGTGTGTGTTTGAGAAAAGTGAGCTCCAAGACTCTTGTTGTATAAAAACAAGGTTACACAAGTATGAATCAAGGAATTTTACATTTGTCCGGTTGAAAAACAAGAAGCATGTCATGAAGAAGATTAGAAGAGAAGATGCAAACCTCATCAGAAACTCCTTTGTTTGCAAGACTGATGGCGGGTTGATTTGCTTTACGAAAGATATGCACGACAATATAGTTCATTAAAGCAAGTGTGCTAAGACAATAGGCCCATTTTGCTGTCAACCTCCATGAAAGACGAGTCTTCACTACCACAATTGCGGGCAAAGTAAGCGCTCGGGTTTTATCAGCACTAATCAGAAAGCGCTCATAAAAGGGGGGCTTTTATCAATGATTGAAAAAAGCGATGATAAATCTACCCTTTATTAGCGTTAATATTAGCGCTGACAAAGTTCCCCCTTTATCAGCGCTAACAAAAACCGCTGATAAAAATGTGACTTTATCAGCACTAATAATAGTCTTGATAAAAGTTTTTAATAGAAAATATTATTAATTTATATAAAAATATTTTAATTATATTCAAAAAAATGTTTATATGTATACATTAAATAAAAATTGCATGTTTATTATGTTTATTATGTTTATGTTTTATTTATGTTTATTATGTTTATTAGTTTTAGTTATATCTTTATTATATATTTATTATACAATACGTTTATAATATTATATATAAATACTTTTTAATATATATATATATATACACACACAAATACTTAATATATATATATATATTTAAATAAATTTATGTTTCCAAATGAACGTGTCAATTGATGCGTACGTTCATATTCTCATGAATACGTTCATTGTTTACCCTAACGTCGACCATATATATTATAGTACTATACTTGGTGCATTCATTCATTTTCTATATATATGAAGCTTTATCTTCTCATAAATACTTAAAATCACGATAAATATATTTAAATAAATAATAAATGTATTTATTATATTTAACAATATAAATATTTAGTTATATATAATTATATACTTTTTAAATATATTATATATAATTATAATTATATATAACTAATTAAATATAAATATTTTTAAATAATTATAAAATTACAATTTTTTTTAAATGATAAATATATATTTATGAATACCTTTTGAATATATTTATTTACAAATACATGTCTTCAATGAAAACACACACACACACATTTATATATTTAACTATAATTTAAATTATTAAATTATAATAAATATATTAATTATATATACTGATAAAGCATACATTTATCAGCGTTTTTTACTAGCGCTGATAAATGTTTTCCACGATTTTATAAATAAACCCGAACTCCACCCCCTTCCTTCCGCACCCCTCAAGCTCTCGCGGAAGCCTAATGTTGTGCCGCCCGATCCTCCTCCGCCGCCGCCGCTGTTGTCAACTTGTCTTCTTCCTCCTCCTTTGCGGACTCCTCCTCCTTCTCCTCCTTCGTTGCCGGTGTTGCAAACACGTCCTCCTACTCCACTATCGTTGCCACCTCCTGCTCCTCCGCCGCCACTGCCGCCTCCTTCTCCTCCTTCGCCGCCGCTATTGCTGGCGCTGCCTCCACCGCTGACTTCACCGCCGCTTCCGTCGCTGCTGCTGCCAGTAAGCTTCATTAACCATAGCTTCTCACAGATGATTGATATTTAAATGCACGATAGTTTGCAGGGATGCTGACATGGAATAATCAACATAGTAAGTATAGGAACATTCATAACTGATCAAAATTATAAGCATGGTAGGTAGATTTTCTCACAGAACCAAGGGACATGTAAGCGATCATTTTTTTAATTTTTTGGTAGGCACACATGAAGAATTTCCTATTTACAATCAATGTATTCTTTCATGTAGTAGCTTGATTGTTTCACTTAGAGTTACTCCAGCCTCATCATGTAGTATCTTGCTTTTTGGACTTTTGATCACTCCAGCTACTTCATGTGGCGACTTGATTCCTTTTCCATTTTTACACATGCATCCCCATGGTATTTACTTGTGGTATCTTACCTTTACTGATTTTCACATGCGTGACACCTCTATTTTATTTATGCAACAACTTTGAATTTTGAGCTTGTAGTCAATTTTCTAGAGGCATGGTCTGTAATGGCCCAGACCTCTCCGGTTCATTACTTTGTGAAAATGTGGTGTTGGAGGTGTTTGAGCTGTTCCGGGAGGTCAAGGTGACTTATCCCCAACACTTTGCCAAATTTCCAGTTCTGTGAACAGTGTTTCCAGTTTTATGAACAGTATCGGTAGGTGAACAGTGTTTCTATCGGTGAGGTTCAGTGAACAGTGTTTCTATCGGTGATGTTCTAACGGTGACCTTCTATCGGTAGGCTTGAACAGTGTTTCAAGAATGGTAACCTTCTAACGGTGACCTTCTATCGGTAGGCTTGAACAGTGTTTCCAGAACGGTAACCTTCTAACGGTGACCTTCTATCGGTAGGCTTGAACAGTGTTTTCAGAACGGCAACCTTCTAACGATGACCTTATATCGGTAGACTTGAACAGTGTTTCCAGAATGGTAACCTTCTAACGGAGACCTTCTATCGGTAGGCTTGAACAGTGTTTCCAGAACGGTAACCTTATAACGGTGACCTTCTATCGGTAGGCTTGAACAGTGTTTCCAGAATGGTAACCTTCTAACGGTGACCTTCTATCGGTAGACTTGAACAGTGTTTCCAGAACGATAACCTTCTAATGGTGACCTTCTATCGGTAGGCTTGAACAGTGTTTTCAGAACGGTAACCTTCTAACGGTGACCTTCTATCGGTAGGCTTGAATAGTGTTTCCAGAACGGTAACCTTCTAACGGTGACCTTTTCTTTCCTTTGCCAAATTTTGAGTATGTGAACAGTGTTTCCAGCTTCCTACAGTTTTGCCCCATTTAACATTTCCTTTGACGTAAAATACATTTAAAGGCTTGTTTTAAGGACTCTTAAGGCCGATTCAAATTCCATAAATCCTATATTAATTATTCCTAAGGCCGGGATGTATTTACTTGGTCAAACCGCGCGGGTTAATGCGATCCGTTTTTAATGGAGAATTAATCGGATCTTAAACCGTCTCCCCATTAAATCTTCAAAAAGGGACGAGTTATCATTCTCCCTTGTTCTTTCCCTTTGTTCTCAGCTAAGAGACGCTAGAACCTTTCAATCATCCCTGTAGGAGTTGCACAATCAATCTTTACTCCTAGGATTGGTTCGGCTCTGTTTTGGATGCAACCGAGCTGTGTCGGTCAATCTTCCCAATAAGGTATGTTTTATCGTCGTTCTTTTGGGGATCATCTTCTCTTGTTTCTCCCTTCCATATTATACCATGTAATTTCCAAGATTCTAATGGGTTTTTCTTGGGGTTGGTTGGTACTGTCGTACCGTGACATCCTCTGGTGGATGCAGTTGTTGTGAGAGGAGGATTTTGACCCATTGTGTGGATAAAGGACGTCAAGAACTCTTCCAGGTAGGGGATTCATGACTTCTCTAATTGTATATGTGCAATCGTAGAATTAGCATGATTTAGTCCTTTGGATCGCAATGAAATTGACCTAATTAAATACTTGAACCGGATTAAAAGAATTGGTTGATCGCATGTTGTTGCTTTATACCATGATAACGGTTTGCCTCATGTTTTTCTAGATAGAGTGATATCTATGATTTATTTGATTTGTTGTTCGTTCATGATGGAAATTGATAATGAACGTAAAACCGGAATTAATTTTTAATTAATTGGATAAAGATAAAGAGGCATGTAAATTAATCTGGTTATTGCCGTTGTTGTAGTTGTTCTAATATGAGGTTAATCAAATTAGGGAAGTAAACATGGTTATTTTATTTTGATAGCTTATTGATTAGGTATCCTATAATTGGAACCTACGAATAACAAATCTGCTAATTCAATATGGATTAAAAAATAGATTGTGTGGGAATTTCTAAAAGGGTTCTGAGTTACCCTATTGTTTGTTAAAGGGTTAAGAGCCCATGGTTGTGATTGTTCTTTTCCTGCTGCTTGTGCTGTGATGTGAGCCTGGATGGCTGTTGTGATATGTGGAGGCATGGAAGCCTTGTGGTTGTGGCAGCAGATGACGCCTAGAGTGGCGAGATGCATCAGTTTATGCATGTGGGTGTCGGGGAGGACACCAGGGGTGATGGAATGGGATGAATGTGGTTGCTAGATGCTTGTGGATTCTTTGAATGTTTATGTGATTTGCTTTTCCCCACTTCTCAGGGCAGCTAGTCTTGCTTACCCTTCTTCCGAAGGAGGCGAAGACGCGCGGGGTATGCCACGTGCTTTCCGTGTTTAGCCTCTCGAGGGAGAATGGGTCTATGCTCTTTCAATAGGCGGCAAAGACTCGACGGGTAGTATATCTACTCACCGTGTTGAGCCTCCTTTGTGTTTAGTAGCATAGGATGTTTTTCTAGAATGCCTGGGAATATGGGAAAGTAATTATGTAATGAAAGTTTGATTAGATGGTGAAAATCCACAGGGATGGAGATACTAGAATTTAAAGGTGATGTGAATCTTAAAAGGGGCAGTTGATTTTGAATGTGATGCCAATTCAGTTTAATCTGGAATTGTTCATGGTTAATTAATTAATTACGTACAGTGGAACTGATAAAATGAGAATGGAGTAATCTAATAAAGCTCTTCAAATGATTGTGTGCTTATAGGATACCTAGTCTTAAAAGTAGCATCCTGGAGTCTGAGAGACGTTAGCTGCAGTTGTATCTAAGACTAGGTAATTCCCATAGTGTGGATGTGAGTTATATATATATTCTGTACTTTTTGTGTTTCTATATGCTACTCCACCCTGTCGGTAAGGGCAACTGACACCCCGGGGATTCTGAGCCCTGGGGGGGTGTTTTCCCCAACATTCTGATGGGAGGTCGAATGGCTGACTACCCCCTTTTAGCCCCACTCTCTTCTCTTGGTAGATACATGTGCCAACAGGAACAACTGCTAGTTTCCCCATATATGTGTGTAGAGGGATGTAATGGCTTGTGGTTATTTCACACACATATATTCTGGATATAGTATCCTATGGACTGCTATAGGTGTAATGTGTATAGGCTGTCATGGCTTGAGGATCTCTACTCGGTGCATGGACTATAATGTCTTGAGGTATAATACCCGATGTATGATACACGTTATGCGGGATGTGGTGGCTCCCGGAACTTACCTGGTTACTTTTGGTTGGGAGGATGGTGTGGTACTTCGCCTAGGTGTCTGCGGGCAAGCCTTTGTGGTGTATGAGGTGCAGATTGTGGAGCTTAGCTCAGGTGTCTGCGGGCAAGCCTTTGGAGAGAGATTCACAGGACGTATGTCGTTGGGGCAAAGCGGAAAACCAGTGGGGAAGTATTAGCAGGGTACCCTTGATATTCTTTACTATATGCTATATTCTTGTATGCGTTACTTGGTGAGAGTAGCCATGGTGAGGTTGGGAACTTAGTATACCTGTTTAGGTGACGAGTCAGTTTCACTTGTTGTTCACTGGGCTTTAGCATGCTTTCTTTACTTTTTTACGAGAGGCTCGGGGAGGATCCTACTAAGTATACTGTTATACTCACCCTATGTATATATAAACTATTTTTCAGGTCACTTGGAGCAGGTTGAAGATCAAGCTGGTTACTACTAGCTTGTGGTTGGAGGAGGAGCTGTTCGGGCTTGTGGTCGCTGCCGTTTTACTTTCTTTTGGGTACTTTTAGTTTTCCCTTTCAGTTGTAGTACTTTTGCATGACATTTCATATATGTACTTGGGTTTCTTTTATATTTCAGTTCTGAGATGGAGTTGATTGGTGTCTATCTTTTCTCTCTTTTCCGCATGTGTTCTCTTAGAGGGTAATGCCTCCCATTTGTGTGTTTACTATACCCTTGGTGCTAGTCGCCAACCCGGGGCCTACTGGAGGCGGGACTCAGGAGTCATTATCTTCCTTCTCACATTGCCAGCCCAGGAGGGGTACACTTTTTGGGGAGGAGGTCGTGACAGAGTGGTATCAGAGGTCTGGTTGAGGGATATGATGGAGTTTGGAGTTAGCCACAGGTGAGGATGCATGGGATGGTAGGGAAACAATGTCATTCATGTTTAGAAAGTGGGGTAAACACTGGAGACCGGCAGAGACATAGGCGTTTAGGGCCCCCTATGATCTGTTGCACGGACCTTTAAGTTTACGATGACTACTAAACAAAGTGATACTGGTTGCAGGGTAGAGACCTATGAAAGGATCATGCATCATTATTCTTTGCGCCTATGTTTGAATGGGTAGACCTTGGGATAAGTAACCTAAAATTAATAAAACAAAACAATTAATTAATTAATGTTGAGTCTTACATATTCCAGTCTTAGGATCTCTAACAGTTGTTATTTTACAGGTATGGATCCAGGTCGACGTCCTCGTCAGGTTTGCGCAGAAGATGCCCAGCAGGCTGTTCCAGCAGATCGCCGCTGAGTAGAGGTTGACGACGATGACACTTGGAGGAAGACACTCCGAGAGTTTCAGCTCCAGAGTCTACAGAAGTACGAGGGATCCATTTCAGATGCAGTCACAGAAGACTGGTTTGAGGAGGTCGAGATAGGCTTCAGTTCGATTCGTGCTCAGAAGGAACACTGGGTGTCCTTGGTTGTGACGATGCTGCGTGGAGTAGCGAGGCAGTGGTGGTTCTTGTTCCTCGGGGATCGTGAGGAGTCAGCAATCTCATGGGAGGAGTTTCGAGATAGGTTTAGAGTCGAGTTTCTTTCTTCGATTGTGAAGGAATCCAGTCGCTAGGAGCTTCTTACCCTTCGACAGGGGAGCTCCAGTGTTCGAGAGTTTGGAATCCATTTCAGGAACCTTCTACAATATGCTTCAGACCTGTTACCAGATGAGGAGGCCAGGGCGAGGCATTTCGAGGAGGCTTTGCATCCAGAGATCCAGCGCCAGGTCACCCCATTTATGCTAAAGACATATCTGGAGGTGCTGGAAAGGACAGAGGTTGTTGAGAGGACTTTGGCTAGGACCGGATCGTCACGAGAGGGGAATCGTCATGATTCCTCACGAAGAAAAGCTGTGGTCCGGGGATCCTGGTTTTTAGGGCAGAAGAGTTTCCGTTCACCTGGGGGTAGGTCCCAGCCCTTCCCATCTCGTTTCTCCAGAGGCAGCAACTCTTAGGCCTATACCAAGGGATCAAGTTCTTGTTTTTATTGTGGTGGTCATGGTCATCAACAATGGGAGTGCCCGACTTTTTAGAGTAGTCATCGTGCACCGGGCGCTCTACTCCAGGTTCCTCCGTTGAGGCAGTTCCAGCCGAGGCAGTAGCAGCAGGTTGCACTAGCTTTAGATCACCAGAGGGTAGATGGAGCAGGCAGAGGACAGCCCCATGACGCTCCCCGTCCTCAGAGAGAAGAGCGCGGCCGTGGTGGTGGTCTTCATCAGGGTCAGAGAGGCCGTGGAGGAGGTTGTGGTCAGCTTCATGCTCTAGCGTTGCCAGCCCCAGGCGATCCAGATGTCGTTCGAGGTACCCTTTGCTTGTTTTCTACCTTGGTGTATGCCTTGTTTGATTCAGGAGCAACACACTCCTTCATATCACCTACCCTTGTCCATGATTTGGGACTTGAGGTAGAGAGGCTTCCAGTGCCCTTGGCGTTGACTATGCCAGTTGGAGGTCGAGCTGACTTGTTTGAAGTATGTAGAGACTGTGAGCTAGTGTTGGGGCAACACCGCTCTTGGGGAGATTTCCTATGTTTACGAATACAACCATATGATGTCATACTCGGCATGGATTGGTTGTATTCGGTGTAGGATATTGTGGATTGCTACAGGAATAAGGTCATTTTCTTTGATGAATATGGAGAGAAAGTGGTGTTTTTTGGTGAGAGAGATCCTCAGATGAGTCATAGACGAGTTCCATCCTTATCATCCATGATGTCTGGGATGATGCTGAGTTCTTCAGAGGTTCAGCAGTTGGCGTTTCCTAGGGTCGTAGAGGAGTACCCTGATGTCTTTCCAGAAGAGGTTGTATCCTTACCCCCTCGACGAGAGATCGATTTTGGGATCGAGTTACAGCCAGGAGCGTCTCCTATCTCTATGTCTCCGTATAGGATGTCCCCTTCTGAGTTACGAGAGCTACGTATTCAGCTTGATGGTCTGTTGCAGTGCGGTTTTGTTTGGCCAAGTGTGTCACCGTGGGGAGCACCAATTTTGTTTGTGAAAAAGGCTGACGGCAGTTTGCGGTTGTGTGTCGATTATCGTCGATTAAACAAAGTGATAATAAATAACTGCTATCCTCTTCCACGGATTGATGACCTATTCGATCAACTGAAGGGTGAAAGTTGGTTCTCAAAGATCGACTTGCGGTCAAGATATCATCAGATGCATGTAAAGGATGAGGATATCCCGAAGACTGCTTTCCGTTGTCATCATGGGAATTATGAGTTTGTTGTAATGCTATTCGGCGTGACGAATGATCCAGCTGTTTTCATGGGGTTGATGAATGCTGTGTTCCGTGAATTCCTGGACAAGTTTGTTGTGGTTTTCATCGATGACATCCTTGTGTACTCCACATCTGAAGAAGAGCATGCAGAGCATCTACGAGCCATTTTGAGAGTTCTTCACCAACATCAGTTGTTTGGGAAGTATTCCAAGTGTGAGTTTTGGGCTCGATAAGTTCGTTTCTTGGGGCATGTTGTGTCCCAACAGGGAGTAGCTGTGGATCTGTCGAAGATAGAAGCAGTGGTGTCTTGGGCAGCCCCCAAGACCATGTCAGAGGTGCGGAGTTTCCTTGGTCTCGTAGGCTATTATAGGAGGTTTTTGGCCAATTTATCCCGAGTTGCGACTCCTCTGATAGCTTTGACCAGGAAGGATCAAGCGTTCATATAGACTGATCAGTGTCAGACATCTTTTGATTATCTAAAGGAGAAGTTGGTAAGTGCTCCAGTCCTTTGTCTTCCAACGAAGGGAGTCCAGTTTGATGTTTTCTGTGATGCTTCACATTTGGGGCTAGGCTGTGTTCTCATGTAGAAGAGGTCAGTTTTTTCTTATGGGTCTCGGCAGTTGCGTCCCCATGAATGCAACTATGCCACCCATGATCTTGAGTCGGCAGCCGTGGTGTTTTCTCTGAAGTTGTGGAGACATTACCTCATTGGTGAGCACTTTGTGGTTTTCACCGATCATAAGAGTTTAAGGTATGTTTTCTCCCAACGTGACTTGAACTTGAGGCAGCGTTGGTGGATGGAGTTCTTGTAGGAATA
Organism: Viscum album; assembly: GCA_963277665.1. Lineage (NCBI taxonomy): Eukaryota > Viridiplantae > Streptophyta > Magnoliopsida > Santalales > Viscaceae > Viscum > Viscum album. The sequence continues at coordinate 835,733,297 of OY728128.1, read as the reverse complement.
CGACTTTGAAATATCGTATACACCTGGAAAAGGGAATGTTGTAGCTGATGCACTAAGCCGAAAGTCACGTAATGATGTTGTGCGTGAATCTGGTGATTCCTGGAGAGTGATGGAAGAGCTATCAGCTTTGCATCTTGATATGGGAGAAGTTGGGGGTAGAGGTTGTCTTTTCCAGATAATGGTGTAGTCATCCCTGATGCAGAAGGTGGAAGAGTCTCAGTTGGGTGATCTAGAGGTGGAAGTTTGGAGAGACAAAGTTGTTTGTGGTGAGGCCCCTGATGGTTGGTCGGAGGATGAACAACACCGAGTGTTTTATCATGGTAGGCTTTTTGTTCCCTTGTCGATGCGCGAGACGGTTCTCCGGGAGTTCCATAGTTCGCCCTTGGCAGTACATCCTGGCATGAAAAAGATGTATCGATCCTTGAAGAGTCAGTTTTGGTGGCCTGGGCTGAAGCGTGCGGTTGCAGAGTGTGTGTCTCGATGTTTAGTCTGCCAGAAGGTGAAGGACGAACACCGTGTTCCTAGTGGTCTTATCCAACAATTAGAGATTCCTCAGTGGAGCAGGAGGACATCTCAATGGACTTTGTTACAGGTTTACCTCAAGCTCCGGGAGGACATGATGCTATATGGGTGGTAGTGGATCGTTTAACAAAATCGTCCCACTTCATAGCGATCAAGGAGTCGAGCTCAGTGGAAGTTTTGTCGAGGCAGTATCTAGAGGAGGTGGTGAGATTTAATGGAGTACCTAGGACGATCATTTCTGATCGAGATCCTCGTTTTACCTCCAGGGTGTGGAGAGGTCTCCATCATGCTTTTGGCTCTCAACTGTGCCTTAGCACTACTTTTCATCCTCAAATGGATGGTCAGACAGAGCGAACCATCCAGACTCTTGAAGACATGTTGCACTCTTGTGTTCTTGATTTGGGAGGTTCATGTATGAAGCACTTACCCTTGGTAGAGTTCGCTTACAATAATAGTTTTCAATCTACCATCGGTATGGCGCCGTTTGAATACTTGTATGGCCGGCCATGCCGTTCTCCGTTGTGCTGGACTGGGGTCAGAGATTCAGCAATTCTCGGACCAGAACTAGTGCAGAATACAACATAGATGGTTCATGTGATTCGTGAGAGGATGAAGACAGCGCAAGATCGTCAGAAATCATATGATGATCAAAGTAGGAGACCCTTAGAGTTTAATGTTGGGGATCATGTGTTTCTGAAGGTGACTCCCCGTCATGGGCAGCGAAGGTTTGGTCGTAGAAGTAAGTTTTCTCCCCGGTTTGTTGGGCCTTTCGAGGTGTTGGCTCGTGTTGGAGCTGTGGCGTATCGAGTAGAACTTCTCCCTCAGATGAGTCGGATACATGATGTTTTCCATGTATCACAGCTCCGTCATTATCTTCATGACGAATCTCATGTTATCAATTGGGGAGAGATCGATATTGATGATGATGCAACCTTTGAGGAGCGACCTGTGGAGATCCAAGACCGTAAGGAGAAGGTGTTGCGTGGGTGTTCTATCCCCTTAGTTCGTGTCTTGTAGCGACACAATGGTATGGAGGAGATTACCTGGGAGCGTGAGTCACAGATACGTGCTCAGTACCCATAGTTGTTTAATGTTTAACTCCTTTCATGTAATGATGTTTCCCTTGTGGTTAGACCTTTCATGTTTTATTTATGTACCTTTGATGTGATGTTATTATTGAATTGTTTGGATATGCATTTTTTGTTCCCATACTCTCGGATGTCATAGTTTTATTCCAGCTTTCAAACAACTCATGGTGGTTTTCCCCTGAGAGGTATCTTATGGGGTGGTTTTTCGGACCCCTCTTTTCTTCTGGGTTGGGTTTTAATTCTCGAGGACGTGAATGTTTTGAGAGGTATCTAATGTAATGGCCCGGACCTTTCCGGTCCATTACTTTGTGAAAATGTGGTGTTTGAGGTGTTCCGGGAGGTCAAGGTGACTTATCCCCAACACTTTGCCAAATTTCCAATTCTGTGAACAGTGTTTGCAGTTTTATGAACAATATCGGTAGGTGAACATTGTTTCTATCGGTGAGGTTCAGTGAACAATGTTTCTATCGGTGAGGTTCAGTGAACAGTGTTTCTATTAGCGAGGTTCAGTGAGCAGTGTTTCTATCGGTGAGGTTCAATGAACAATGTTTCTATCAGTGAGGTTCTAACGGTGACCTTTTATCAGTAGGCTTGAACAGTGTTTCCAGAACGATAACCTTCTAACGGGGACCTTCTATCGGTAGTCTTGAACAGTGTTTCCAAAACGGTAACCTTCTAATAGTGACCTTCTATCGGTAGGCTTGAACAGTGTTTTCAGAATGGTAACCTTCTAATGGTGACCTTCTATCGGTAGGCTTGAACAGTGTTTCCATAACGGAAACCTTCTAACGGCGACCTTCTATCGGTAGGCTTGAACAGTGTTTCCAGAACAGTAACCTTCTAACGATGACCTTCTATCGGTAGTCTTGAACAGTGTTTCCAGAATGGTAACCCTCTAACGGTGACCTTCTATCGGTAGGCTTGAACAGTGTTTCCAGAACGGTAACCTTCTAACGGTGACCTTCTATCGGTAGGCTTGAACAATGTTTTCAGAATGGTAACCTTCTAATGGAGACCTTCTATCAGTAGGCTTGAACAGTGTTTCCAGAACGGTAACCTTCTAATGGTGACCTTTTCTTTTCCTTTGTCAAATTTTGAGTATGTGAACAGTGTTTCTAGCTTCCTACAGTTTTGCCCTATTTGATGTTTCCTTTGACGTAAAATACATTTAAATCCTTGTTTTAAGAACTATTAAGGCCGATTCAAATTCCATAAATCCTATATTAATTATTCCTAAGGCTGGGATGTATTTACTTGGTCAAACCGCGTGGGTTAATGCGATCCGTTTTTAATGGATAATTAACTGGATCTTAAACCGTCGCCCCATTAAATCTTCAAAAAGGGGCGAGATATCATTCTCCCTTGTTATTTCCCTTTTTTCTCAGCTAAGAGATGCTAGAACATTTCAATCATTCCCATAGGAGTTGCACAATCAATCTTTACTCCTAGGATTGGTTCTGCTCTGTTTTGGATGCAACCGAGCTGTGTCGGTCAATCTTCCCAATAAGGTATGTTTTATCGTCATTATTTTGGGGATCATCTTCTCTTGTTTCTCTCTTCCATATTATACCATGTAATTTCCAAGATTCTAATGGGTTTTTCTTGGGGTTGGTTGGTACTGTCGTACCGTGGCATCCTCTGGTGGATGTAGTTGTCGTGAGAGGAGGATTTTGACCCGTTGTGTGGATAAAGGACGTCAAGAACTCTTCCAGGTAGGGGATTCATGGCTTCTATAATTGTATATGTGCAATCGTAGAATTAGTATGATTTAGTCCTTTGGATCACAATGAAATTGACCTCATTAAATACTTGAACCAGATTAAAATAATTGGTTGATCGCATGTTGTTGCTTTATACCGTGATGACAGTTTGCCTCATGTTTTTCTAGATAGAGTGATATCTATGATTTCTTTGATTTGTTGTTCGTTCATGATGGAAATTGATAATGAACGTAAATCCAAAATTAATTGTTAATTAATTGGATAAAGATAAAGAGGCATGTAAATTAATTTGGTTATTGCCGTTGTTGTAGTTGTTCTAATTTGAGGTTAATCAAATTAGGGAAGTAAGAATGGTTATTTAATTGTGATAGCTTACTGATTAGGTATCCCGTAATTGGAACCTACGAATAAAAAATCTTCTAATTCAATACGGATTAAAGAATAGATTGTGTGAGAATTTCTAAAAGGGTTCTGAGTTACCCTCTTGTTTGTTAAAGGGTTAAGAGCCCATGGTTGTGATTTTTGTTTTCCTGATGCTTGTGCTGTGATGTGAGCCTGGATGGCTATTGTGATATGTGGAGGCATGGAGGCCTTGTGGTTGTGGAAGCAGATGACGCCTAGAGTGGCGAGATGCATCAGTTTATGCATGTGGGTGTCGGGGAGGACACCAGGGGTGATGGAATGGGATGGATGTGGTTGCTGGATGCTTGTGGATTCTTTGAATGTTTATCTGCTTTGCTTTTCCCCACTTCTCAGGGCAGCTGGTCTTGCTTACCCTTCTTCCAAAGGAGGCGAAGACGCGCAGGGTATGCCACGTGCTTTCCGTGTTTAGCCTCTCAAGGGAGAATGGGTCTATGCTCTTTTTATAGGCAGAAAAGACTCAACAGGTAGTATATTTACTCACCATGTTGAGACTCCTTTGTGTTTAGTAGCATAGGGTGTTTTTCTAGAATGCCTGGGAATATGGGAAAGTAATTATTTAATTAAAGTTTGATTAGATGGTGAAAATCCACGGGGATGGAGATACTAGAATTTAAAGGTGATGTGAATCTTAAAAGGAGCAGTTGATTTTGAATGTGATGCCAATTCAGTTTAATGTGTAATTGTTCATGGTTAATTAATTAATTACATACAGTGGAACTGATAAAATGAGAATGGAGTAATCTAATAAAGCTCTTAAAATGATTGTGTGCTTATAGGATACATAGTCTTAAAAGTAGCAGCCTGGAGTCTGAGAGACATTAACTGCAGTTGTATCTAAGACTAGGTAATTCCCATAGTGTGGATGTGAGTTATATATATATTCTGTACTTTTTGTGTTTCTATACGCTACTCCACCCTGTCGGTAAGGGCAACTGACACCCTGGGGATTTTGAGCCCTGGGGGGTATTTTCCCCAACATTCTGATGGGAGGTTGAATGGCTGACTACCCCCTTTTGGCTCCACTCTCTTCTCTTGGTAGATACATGTGCCAACATGCACAAATGTTAATTTCCCCATATATGTGTGTAGAGGTCTGTAATGGCTTGTGGTTATTTCACACACATATATTCTGGATATAGTATCCTATGGACTACTATAGGTGTAATGTGTATAGGCTTTCATGGCTTGAGGATCCCTACTCAGTGTATGGGCTATAATGGCTTGAGGTATAATACCCGATGTATGATACACGTTATGCGGGCTGTGGTGGCTCCCGGAACTTACCTGGTTACTTTTGGTTGGGAGGATGGTGTGGTGCTTCACCTAGGTGTCTGCGGGCAAGCCTTTGTGGTGCACGAGGTGCAGATTGTGGAGCTTAGCCCAGGTGTCTGCGGGCAAGCCTTTGGAGAGAGATGCACATGACCTATGTCGTTGGGGAAAAGCGGAAAACCAGTGGGGAAGTAGTAGCAGGGTACCCTTGATATTCTTTAATATATGCTATATTCTTGTATGCATTACTTGGTGAGAGTAGCCATGGTGAGGTTGGGAACTTAGTATACCTGTTTAGGTGACGAGTCAGTTTCACTTGTTGTTCACTGGGCTTTAGCATGCTTTCTTTACTTTTTCACAAGAGGCTTGGGGAGGATCCTACTGAGTATACTGTTATACTCACCCTATGTATATATAAACTATTTTTCAGGTCACTTGAAGCAGGTTGGAGATCAAGCTGGTTACTACTAGCTTGTGGTTGGAGGAGGAGCTGTTCGGGATTGTGGTCGCTACCATTTTACTTTCTTTTGGGTACTTTTAGTTTTCCCTTTCAGTTGTAGTACTTTTTCATGAAATTTCATATATGTACTTGGGTTTATTTTATATTTCAGTTCTGAGATGTATTTGATTGGTGTCTATCTTATCTCTTTTTTTCGCATGTGTTCTCTTAGAGGGTAATGCCTCCCATTTGTGTGTTTACTATACCCTCGGTGCTAGTCGCCAACCCAGGGCCTACTGGAGGCGGGACTCGGGACTCATTATCTTCCTTGTCACATTGCCAGCCCATGAGGGGTACACTTTGTGGGGAGGGGGTCGTGACATGGTCGATTGAGGTGTAAGAACCCAGGTTTTCAGAATGGGTCAAAATCCTGACCCTGTTTAAATTATCGACTGGTTTCTGAGGAAACTGGAGAAAACGTGAAGTTTATGGAAATTTCCAGACTACACGCCATGTACTTTAGAGTACACACCGTGTATATGATAAGTGAGTGTCGGTCATGTACTCGCTGAGTACATGCCGTGTGATGATTGTGTAACAGTTTCTTACTACACGACGTGTAGTTTTGAACACGCCGTGTATACCCCGACCGTGTGAGGCCATACATGGCGTGTAGGCCTATTGGCCGGGTAGAACTAGGGGCACGCTGTGTTCCCTTTGGATACGCCATGTAGTCTAGCCGTGTATAAGGGAAACACATGGCATGTGGGTAAGTCGACGAGGAAGAGAAGAGAAACCCGGTACATGCCGTGTACCCATCGGTACACGCCGTGTACTCATGTCAGCAGGTTCGGAAAGTAAGTCGGCAGAATTCAGTTGTCTTATAAATAGTTAAATGAACTATACACGACATTTAGTCTTAAAGTACACACCGTGTACTTTATTTTTTTTGCTTAAAATAGGCAGTAGCCTCGTATTGAGGCAAAACCTCATACCCTCCACCCGGATTCGCGAACCAAGCCGGCCAGGACTTCAATCCTTCCCCGGATCATTGTTCGAGACCCGTTTTGAGCTCTGATTAGTGCGTTGGAACCCCCTCGGTAAGACCTTGATTCCTCTTTGGCCGTTTTGTCTGATTTTTGTTCTAGAATGAGTTATAGGCGTTTAAACGGTATTGATTCTTTTGTAGATCTACCGCGTTTTAGACCGAATTGGAGGCTGTTACCAGAGGAGTAGTGTCATACGAGTCTCAGGTAGGTGGTGCATACCTCATATTGTATTTTCGTGGTTGTTTGGGGGATGCGGCCTTCGACACATTTTTAGGTATTTTGAGAAGGACCTGTTTTAATTGTTTTTTCATACTGAATTTCTTATGGGACCTCTGGGATACCTTTGGGTACGCCCAGTTACCAGTTTGCGTAAGCGGGGCCGGGTGAGGGGTCGTTGCTCATCGGGGCATTTTGGCCAGGGAATGCCAAAATGGTTTTAATTGAAATATTAGAGTGTAAAGCTGTTTAGTTTAATTTATTAAAGCCTGTTATAATTGTTAGAGGCATTTAAGACCTCAGTGATGGTATGGGACAACACCTTGTTTAGTGCAATTCAACTGTTTAGTTTGTTTTGACTGGTTAGGTTTTCTGGTCAAATATGTTATATATGCAATTGCTGAATTGCATCTGCTAGACCCTTTTTGGGTTGTGTTGGGATGTGCCCAGTTACGCTTGAGTGATGCTGATCACAGGTTGGGGATTTGCGCGGGTTTCTTTGGGTGGTTTTGACCAGGGGATTGGGCGTCATGGACGTCGGCTTGAGGCAGTATGACTATCAGGTTGGGCATGACCCGGGTTACTAGGATGGTGATGCCATCGGACTTGAGAGACATGATCGCAGGGACACGAGGTGTCAGATGTGTTGGTGGGTTAGGACTATTTTGGTGATTACCGCTCACCCGGAACTTTGAGTAGTGTGCACACAAAGATACTCCATGATGAGGTGGTTTTGACCACTCGTGTGGGTAGAGGCCCCCATAGTTGTGGTTAGGTTTTCTGGTTGGGGGTGCTTGCCGTAGAAAGCCACATGGGAGGTGAGGAGCTTTCAGGGGATTGGGCGTGCCTTCGGGATGTCAGTACTTGAGACACGAGGTGTCAGGAGGCACGTGGTGCCAGGTTACTATTCTTGGGTGTGCCTTCGGGACATCGGTACTTGAGACACGAGGTGTCAGGAGGCACCTGGTGCCAGGTTACTATTTTTGGGTGTGCCTTCAGGACGTTGGTACTTGAGACACGAGGTGTCAGGTGGCACATAGTGCCAGGTTGCACAATAGAGACGGGTTGCACGATAGAGATTCCGGCGTTGGCTGAAGCAGGTGACACTCCATGGTGGCTGTTGAGCACCAGTGGAGTTTGTATTTATTTGTGCACTGTACTTTTTACTGCTTTCCTTGTAAATGCATGACTGCTTAAACACATATATTTGGTATGCACCGTTGGGTGGTATCCTACTGATATTTATCTCACACCCTGCACGGGCCCTTCGGGACGCGTGGAGACTTTATGGATTTACGTGCAGGAAAGTGGCCTCCTTCAGGAGCTGGGCTACGTTAGTTGTCACATGGAGATGGTATGGACCTTGGGGTCATACCTAGATGGGTTTACTTTGTTCTGTTTAATTTTATGTATCTGCATGCTTACTTGTTGTAGCTATTGTTGGTTAGCCATTGACGCCCTTTTTATATTCAGTTGTGTGTGACCTTCTTTGGATGCATGTTTTACTGTTTAGTAGTAGTTACATGTTATCAGCATAATGTTGTGTTTATTTCCACTGCTGTCATTATATTTACTACTTACGCTATTCGTCTATATTGATTATGCTTCTGCATTGCGGGTCTGGTTTGAGTCTATTGATTCTTAATTTCCACTACATCTTTACTTTTATATTCAGACCAGTACCCTTATCACGATCCTCTGAGAGGGTATAGCCTCCCCACTATACCTAACAGACCCTCACTGCTAGTCGGTAGCCTTTGGCGTTCAGGGGAGGTGCGCCTAAGGTAGTGACACCCGAACCGTTTGGCACTGTTCGGGTGGCCGGCCGGGTCCGGGATGTTACAAAGTGGTATTAGAGGAGTTCTTGACAAGGATTTAGTAGCAGTGTTTTTCTGGCTACTAATGAGATTGAGACTTCTCTTTTTATTTCTGCTGGTTTTACTATTTGGGATATGGTAGACTGGAGATAGGTTGTTACTGGAACTGGGTTTCTAGATTGTGCTTGGGTGCCTGCAGCACCAGGTACGAGGGATGAACCAAGTTTCCATGGGTGGGAATTGATGTTTGATTTTTCTCAGATTATAGTTTATGTGATTTCCACCTCAGTGGCTCACTTGATGTGTGATGTTGTTGATTGTGATATTGGACCCTTGACTCGGAATGGTAAGGGAGAATTGGAACTTGGCCCGATATGGAAAGGCTACCTTGTTTGGCTTTTGATAGGCACATTTTGTTAGGGTATTTCAATTTCATAATTGCACGTATGCTTTGTGAAGTGATAATACCATGTGAATAAAATCAATTTCCATGATTTATCTACTTTGAAATGTAAATTGGTGAAATTCCTGATAGAATTTCTAGTTGTGCAAATGTGTATTCCATGCTTTATATGTTGTAGAAATGCATGTTGCAGGATATTTGGGTCTGACTCTTATGAGAGCAGGCATGTACTATGACTGAGGTAGTGTAACTGTCAGGATTGGGCGACTCGGTCGTCGGTTTGAGGCAACATGAGTTGTCGGGACAGGCATGTCCTGATGAACTTTTGATACTTGGCTCTGTTGAGTGGGTAAGAAGGCCATGAGGTCGGGATGCCGTGGGTCATGGGTTGTAGTGAGGGGGAGTAAGGGTAGTTGTTATGCACTGCCTTTTAATGCTTTCCTTACCTATGTAGAATATATTGTTATATATATGTATGGGCTGTCTGACCATTTATGGTATTCAGTGGGTTACTCCTTCAAGACACAATGGAGCATCAGGAAGGAGATGATACAGTGCCGTAGGATCAGAGTCAGAATTCAGTACAGGCAGAGCACGAGCCGCAGGTACAGGCCCAGGGACAGGATCAGGTTCAGGATCCAGTGCAAGCAGGACAACAGCTGGATTTCGCATCGTTCGGGCCGTGGATCGATGAGTAGATCTGAGCGAGCTTGGCACGCGTCTTCTAGGGGATTGACAGTGGCTCTCAGGGTACAAAGCCTTCTATGGTGTATCTGACGTGGGAGTTCCGGTCGTAGCACCCGCCACTTTTTTAGGGTGAGGGTGGTCCGCAGGTGGCCGAGAACTGGATCGAAAGCATGCAGATGATATTCAAGCAGCTTGAGACGCCTCCAGGGCGAAGGGTCAAGCTGGTGACGTACATGTTGAGAGGACCAGCGAAACGTTGGTGGGACGTACAGGTACAGGATCGTAGGCACGAGGGACTGGCATAGAAGGACTTTGAGGACAGGTTCTTTGAGCACTTCTACCTGGAGACACTGAGGGCAGAGAGAGATCGTGATTTCTTGAGTCTTCAGTAGGGAGACATGTCTGTCATGGACTACGCAGCTACTTTCACAGAGTTGTCTCTCTTTGCACCTGGAATGGTGAGCGATGATGCAGCTAGGGTGAGGCGCTTCAAGGATGGATTAAGACATGCCATTCGGGTCCAGGTGAACATCTTCAGGCTGGGTTCCTTCTCCGAAGCGGTAAATCAGGCGCTCATAGCCGAGGGCAATGAGAGAGAGAAATCTCTCTTGGGAAGGATGACAGATTCAGGTGATGGCTCGGACAGAAATAAATGAGGATGTGACGAGTTCCAGTAGGCCAGTCAGGCCATGGATTCAACTAGACCACCTCGTGGGAGTTCTTCGGTGATTTGCTTCCTGTGTGGACAACCGGGACATATTCGGGCGCAGTGCGATAGGCCTCCGAAGGAGTGCCGGGCATGTGGACATGATGAGCATCTAGAGAGGTTTTGTAGGTAGCCTTCTCAGATAGCCGATAGGCAGGGACCAGGATAGACTATAGCGTCTAGAGTTGGTTCAGGTTCGGTACCCATAGAGGGTAGTCGAGGTTCAGCTGTGCATGGAGGTCGTGATAGAGACGATGGGACCCAACTGAGGGGTCAGTGGCCGGTGATTGGAGCAGCATCACAGGGAGGCCAGGCGTCAGGTAGCCATGTTTCAGGCCAGGTGCATGCCGTGGAGCTGCCATAGGCTGAGCAGGCTGGTGAGCCGATGACGGTTTGAGGTACACCGCGGTGTGACCGTGATCTCCATGTTTCCTTTTTGGCATGACCTATAGAGGCATGTCTGTTTTGAGTGCACGTCATGCACAGGATCTATGTGGACTGACTAGATTCTAGTCAGTGGGATTGGCACCATATCAGCTGCGTGGTATATTCTATATATATATGTATGAGATGCATGGCATCTGGGCATAGAGGATGCGAGTTACTTGAGGTGCCTTGGGCATCAGGGCATCGAGGATGCGGGTTACTTGAGGTGCTAGTCACCATGACCTCGTAGAGGCGGGAACCGATGCGGTGCGGGATATGTTGGGTGTCGGGAGCGACACAGGAGCACCAAAGAGGTGCAGGGGTGATGATGCGTCACGGGAGGACTATGCGTCTGGAAAACAGGTTAGTAAACCTTTTTTGGTTGAGTTTTGTTGGGTTGATACCGGGTTAGGCAATTCCTAAGGTAGGGAGCCCCCTTGAGGAATTTTGCCGGAACCTTGAGACCAGAGGAGTCCGGGTTGCTTTGTTCGGGGTGGTATGTGCGGTGCCATCTCTGTGTTTCATTTGATAGCTCGGGGATGAGATATGTTAAGGTGGGGAGTTTGTAAGAACCTGAGTTTTTAAAATGGGTCAAAATCCCGACCCTGTTTAAATTTTTCAGTGTCGGCCGTGTACTCACCGAGTACATGCCGTGTGATGACTGTGTAGTAGTTTCTTACTACACGACGTGTAGTTTTGAACACGTTGTGTATACCCCGATCGTGTGAGGCCATACATGGCGTGTAGGCCTGTTGGCCGGGTAGAACCAGGGGCACACCGTGTTCCCTTTGGACATGCCGTGTAGTCTAGCCGTGTATAAGGGAAACACATGGCGTTTGGGTAAGTCGGCAAGGAAGAGAAGAGAAACCTGGTACACGCCGTGTACCCATTGGTACACGCCGTGTACTCATGTCGGTAGGTTCGGAAAGTAAGTCAGTGGAATTCAGCCGTCTTATGAATAGTTAAATGAACTATACACAGCGTGTAGTCTTAAAGTACACACTGTGTACTTTCTTTTTTCACTTAAAACAGGCATTAGCCTCGTATTGAGGCAGAACCTCATACCCTCCACCCAGATTCATGAACCAAGCCGGTCGGGACTTCAATCCTTCCCCGGATCGCTGTCTGAGACCCGTTTTTAGCTCTGATTAGTGCGTTGGAACCCCCTAGGTAAGGCCTCGATTCCTCTTTGGCCGTTTTGTCTGATTTTTTTTTCTAGAATGAGTTATATGCATTTGAACGGTATTGATTCTTTTGTAGATCTACCGCGTTTTAGACTGAATTGGTGGCTGTTATCGGAGGAGTAGCGTCGTACGAGTCTCAGGTAGGTGGTGCATACTTCATTTTGTGTTTTCATGGTTGTTTGGGGGACGTGTCCTTCGGCGCGTTTTCTGGTATTTTGAGCGGGACCTATTTTAATTGATTTTTCATACTGAATTGCTTATAATACCTCTAAGATACCTTTGGGTACACCCGGTTACCAGTTTGCGTAAGCGGGTCCGGGTGAGGGGCCATTGCTCATTGGGGGCATTTTGGCCAGGGAACGCCAAAATGGTTTTAATTGAAATATTAGAGTGTAAAACTGTTTAGTTTAATTTATTAAAGCCTGTTATAATTGTTAGAGGAATTTAAGACCTCAGTGCTGGTATGGGAAAACACCCTGCATAGTGCAATTCAACTGTTTAGTTTGTTTTTCCTGGTTAGGTTTTCTGGTCAAATATGTTATATATGCAATTGCTGAATTGCATCTGCTGGACCCTTTTTGGGTTATGTTGGGCTGGGCCCGGTTACGCTTGAGTGACGCTGATCACAGGTTGGGGATTTTCCCGGGTTAATTTGGGTGGTTTTGACCACGGGATTGGGTGTCATAGACATCGGCTTGAGGCAGTACGACTATCAGGTTGGGCATGACCCAGGTTACTAGGATGGTGATGCCATCAGATTTGAGCGACATGGTCGCAGGGACACGAGGTGTCAGATGTGTTGGTGGCTTAGGACTATTTTGGTGATTACCGCTCACCCGAAACTTTGAGTAGTGTGCACATAGAGATACTCCGTGATGAGGTGGTTTTGACCACTCATGTGGGTAGAGGCCCCCGTAGTTGCGGTTAGGTTTTCTGGTTGGGGGTGCTTGCCGTAGAAAGCCACGTGGGAGGTGAGGAGCCTTTAGGGGATTGGGCGTGCCTTCGGGACATCGGTACTTGAGACACGAGGTGTTAGGAGGCACGTGGTGCTGGGTTACTATTCTTGGGCGTGCCTTCGGGACGTCGGTACTTGAGACACGAGGTGTCAGGAGGCACATGGTGCCGAGTTACTATTTTTGGGCGTGCCTTCAGGACGTCGGTACTTGAGACATGAGGTGTTAGGTGGCACATGGTGCCGGGTTGCATGACAGAGATTCCAACGTTGGTCGAAGCAGGTGACACTCCATGGTGGCTGTTGAGCACCAGTGGAGTTTGTGTTTATTTGTGCACTGTACTGTTTACTACTTTCCTTGTAAATGCATGACTACTTAAACACATATATTTGGTATGCACCGTTGGGTGGTATCCTTCTGAGATTTGTCTCACACCCTGCACGGGCCCTTCAGGACGTGTGCAAACTTTATTGATTTACGTGCAGAAAAGAGGCCAGCTTCAGGAGCTGGGCTACGTTAGTTATCACATAGAGATGGTATGGACCTTGGGGTCATACCTAGCTAGGTTTACTTTGTTCTGTTTACTTTTTTGTATCGGCATGCTTACTTTTTGTAGCTATTGTTGGTTATCCATTGGCGCCCTTTTTATATTCAGTTGTGTGTGACCTGCTTTGCATGCATTTTTTACTGTTCAGTAGTAGTTACATGTTATCAGCATGCTGTTGTATTTATTTCTGCTGCTGTCATTATATTTACTGCTTCCGCTATTTGTTTATATTGATTATGCTTCCGCTTTGTGGGTCTGGTTCGAGTCTGCTGATTCTTAATTTCCGGTGCATCTTTACTGTTATATTCGGACCAGTTCCCTTATCATGATCCTTCGAGTGGGTATAACCTCCCCACTATACCTAACAGACCCTCGCTGCTAGTTGGTAGCCTTTGGCGTTCAGGGGAGGTGCGCCTAAGGTAGTGACACCCGACCCGTTTGTCACTGTTCGGGTGGCCGGCCGAGTCCAGGACATTACATGAGGGTACTATATTTTCAAATTAATCTTTGAATTTTTGTTCGTGTGGGAGATTAAGGAGTGCTAAATTTCTATACTATACTTGGCACAATAACTCAAACTCAACGTGAAGTAGTTTGATGCATTTTCCAATTTTGTGGGCGTAGTTAGTGCACTGACCGCATGACTATTTCCATGACTATCATCACAAAATTATAAACATAGTAAAACAATCCATTCAACATACATTTTAAATTTCAATAATTGAATAAAATCATTAAATTAAAGAATGAATTCTAAATGAAAAAATAGTATAAAAACATACAATTATGGTAGAATCAATTCCAGAATTAATTTCAATAAATTGAATAATTAATTTAAAATAAGAAAATGATGCTATTTTAAATGTAAAAAAAATTAAACTCAAGGAAAATTCATCACTTAAACACATGAAACACTATATTTGAAAGAATATTCAATGAATAACATATTCAATATCAAATTACAAAAAAATATATAATTTCTCATAATCAAAAAATTTCAATAATCAAAACCTCAATAAAAAAATAGATGTGGAAAAATGTATTAAATAAATGACACATCAAAGACCCTTAAGGACTTAATATTTGTGAAAACTCCATTGATTTTTTCCTATAAATGGGGACTTAATATAAACTTTCTATAGGTATATATGATTTTAGTTTTTTCTCAAAATTATTCCCAAATCCATCTCTAAACATCTCAAACCACATTCCTAAACCCTTAGAGTGACCATAAACCTCTCCTATAAGTACCTTAAGTCCAATCCAAAGGGATAAATCTAATGAAGAGGTAAAGTTATAGCCAAATTATTTAAAGTTTATTTATTCTTATACCTCTTAGTAATCAATTATAAACATACTAATATAATGACATAAACTAAAATATTATTATGTTGATCATACAAACTTTTTATCCCATTTTCATCCCATGGGAATTGAAAACTTCCCTTGTGCATACATACAGACTACCTCCTCCACAGTGCGATGTATTTAGTTTTTCATAACCGCATCACATGGAAGATTATAAATATTTATTTAATGAATATTTATGATATTTATAAAATAATTATGATTCTATATAGATAATATATTATCTACCTTCTTAGCCTATAATCCATTGGAATATAGAAACATCGCACATGCATACGAGTGGACTACTTCCTCCATGGGATTGGAAAAATCGCTCATGTGTACGTGTGGACCACCACCACCATGAAATGATGTATTTAATTTATCATCACCACCTTAAATGGATGGTTTAAAAATATGTTGAATATATAATAATGATATTTATATCATTTTTATGTTTCTGTAGATGAAGGAACAATGACCCTCTTGACCATGGTCAACACACCAATGTTGTTTTGGACTTAACAAACCCAAAACATCCGGCGTGAAGTTAAGGTCCTCCTAAGGTTGTGAAGTGGTTAGGTTATTTTCTAGAATCCCTTAAGTTGAATTACCCAAAGTGGTTTGGGGTGGTCGATTATTTTGAAATATGTATTTTTTGAGTTGGGATGTCTTGAGGCTTTGAGGTAAATTTTATTTTATATATTCCTTTTTGTTTTTTGGTTCCTCTTACATGAGGGTTTGTTTATAGAGGTTGTGGATATTATTTAGGTTCTACATATTAATTAGAAGGAGCTGTAGAAGAAACCCTCTCATAAATATGGAATGCCTCAATTATGTTGGGAAATAATCCACTAATGAAATTTAAACCCACATTATCCATGATCGGTGTGGGAAATAGGTTGTATATGAACATTACCTATGTTATACAAGATCACACAAAAGGATCAAATGTGTTGGGGTTGGAATGACATATTGACCAATAGAGTAATCCCAAAAAATTGGGAGGTTGGTTAGGGAAAGACCCTACAAGAATGACTTGATTTATTGGTATGTATAGTTACTTGAGGGGGTAAGGCCCAGGGAATTTGAATTCTAGTAGAATAAAGAAGAGTGGAAAAATTACGCCACTGTTAATTGGGAACATCATGTGGCATGTTAGTATAACTGAGGGTTAAACCTTTAGAGAGGATCACTATGAGAGTGTTAAGCATAGGGAGGGAACCCAATAAAGGAGGATCTAACATAATGTATCAAGTATGGTTGAGAAGTTAGGAATGAAGTTTTTATAGTTTAACATAATGTATAAAGTGTCTCTCTTGGGATTTGTGTGTTTGTGAAAATTCCTAAGTGGCTCTTTTAAAATGATTCAAGTGTTTTGAAATGTTTCTTAAAAAATTATATGTGTTCAACATACCATTTTTTGGTTTTAAATAGCTTTAAAATGGTTTAAAAAAAGGAATTGGGGTTTTTAGAAAGGATGTTTCGAACTAATTAGTTTATTTTAAAAAGACTGTGTTATTTTAAAGAAGAATATGTGTAAATGGTTGGTTTTTTAATGGGATTTCAACTGTGATTTTTAATGGGATTTTAACTGTTATTTTCAAAGAGTGTGCTTTTTTATAAATAGTTTTTTAATGGGATTTCAACTATGTAAATGGTTTGTCTAAATTAGATCTTTTTTATTTTATTCATATCCATCCTATTTAATTCAGTGATATTAATATTTAACAAAATAAATACACAAAACGTTGATATAAAAATTAACAAAGGCTAAAATAACACACTCTAGTATGAAGATGTAGTGAAAGAGTTCATCAAGTTTACAAAAGATCATGCATATAATCCTTATCAAATCCTTTGTTCGTGTTTACATTGTTTTTATTCAAGACAAGTTAGTCCAGAGGAGTTGGAAGAACACTTGATCTGTCACAGAATAGATTGAAGTTATAAATATTGGAATAAACATGGGGAAAAAGCGAATGTAGCTAGTGACTCAGATAACGCTCCATTTTATGGATCATTTGATATGATTAAAAGTGTGGACAATGAAGAAGACCACATCAAGGACATTATTACAGATGTGCATGATGATGAAGATCGTATTAAGGAAATGACAAGGATAGTTGAAGATAAACTTCATGATTGTCCAAAATTGTTTGAGCAATTAAAGAGTTGTGCAAAGATGCCATTATATGATGATTTCACTAAATATACAGCATTGTCACCTATTCTGAAGTTGTATAATTTGAAAGCAGGCAATAGATGGACTGATGTTAGTTTTATGGAATTACTTTCTCTCTTGAATGACATGCTCCTAGAAGATAATGAGATCCTAATCCGAACATACGACACCAAATGAATGCTACGCTCGATGGGTATGATCTCTAAAAGAATACACGTCCACCCGAATGACTGTATACTATTTCACAAGGACCACAAATCACTTAGAGAATTCACAAAGTGTGGTGCTTCTTGATACAAGAAAGATGAATCTGGTCCTATGAAATTTGCATGGTACTTTCCAATCATCTAAGGTTTAGGCACCTATATGAAAGTGAGGAGACTGTAGGGAAATTGATGTGGCACGCAGACAGAAGAAATAAAGATGGAAAAATATGACACCTGACATAATCTCCTCAATGGAAGATAATTGATTATGAGTATCCTGACTTTAGAAACGAGCTGAGAAACCTTCATCTTGCGTTATCTACAGATGGATTGAATTATTTTGGATTTCAAAGTAGCACTCACAGTACATGGTTGGTTATGTTGGTAAATTATAACTTGCCACTGTGGTTATGCATGAAATGAAAACACATCATGTTATCTATGCTTATATCAGGACCAGAACAACCAGGTAATGATATTGATGTTTATTTAGCTCCATTGATCGAGGATTTGAAATTATTGTGGGATTTAGGTGTTATGATGTATAATGCTTACAAAAATGAAGATTTAAAATTGAGAGCCATGTTGTATGGGACGATAAATGAATTTACTGCTTATGTAAATTTGTCAGGATATAGCATTAAAGGAACTCTTGGGTGTCCTATCTGCGAAAAAGGTACACAATCAAATAGGTTGAAACATTCATCGAAAACTGTGTTTCTAGGACATCACAGATTTCTCCCCCAATGACATAAGTACTGATCTTGGACAAAGTCATTCGATGTAAGTTCAGAAGAGCGTACAACATCATCTCTACTAACTGGTGATAAAATGTTTGAGAAAGTTAAATATGTGGATATTGATTTTGGTAAACCGTTTTCAAAAAACCTTACGAAAATCGGTTGGAAAAAGAAATCAGTTTTTTTGAATTACCATTCTAGAATTTTCTGTACGTCAACTCTTCTCTTATTCTCATGTCAACCATGTATGTCAGAAATTTTTTAGATGTTATGCATGTTGAAAAAATGTATGTGATAGTGTCATCGACACATTTCTAAATTCACCCAACAAAACAAAGGATGGAATTAAGGCTAGGCTGGACATGGTTGACATGAGAATACGAGAAGAGTTGACACCGATAAAGGGTGAAAAAAAAACATTTCTTCCACCTACTGCTTACACTCTTTCTAGGCAGAAGAGATATTAGTTTTGCAACTTCTTGAATGACATAAAGGTTTCAGAGGGGTATTCATAGAATATCAAGAACATCTTGTCAATGCACTATTTAAAGTATAAAGGTCTAAAATCACATGACTTCCATGTTTTGATGTAAGATCTAATTCCTATAAATTTATGTTACATTTTTCCCAAGAATATCTGTCATACATTAATGAATCTTTGTTTCTTCTTCAAAGCTATATGTATTAGAGTTATAGACCTAGAAAAATTGCCGACTATGGAAAGAGAAATTGTCATCATATTATGGGAATTGAAAATGTTTTTCCCACTGAAATTATTTGATATGATGGTTCATTTTATGGTTCACTTGGTCAGAGATATTAGACCATGTGTTCCAATGCACTATAGATGGATGTAACCCATTGAACGGTATATGAAAATTTTGAAAGGGTATGTCAAAAATTGAAGTCGTCCAGAGGGTTATATTGTAGAGTGATATATTGTTGAAAAATCCATTGAATTCTATACCAAATACCTATCCGGTGTGAAAATCATTGGTCTAATGAAATATCGTCACACTTGGAGACTTGTAGGTGAAGGAATTTCTAGAAAGGAGGTTGTCACAATCAATATTACAGATCAAGAGCAGGTACACCTTTATGTTTTTCATAACAGTTTGGACATTGACCCATATGTTGAAACCTACAAAGAAATTCTTAGGCATTCAAATCCATCAAGGGTTGAAAAATGGATATCAAATAAACATAATCAACAGTTTATAGGGTGGTTTTAGGACCATATTTATAAGGAGTCAGATGAAAATCTAGACTCAATTTCAGAACAACTTTGATAGCTAGCCAGAGGACCAAGTGTGTATGTATTATCTTACAATGCTTATGTAATTAATGGTTACATATTATATACTAATGAACATGATGAATACAATACCAAATATAATAGTGGATTTACACTTATTGCTGAAGCGATGCATGTTTCTAGTTATAAAAAAAATCCAATTTACATGAATATGTCATACTTTGGCATCATAAAAAAATATGGGAGTTGGATTATACGACATTCCGAGTGCCGATTTTTCAATGCAAGAGGGTTGATAACAGAAGTTCTGTTAAAATAGATGAGTTGGGATTTGTGAAAGTTGATTTCAGTAAAAAAGGATACAAAGATGAACCATTTATAATGGCATCAAATGTAGTATAAGTATTTTATGTTCCAGATCCCACAAACAAAAACTGGTCCATTGTTCTGTTATCGACCAAAACCACTGAAGATTCAAATGAAAATTCAATAGAGGATGACCCTTTCATTGGGGCATCGCAATCATTTTATAGTGGTTCCAGTGTAGATGACGCTTTTATATCATGTGAGAGCACAATGAAGGTATTTGGATAGTCGA
Organism: Viscum album; assembly: GCA_963277665.1. NCBI lineage: Eukaryota > Viridiplantae > Streptophyta > Magnoliopsida > Santalales > Viscaceae > Viscum > Viscum album. The sequence goes on along the minus strand of OY728128.1, from coordinate 835,713,516 downwards.
TAAAGGGGTCAAATCCCTTCAACCTTTAAAAAGAGAGAGTTCAATAATCAGGTTATATATATTTTTCTAATATACATCGTGTTACATTATGTTAATATCTATTCACTACTGATTTTATGTTATCTAAATTAAATGTTAAACCACTTTTGCAGATAATGACTTCTGCACATGATGATGCTCCCAATCCCCAGGCAAAATAGGTTTCTCAACCTGCTACTACTCATAGTGCAGACGAACAACAGGTTTCTGAACCTGTTGGATTATGTTAATATTTGTTCACTGCTGATTTTATGTTATCTAAATTAAATGTTAAACCACTTTTGTAGAAAATTATTTTTGCACGTGATGATGCTCCCAATCCCCAAGCACAATAGGTTTCTAAACTTGCTGCTACTCACAGTGTAGGAGAACAACATGTTTCTCAACCTGTTGCTACTCCCAATGCAGAGGTACAACCACTATCTGCACATGCCGATGCTAGCCCTCCGGAGTCAGAGGAAAATATTGATGATGGTGGATCCAAGTAAATGAAAGGTGACAAAACACCGACGACGTAGAAAAAATAGGAGCATCATAGTTTGAAGGTATTAGCAAAAATCATTAAGGCTAAAGATAAAGGCATCAAATACAATATTGGATGGAATAAGTAGGGACAACATGTTAACCCCCAAAAGGCCATGTTCAGTAGTTACATTGGAATCGTCACTCGACAACACATGACGATTGATGTAACTTCACGACACTATGTTGTGGATGAGATTAAGAAACTGATGTGGGGAGATATTATGGTAACATTATGATATCATTTTTTTAATTTACTAAAAATTAAATAACGAAACATTGACTTAAACTTCATCATCTCTTGTAGAGTGTATTTATAGTAGATGAATCGCACAAAGACTATGTATTAAGGGTTGTTGGAAGGATTCATAGGGTTTTTTTTACACTTTTAACAAAATATCATCTTAAAGATACTGAAGGGAAAATAAAACCGCACCCACCTCTTATTTATACACACCTGACAACCCAAGCATTATGGGATGCATTTACTGGCCGTCATGAGAAACAGTCTTTTTAGGTACATTGTGTTTGGTAAAACATTGTTTGATGGTACATGTATTCATCACTTTGATTTAAAGTGTTTTATTTATGAAACAAAAAATGAGTTCTAAAAATAAACAACGGACATCAAAACCACCTTTCCCCTACCATAAAGCAAGGATGAGGTACGCGTCACTTGAAAAAAATTTAGTACATATTTTAAATCTACCATAATACTTTTATGTGACATAAAACAACACAATAACTATATTTTTTTTGTTTATAAGAAACCTGAAGAGTCCAAATCCAAATCCACTTCCATCTCACACCATGTGCTATAGAAGGAGGCGCGTGTAACTTAATATGGGAAACTAATAGATGAAAACACACAAAAAGTGTGGGAAACATGTGCAAGTATGACATAATAAAAATTTGTTTTTCTTTAAATCTCTATTACATAACAATGATTACTTATTTTACTATATTTTCTATCTGACACAGTCACAAGAATCAATAACACCCATACCAGATGCAAACATACTTTCAGTTACCTTGAAGCAGCTAGAAAAGTATGGTCGCGTCAGAGGTGAGGGTTTTGGGGTGACACCCCGAACATATTTTCAGAAAAAAAAGAAGAGGATCAAACTGAGGAAATGAAAAATATGAGAGAAATATTAGCTATTTTTGAAGAAGAATTACAATACCAGAGAGAGATAATAGAAAGTTTGATAGGCGGAGGAAAAGAGAAGAAACAACTCAAGAACAACCCGCACATGAATATCCTGCCCCACCCCCACCAGTTTTGAGGCAACCCATTCCCCTAAAAAACAATTCTTCACTGAGGTAGTCAATTTTATAATAATGTTTTCTATGAAATGTGAATCAGATAGAAACTAGACACTGATACCTTTCCTGTATTGATATTCTATAGGGTGAAAATGACTTTTATTTTTATCTATCAACACCCACCCATTGCCTTGTAGCGAGGGATACAATGTTCAATATCCAGAACGACATTCTATACAATAGACAACTTACGATAGGTCATGCTAGAGTTTCAATTATTGTATCCCTAGAGCCGAGTGCCGAGAAACCTATTCCAATTGATGATGTAGATATTCATATGGTCAAACAATCTCTTGGAACATTCATCGCATGACCATCACATCTTGTAAAAAAACATGTCAACAATGAGGTATTCATTTCCAATTTAATTTTCAAGATAAACCTTAAACATTTAATGAAAAAAGGTCTGAACCGATTCATGTTATTACGAACGAACAAAGGGAAGGGGGTGAAACAAAATATTGGTTCAAAACCATCATAAGGATCAACCAATCGATGAAAAAAATATACTAGAAGCACCTTAACCCCCGTTCTATATCCACATTTATTATAATTGAAAGATCATGTGGATATAAAGTTGAAAGATGGTGGTACTCACATAATTGATTTTGAAGAAAATATGTATGGAGGGGAAGATCCATACTTCATTGGTGTTGAGAGTGAAATTGAAATTCTCGACTACGATTGGTTAGGCAGCTCAGTTGTAAATGTATACATGTGGTATGTTTTCATGATTTTATTTTCCAAAAGATGATATAATGTGTTAATTATAACTAAATACATTTCATATTTTTCTTAGGTGTATATATGAAAAACAATTGAAGGGATTTCTCTATGAACATAAATTTTCACTCGTTAGTCCTCACATAACCTCTACAGAATAAGAAGACATAACTTTCAATAAAGAGGGTGAAATAGTAGTAGGACTGCTCAAATAATTTAACAGGAAAATTATAGATGACAGACTCTTGTTAATACCAACAATGTAAGGGTAAAAATTTATAATTTAATCATATCAAATATATTTTAATTTCTTTCATTACTTATTCTTTTGTGTGTTCTTAGGCAGCATTGGATGCCCATTGTGGTCAATTTGGATAATCTAAATATTTATTTTCTGGATTCAATGCATGGATATCCAACAAAATGATCACACATGATAGAGTTTGTCAATTTTTAATACACTGCATCCAACATTTTAGAACTAAACATCCAGTTATATAATTTATATTATCTTTTAATGAGGATTCTGTTATGATAGGATGGTGCGTAAATATTGTCTACATCATGGAATGAGTCGAGGGGAAAAGGAAAATAAACATGAAAATTACTACAACTAGATAAGTATCAGGGTATATATAATAAGATTTCATTATCTAAACACATATAAAAAAATTAATCATTTTTCTCAATGTTTCTGCAGTTCTCGAAATAAACAAATAGTAAAGATTATGGTTATTATGTTTGTAAATTTATGAAAGAGATCGTATTCCATGAACAAACCAGCATCCCTGAAGAGGTATTTTCAAAGATAATTTCTATTTCATTTAAAATACTTATTAATACTTTGTGTATTTATATTTTTTTAGTACTACCATGACTTCTGAAAATAGTCATATTCACAAGATGATATAGATATTCTTAGAAATGAATGGGCAACATACCTGATGGAATAATGTACAAATATAGAATGAATATGGTAAAATTCTCAAATAATTTGGACTTTAATAATCTTGCCTACCTTATCTTTCTCTTTGTTTTATGGTGATGTTGTGATTTTTATGGGCTAAATGCCCCACTGAAAATCATGGTCATTGGTGGTGCTTGTTTGTGCACTAAATGAATTTCATGTTTATTGGGTTTTTAAAAGAAATTGGTGCTCTTCATTTATAGGGTATGTGTGTTGTTAATATACCACACAAGATAATGAGTATCTAGAAGGGGTTTCCCCATCCCTTGAGTTTTTTGTGACATCTTGAGACATAACGGGCATAAGAGCTTACTCCACTCTACTTTTTTTCAACAATGAGAAGGGTTTTTCACCAAAAAACATTGATTCAATATGCAACATTGGAGGTTTCCCTCTTTAGTCGACCTAGTGAAAAACCAACTATCATATATTCATTCAAAATATGATATTTGGTTCATCATTGGGTCGACTAAATCTATGCCACAAAAGGAGGATGTTATTCTATGTCAACCATATAGGGATCAAATTGATGCATGATGCGACCGGTATGACTCAAATTGTATGCTTTTGGTTTGAAATGACATTTTAGTAAAAAAACACATCTAACATACTAAAAACTGAGGAAATGAATTCCGATTGTTTTTATAATTTAGGAAAATGATATATCAGTCATTTGTGACATGTAGGAATAAAACGTACCTCAATCTGATGCACGATGTCACCGGTATGACTCTAAATGTGTCTTGTTATTTAAAATTGACATTAATTAAAGTAAAAAATACAACTGACATACTGAAAACCAAGAAAAATCATTCGAATTGTTTTGATACTTTAGGAAAACAATCCATGAGTTAGTTGTGATGTGTAAAAATCAACCCCACATCAATCCGATGAATGGTGTGACCGTTATGACTAAAAGTGTCCACTATCTGTTTAAAATTGACATTTTAGCTCAAAACGTGTCACTCATTGAAAACCAAGCAAACAAACTTTGATTGTCTTAAAAATTAAGGACAATGATTCTTCAGTCCTTTGTGCCATGTATAAAGTAGTCTCACATCAAAACAATGCACGATGCGACCAATATGACTCAAATTTCATGTTTTCGATTTGAAATGACATTTTAGTAAAAAAACACAACTGACATACTGAAAACTGAGGAAATGCAATCTGATTGTTTTGATACTTTAGGACAATGATCTATCTATCATTTATGATGTGTAGGAATCAACCACACCTCAATCTGATGAACGATGTCACTGGTATGACTTCAAATGTGTCTTTTTATTTAAAATTGATATTAATTCAAGTAAAAAAACACAAATGACATACTAAAAACCAAGAAAACTCATTTGGATTGTTTTAATACTTTAGGAAAACAATCCATGAGTTAGTTTTTATGTGTAGGAATCAACCCTACCTCAATATGACGAACAGTGTGACCGATATGACTAAAAGTGTCCACTATCAGTTTAAAATTGACATTTTAGCTCAAAACATGTCACTCACTGAAAACCTAGAAAACGCAATCTGATTTTCTTCAAAATTAAGAACAGAAATTTGTCAGTCCTTTTTGACATGTATGAAGTAATCACACATCTAACTAACATAAAATGCGACCGGTATGACTCAAATTTCATGTTTTTGGTTTGAAATAAAATTTTAGAAAAAAAAACACAACTTGTAATGCCTCAACCCCAGAAGCCCAGAGCCGGTGCATTATTTTAATACATTGGCATGATTATAAGGAATCAGGTCCTGAAGGACCGATCAGTTTAGTAATCTTGTAAAATAGATTACATACATGAACATTACATTACAAATTCAAACATAAAACACAACATAAATAATCCATTGATATCGCTATTATTCTCCGAGCTTAACCCTTCATATCAAACATAATACACTTCTTGGAATCCTAGGAAAACAAAACATAAGAAAGGGGTGACCAGAGATGCTCAGTAAGGGTAAATAATTTAGAGGAAGCTATAAACTTTTAAGACAAGATGTGTAATAAAAAAACAGCCTTTTAAAAATAAACTTGAACATAATATAGAGAAAATAAATCAAACATTACCATATAAACATGCACATGGATATTCTACTAGTTGAATAATCACATGTAATAATTAATTTCATAATGAGGGAATGCCTAACACCGGACATCATTACCACATAGTCAAGGTCTTATGCCAAGACTATAAATATTTTTTTTTCAAGGCCTTATTCCAAGACAATAGTTTGTCTCATGAGACCTACCGATGCATCAAGAATCTATAGTGGGCCCCACCCGTCACTAACTAAGTCCACTGCATTCCTCACATGAAAATGTTGAAACATAACATAAACATTTGTATTAAAACTAGCATACAAAATGTCAATACTTTAACCATAAACCATGAAGGGTATAAAAATAGAACATCCACAGTCAAACATATCATAAATCATTTGATTCAATATAGAAGATTGTATTATAATAAATCAACCTTAATCAAGAATAATATCCAATAAAAAATGTTGACATAGTTGAAAATGATCAGTAAAACTTTTTGAGAGAAATATCCCTTTTTGTGAAATTTTTTAAAAGTCACACATTTATAAAGGAATTAATTTAAAAGATATTTTTGAATTAAAGTTTCCCATACCAATTTTAAACTTTTAAAAGGAATTAACATTTTAAAATATTCATGTCCATATAAATAAATCCTTAAAACCACTTTGAAAACATGGACATTAATGAGAAAGATTTAGAAGAATAAATATTTAAAACATTTAAAATGATGTTTTAGTTAAAGAGTACCTTAAAAGAATAATTTTTGAAATGTCTTTTATGAAACATGGACATGGATAATAAATATGTCCTAGAAAATACTTACACATAAACAATCTCGGATAATAATGAGATTGAGGAATTAACCCTTACCTTGCTCTTTCCTTTGGTCGAGGGTACGTTTAACCTCCTGTATAATGACCATATTATGTTATTAAATTATACCATAACCATATTAATATTTATTATATCATACAAGATTCATTTATGACTTTATACTACCCATTTAATAATTATTTCCATGTTAAATTAACATTTCGGGTAATAATCACTTTCTTTATCGTACATGTTTTAACTTGTTATTCTTGATCGTATCATTTAGATAATGATTTAAATACTTCAAGAATATAAAAAATTATTTATATATAATATATATTTATAATATAAATATGTATAATAGATATATATATGAAATATAAAACACCGTTTATGGAGATAGTAGGCCGTACATACGCATAAACATTGTTTCTGTTTTCATATCGTATTGAACGGAAGTAAGTGAATAAGATATATGTAAGTACACACACACACACACACACACACACATATATATATCTCCATTAGAATTATTATTTCATATATTACATACTTATTAATAATATATATTTTTATAATCATCATTTAATGGAGAACCTAGAAATGAATCTCATCGCGTCATGGAGACGGTAGGCCGCACGTACACACGAGCGACGATATCATTTACTTAATGATTAAAATGTGTGGAATTGGATGGTATATTAATTTTAAAGAGAAATTATAATGTTATTTTCATTATTTATATACATATTACTCATTATTATATCCATCCAAATAACATAGCGTTGAATAACAAATTACACCACAACGTGGAGACGGTAAGCCGTACGCACGCACGCATGGTGACATTATCATTCATAGGATGGATAGAATAATGAGTATGGTTTTAACATATTTATAATAACATCACAGTATGTATAAGTTACTGGATTTATTATTTTTTTATAGAATTAACAATGAAATAGAAAGTGGAATAAGAAAAGAACTTTGAAAGAGGTGATAAAATAATTACCCCTTCTTTGAGTATTTCCTTTCGATTTGAACAAAAGGGCTCATTAGGTTGGATTTATTATCAAGGGAAGGCCTCTAGGATGAATTGGTGGAAGTTGGAAGGAGATTTGGGTAGGGTTTGGTCAATAAAAATGGCTTTAGAGGTGTGATTTTGAGAGAAGGGGAAGTGCCCTTTTATAAGAGAGGTGAGTGTCACTTTAGGAAAATTTTGAAATATTATTTTATTATAAAACAATTTTCGGTTTCTAATGGATCCAAATTTATTTATTTAGAAGATAAGGTGGATATGGGTCGAAATAATCTCAACCAATAGGTTTTAGACAAGTTTAGGTCACCATATTAACCCTATCTTTTAGATTTAACTCTTAGTTAAATAGTTTAACTTTTACCATGTCCTCTTGTATTATTATAATAAATGGTTAATAAACTTACTATAAAAAGACAAGAAAACCCCAAGTGGTTCATTATTGATATATATAACCTTATCTAAGTCCTTTGGGTGAACCTTGTATTTTTAGAAATATTATATCAATTAATAATATAGTATTTATTTTAAAAACTCATATGTCAATTTTGACACTATTTGGTATTTTGTTTTTGTTAAAGTCATAAAAACATTATCACTTCAAAAAATTATTTTAATCAACCCTAAAATGTCATATTAACCTAGAAAATTCATGGATGACATCAAAATCCCCAATTTACATTTATTTTTATATTTATAATATCAATTATTTTAATCTTTCATTGATAAAGTAATTACTAAATCATCAACGTGTCATAAATAAATTTAATTATTTAATCTATAAAAATTATAAATAAAATACCATTATGTATGAAATATTTTTATATTTCTAATGAATATTTATAGTCGAATTTATCTTATGTATAACCCTATATTAAAAATGGTTTAGTTATTAAACTTTGAATTTAACACTTTTAACTCTTGTTTAAGTAAAATAATAATAAATGTCGTAATCAAATACAAGTGGACCAAAAGGATCATATTTTATTCCTAAGGTTGATTTTGGTCTAAATACACTTATCCAATATAATTAGGACATGTGTTAGGGTAATTATAATATCATTTTTACCTTTAATTACCCTATTTACTTTTAACCGTGGTAAATAAGAGTCAAAAGATACTATTCACCAAAAATTATTTTCATCTTTTTGAACCACATTTTACTTACTGATGTAAACTGTGTCTCTTGAATTTTTTAAATTTAATTCACAGAAGTAGTAAAATTACATTTTATGCAAATTTGCAAATGTGCCTAGAAGGTGGGTAAAAGACGTTAAAAAGTTCAATAAAATTTTATACATCTAATTTTATTATAAAACAACTCCAATGAATTACATTGAACTTATATAGGTATTATATATCTATTTTGACTTAAAATAAATTTAAATAAAACAAATAATTATTTAAATAAAATGTCGGTTTTAAACAATAACGTAGTGTTTTCACTATTCATCAAAAATTGAAAGTTTTTAGAAAAATACAAAAAATTCACCCTAAGATAATTTTTGATATTCCAAATTAAAAAATAAATTCTATTTTACCAAATTCAAAAAATATAAGTTTCATTAATTAATTTAAAATTAGTTCCCGTTGTCAAAACCAAAAAGCGGGTTTTTAAAAAGTAAAAACTATCAAAAGATTGACATGTGTTTATGTCAAATTTAAATGTGAAATTACTTATAATGACCTAAATTATATTAAATGATAAAAATATAATCTAATTATACTTCCAAACTATTCAAATTAATAATTTAACACTAAATTATTTCAATTAAAAAAGTTGTTTTCAATTAAAATTTAGTATTTTTCACTATTCATCAAAATATGAAAGTTATCAAAAAAGTACAAAAAATTTATCCAAACTAAATTTTTATGTCTCGATTCTAAAAAATAATTTAATTTCATTAAATTTAATATATAAAAGTGTCAAATATTGGTTTTGAAAAGGGTTCTCCATTAAAAGGTGGTAAAATTGCATTTTTTGAAAAATACTTCTTTTATCTGAAAAAAAGAATTTGTTCTTATATTATGTCTAAAAAATACATAATATGGATTCTAAAATTATATGGAGTATATAAAATTTAAAATTCAGTTAATACTATTCATAACTACTTTTTGAACGGCTAGTTTGGTAAGTCGTGGTGCGCTCAAACTCAGTGTTGCGTGTAACGCAAGTTATTGAATTATTTTGAAGAGATAACGTACTATGAAATCTTGGAGTGTTACACAACTTAAATACTAAAAACTGAGGAAATGCATTCTAATTGTTTTTATACTTTAGGAAAATGATCTATCAGTCATTTGTGACATGTAGGAATCAACCACACCTCAATCTGTTGCATAGTGTCACCAGTATGACTCCAAATGTGTCTTATTATTTAAAATTGATACTAATTCAAGTAGAAAAACACAACTTACATACTGAAAACCAATAAAATGCATTCATATTATTTTTATACTTTAGGACAACAATCCATGAGTCAATTGTGATGTGTAGGAATCAACACACCTCAATCCGATGAACGGTGTGACTGATATGACTAAAAGTGTCCACTATCAGTTTAAAATTGACATTTTAGCTCAAAACGTGTCACTCAATGAAAACCAATAAAACACACTCTGATTGTATTCAAAATTAAGTACAACGATTCTTCAGTTCTTTTTGATGTGTATGAAGTAGTCTCATGTCAAACCTATGCACAATGCGACCGATATGACTCAAATTGTATGTTTTCGGTTTGAAATGTCATTTTAGTAAAGAATCACAATTGACATACTAAAAACTGAGTAAATTCATTTCGACTATTTTGATACTTTAGGAAAACAATCTATTAGTCATTTGTGACATGTAGGAATCAACCAAACCTCAATCCGACACACGGTGTCATCGGTATGACTCCAAATGCGTCTTGTTATTTAAAATTGACATTAATTCAAGTAAAAAAACACAAATGACATATGGAAAACTGAGAAAATGCATTTGGATTATTTTTATACTTTAGGAAAATGATCCATAAGTCAGTTTTGATGTGTAAGAATCAACCCCACCTCAATCTGACAAACGGTGTGACCAGTATGGCTAAAAGTGTCTGTTATCAGTTTAAAATTGACATTTTAGCCCAAAACATGTCACTAACTGAAAACCAAGCAAACACTATCTAATTATATTCAAAATTAAGGAAAATAATTCTTCAGTTATTTTTGACATGTATGAATCATTCTCATATCAAAACCACACACGATGTGTCCAGTATGACTCAAATTTCATGTTTTCAGTTTGAAATGGAATTTTAGTAAAAAAACACAACTGACATAATCAAAACCAAGGAAATGCATTCCAATTGTTTTGATACTTTAGGAAAATGATCTATCAGTCATTTGTGATGTGTAGGAATCAACTTCACCTAAATTCGACATATGGTGTCACCAGTATGACTCCAAATGCGTCTTGTTATTTAAAACCGACATTAATTCAAGTAAAAAAACACAACTAACATACTAAAAACTGAGAAAATGCATTTGGATTGTTTTGATACTTTAAAAAAATGATCCATGAGTCAATTTTGATGTGTATTTTTCAACCCCACCTTAATCTGATGAATTATGTGACCGGTATGACTAAAAGTGTCCACTATGAGTTTAAAATTGATATTTTAGTTCAAAACGTGTCACTCACTAAAAACCAAGAAAACACACTCTAATTGTCATAAAAATTAAGGACAAAAATTCATCAGTATTTTGTGACATGTATGAAGTATTCTCACATCAAACCGATGCACGATGCAACTGGTATGACTCAAATTTCATGTTTTTAGTTTGAAATAACATTTTAGTAAAAAAAAATTGACATACTGAAAACTAAGGAAATGCATTAAGATTGTTTTGATACTTTAGGATAAAGATATATCAATAATTTGTGATGTGTAGCAATCAACCACACCTCAATCTGATGCACAGTGTCGCCAATATGACTCTAAATGCATCTTGTTATTTAAAATTGACATTAATTCAAGTAAAAAAACACAACCGACATTCTGAAAATTGAGAAAATGCATTCATATTGTTTTTATACTTGAGGAAAAAAATCCATGAGTCATTTTTGATGTGTAATAATCAACCCCACCTCAATCCAATGAATGGAGAGACTGGTATGACTAAAAGTTTCCACTATCAATTTAAAATTGACATTTTAGCTCAAAAAGTGTCACTCACTGAAAACCAAGTAAACACACTCTGATTGTCTTAAAAATTAAGGACAATGATTCTTCAGTCCTTTGTGATGTGAATGAAGTAGTCTCACGTCACACCAACACACGATGCGACTAGTATGACTCAAATTACATGTTTTTAGTTTGAAATGACATTTTAGTAAAAGAACACAATGGACATACTGAAAACCGAGGAAATGAATTCTAATTGTTTTGATACTTTAGGAAAATGATCTATCAGTAATTTATGATGTGTAGGAATTAACTAGAACTCAATCTAACACACGATATCACCAATATGACACTAAATGTGTCTTGTTATTTAAAATTGACATTAATTCAAGTAAAAAACACAATTGACATACTGAAAACCGATCAAATGTATTCGGATTGCTTTTATACTTTAGTAAAATGATCCATGAGTCAGTTGTGATGTGTAGGAATCAACCCCATCTAAATCCAATGAACAGTGTGACCAATATGACTAAAAGTGTCCACTATCAGTTTAAAATTGACATTTTAGCTCAAAACATGTCACTCACTGAAAACCAAGAAAACACACTTTGACTGTCTTCAAAATTAAGGAAAATGATTCGTGATCCCTTTGTGACATATATGAAGTAGTCTCATATCAAATTGACACACGATGCGATCAGTATAACTCAAATTGCATGTTTTCGGTTTGAAATGACATTTTAGTAAAAAAACACAACTGACATACTGAAAACTGAGAAAATGCATTCATATTGTTTTTATAATTTAGTAAAATGATCCTTTATTCATTTTTGAGATATAGGAATCTAAAATCACCTCAATACGATCTATGGTGTCACCATTATAACTCCAAATGTATCATTTTTATTAAAAATTAACATTTTTTAATGTATTCTTCATATTAATGTTTAATTTATTTATTTATAGTATTACAAAAGTAATATTTGTTTTATTATAGAGGTGAAACCTTTTTCTTGAGTTGGGATGATTTGTTTGGAAACTATTACCATCAGAGGACATTTTTTAGAGGGTACCACCAACGTAAAAAGAGAAAACATTAATTTTTTTAACTATTTGTTGGAAAATTGTAAATGTAATTTTATAAAACATTGTTCAAAATTTATATAGAAGTTTTTTTGGTGTATACCATGAGTTAATATTTTTGTATTCATGATGTCAATTAAATTTATATAGCATTTTTTGCCAAAACTTTGTGTGCACTGCTTGTTTTTTCATCATTTTCATCGTGTATGTGGTTCTTTTGAATATACTATGGGTGGTTATTTTTGAGCCAGTTTTTGCTAGTTTGTGTAGGTTATTTTTGTTGGTTTAGTTATTTTGGTCTACTATTTGGGTGTTGTTTATTTTTTTCAGGTTGGATGGGTTTTTTGTTATATAAATAGCACACCCAAGAAGGGAAGCCTTTCTTAGCGCTTCAAATAGCACTAATAAAGGAACCCTTTATCAGTGATAATTGAAGCACTGATAAATGGGGAATTTATCAGGGCTATTTGAAGCGCTGATAAATGGGTACTTTATCAGTGCTCTGAATAGCACTGATAAAGGCGAACCTTTATCAGTGATTTTTGGAGCACTGATAAAGGGAACCCCCCTTAATAGTGTCTCTATTATCAATGAATTTTTAGAGCTGATAAAGGCCTTTTTAGTGATGATAAAAGCCTATTTTGTGATAGTCATGTCCCAACCTGATAGCCTGAACGATGGTAGTGGAATCACTCTCGAACCATATGTTATTCCAATTCCTCTGGCATGCAACTGAAACAACATTGATAAATCCCATCATCTCCACCTCAAGAGCAGTGACTTGACCACAAGGTCCATGTATGCATTCCATAACCTCACTGTTGTCGTCTCTAAAAATAACCCCATAACTAGCTGGTCCCAGATTCTCCCACGAAGCACCGTCAGAGTTGCATTTAATCCAGCCTGTAAAGGGGGAATATGAAAAACCTCAAGAGTGCTAAGGGGTTTTGGATAATTTCCACTGATGTTAAGCTTTCTTAGAATAAATAAGTCACTAACTCAATTATTGAATCATGCCTCATGCATCATGTTGGTGCTTTGAACTGCTGTCATAATGTCTACAAGGGCAGCCCATGGATTGTAGGTAGTCAATCATATATGCACTTATTTCTACTTTTCCAGATTACATGGATTAATTCCGCACAAGCCACTTTGAAGAGAATCATGAGTTGGCTAGAAAATTTAACACCCATCAAAGCAAGAAGAAAATTATAGATATTATGAGTCTATAAAGGATGAAGCTTAGACAAATCAAAAACTTCTCTCCAAAGAGAGGCTACAATGTTGCAACACAAGAATAAGTGGTCAATGTCTTCACAATGATGGTGACATAACACACATTGTGAGTAGAGAGAGATGCCAACTCTCTGCAGGTTGGCATCGACCGATAGTTTGTTGAGAGAGAGTCTCTAAAGCAATGTGAATCTTGATTGAGATAGCCATTTTTTGCTAAAAGACCAAATCCACTTGCAGTTAACTTGAGTCAAATGTCTTTAAAATCTCTTGGAGTTAAGAATTCCATTTGGTCTTGGTTCCTAGATGTTAAGTCCACTAGGTTAAATACCCTAAGAGGGGGGGGGGAGGGGGTGAATCAGGGTATGGCAGATTAAAATAACTTCCCCTATTGTTCTTTTTTCATTGTTAGAAAAAACTCACTTATCTCTCCTTCCTATTGCAGAGTATGAAAAAATATTAAATAAAACATAGGACACAACAATTTTACTTGGTTCACCCTCACTGGACTACATTTAAGGACCATACACTGGTGATGTGCCGAAGTGCCAAATCCACTAAAAGTGCACTACTGTTTACAAAGTTCAGAGTGAACTCACTTTCCCTCTTGGTTTACAACCAATCACAATTTGAAAGCTCACTGCTCTCTCAACTAAATAGAGCTCACTGCTTCTTCATAAGATCCGCTCACAGTTTATAGAATTCTATGCCCCTTCATTATCTCTAATGAAGGCATCTTCCACTGTATATAAATGCTCTATTGATTTTCCACTTTCATCCATGGATGAATAACACTTTACCACCATATAACTAGGCAACTCCAAATCTTGACACAACTTTAATGCCTTGTGCGCAGGATTCTTCTTTTGTCGCAAAACACATATTATGCACAACTTCAATCTTACGCACAACTCAAATCTTACGTGAAACTTTATTAGCTTGTACGCAAATCAGAATATTTCACGCCACTCCCTTTACATGAAATTATTATGTGATCCAGAGCTCATATTTTCTCTAAGTGTTGAGATTTTTTCAAATGAGGGGGGGGGGTCACCTCTTATTTATAGTGTAACGACCCAAAATTTTATCAATGAAAATTATCTTGATATAATTAAATGTCTTATTATGTAAAATGGTTATATAACATATGAACTTATTTGGTTTTATGTTTTTTTATTTTAAAATATCATTAAGAATTGTGACCGTTGCTAATATAGACACTGAACAATGATCACATGATTAGTATAAATATAGTGTTTTAACAAATCCAATTTTCTCAAACAAAGGAAGCGATGGATTCATCCAATAGAATTACTCCATACGAAGCCCATTTGTTAGAGCCCAGAAATGAGGTGGCTTCATTGGGATTTTCTCTTGACCAAGACTAATCCTAGCATCAACACATTAAGCTTGAGCGGAACCGCCTACAGGAGAAGTGAAAGTTAATAGAGATTACCACCCAAGCAATGTTATCTGAGCCTACCCAAGAGTCTGTCACCATCACACACCTTACCCTTTAATCTTATGATAGTGTTATAAGGGGTTATTTAAAAAGTACCTATCACTATGATTATGTAGATTATTTTTTATAGATAATATACATTCATTTTATTATTGTTACTTTGTAAATAGTTTTTAAAGAAAAAATAGTATTTTTAGTTGATATTCAATTAAGAATTTTTTTTGTTGAATTAATGGATTTTTTAATTAAATAATATTTTAACGAAATATTATTACTAAATTACTTTTTATTAAATATAAATGATCATATAATTTTTATGAATACAATTGTAATTTTTATTAAGGTTTGAAAGCTGTTTTTGTCAAAACCCATGAATTTTCGATAAATGTTGGTTTTTATTTTAAAAGTAAAAATTCAAATATTTAGAAAATTATTTAGATAAAATTAATATTATTTTTGGAATAAGGACTTCGAAATTATCCAATGGTGAATTTTTCATAATTTTCCGAGATAGTCGAATTTTTGGGTAAAAATTAAATACCGTTAAATATATAATGTGTTTTATGACATCATAATGACCCAATAGTGATGTAATAAAATACTATAAATGGTATTTTAGGCCAATATATTTTTTACCTTTAAAATAATGTGATTTTAGGTTTTTTTGATTTATTTTAAAAAGCTTTAGTGGACCCTCCAAGACTTATAAAACATTTTAACATTTTAAAATGATTTCCTTGAGAGTGTGACTCACCTCCACATAAGAAAGCCTAATATTTTAATAAGTTCGACCATTGTACTTATAAAATAATGTTTTACACTCCCCTTTGGAAAAAACCATGGGCAAAAACCATGGGATGGTTTGTGGTTTTGATTAGTTTAATGTGTAGTGTCCAAAACCTAAATATTAAAGAATTCTCTCCCCTTTCCTATATAAACCCACCCAAGCTCCCACTTATCTTCACTAAAAACCTTTGGTGCTCGACCAAACCATGAAATACTATATCTATAATCCTCCCTAGGTTCCCCAATCTCCCAATAAGCCTCTATCAATCCCCTCATAATCCTTTGGGATCACACTTCCAACTAAGGTTGGGGTATGATTTAAAACCTCCCTTATAATGACCTACTTATGTTTTAATGATGAGATACCCCTTTATCTCTCATTAATTACTCCTATAAACACCTGTTACCATGCCAAAATTCCATAAGGAATTTCTCTCTCCTCTTTTACATTCAAGTAATTATTTTGTATTATGAATCTAAATTCCATTAAATATGTTGGGAAATGTATATATATGACCCCCTTACCATCCATTTCATTTAAATATGATGAGACACTCCTTTCTCTCTCATAAACCATTTTTTATGAATTCTTATGTCATGCCGTTATGCTGCCGAAATTGCACTGTGATTTTCCAAGCCAAAGTCATTATGTAGTGAATAGAATGCTCATTTCTCTATCAAGGCTATTTAACTTTATAAAAATTTACTTATTTATTATTAAGTTTCATGTATTAATTCCACATTTCTTTATCATGGAATAAATGATGATGTTTAATGAATCCATGTTATATGATCCATGTGGCACCCTTATGCATGAAATGAAATGTTTAAGAAGGGTGCACCCTGATAGTGCTCCAATGCATTGGGTAAAGATTAGTATCATGATACATCAAGTGCAATGAGGGTTTACTCATGATAATTCAAGTTCAATGAGGGTTTAATCATGTTCCATGTTCAAGGATCCTTGGATCATGATAATATCATGTTAAATGTTGCTGCAACATTTCCATGTTATGATAACCATGTTATATCATGTCTTTATGTTCATGTTTATCTTATGCTCTATTGATATTCCTATTGCCTAACATGTACTATATTCTTCATGTTATTCCTTTTTTACTCCTTTAATGGGCTTTATATATCACCCTTTTCTTATGCATGTCCTCAAGTTATCCCATGCAATGTTAAGTATGAAGGAATGTTGTGGTCATGTAAAGGAAGTTTTATATAAAGATGTTGTGTTTTATGTTCTAAGTTTTTATGTAATGTTCCTAATTTACCAAGACACTAGACCTCTCAATCCTCATATTTTTCTTAAGTTAAAGTTTTATATAATAAAATATGTTGAATTTTAAAATAAAGAGCATGATTGTTATAGTTTGTATCAGAGGATAGGTTTAGTTATTTTTGGGATTAGGATTAAAAAACCCTAGTGAAAGTCTTAGGGATAAGACTAAGTATAATAAAATCATACCTAAATTTTTGTGAGTAATTATTAAGTGATTTATCAATCAAATACATCCATATCTGGATACAAGAAGGTATAGGAGGCTCTGACACAAATGTATCTAGGGGTAAAATCTAAAAACACTACTTTGAGATAGACTCGAACGAGAACTGGTGCACAACAACAGGCCTTTCTGCAATCTTGGTTATGAAACTCCCAGGGTATATGCTTTGGTAAATTCACAATCCTAGTATAAACCATTGTTTAGGGAATAAAAAAATTTCCCTAAGAATATATGTTAGGAAGTATATCATGGATAACATATATTGAAGCCTATAAATTCATAATCTAAGAAAATAAAATTAATTTATAAGTTATCCTTTTTGTATTTGGATTACCCTTTATGTGTTACCCCTAAATTTCCCTTTATTCCAGCCAATGTATGGTAATAGGATGACTTAGTCTAACAACCGATGTGAAGATCAATGTGATGACTATTCTAATGAGATGCCCAATCTGATGGGAGTGGGAATCCCAAATTTTTTCATGATACTCTCTCAGTTAACTCAAGTTTTGAATAGAAACATGGGTCAAGAGGAACATTCAACCCCTATAAGAAATAACAATTCTCAATTGAGAGCTTCATGAGACAAATGCCTCCTACTTTTAATGGGCCATCTGATCCCTCAATCACTGAACAATGGATCAACTCCTTTGATAAGATCTTCTCCATCCTTTAATGTTTTTAAAAAGAGAATTTTCTTCTGGATATTTAGAGTATGGAGGGTGAAACTGATCAATAATGGACACTGATAAAAAATACTAAGCCTGAGGAGGAGATCGAGGCGTTATAATTGAAGAATTTCTGAATTTTTTTTCCCGATAAATATGTTTTTCTCACCCTCTGACTTAAGATGGAAAGGGACTTCCTTTCCCTCAATAAAAAAGATGACAAATCCATCAGATCATACAAGTAAAACTTCACAAGGATTTTACAATATGCCTCCATGTTTTTCATTACCCCCAAATTCAAGGTTGACCGCTTCTTTATTGGGCTAAAACCTAGCCTACGAAAATCCCCAGTGATTCCTGACTTCGAGAGCTATGAGAAAATTGTCCGATGTGCCCTCAAGGTTGAAATGGAGATTGACGAATCTTAGGGGTATCATAGGGATAAGAAGCATAATGTGGACTTTAATTCTGGTGGTCCGATGGATAAATCCAATAGTGCTAAGAAAACCCAACACCCCACTTTACAAAGGTGTGGAAATAAGCACCTAAAAAATTTCATGAAGGGGACAAGGAAATGCTTTAGGTGTAGAAGAGAAGGTCACCTAACCATTAACTTCTAAAAAGAAAAACCTGTGGATGTGATAGAAGAGATAAACACTCTATTCAAACCTCAACATGTTGTTCATTACTTCAACTACAAATAACTAGGGCACTTTTCAAACCAGTGCCCTAAGCCAAGGGTTTTCAAAGGCAAAAAAACCTCCAAGGCAGAAAGGATGAGAGTTTTCCATCACTACCACCGAAGTGAACCCCAAAAGTGAAGTGGTGATAGGTATGCTAGTTATTCATTCAAGAATAGTGAACATACTTTTTGATTCTAGTTCTACACATTCTTTTATATCCTGAAAGTTTAGTAGAACAATCCCAACACCAACAAAAATCATGGAAGTAAAGATGCTGGTGAGAACTAAAAATGGAGAAATCATTTCATCTCATGAATATAAATCATCCCCTATCATAATTTGTGGATTGAACTTCCCATAGAATCTCATCATACTTCCTCTGGTAGAATTTGAGGCAATTATTGGCATGGATTTCCTTTTCCGATATACATCCAACATAAATGGCCGTGATAGGGAAATCACTCTTCATATAGCGAATCGACCCCCTATTCTGTACAAGTTCATAGAAGAAGATGAATCTTCCTTAGCACCATCATCTAAAGCATGGATAATACTACCCTATGAGCACACACATCTTTCTCAGATGATTGAGTCTAAGGAAGAAACCATTCTTGAAGACATTCCTATTATGAGGGAATTCACTGAAGTACTTCCCGAGGAATTGCCTGATCTTCCTCCTAGAAGAGATGTTGAATTCTCAATTAATCTTATACCTGGGGCTTTTTCAATATCCAAGACTCTATATAGAATAGATATTGTGGATATTGAGGATCTGAAGAAACAACTATAGGAGAATCTGGATAAAGGGGTTATACGCCCAAGTGCTTCACTATAGCATCCCGCCTTTTTATCACATAAACTTTTATTACATTTTACAAAACCGAGGATCTTTAAGGTTTAGTGTCTTGGAAACCAGGAACTTTAAACATGAAAACATAAAATATTATTCTTAAAAACTTGAAAGGATTCTCCTCATGTTCATCCTAGGTTCATTACTGCATCTCAGAACCTGAGGACATACATCAAAAGAAAGGGTGAGCAGAAGACCCAGTAAGGGAAACAAGAGAAACATTTTACATGTGAACTTGAGATACTTCAATAAGGTCATGAAAATAACATTAAGGCATGAGAAATAAATCATGAGTCATATCATAATAAAAATAAATTTTTTCATAACTTGAAGATGTGGCTGCAACATTTAATATAGACAATCATGAACATATCACCAAGGTCCATCCCCAAGGTGTCATTTGAAAATTACCAAGGTTATTCACCAAGATATCGTGAAAATTGTAATCTCTAGTGGTTACATCATTACCCAATGCATTGGAGCGCTATCAGGGAGCACCCTTAAATTTTTCTTTATTATCATGTGAGCCACATATATCATCATCAAACATTTCATAAATGACCCATATAGCATAAAATAAACGTGTTTCATTTCATAATCATAACGTTTTAAAAACTGCTTTAAAGACATGATCTTTACGTCACTTTAAACCCACGAAAAGGGAAAGCGGGTTTCATGTATGTAAATACAAAAATTTAAAATAGATTATCTTGGTATATATGTGAATACCCATATAGAAGGTAGAGCTTTGAGTATTCACTTAATAAAATAAAATATCTTTAGAAAAAAGGGAGAGACATTTTGAGACGAAAATTCTGCAACATAATGGCTATGTTACAAGGTTTTTAGAAAACATTGAAAAGAAAGGGGACATGGGTCAAAAATTCATAAATGACCCATAAAACAGTATAGGGACATAATATAAGGGATTTAAGAACATGGTAATGAAATTTGAAAATATACCATATGAAATGAAGAACATGAAAGGAAGACAAAAATAAGATTTCTCTTATGAAAATTCGGTAGCCTAACAGCATTACATAAACTTCAACAAAAAATGAATTGATGAGATCAAATAGGGTCTCTCATTATATGAACATAAAATATCAGTATTATAGATATAGAGATCATACCCCAACATAATAAAAAGGAACTTTCAAGACTTTACATGGATTTAGAACTTTGAAAAGGGAGAAAGGTGCAAGGACCACTTAAAAATTTAGAAGCCTAACAACGCCACTTCAACTTCAAAATACTGAATTGAAGAGATAAAATGGGGTCTCTCATCATATGATCATAAAAGATCAGTATTATAGATATATAGATCATACCCCAACATAAAAAAGGAACTTCAAATAATTGACATGAAAGTAGAACTTCAAAATGAGAAGGGTGAAGAACCACTTAACGACGCCACTTAAAACTTCAAAATAATGAATTGAAGAGATCAAATGGGGTCTCTCATCATGTGATCATAAAAGATCAGTATGATAAATATAGAGATAATTACCCAACATAACAAAAAGGAACTTGAAATAATTGACATGAAAGTAGAACTTCAAAACGAGAAGGGTGAAGAACCACTTAAAAATTCGGCAGCCTAACGGCGCCACTTAAAACTTCAAAATACTGAATTGAAGAGATAAAATGGGGTATCTCATCATATGATCATAAAAGATCAGTATGATAAATTTAGAGATCATACCCCAACATAACAAAAAGAAACTTGAAATAATTTACATGAAAATAGATCTTGAAAAATGAGAAGGGAGAAAGAACCCGTTACAAAAATTTCGGCAGCCTAACGACGCCACATAAAACTTCATAAAAAGAAATAATGAGAGTAAGATGGGATATCTCATTATGTTAACATGAAAAGGGCAGTAATAGGAGTATAAAAGAACACCCTTTAACATAAGAACATGGATCATAAAAGAAATTACATAAAAGAGATTTCTTGAAAAGAAAGAGAGAGATCGGATCCCTTACCTTAAAACGTAACTCTTAAAACTCAAAGGTTGGGACCTTGAGGGCTTGGGGGCACCTTGGGAGGACTCTTTGGGAGGTAATGAGACCAGAACTTCGTTGGGGGAGAGTGGGGAGTCGAATGGATGAGAGGATGGCTTGGTATTTATAGGGAAAGTGAGGGGACAAGGCATTAATGGCCAAGGGACACATCATTAGTGGTTTTGGAAAAACCATGGGCTTGCCCATGGTATTTTCCCATGGTATTGGCCACTTGGGACACCTCATACCTTATCTTACTATTCATAAGTCGACCATATTGATTACATACTTAATACATCATTTAATGATGTCATTAAACACCCGTAACTTAAAAACTGTATTTTCACTATTCATCGAAAATTCAACTTTCTCAGAATAATCCCAAAATTTCACCTTAACCAAATATAAATGCTATGATTTCAAAAATGAACTCCATTTTATAAAAATAATTTTCTAAATAATTTTAATTTATTTTTTAAATAAATACACTATTCACCGAAAATTCAATTTTTTTAGAAAAAACCCCAAAAATTACCATAACATAATATCGGTGCTCTGAGTTCAAAAATGAAATCCATTTTATAAAAATAATTTTTTTAAATATTTTTAATTTAATTTTTAATTAAAAACACTATTCACTCGAAAAAACTAATACTTGAATAATAATTTATGAAATCGTTATTTAACCATTTTATTGAATCACATTACTTAATCAAGGTGCCTAGATTATATTAATACTTTATTTGAGTGAGATTACTAATCCATTTGGACACATTAATAATCCTAATCATAAAATAACTATTCATAATTTACTATTCATCAAAAATTAAGTTGATCTTATTAGACTCTAAATTTCGTACTGAGCATAATTGTAGAAGACCATTTTTTGAATATCATTACACATTTTTAATTATTTAAGGTTTACATAAACATTTTTAAAATATCCTTTTTCTAAAATTCATCAAAAATATGCATACTATATTTATCCGGTCATTTGAAAATTCATAAACTTCATCATAAGAAGAAATCCCAATTTTTATTTAAAACAAAGGATTACACAAGGCAGTTACGGTCTCCTTACATAGCCCCTTATCACACTAGCATAGGACTTAAGTGTAAGGTGTGCTAAGGTGAGAGAATATGAGGGAGGCTCGGCTAACATCGCACGAGTAGTAATTTCTATCAGTTTGAACTTCTCGCAAAGGCGATTCCATTCTAGCTTCACACGATGAAGTTCAGATTGGGTTTGGTCCAGAGCAAAGCCCAGTGGTGCTACCTCTTTTCCAAGTTCTGTTAGATGGGCTTCAATCAGTCCAAGACTACTGGGTGAGGCCATCAAATCTTCTTTCTATAATAATTAACCAATATTACTTGTATTTAGAGACAATAATCAAAACGTTTAGTTTCTAGGGGTCATATTGACCAATGGTCATATAACAGTCAAAACCCAATAGTCTCATTTTAATTATACTCATGTTATCAAATGAAACATTTTTGTTGAGTATAAAAAACAAAATAAAATAACACATAAAATTAGGAAACAAGATTTATTCAAAAATTCGGGTCGTTACATTCACCATGGGGTGCACCAGTCCTCTTCGTCAAGAAGAAGGATGGGTCAATGCGCTTTTGCATTGATTATCATGAGTTAAAAAAAATCACGATAAAGAACAAGTATCCTCTGCCATGAATTGATGACTTTTTCGATCATATATGTGGAGCACAATACTTATCCAAGTTATATTTTTGGTCATGATATTACCAAGTAAGGGTGAAGGAGGATATCCCCAAGACTTCTTTTCGTACAAGGTACAAGCACTATGAATTCATAGTAATGCCTTCAGACTCACTAATCACTACTACAAATACCCCTTTTATTAGTGCTAAAAAACCCCTTTTTTCAGTGCTAGAAAAGTGCTGTTAAAGCTAGTGAAGATAAAGGGGGGGGGGGGTCCCCTTTATCAGCACTCCAAAAATCACTGATAAAGACACCTTTTATCAGTGCTAAAAAAAGCGCTGATAAAAGGGGTCTTTTATCAGCGCTAAAACAAAGCGCTGATTAAAGGGTCCTTTATCAGTGATTTGTTTTAGAGATGATAAAAGGGTCTTTTATCAGTGCTTCCTTTATCAGTGATTTTTTAAAAGTGCTGATAAAAGTTAAAAAAAATAAAAAAAAAATTAAAAAAAATTTAAAAAAATTAAAAAAAATTAAAAAAATCCTGCCAATCCCGGGGGGCTTTTATAGCACTTGAGCCCCCCCTTTTACAACACTTTTCCGCCCCCCTCTAGTGCCCCCACGCACCCCTACACCCTTTATCATCGCTATCTCCCATATTCCCCCATGAACGCGCGCCCCTCCCTCCACCAGGTTTTGAACTCGAGACCTCCCCCCTGCACGCCTAAGCCCTTACCACTCCTCTATTTTGATTTGTTTTCCATTTCATGATATCTCTCTCTCTCTATATATATTTAGTTATATTTATTCGTATAGTAATATATATTTATATTAATATATATATATATATAGTTATATTAATATATATATAGTTATATTAATATATATCTCTATTTATATATATATATATATTTAGTTATATTTATTCGTATAGTAATATATATTTATATTAATATATATATATAGTTATATTAATATATATATAGTTATATTAATATATATATTTATAGTGATATTAATATATATATTTATATTGATATTAATATATATATTTATAGTAATATTAATATATATATATGTAGTTATATTAATATATATATATATATAGTTAGATTAATATATATATATATAGTTAGATTAATATATAGGTATATAAATATTCATATATTTGTAATTTAAATAAAATAGATATTAGTTATTATTTAGATAAGCTAATATATTTTATATGTAAATATATTTTATTATTTATATTTATAATTAAATTTTTATGTGTGAATATATAAAAAATATGTATATATTGTTATATATTTGATTATAAATAGCAGTTCATTATAAAAAATGATAAAATTTCAAAGACATAATGTCAATATGAATGTAATACCTTGGAATAAATTCAGTCCCCACCAAAAAAATACAATAATACCCCCCATAAATGAGGCTGAAAATCAACAAAATGTTAAAA
Organism: Viscum album; assembly: GCA_963277665.1. Classification (NCBI taxonomy): domain Eukaryota; kingdom Viridiplantae; phylum Streptophyta; class Magnoliopsida; order Santalales; family Viscaceae; genus Viscum; species Viscum album. The sequence goes on along the minus strand of OY728128.1, from coordinate 835,688,454 downwards.
AAATCAGGGTACCCCGACTAAAAACTCAGTTTTGGAGGCCTTCTGGGACTTTTTTGGCCTTGAAAAAACTTTAGCAGGGGTCCCTCAGTCATAGCGATGTAGAGCTCGTTGCAGGCTTCAATTTGATATGTGGTAGAGCTCAAACGGACACCCATATCAAAAGTTATGGCCGTTTGAAGTTCGAGTAGCGTTTTCAACATATTTGGATTTTTTTTAATTTCTTTTAATTTTTTTAGTCTTTAAATTGTTATTAAATGACTATTAATCCATAATAATTAGAAAATTATTAATTAAAAATATTTTTTTAATTTTTTTATAAGCCATTTTCACTAAATATCTTATATATTAAGTGTAACTATATATTTATACTTATCTAAAATATATTTAAAATTATATTTAAAAAATATATATTATATTTATATCAATATAACTATATCTATATATTTAAATATTAATATATTTTTTTAATTATTTTTTTGGAAGTAGACCCTTTATCAATGCTTTTAAAAAAAGCGCTGATAAAGACCCCCCTTTATCAGCGCTAACGAAAAAGCGCTGATAAAGGGGGGGGGGTACCTTTAACAGCGCTAAAAAAAGCGCTGTTAAAGGGGGTACCTTTATCAGTGCTAAAAAAAAGCACTGATAAATGGGTACTTTTATCAACATTTTTTTTAGTGCTGATAAAGGTACCCCCCTTTATCAATGCTTTTTCGTTAGTGCTAATAAAAGTGTGGCGCTGGCCTTGCCCCTTTTCTTGGTAGTGAATGCTCCAACAATCTTCTTGGACTTGATGAATATAGTCTTTAGAGATTACCACGAAAAATTTGTGGTAGTCTTTTGATTAATCACTGAAAGTGGCTAATATTCATTGTTATGATCTTAATATTAATGTGTTTAAAAGTGAATAAACATCAATTTTAGTCCAATTCAGAAATTGAACTTCATTTCCAATCATTGTGAAATTCATGCTTAAAGTGTCAATTTGGGCCCAATCAATAATTTGCTTGTGGAAATTACAATATCTATCATTTTAATTTGATATTTTGGTATATGATTCATCAATTTATTTGGAACATTTTTTTAGGTCTGATGGATGAATCACAAGGGAAGATGGAGATTTTTGCGCTTGAATGCAAAAACTTGCTGGAAAAAGCATAATGGGCCTAAGGCCCATCAAAAAAATATGGGGCCCACAAACCAAGCCTAATGAAGCTCAAATTTATAAAGTATAAAGATAAAAACATTAGGATCATTTTATTCAACTGTGGCCGGAGCTAATTCTGAATTTTTCATGATGATAAAGGGATCTAAAGTTGAGATTTAAATGGTGGACCCGACATTAATGCACATAAAGCCGTCCCACCATTTCGACCATAACTTCCAAAATGCGAAGTCAAATTTCCTAAATTTTTTAAAGCTCATAGATAACATATGGATGAATATATTTCTCTTCTACGACCCCTAAGGATTCGGCCTTTTTCAATTAAGAATTCACACATCAAAACGGTGGATGAATCTGGATGGTTTTGTGGTCAACTTTGTAACGTCAATTTCCTTTCGATTCTTCACCCTTCTTTTGAATCTATTAATTTTTGGGGGGTGAATTAATTTTTTGGAGGTGGACCTAAGGCTCCTAATATTTCTATATAATGATCTGATGGTGAAGGGAATATGCTATCATATTTTTCTTATCATCTTTTGTTTCTTGTTTCATTGTAAGGTTATGCTGCAAAAGTTCCTTTGTAATGTTTTCAATTTCCATGTAAGTTTTTTTTGTTTGTTCTTAATCAACATATTTCTCTTATATATTTTCCATTAATTTATTAAAACTAAATTTTCACAAATCATAGTGATATCTCTGCGTTGTGGTGAATTAGTTCACACATAGGTGTGAATTTCATTCACACACACGGAGGAGTGCTCGTTATTTCCGCGATTTTAATTTCTTCAATCCAATTATTATAAGCCATATTCCTCCCACCATTTAGAGTATACCATAAATGTAGGGATAACACTTTAATGGGTTGATCTTAGGAGGATGAAAAGGCTGGATTGAATGTTATTTTATGAACGAATTGTTGTTAATTGGATAATTAATTTAAGACATCCATTCTTCAGTTATTTCTACTCTTCATATTTACTGTGTTTGAGAAAACTAAATTCAATTACTAAATGACCATATACCTTGGATAGATCATTAATTTGGTTCTCTAAGTGTATAGGGGATTAGTAATTGGGTTTAGTAAGCACCAAACCAGAAAATGATGAAGGTAGTGTTATTTTTGAAGAATGGATTCATCAAGAATTAATAAAAACAAAATTGTCTAAAGAAGTAAAATTCATTCAATCCACCCCGAGCATAATCCTAAGATCAACCCATTTTCTTTGAATTGAATTCACTTGGGTTTCTTAGTGTTTTTTAAAACCATCCAAAATTAAAACCAAAGTTGGCTAATTCATAGCCCATCCTTCACCAAATCATAGCGTCTCAAGTTTACTTATTCGGTCCCTGTGGATTCGACCCCTATATGTACTACATCGACCGCTTTTTACCAGTAGGGTAAATTTGGGCGCAACCATATTTATAGACAATATTCTAATATACTCCAAAACCAAGGAGGATCATGAGGAGCATCTAAGCACTGTACTAGAGACCCTACGAAAGGATACGCTCTATGAAAAGTACAACAAGTGTGAGTTCTGGTTTAAGGAAGTCTCATTCTTGGGTCATATCATCACAAGAAAAGGGATATCTGTGGATCCCTCCAAGACAACTGCATTTGAGGGATGACCGAGGCCAACATCGATGAAATATATCCGTAGCTTCCTGGTGTTAGCTTGATATTATCACTGATTTATGAGAAATTTCCCACGATTGTATAACCCTCTTACCAAGCTAACTAGGAAGGGGGTAAAGTTTTCTTGGAGTGAGGAATGAAAAGAGAGTTTCAATGAGTTTCAATGAGGCTTATCAATGCACCCGTGATCACACTACCCACAAGTAGAGAAATTTTTGTGGTATTTAGTAATTCTTTGAAGAAGGGTCTGGGTTGTGTGTTGATGAAAAATAACAAAGTCATTGCCTATGCTTCCAGGAAATTGAAAGTTTATGAGAAAAACTATCTAACATGTGATCTGTAGTTGGTTGTAGTAATCTTTTCTTTGAAAATTTGGTAGCATTAACTCTATGGAGAGAATTGTGAAATATACACGGACCAAAAAAAGGCTCAAGTATATATTCACACATAAAGAGTTGAACATGCGCCAATGAAGATAGTTAGAGCTGATCAAAGACTATGACTGCTCAATCCATTACCACCCTAGGAAAGCAAACAAGGTGGTAGACACTCTAAGTATAAAGGAACCAACAATTATGTCATTGATGATAACTGAAAAGGATCCAATATTCTTAGATTTTATAAAGATGGACATGGGAATCACAAAGAAGGGAACATTATCAATCCTTTCACAAATTATTTCTCAACTGTCTCTTTTAGAAAGGTTAAAGGATGCTCAAAAGGATGATGTGGGAATTTAGAAGAAAGTGGAAACTATCATAAAAGGGAAATCCTCAAAGTTCAATGTTAATGAAGAAGGAATTGTGAGATTTGGTACAAGACTATGTGTTCCATCAAATCCGAAGTTAAAGAATGAAATTTTGGATGATGCACATAGTTCAAATTTCTACATTAACCTAGGAAACACAAAGATGTATTGAGATATATGAGAGTATTATTGGTGGGATAACATGAAGAAGGAGATTGCTGAGTATACATCAAAGTGCCTAGTATGTCAGCAAGTGAAGGCTGAGAAGCAAAAGTCTAAGGGGATGATGCAACCATTACCCATAACATCATGGAAATGGGAGGACACCACCATGGACTTTGTCATCGGACTTCCGAAGATATCCAAACGAAACAATACCATCTGGGTGCTTTTGGATCGTCTTACAAAGATTGCACACTTCATTTCAATTTGATAGGATTTCTCATTTGAAAAAATGACAAGGATATATATCAGAGAAGTGGTAAGGCTTCATGGAGTACCACTATCTATTGTATCTGATCAAGATCCAAGATTCACCTCTAAGTTTTGGAAGAGTCTCTAAAATTCTCTGAATACCGTGATGAACTTCAGTACGACTTATAATCCCCAAACTAATGGATAATCTGAGAGGACTATCTAAACACTTGTGGACATATTGAGAGCATGATCAATGTACTTCAAAGGAGTATGTGATCAACATCTTTCTCTATTTGAGTTCTCTTACAATAATAGTTTCCAATCAAGCATCCAAATGCTCTTTATAAAGCCCTGTATGGGAAGAGGTGCAAAACACCTTCATGTTGGGATGAAGTCGAGGATAAAAAACTCTTAGGTCTATAAATGGTTGAAGAAATGGTGGAGAAGGTTAAGACCATCCAACAACACATTAAATCTACTCAGAGTCGACAAAAGAGCTGTGCTGATAATCATCGATGAGACCTAGAATTTGATGTCGAAGACATGGTATTCCTACACATATCACTATGGAATAGAGTTATGAGATTTGGGAAGAAGGGAGAGCTTAGTCCAAGGTACATCAGACCTTTTGAGATCCTTGATCACATTGGAGCCGTGTCCTATCGACTAGCACTCCCACTGAATCTATCTCAAGTACATGATGTATTCCATGTATCACTCTTGAGGAAGTACATACCTGACCCATCGCATGAACTCAATCCATAGGTGGTACCATTGGATAATGACCTCTCCTATAAAGATAATTTGGTTAAGATCTTAGATCATAGGGAAAAATTTCTACGAAATAAGATAATTCCCCTCGTCAAGGTGTTGTGGCGAAACCACAAGTTTGAAGAGGAAACATGGGAATCATAGGAAGCGATGAAGTAGAGTTACCCACATTTTCTTAGTGCGGTAAAAGGAAATATTGAGGGTGAAATTTCATAAGGGGGAAATATTGTAATGAACCAAACATTTATCAATGAAAATTATCTTGATATAATTAAATGTCTTATTATGTAAAATGGTTATATAACATATGCACTTATTTGGTTTTATGATTTTTTATTTTAAAATACTGTTAAGAATTGTGATCGTTGCTAATATAACCGTTGAACAGTGATCACATGATTAGTATAAATATAGAGCTCTAACAAATCCAATTTACTCAGAAAAAAGAAGCAATGGACTCATCCAATAGAATTGATCTGTACGAAGAATATTGGTTGGAGCTTATAAAGGAGGTGGAATCACTGGGCTTCACTCTTGACCAATCCCAATCCAAGATTCAACACGTTAAGCTTGAGCGGAACCACCTATGGGAGAAGTGGAAGTTAATAGAGATTGACACCCAAGCGATGTTATCTAAGCCTCCCAAAGAGTATGTCACCATCGCACACCTCACCCTTCGGTCTTATGCAGGTGTTATAAGGAGTCATGTAACAAGACCTTAGCACTATTATTATGTACATTATTTTTGTAGAGAGAATATACATTCATTTTATTATTGTTACTTTGCAAATAGTTTTTAAAGAAAAAATAGTATTTTTAGTTAATATTCAATTAAGAATTTTTTTGATGAATTAATATATTTTTTAATTAAATAATATTTTAATTAAATATTATTACTGAATTACTTTTTATTTAATATAAATTATATTATAATTTTTATGAATACAATTGTAATTTTTATTAAGGTTTGAAAGCTATTTTTGTCAAAACCCATGAATTTTCGATAAATGTCGGTTTTTATTTTAAAAGTAAAAATTCAAATATTTAGAAAATTATTTAGATATAATGAATATTATTTTTGGAATCATTAAGTCTAAATTATCCAATGGTGATTTTTTCATAATTTTCTGAGACTGTCAAATTTTTTGGTAAAAATTAAACACCGTTAAATATATAATGTGTTTTATAACATAATAATGACCCAATAGTGATGTAATAAAATACTATAAATGGTATTTTTGGCCAATATATGTTTTAACTTTAAAATAATTTTATTTTAGGTTTGTTTTATTTATTTTACAAAGCTTTAGTGGATCCTCCAAGACTTATAAAACATTTTAACATTTTAAAATGATTTCCTTGAGAGTGTGACTCACATCCACATAAGAAAGCCTAATATTTTAATAATTTCATCCATTTTCCTTATAAAATAATTTTTTCCACTTACCTTTCATAAAAACCATGGGAAAAAATCATGTTATGGTTTGTGGTTTTGATTAGTTTAATGTGTAGTGCCCAAAACCTAAATAATAAAGAATTCTCTCCCTTTTCCAATATAAACCCACCCAAGATCACACCTATATTCACTAAAAAACTTTTGTGCTCAACCAAACCTTGACATAATCTCTATAGAATCCTTCCTAGGTTCCCCAAGCTCCGAAGAAGCCTCTCTAAAACCCCTCCCAAGCCTTTGGGATCACACTTCCAAGTAAGGGATTTCATCCTCTCTCATTTTTTTCCAAGTTTCTTTATGTTGATATACCATTTTATTTTCAATTAAAAATATTGGGGTATGATTTAAAACCTCCCCCACACTTCAATAATTATTTTTAATGATTATATACCCCTTTATATCTCATTAATGCCTCCTATGCACACTCATTACTATGCTGAAATTTCGTAAGGAATTTGTCTCTCCTCTTTTACATTCATGCAATTATTTTTTATTATGAATATAAATTCCATTACATATGTTTGGAAATGTATCTATATTAACCCATTACTTTACATTTCATGTAAATATTATTATACACCCCTTTCTCTCTCATCAACCATATTTTATGAATTCTTATGTCACACCATTTTGCTGTCGAAATTGCACCTCAATTTTCCAAGACAAAGTCATTGTGTAGTGAATAGAACGCCCATTTCTCTATCAAGGGTATTCACCTTTATGCACATTTACTTATTTATTATGGAGTTTCATGTATGAATTCCACATTCCTTTATCGTGGAATAAATTATGGTGTTTAATGAATCCATGTTATATGATCCATCTGACACACTTATGCATGAAATGAAATTTTTAAGATGGGTGTGCCCTAATAGTGCTCCAATGCATTGGGTAAAGATTAGTATCATGATAAGTCAAGTGCAACGAGGGTTTACTCATGATCCATGTGAAATGAGCCTTGGACCATTCTAATATCATGTTAAATGTTGTTGCCACATTTCCATGTTATGATAATCATGCTATATCATTCCTTTATGTTCATGTTTCTCTTATGCTCCACTGATATGCCTATTGCCTAACATGTACTGTATTCTTCATGTCATGATTTTTTTACTCCCTTAATGAGCTTTATAGATCACCCTTTTCTTATGCATGTCCCTAGGTTATCCCATGCAATGTTAAGTATGAAGTAATGTTGTGGTCATATAAAGAAAGTTTTCAATAAAGATTTTTTGTTTTATGTTCTAAGTTGTTATGTAATGTTCCTAATTTCCCAAGACAATAGAACTATCGATCCTCATAGTTGTATTAAGTGAAATTTTTATGTAATAAAATATGTTTAAGTGTGAAATAAATATTAGGGCTATTATATATAGGCATCTTCGACCCCTACGTAGAAGATTCGATATATCGTGCTAGATCCTCCTCGAGTGCACAAAACCCCATTTGACGTCACATTAGGCATGAAAGTTTCTTTCGTGAAACCTCATCTTTCGCACACATTTCCCAATATTTCATGCACTTAATTACTTTTCCATATTTCGATATTATGATCCTGAAACATTCCTTGCTCGCAATTTACCATGCTATATTCAATCTTGTGCACAACCTCCTTTTCTAGAAATACATATCTCTATATTCCCGATTTTGAGGCCTAAAAATTTGTTAAACACTGGAAAAAAATTCCACCTTATATTTATTATTTTTGTACTACATCCAAATAATCCATTCTTTTTTCATGGTTCTTTTTCAACATAGTTTGTCAACAATATCTCTGGAACTCGATTACCCACCATGGAAACTCTCATTATCAAAAAACAAACCCACTTTTTCAAAAATCAAAATCACTTTATAAATGATTCAATGTTACCTTGAGGGATTTTTTCCCAACACCATATGAGAATTTATTCTTGGTTTAGGAAATCATATGAAGAAATAGCAAGAGCAGTATCATATGGAAGCATGTTTAGATTGGTCATCTAATCTTTGATGGAGATGTTGTAGTCAGTTTCTGGGTCAGGCATGTTGACACCATCAATAAGAGGAGTTCCCAACCAGTTATCTTTCCATAACTTAAGGGAGGAGTTTACACTAATAATCCAATGAGATTTCGAGGTAATTTTCTAGAAAATTATTCTGATACCAGGACAGACAGAGGATTGAATGCAGCTTAACTTTTCTTTAATGAGTCTGGCTATGAATCTAGCTCTATGTAATCCCAAGGATTCATACCTATCATTGATGAGTCTCTATAAAAAGTTGGCTTTCAATGATTGATTGAAAATCTCAAGGTTTTTGATTCCAAGAATCCCTAGAGCTTGAGGCATGCAACACTGTTTCCAAGGAGTTGTGATGATTTTCATTTCCAGAATATTTCTACTCCAAACAAAGTTTATCATTATATTTTTGATGATTTTGATAATAGAGTAAGGCCAAAAATACACCATGAAGGAGTACATCGGCTTTAAAACCACAACATTCTTGACCAAACATGTTCTTAATGTAATTGAGAGGGATTTTCCCTTCCAGGAGGAGAGAGTTCTTCTAATTTAGAGGACCAAGTTAGTAAAGTAATATGACATAGGTATTACATAGATCATTGGAACTTCAAGATATATAAATGGAAGAGATACTTCCCTAATACCTAGATTATTTATCATACAAGATTTCCTGGTAGCTAAGATGTTCTTTCCAAAGTAAATGAATGATTTGATCCCATTAATTTTCTGAACCGAAAAACTTTCATAGTGAATTAAGATATTCTTGATGTTTTTGATGTTCCTCTTATCACCCTGAGTAAAGATAATAATATCATTAGCAAAAAAAAAGATGAGAAGGAGGAGAGATACCTTGAGCTGCTTTGATTGTTTTGAGATCACCCTCGATCTCTATGTGAAGAATAATCCTACTAAGATAGTCCTTAGTAATAGAAAAGGTGATAGAAGAAATGGGATCGCCCTGTCTCACTCCCCTTGAGAATTTGAAGTATCCCTCTGGGGATCCATTTATGAGAATAGATATGTGCGTAATCTAAGAAGGGCTTTGATCCAATGAATAAACCTCATGTTAAATCCAAACTCATATAGAACATGCCTAATAAAACCACAATCCATAGTGTCAAAAGCCTTACTTATGTCAAGATTAATATCTATATTTCCTCCCTTGGTGGTTTTTTGGTGAAGGTTCACACATTTAGAGGAAGTGAGCAGGTAGTACTGTATTTTCCTCCCTTTGATAAATTCAAACTAATTCCATGAAATATTTTTTTGTGACATGAGAAAGTCGATTAGTTAGAATTTTGGTAATAAATTTGTGGATTGTTTTGGTAAGAGAAACATGTTTTAATTGACTGATATCACCTACATTCTCCACTTTTGGAATTAAGGCAATGAACTAGGCATTGAAGCCCTAAGATAAAGATCCACCTATGAAGAAATGTTTGACCAGACTGTAAACATCATTCTAAATTGTATACTAGTAGAATTGAAAGAAGTAGTTTGTGAAACCATCTGGGATCTATGAACTTCCTTTATTGAAGTTAAAAACAATATCCCTGATCTCAAAATCCATAGTAAAAAATGTGAGAGAGTTATTATCCTCCTCAGTGATCATTTTTGTAATGATGCCTCCCATGAGTCCTACACTCTTATTTGGACCATTGAAGAGATTCATGTATAAAAAAACAATATTATTTTAGAGAGCCTATAAATCATCCAGAACGGTGTCTCCATCTTTGAGTAGAGATAGGGGTCTATTATCCCTTCTCACCCTTTGAAGTGCATTAAAAAATTTGATGTTTCTATCTCCATCAGCAATACATCATATCTTGAAAAGATCCTTTTGAATATTATCCCTCATAATTATGAGATGTTCCACCTTATAGGACATCATGGATTCCTGACTAATATCCCCATAGAAATTGTTTTTGGTTATCAACTCTTGGATGTTATACAAGGATCATTCCAGAGCATTTATATCTTCATCTTGGAAGATGAACTTTTTCTTGCTCTATTCCTTCATTTTAACCTTGAGCATTTTGAGTTTGAAGATGCAAGACAGGGGGTTACCACTGCGATCATCCATTGACCAAGTGTCAATAAAAATTTGAGTGCATTACGAAAGGGTTGTATACACATTGTTGAATCTGAAGGGAATCAGCTGCTTATCCTCCTTTTTAATAAAATTCATCAGAATGGGATGATGATCCGAGTTGTGTTTTTCCAGGGTGACACATGAGATCGATCTCTAATTTACAAGAGATACCTCATTGAAAAATGCTCTATTAATTTGGATTTCCCTCATTCCATCCAAATTCATTCTATACCATGTATATTTGTAACCAATGAGGTTGATTTCGGTCATATTAGCTTCCTCAAAATAAGCTCTAAAGTCCTTAATAAAAATAGTGATGGAAACATGACTAAGCCTATCATTAGCATGTAGAATTGAATTAAAACCCCCCATGATAACCCAGGTATTAGAGAAATAGCTGGATAAGTCTTTGATAAGCATCCAAAGAAGTCTTCTATCAATGCAGTTGTTGGAGGCATAAACCATTAAGCAAATAATTTGTTATCCGAATATGGAAAAAATGTATGCGATGATTTGGTCATCCTCATGAATGAGAGAAGGATTTTACACATTATTATGGACTAGAAGTCATAACCTATCACTGCAAGAAGAGTTCTGAACTTTTCCATGAATATGGTAACCAAAACTGTCTAGGGGAGATGTTCGACTAGTGTCATTTTTCTTTGGTTCTAAAATACCATTTATTTCAGGTTTATACCTACCTGCAAAGAGCCTGAGGGAACCCAAAGTGCTATGATCGGATAATCCCTCATAGTTCTAAAACATAATCCTCATTTTGATTGTTTTTAGGGGTAACTCCACCTTTTTATTCTAACTCCAACATCTTCCTTATATCATATTTTCTAGGACCATCCTTTTTGGAAGTTCTAGTAGACTGTATTTCTGTTGAGGCGTCATCAATGAGCACCTAATTTTAAATTGTACCTTCTTCCTTTGTGTGGTTTTTATTGGAGTATTTTTCACCAATGATTCAACTGTATGTTGTTCTTACATAGGGTCGGTCCCTTATTTTGTAGCCAATTCATGATTTTTGTCATCTATCATAGGGAATTTAGTATGCATAGATTTATTTATATAAGAGTTAATCAGATCAAGAAGAAAATTAATAGATTTCATAGAGAGAGAATTTGATAGAAAATAAACTGATAATTCCAAGAAAATAGGTTCATAAATACTATGAAATTGATTTTCTTCCATAATTTGAATGTTGCGGGTCTCAGTGTTTTCATCTGAACATTTCCTATACTGTTCCTCTTTTTCAACCAAGGTTTCCCATGCCTTACTAGTGCCAACAGGGTTTCCCCATTGCACCCCTTTGGACTGCATAGGTGAATACTTCATGAAATAAACCATTGAGCTTGGATTTTTTCCTTATGAAACCTCCTTCCAAGCCATGTTATCCTTAACAAGTTCGAGAATCTTTTGAACAACATGAAAATTCTTGAGCACATGACCCACCATTTTTCAATGTTCAAAGTACTGAGGGATATTATCAAATTAAAATAAATCTTTTATTAAGTGATCATTGGAATCTAAAGAGAGTCAATCTAGGGGTGGTGACTCCATGTTAACTTCAGTAAGAACTCAGGCATAAAAACCTTTTTCACTACTGATTGTATGCTGGTCAATTTTAAGGGGAGTACCAATTCCAAAATCCAAATCATTTAGGATTTTAGGATGAAAATAAATCCATGGAAGTCCATGGATCCTGGTCCACACCTTCACAATGGAATGATTTTTAGTTAAGGTTTTATTCACTCCAAAACACACCCATTACAATTTTATATCTTGAAGACCCCACATTTTATGGCTCGTAGTCCCCTTCATCATGACCTGAAGGCCCAATGAATAATTCTACTATAGTGTTCCTTATATTATAATATCTACAAAAGTTCCCACATCGTTACTATTGAATTGATCTCCTTCACATTTCATTTAAATTCCTTTAAGCATGGATTTATATGTGTTCTTCATATTATGTTTAAGGTATTTAGTTGTGCATGGGAGTGTTTTAATGTTTATTTATAGCTTTTTAATCCCCCATCCCCTTCATTGACTCTTTGTAATAGTATATTTTATTTAGTTGTTCATGGGATTATATATGTTACATGGTGCATGGTCACTGTTCATGTGGATTTTATTCATTTATATAGTTCTTTTATCGATACCATGTTTAGATTCCTTACTTATTTAGCAGCCCGTGATCTGCATCGTTGATAAGCCCTAATCCAATGGACCCGTGTTGCTCCGGGTGTGTTTCTTCATTCAACATCAATCCCTTGTGCCACCGCTATGCCTATCCAGTTGTGCCACCTGTCCCATGCACTATCTTACTGATTGTTACATGAGCCATCGCACTGATCTAAGCCATCCATGCAGCTAACATCCCACATCTTTGTCTAAACCACTTGATTCCCTCTGGCTTTCCATCATTTCTCCTTTCCTATATGGTTTTGTGGGAAATCATTTGAGTGAGGTGCTGTCTCTCTGGTTCTCAGGGTTTCTCACTTGGTTCGTCAAGTTTTCCTCCACATGTGAGGTTCTGCTTCAATTTTGTGGATAAGAAGGAAGAGATCCAGGTATTCTAGCCACCCACACTCCCCCCTACTGAGTTCATGCCACCTCTAGTAGCCTAAGTAATTCTCTGGTAGAGAATTAGTGGAGAATCAACTCTATTTTGGGTTCTTGGATGAATGCACTTCAAGAAGGTTATAGATCTTGACCCATATTTAATCGTAACCAAGCTTTGGTATAATATTCTTGGATCTATATAGATTTAATTTCTTTTTTCATGCATTCTGTTGTATCCTTTTTAGGTGTGCTCATGAGTCTATCCAAGAGTGGACGAGCCTAACTCTACGTGATAGGGTTCATCACTTCCACCTAGTTCAGCAAGCTCGACATCCTGAAATATTTTCTATAGTCCTTCTTTGTTATGCTTTCGAGTTTATAATAGCCTTTTGTGTTTTCTTAATTCCTAATAAAGCTATTAACCAAGTGGTGTTCTCACCGTGCATGTAGGTCCCAAAGGGACCGAATCACGTTATATCTACTATCTATTTACATTTTTCTCATTGCTATTTTTTTATTCCAGTAACTTGTTTGTGAATAAGTCTGGATCTATTCACTTTCAATCAATTTATTAATCAAAATAATCATATTATAATCCATCATATGTGACAATGGGTCTTGGGTATTTTAGGGTTTAAGTGTTTAACCCCAACAAGTGGTATCAAATCCTACTATAACGTTATTTATGGGTTCTAATAAATTGATATTGATAAGTTTTATGGTGAAAACAACTTTAATCTCTATATAATTAAAATTAAAACCTTTTTATAACATAATGACCTAATAGACACCATTGGTGGTTCTAGAAAGAAGATAACCACCATTTATCTTGATGGGTAGACTACCGTCACTTATATTGATGTCACTAAGGAAACCCTTAGGAAAGCCTATAGTCTAATACTTTTATCTTTAGGAGATAAAGTGCTAAGAGAAGTTTCATATGAGTCCCCTATCGCTGGTATATGGTCTGTGCATGAATCTCTTTATATGACTAAGTCCCTTGTTGGTAGATTATATAAGAAAATGATATTATACACTTTCAAAATGCACCCCGGAATTGCAATCAGGGTGCATATTGATAAGTTTAATAAAATTATATTAGGTCTAGCCAACATAGATGTTGATCTAGATGATGAAGACTAGGACATTATACTATTAACATATTTAGGTGATTCCTTTAATTATGTTAAAGAATCTATGATGTATGGAAAATACACACTTAATCTTGAAGAAGTTAAATATGATTTACTCTCTAAAGACCTTCAAAGGAAGGGAAATGTTAAGACTGAGGCTGAGGGTTTAAATGTTAGGGATAGAAGTGAGTCTAGAGGGAGAAGTGATCCAAGGGGTTTGAGAAAAGAAAGGGGTCTGTCTAAGAAGAAAAGATACAAGTCTAAAAACAAATTTATCAATTTTTTTAAATGTAAAAAACCTAGAAATATTAATAGGAACTTCCCTAATAGGAAATGTGACTATAGAGACAATAGTAATGACCATTCCCTATTAGTTGACCAGGACTTTGACACTGCCGATATGTTAAAAATTTCTAACATTACCATCTTTTATGAATGGATCCTAGATTTAGTATGATCATTCCACATGTTTCTTAGGAAGGAATTATTCACTGAATTGAGGGAAATTGAATCTAGTGAGGTGTTTCTAGGGAATAATAGGAGCTATCACATTATGGGAATATAATTTGTTTCATTAGAGCTTCATGATGGGACTGTTAAACCTCTTGATGAAGTTAGGTGGGTACTTGAATTAAAAAGAAACCTAATATCCCTAGGAATAATTGAACAAAAGGGTACAACTTTAAGTATAATTTTGTAAGTCTTAGAGTTTATTGAGGATTTCTTATTGTTATGAAAGGAACCCTTCACAATGGTCTTCATGAGTCATATGGTAAGGTTCATAGGAATCAGTTGAACACCTCTTCTAGTTTGTAACTTGATCCCACCACTCTTTGGTATAAAATATTAGGGCACGTTAGCACCAAGGGATTAAGTGAACTCAAAAAATAGGGCCTTTTGAGTAACATCACTCCAAGAAGTCTCCTGTTTTGTGAGGATTGTGTATATGGGAATTCCAAAAGTGTTATATTTAGTAGGTCCATGTATAAGGCTAATTAACTCCTTGAATGTGTAAATTTGGACTTATGGGGTCCTTTTAGGGTCACCTACCATGGTGGAGGCTTATACTTCATGAATTTTATTGATGATTTCTCTAGGAAAGTATTTATTTATATACTCAAACGCAATTCTGATACCTTTCAGACTTTTAGAAAATGGAAAACTGGGGTAGATAGTGATACAAATAAGAAACTCAAATCATTAAGGATTAAAAATGTTTTAGGGTATCTATCCACATAATTTATTGAATTCTATGAATCTGAGGGAATAAAGAGATACTAGACTACTATATAGACCAAATAGTAGAATGGATTAGTAGAAAGAATGAATAAGACCATTCATGAGAGGGTGAGGTGTATGATATCCCACTCAAAACTCCCCAGGTCCTTTTGGATCGAAGATTCTTCAACAAAAGTGTACCTTATTAAAAATTTCCCAATTTATGATAATTCTTTTAAGACACCTAAGGAACTTTGTAATGGTACACCCCTGAGTTTATCATACCTTAGGAACTTTGGATCCATATATTATGACCATACACGTACTGATAAGCTAGCTCTTAGGGATATTAAGTGCATATTTGTGGGTTACCTAGAGGGTGTTAAATGGTATCATTTATGGGTAGATAAACCAATTTATCAGAAATATATCATTATCCTAGATGTAGTGTTTTGTGAATATGGTCTGTCAAATGATAAGGGACCTGAACCTATAGAGACTTCTAATGACACTACAGGACCCTCAACAACACCAATTCCTCTTGGTGTTGAAGTGCCTTTTGAACCCAGTGACCACTCCCAGTCCAACACTGGTCCTGTTCCCCCCATTATCCAGACCCAAGTTGAATCCAATTCCAGTTTGAATTCTGAACCCAAAACCAAGGAAATCGATGATCTGAGCAACTATCAGCTCACTCAAGATAGAGAGAGGTGAGTTATATGACCTCCAACCCATTTCAACCAGACATACATTTCTACCTATGCATTTAATGTAGCACAAGATTTTTTTAGTGATGAACCTCAAACATATAAACAAGCTATTAAATCCAAGTAATCCACTAGATGGCTGGGTTCAATGCAAGAAGAGACAAATTCTCTTCTTAAAAAAAACTTGTTTTGTTGTCCCTAGACCAAATAACCAAAAGTTCACAGGTTCTAAATGTATTTATAAGAAGAAATAAAAAAATGTAAGAGAAACTAAAACCAAATTTAAAGCCTGAATGGTTTCTAAAGGATTTCTTCAATGTGAAGGCATTGATTATAGTGAAATTTTTTCCCTAGTTGTTAAGCATTCATCCATTAAAATTATTCTTGATTTTGATTCCAAATTTTATTTTCATGTTGAAAAATTAGATGTAAAAACTAATTTTTTACATGGTATTCTTTATGAAACAATTTATATGAATCCTCCCGAAGGATCTTCAAAACTATTCAAACCTAACCAAGTTTGTCTTCTTAAGAAGTCTTTATATGGGATTAAACAATCTTCAAGACAATGGTATAAAAGGTTTGATTCATTTATAATTGAAAATAAATTTTCCAGAAGTAAATTTGATTCATTTTTATACTATAAAACTATTAAACATGAGTTTTCTTATCTATTATTATATATTGATGACATGATTTTAATCTATAAAAACATGAGGATTATAAATTCTTTCAAGAACCAGTTGAATTTTATCTTTGAAATGAAATACCTAGGGCATGCTAATCAAATTTTAGGCATGGATATAATAAGAGATAGTAAGGCCAAAAGCTTGTACCTATCTCAACCATATTATTTTAGAAAGTTATTAAAAAGATACCTTTTTGATCATGTTGAACCTGTTAGCATTCCCTTAGGATAACACTTTAAGTTTTTCTCGAACCAATCCTTTAGAAATGATGAAGAGGTCTCCTTTATGAGTAAGATTCCTTATGAAAATATTATAGGAAGTCTTATATATGAAATGGTCTATTCTAGACTAGATATTTCCTTTTTTTTTGTACTTTGAGCACGTTCATGGGGAAACATAGAAAGATTCATTGGAATGCATTGAAATGACTCCTCATGTATGTTTCTATGTTTGATAAATTATGAATTATATATGGATTAAATAGTAGTTTTGATAATGATATAGTTGACTATTTTGACTCTGATTATGCTGAAAATATCGACACTCAAAATCCTATCATCAGTTTTTTATTTATTTTATATGGATGATTGGTCTCCTGGAAGTGAAATATGCAATAAGTGGTTACACTTTTCACTACTGAGGAAGAGTATCCTTAAAAGAATACATAAAAGAGGCTATATGGCTGAAAGGTTTTCTTTATGAATTTTCATTATCTACTGATAACATAGTGGTCCACCGTGATAGCCAATCTTCTTTACATTTATCCAATAACTATATATTCTATGGTATATTTAAGAACATTGATATTAAAATTCATTTTGTTAGGGACATAATAGAATCTGGGACAGTGAGTGTCACAAAGATACCCACCAGAGTCAATTAGCCCAATATTTTGACTAAGTTCATTCCATTTTCTAAATTCATGAACTACCTTAAACTAATGAAATTAGTCCCAATTCTATAACTTAGGTTATGAGAACATCATCCTTAAATTTCATTTAATTATAAGGTGGAGATTTATTGAATTGATCTCATATATGTTACATTTAAATTCCTTTAAACATGGATTTATATGATTTCTTCATATTATGTTTAAGTTATTTAGTTGTGAATGGGATTATATATGTTGCATGGTGCATGAGAACTATTCTTGTGGCTTTTATTCATTTACCTAGTTCTTTTATGGATCTCGTGTTTGGATTCCTTACTTATTTAGAGGTCCATGATATGGACCATTGATAAGCCTTGATCCAATATCACATCATTTATCTGGGTGTGTTTCTTCATTCGGCATCGATCCCTTGTGCCACTGCTATTCCTATCTAGTAGTGACACCTATCCCATGCGCTATCCCGCTGATTGTTACGTGAACTGTCACAATGATATGAGCTATCCATGTGGCTAACATCCCATGTATTTGTCTGAACCGCCTGATTCCCTTTGGATTTCCATCATTACTCCTTGCTTGTCTAGTTTTTGTGGGGAATCATTTGGTTGAGGCATTGTCTCTCTGGTTCTCGGGGTTGCTCACTTGGTTCGTCAAGGGTTCCTCCTCATGTGAGGTGCTTCTTCAATTTTGTGGAGAAGAAGGAAGAGATTCAGATATTTTGGCCACCCACACTCCCCCCTGCTGAGTTTGTGCCAACTCTTGTAACTAGAGTACTTCTCCAGTGGAGAATCAGTGGGGAATCAACTCTGTTTTGGGTTCACAGATTACTGTGATTCAAGAAGGTTACAGATCTTGACCCATCTTTAATCGTAACCAAGATTCAGCATAAGATTCTTGTACCTATAGAGATTTAATTTCTTTTGTCATGTATTATGTTGTATCATTTTTGGGTGTGTGAGTGAGTCTATATAGGAGTGAACATGCCGACTCTACATGATAGGGTTCACTACTCCCACCTAGTTCAGCAAGTCCGGGCTCCTTGAAGAGTTTATATGATTATTCTTTATTCTGCTTTCATGTTTGTAATAGCCTTGTGTGTTTTCTTGCTTCTAAATAAAGTTGTTACCCGGGTGGTGTTCTCACTATGCACGTAGGTCCCAAAGGGACCAAAGAATGTTATATCTGATATCCATTTACATTTCCTCATTTTCTATTTTTTATTCCAATAACATGTTTACGAATAAGTCTTGATTTGTTCATTTGTAATCAATTGATTAATAAAACTTGTCATATTATAATCCATCATACGTGATAGTCGGTCTTGGGTATTTTAGGGTTTAAGTGTTTAACCCCAATAGTTATAGTACTTAATATAGTTCTCATGATGATATAGGTCCCCCATGCCACAATACCATTAAAAAATTCCCCCAAACTAGGTTCATCAGGGGTTGAACCCCCAACCTCACAAATGTGAAGTAACATCCGATACCACTCAAGTACAAGCTCGACCACACTATAATTATATATAAATTTATATATATGAAGTTATCACTATATGTATATAATATAGTTAGAATACATATAATTATAAATATAAATTTACACTTCAATGAAAATAATATCAATAATTTAATAAAATGGATTAAAAAAATTAAACTTTAATTAGAAAAATTAATTATATAGAAATTATTATATTAATTAATATTTTTATAAAAATATTAATAATTAATAATTATATAATTTATATAATATTAGTAGTATTACATGAAAATTATTAACATATAAATGTGTGTGTGTGCATGTGTGTGTGCGTGTGCGTGCGTGCTTGAAGAACCTAAAGACATGCGTGCTTGTAATAAGTGAACTCAACACATGCATGTGTATATACAACTATATAGAATGCCTATAATATCAATTTTAATGTAATTTATATATAAGATAAATTAAAATTAATTACTAAAATATAAAAACTCTTATATTAATTAACATTGTTATATATATATATATTAATAATTATTAATTATATAAGGTGGCCACTCCCCACTATATAGGAACCGACATAGGTTTTAGTATTTCCATGCTCAAATATAGTTGAGTATAGATGATGTGCAGGGTGGTATGTAAGACCCAAGATAACTGTGGTGTGATGCTTTACAATACCCTCGTTACCCACACTTCTTTTTTGCAGTTGAGAGCTTACTTGAGTGGTAAAGTATTTTTATAATTCGACATCAGACCAAAGTTCAAATCTTAATAGCATCTTTATGGGGGATTATGTTGGTAATTTATGATATTAAAAAAGGGACCCACACCACTATTTAGGCATGAATAGTAGGCTACACAACAATAGACAACAAGATTCCACAGTGAGACTAGGGGGATGGTGCAGTGTGAAAAATAGGTGGTATAACATGGAAACATGTAAACATCACTGGGTGGGAAACTCGAAAGAGAGATGGGTTCATTAGTTCCTATCAATCGACCCTCTACCCACCTATATTTTTGATGTGGGATGAAGGGGTGACCTACCATGTGATGATCAACACCATGGGAGTAGTTAGAAGGCATAATGCAACTTAGAAAATGATGTGGTAGGTAGTTGTCTTAAGACCCTCCCATCAAAGATGCCATAATAAAGGGAAAGAGATAATGACCTTTGAGTCCCACCTCTCATAGATCCTAAGTTGGAGACTAGCACCGAGGGTATAAAAATATGATGAAATAGAAGACATTACCCTCTATAATAAAACTTGATTAGGAGATAAGATGAATCAACCACAAAAAACTACATGAAATAATATAAAAAAGAAACCAAAACCATCCCACAATGCATGTATAAATAAAAATGATGCAAACAAAAGTCCCCAAAAGAAAATACCCAAAAGAAAAAGCTAAACCAGCAACATAACAACCGTCCAAAAGTCCGAGCTAGTAATGTCCAACATGGTCCACGTAATCCTCTTAGAAACATGAAAATAAATTTATATACATAGGGTGAGAATACAAGTATACTCAGTTGGGTAACCAAAGTCTCTCATGAACATTTTAAAGAATCATACTAATGAACCAGTGAGTAAAAAACATAACCAAACAACACCTAAATAGGCCAACTAACCAATCCTCATCCTCACCAAGGCATGCTCTCCAAATTACGCAAGCAAAGTATAATAACATAATATGAATCATATTGATGAAGGGTTACCAACACCACTTTCCCACTAATTTTCCACTCTCACACCCTAATGTCATATGCCATGTCACTTTAATCTCTTCTGTATAACATACATCACCACCCCACAACATGGTCACATCAGATCTTACCCAAAGACACTAGGGCCACCACCCCATAACACGATCACATCACATCTCATCCAAAGACAATTGGGATATCAACTAGTGCACTATCATACCTTTATCCATCACAACCTATGAATAAATAATCACCTAGAGGGGAGATTGGGAAAGAGTGGGTATCCAACTATCTATCCTCATCATCAAGATGTTGGAAAAAATACCCTATTTATAAGTGTACGGGTTTCAGCACATAGTGATCGACATGGGTGGGGTGCATATAAAAATCACAAATAACATACAATATATATATATAAACACACACATTATCAACCTATGTGTTCACAAAATAACAATAACCAACTCACAACACTACCACTTTCACTGCCACCAAAAAATACACAACACCACATAAGCCATAAGCCACACTTTTCACTTTTCATTACATGCCAATACAATTTCATTTAAACATCAAATTCCTTTCATTATTTATCAACCAAAAAATTTAACCACACTTCCCATTTTAGTTCATTCATTAGCAATTTCCAATCCATTAACCAAACCAACCCATGTCATTTCAATTTCAACATTAACAATTAATTCCAACACTACCCGAGAAACTAGCACAATGCAACTATCCTCATATCATCTTCCACATAACAAAACCACATATCATCACCCCACAACAAAAACTTGTACCAACCACATCATTTACCACATCACAAATTCACCTCACCACCCCACAACATTAACTCACACTAACCACATCGTCACCCCACAACACGACCTCAGAAGCGCATCTCCTCATCACCCCACAACACGACCAAACAAACCCATCATCCCCAAAATCTAAAACCACTCATCACCACCCCACAACATGACCACACATCATAAAATATCACATAACATTTTACAAATTTAGCAAAGGGAATTTATATTACATTCCACTTCTTTATTTAGGTTATTCTCACATGAGCCATAAATCACAAGCCAATCATTTTATTATCCAAATCTAAGTGGTAACCAATTTCCCTTATAGGGTGATATCACAACAACCACACAATAAGGGATCCAAAACACATATCAAACCAGCACAAACAAATGTTTTAGACTCCTCATGTACTAATCATGTTTTAATGATCACAAATCCTATTCAACCTGGTTAAATCCTGTAAATTATATCAAATCATGTGTATTATTGTTTAAGTATTCTCATGCTTTAAGAAGATCCATTCAAGAGATTAATTGATCTACATTTAGTTTAATTACTTTATACTATCCTTGATTTACTTTTATAATACCTTATTTGACAAATGATTTAGTCTAATCCATTCTATGATCATCATTGCTCAAGTCTGAAAACAGTTATTTTGAAAAGTTTGAGACACCGTGAGTCTTCCACTGGTTATATCCTTCTGGAAAATTAAATTAGACACCATGACAATCAGACACCATGAAGGATCATACACTGTGACCATGAGATACCGTGATTATCTGAAACCGTGATAATCAGACACTGTGAAGGACCAGACACCATGAACAAGCAGATACCATGACCATCAGATACTGTGAACAAGACACCGTGACATCCAAACACCATGATATCCAGACACCGTGACTATGAGACACCATGAACAAGACACTGTGACATCCAGAAACCATGAACATGAAACATTGTGAACAAGACAAAATGACCAATCCAGACACTGTGTGAAGGAGACACCATTTCCATGACATACTGTGACACTATTTCCTAATATATTTTGTCGTCTTTAAATTTAATCTCTAACGATCATATTTGAATATTTTAATGCACTGACATAATTAATGTTTCTTTTTAGACATATCATCAAAAAATACGAGGTACTAAGTGCAGAATACATGCAACCTGTCGGCTCCAACACATGCACTCCAAGATAAAAAGAGTTGTGCAACCCAGAAAAAAAGTGCGAAAATCTTGTAGGAAAAATACGATACAAAATAACAAGCTGGTGGGCGTGAGTGTCATAAAAGAATACATTTTTGCGAATTGGCTCATGAAACCCCACTCTGCTGAATAACACACGAATCATACTAGAATCCTGAGAACATCTTCGCACTGTAAAACACCATGAAGAACACAAGCCAAATCTTTCTAACTTGAGACACTCTGTTTTCCATATGAGGACTTGAGTTCTGTATCTGCCTCATTTCCGAAGTCCAAAGCCACAAAGATCAACACTCAGAGTTTTTCTAAACCTATATCAACATTACTGCTCTGTTTTGTATCATTTTATTAATTTTAGAGCAGAGTGTGTATCTGTATAGCAACACAATCTGTCTCCTACATTAAACTAAAGGATACGAGATATCCTTACTCAAACACTCATTAACTCTTGTGTACACCCACAGATAAGTGTGGAAGAGGGCCCTTTGTGGCCTGGAAGTTTGTACCCATGAAGAACTGTGGAAGAGGTCCTTGTGCGACCTGGACAGTCCTATGTACTATTGTTTAACCCCGATCTAGGGTGTGGATCAAGTTTATTTATATATACTGCTTGGTGGTAGGTGATCACCAAGTGGAGTGGATTCTATCTCGGCTTAAGACTGAACCACTTGTTGTATATCCGCTATACTTCTTACTTTAGTTTTCTCTATTTTACTACTCTACTGTATAATTCAGAAATCACTAAACTTACTTTGATAGTTAATCTTGGAAAGAAGTTATAATTGCTTTGTCTTAGTAAAATAGTTTCAAAAGTAATACTAATAACTATTATTATTACTGAGAAATAATCAATCTTCTAAGAAGATATTTAAACAATCAAACCTTTATAACTGTATTACTTTGATTAACTGGGCTATATTTAACTTGAAGGGGAAATCCTTTTAAGAACACTTTTTAAAACAGAAATTTTTATAGATACTCAATTCACCCCCCTATTGAGTATTATACTTATACCAACATTTGATATCAAAGGATATTTTATTAAGGATTTGTTTAATCTCATGAAATTATGATTGTAGTTTTACTTTAAAGATCTTTAAATTTCTATCAATTCTAAATTTCTATCTCTTTAAATCCATTATGTTATTATGGATAATAGATTGGAAGGTGCTGAAACCAACAGACCACCATTCTTTAATGGAACCAACTATGCTCAATGGAAAATTAAAATGAAAATGCACTTAGAGAGTATGGTCTTTGAGATTTGGTCATCCATTATAGATGAATACAAGATTAATTTTACAGATAGAATTACATGGGATGAACCTGTCAAAACTACCTACAATAACAATTTCAAAGCTATGAATGCTTTATACTGCTCCTTAGGAGATGAGGAATTCAATATAATTTCTTCTTGTAAAACTACTCATGAAATTTGGGATACCCTATCTGTTTCACATGAAGGAACATCTAGTGTAAAATAAATGAGACTTAATACTTATACTATTAAATATGATAACTTTAAAATGAAACCTGACGAACTTATCTCTATCATGTATCTTAGGTTCAATGAGATTGTCAACACAATGATTTCTCTTGGAAGAGAAGTCACTGCCAAGGAACAGATCATGAGAATTCTCAGATGTCTGCCTGATAGATGGAGGGGAACCTCTGTCTCTATTAGAGAATCATGCGACATCAGCAAGCTACCTATAAAATAACTCATTGGGAAACTGATGATGTATGAAGAAGAGTTGAAAGTCCACAAGGAGGAGGAGGATGAACCAAAAAGGAAATCTGTTGCATTCAAGACCACCACCTCTAAACATAAAGACAAAGGGAAATTGGAAGCTTATGTAGAAAGTTACAGTAGTGAACAATCATCACCCGATAGTGATGAGGAGATGGATCAACTAGCCAGAAGATTGAAAATATTTTACAAGAAGAAGAACATTTTCCGAAAGCCTAACTTCAAGGGAAAATATGACATAAAAGGAAGTTGGAAGAAGGACTGGAAAAGAAGTGACAAGACTGATGAGATTGTATTCTATGAATGTAAGCGCAAGGGACATATCAAGGCCGACTTTCCAAAGCTCAAGTAAAAAAAGAGATATGAGGAAAAGGAAAAGAAGTATAAAAAGGCAATGAAAGAAACCTGGAGTGCCTCTGAGGACAGTTCAAGTGACTCAGAAACATCACATGATGAATAGGATAACAAAACCAATATGTGTTTTCTGACAAACACATCTGAGGAAAGCTACTTAAATATTTCCTGTAAAAGTCTATGGTACTTGGACAGTGGATGTTCAAGGCATATGGCAAGAGACTAATCATGCTTCAAGAACCTAATCAAAATAGATGTAGGACATGTCACATTTGCTGACAATTCCAAAGGAAATATTATTGGCCTCGGCCAAATCGGTAACTCTAATTCAGTATTGATTTTTAAAGTACTGTTTGTTGATGGATTAAAATAAAATCTGCTCAGTATCTCACAGTTATGTGATGATGGATTTCATGTTAGATTTGAAGATGATTCTTGAAATGTCTTTAATTCTAAAGAAGAATTAGTATTTTCTGTATTAAGAAATTAAAATGTTTACTATGTTAACTTAGATTCCTTAGCTTCTCAAAATGATTCATGATTAAGTGTATTTCATAAAGAGTCTTGGCTCAGGGATAGGAGACTAGGACACTGTAATGTTCAATCCCTTAGAAAGCTAACTAGAAAAATCCTAGTTAAAGACTTACCCAAAATTGAGTTTCCAAATGACAAAGTACGTAATCCCTATCAAAGGGGAAAACAACACCAAGTTTCTTTCAAACCAAAGAAAGAAGTGTCAACTTCTCAACCTCTCAAACTAGTTCACATGGATTTTTTTGGACCATATAGAGTTTCTAGTTTAAATGGGAAGCACTATGATTATGTTCTTGTAGATGACTTTTTTAGATATACTTGGACCTTCTTTATGGCTCACAAGAGTGAAGCCTACTCTTATTTTACTAAATATGCCAAGTCTGTAGAAAATCTTAGTGGAATTAGAATTAAATCCTTAATAAGTGATCATGGCCGTGAGTTTGAAAATCAAGAGTTTGAATCCTTTTTCTCACAAAATGGTTATAATCACAATTTCTCTACCCCTAGAACACCTAAAAAAATGGAGTTTTAGAGAGAAGAAATAGAACCCTGCAAGAGATTTCTAGAACAATGCATAGTGAATATGACCTGCCTATTTATTTTTGGGCTGAAACTGTTAATACAACATACTACATAATCAATAGAGTGTTGATCAGACCTATTCTTAAAAGGAATCCTCATGAGTTATGGAACAATCAAAAACCCAAGTTTAACTACTTCAAAGTTTTTGGTTGCAAAGTCTATATCCTTAATACTAAGGACAATCTTGACAAATTTGCATCCAAAAGTGATGAAGGTATATTTTTAGGATATTCCATGTCTAGTAAATCCTATAGAGTGTTCAATAAAATAAATAAATGTGTGGTAGAATCTGTCCATGTCAAATTTGATGAAATAGATCCACATGATCCTAAAAACATTATAGATAACCTAGAGGATAATCTATCGAAACTGAACATTAATCCAAAATCCTCAAACCAGTCTGTGAAAGAATTAGTCAAAACTTCTAGTTCTGAAAATTCCGTAGAACCTGAACCCGCTGATGAACCTGAAATCACTAGTCCCTCCTTTACTAGAGCTATTAGAACTCTTAAGAACCATCCCTTAGATTCCATTGTAGGAGACCTAGACAAAGGAACTCAAACTAGAGATTCTCTTAGAAATCAGGTTGAACATCAAGTCTTCTTGTCACAACTTAAACCTAAAAACATTAATCATGCTATCAATGATGAATTTTGGGTGATGGCTATGCAAGAAGAACTTAATCAGTTTGAAAGGAACAAAGTTTGGAAACTTGTTGAAATACCTAAGGACACATTCACCATAGGCACTAAATGGGTTTTTAGAAATAAGGTAGATGAAGCTGGTAACATAGTTAGAAACAAGGCTAGATTGGTTGCACAAGGCTATAGTCAAGAAGAAGGAATTGACTATGAGAAGACCTTTGCACCGGTAGCTAGACTTGAAGCCATCAGAATCCTACTTGCTTATGCTGCACATATGAATTTCAAAATATATCAAATGGATGTTAAGAGTGAATTCTTAAATGGGTATATTGCTGAAGATGTCTTTGTTTAACAAACCCCTGGTTTTACAAACCCCTGGTTTTACAAACCCCCATTTTCCAAATCATATTTTTAAATTATTAAAAGCTTTATATGGTTTAAAACAAGCTCCAAGAGCCTGGTATGATAGATTAAGTACTTTTCTTATTTCCAAAGGTTTTACAAAAGGAATAGTTGGTCCTACCCTTTTTATAAAATGAATTTATAATGATGTTTTAGTTGTTCAAATCTATATAGATGACATTATCTTTGGATCCTAAAGAAATTCTTTATGTGTTGATTTTTCTAAAATGATGCAAAATGAATTTGAAATGAGTTTAATGGGTGAAAAAAAATTCTTTCTCGGATTTCAAATCTTTCAAAATAATGATGGTATTATTTAAACTCAAAGTAAATATACTAGAGATATTCTAAAATGTTTTGGATTGGATAGAACTAAAAGTAGTAACACTCCCATGAGTACCACTTGTAAGTTGGATCTTGATGAAGATAGAAAATAAGTTGATCAAACCACTTATAGAGGAATGATTCGAAGTTTACTCTACTAAAGTTCTAGTCGACCTGACATTATGTTTAGTGTGTGTATGTGTGCTCATTTTCAAGAAAATCCTAAGGAATCTCATTTAAATGCTGTAAAGAGAATTTTCAAATACCTCAAGCATACAACCAATCTAGGATTATTCTATCCTAGAGGACAATCATTTGAATTAGTTAGTTATTTTGATTCTGACTTCAGTGGCTGTAAGTTAGATAGAAAAAGAACCTCTAGAGCATGTCACTTTTTAGGAAATTCACTAGTATCATGGTGTAGTAAGAAACAAAATTATGTTACATTATCTATTGCAGAAGATGAATACATAGTTGTGGGAAGTTTTTGTGCACAAATATTGTAGATGAAACACACATTACTAGATTATGGATATCAATTTAGGCATGTACTTATAAATTGTGACAACAAAAGTGCTATTAAGATATCAAAAAATCCTGTTTCACATTCTAGGACAAATCATATTGATGTAAGACATCACTTTTTGAGAGATCATTATCAAAAGGGAGATATCACTTTGGAATTCATTGGTACTGAGTATCAACTTGATGATATATTTACCAAACCAATAAATTCTGAAAGAATAGAATACATAATACATGAATTAGGCATGATAAATCTTAAGTAAATGTCTTACTTTTGTATATCTTACTGTTTCATGATTACGATCTCACAATAAGTGCTTCATGACTACTGTCTGACAGTTACTGTCTCACTGTATTACTGTCTCACCATAACACTTAGTTACTATCTCACCGTATTACTGTCTCACTGTAATGCTCAGTTACTGTCTCACCATATTACTGTCTCACTGTAACGCTCAGTTACTGTCTCACCGTATTACTATCTCACCATAACTCTCAGTTACTATCTTACCGTAACATTCATTCTCTGTATCACCATAAAGACCCGATATGGTCTCACTGTAAATCTTTTCTTTAATGTTTAGTTATGAATTAAAAACCATATCGCGGTAATTATTCATTTCACCTTTTTGTTTTCCCATGTTTTTACTTTTGCGATGTTTGGAATTCCTAAATGATAAAATAAAGAAAGTATCACTCAATTCTTCACTCAATATTTCTTCTATTCACTCATTTTGAATCCTTATTCAACCCTGCTACCCTTTTGTCTCTCTCGAATATTTGGTAGATGCCTGGGATGAAACGCCCTTCATCGTCGACTCCTAAGAAGCGTAGCTCAAAGAAGAAGAAGATTTCACCTAAGATAGCACCCGAAGGACCTCTAAATCCAAATCTAGTAAACTGAGTTGTAGTACCTAAGAAAGAGGTTGGCCCCAAGTGTATTATTTCTAGTAATTATCTGGTTTTGAAAGTTTTAGAACAACAAGGCTGGTTAGAGTGGTTTTAAAAGGAAGATAGACCTATCTACCCTAAGTTAGTGGCTCAGTTTTATCAGTATGTACAGTTATCTTTTGATTCTGGTGATAGTTATATCATGAGAAGCTGGATAAATGGTCGAAAATGCTCATTATCTTCAATGTTGTGGGCTGCATGCCTTAGGATACCTCATGAAGGCATCTGTAAGGATTATAAGAGAGGACCTCCACCTTCAACTGAATTCTTTTATCTAGAGGATGCTTTGAAAGCCTTAACTGGAAATGGAACCAAGAGGAGATCCATTACTGCTGAACTTGATGGAGAATCAAGGCTTCTGTTCAAGTTTATTCAAAATATGGTTAGCCCCAGAAAAAGGTGATTTTACTGTTTTGAAATATCAGGATGTGTTTCTGATCCACCTTATGAAAAATGGGCATAAGATAAACCTTTGAAAGTATACCATTTACCACATGTGTGAACTGATCAAAGCCACATCCAAGTAAACCTCCATATTTTACTCTTGGCTTATCCCAGCCATGCTTCTTGCCAAAGGTATGGTTGGACCTAATGAGGAAGTTATAAAGGATTGTGAATAAAGCCTTTAAAAATTCACAATCAAGAGGATGAAGATAAATTAGAATCCTTGAAAAAAGGAATGGGTGGAAGACAATGATAGAATTTATGAAAAATTCAATCTTTTGGAACATCCCTCAAGACCAAGAGATATTTTTGATCCTAGTTTGGAACCAGATAATGTTGTTGAATATTCTGCTGAAGAGGAAGAAGAGACTGCTATGCCCCCAGGGAAACTGTTTCTATTGAGGAAGAAAATACTCTTATCCCTCTTATGGTAAGTGAAAAAGTAGTCCCTACACCTATAGAAGTTGTTACTCTGGAAGTTCAACCTGAGGCTGAAACAAAATCTGCTATCCAAGAAACCAAGAAGAATGATATAGAAGAACCTAAAGAGGAAGAATTACCTTCTATGAAAGGAGCTGACCTTGAGGAACTCCCAGTAGAACAATCTATTCCCGAATTCATTCCTTCAGATGAGGAAAGGATGAAGCTATCTTTTTAGCTAGCTAGGCAGGAAATGAGAGAAGAACTACGAGATGAGTTTGTGGAATTAGATCAAGATCCTAAGCCTCTCAGTCCTGAGAAGGATGCAACTATTGAGGGGGATCAACCCCAAAATCTGGAATCTATCGAAGTACCAAATCCAGTTGATCTGAGCCCTATAAGAACTTGGTATAAGTTCCCCAGTTTCTATGATGTGGATGACTCTCAGCAAGTTTCAGTAAAAGGCCTTGAACTTTTTACTATTTTCCAACTGAAATCTGTCTCTAATCTTGCTCTTGAGAAGGAACCTGAGCCTGTATCAGTCCCTATTTCTTAACCTTCATCAAAACAACCATCCTTTGTGAGTAATGATGATATAAAGGAATTTGGTGCTACCCTTTTGTCTGGGGTTAAAAAAGTTATGAATTCCCAACCTGCTCTTGTGACACATCTAAGTGAGAAAGATGCCTCATTATTATTATAGAAGGTTATTTGGAAAATACAACCCAAAATGATTCATGATATTTAGGAAGTAAGATTTGATAACAAACTACTTAGTGATGAAGTGAAGACCCTAAGAGGTATGATTGAAGTCATGCAGAAAGAGATACATTCGAGATCAGAGCTTACTTCTCATCCTGTGGAACCTGTTTTTCCTCAAACCCCATAAAATGTTGTCTCTAAGATTCATAAACATTTATCTTCCTTAGCTGAAAAGGTTGTAGAAAGAAAAAAACATATTGTGAAAGAAATACGAGTGCTTGTGTTTAATCTAAACAAACTCACTGATGAGTATACAAGGTGTCTTTAGAAAGTGATGAATCAACTGAAATCACTCACCACCACTGTCGATACTTCTAAAGCCTATGGTCAATCCTCTTAAACCTCTTTAGATAGTGATCTGCTCAGAATAGTGGTCAAATAAGAGCTTCAGACTGTGCTTAGTGGCTTCAATAAAGATTCTCTCTCTGCAGTTATCAAGAAAAGTGACAGAGTTCTTGACTTGGTCCAAATCCATTCTAAAATTTCTAATGATGCTCAACAAGAGATTTCCAAGAAAGTGGATTTCAACTTCAATAGAATCTTCTCTAAGACTAACATGAATAATCATTTCAAGTATCTTGTGTAAAATCTTCGGATTCCACCTATTACTCAAGCTTTCAAGACTCAAGTCTAAAAGCTCACATAGTTCACTCTATTGTTATATAAGTTTATGGAAAACAAGGATGATTTTGAGAAATCCATGCAGTATGGTGGAAAGATCATTACAGATTTCATTAAGCTTCTGAGGCCTTACCTTCATGTCTAGAGTAAAACCATTGTTGCTCCTACAGCTGCACCTCTAAGACTTGGATTTCCTACCTTCACCTCTGCCCTAGCCTCCACTACTATGTCTGTTATCCAAGATCTGAGTCGGATCAGGCCTGTGATCCTTGATCAACACCTACCTCGATTTTCTACTACTCCTACTATGGCTCCATCAGTCTTTGAAGGCCTTACTTTACCTTCTCTATCAACCACCTCACTCCCTTCTTCTACCTCGACCTCTGCTCCCATGACTTCCTCTTCTTCTACTACTGCTAAAGGAAAAGAGAAGGATATCCCTTGAAGAAGACCAGTGATTACTCCTTTTTGATAGGAATGATGTTTCTTTTGTTTTTCTCCTTTATGTTTGTACTGTATCTTATTTTCTTTAATGCAATGTGAAATTTTCATGGATTCTCTTATTCAATATTTTTGATAATCCCAAAAGGGAGAGAAATCTCTATATGTTATAAATTTATCTCTATGTTAGACATTTATCTCTATATCTATAGTTGAATAAAATATACACTTTAAATCTACATGATTTTTGATCATAAAAAGGGGGATATTATTGGAATCCTCATGTACTAATCACGTTTTAATGATCACAAATCCTATTCAACCTGGTTAAATCCTGTAAATTATATCAAATCATGTGTATTATTGTTTAAGTATTCTCATGATTTAAGAAGATCCATTCAAGATCTTAATTGCTCTACATTCAGTTTAATTACTTTATAATATCCTTGATTTACTTTTATAATACCTTATTTGACAAATGATTAAGTCTAATCCATTCTATGATCATCATTACTGAAGTCTGAATATAGTAATTTTGAAAAGTCTGAGACACCATGAGTCTGCCACTAGTTATGTCCTTCTGGAAAAGTAAATTAGACACCGTGACAATCAGACACCGTGAAGGATCAGAAACCATGACCATGAGACACCATGACCATCAAACACCATGACAATTAGACACCGTGAAGGATCAAACACAGCGAACAAGTAGACACCATGGCCATGAGACACCATGGCCATCATATACTATGAACAAGACACTGTGACATCCAAACACTATGACATCCAGACACTGTGACTATGAGACACCATGAACAAGACACCATGACATCCAGACACTGTGACCATGAGACACCATGAACAAGACACCATGACCAATCCAAACACCATGTGAAGGAGACACCGTTTCCATGACATACTGTGACACCATTTCCTAATATATTTTGTCATCTTTCAATTTAATCTCTAATGGTCATATTTTAAGATTTTAATGCACTGACATAATTAATGATTATTTTTAGACATATCATCGGACAATATGAGGTACGAGGTGCAGAATACATGCAACTTGTCGGCTCCAACACATGAACCCCAAGATAAAAAGAGTTGTGTGGCCCAGAAAAAAAGTGCGAAAAGATTGTAGGAAAAACATGATACAAAAGAACAAGCTATTGGGTGTGAGCATCATAAAAGAATAAATTTTTGAAAATTGGATCATGCTACCCGACTTTGCTAGAGAACACATGAAGCATACTAGAATCTTGAGAACATCTTCGTGCAGTAAAACACCATGAAGAACACAAGCCGAATCTGTCTAACTTTAGACACTCTGTTTTCTATACAAGGACCTGAGTTCTGTATCTTCCTCATTTCTAAAGTCAATAGTTGAAAATATCAACACTCAAAGCATTTCTAAACCTATCTCAACATTACTGCTCTGTTGTGTATCATTTTATTAATTTTCGAGCAGAGTGTATCTGTATAGCAACACACTCTATCTCCTACATTAAACTGAAGGATACAAGATATCCTTACTCAAACACTCATTCACTCTTATGTATACCCACAGATAAGTGTGGAAGAGGTCCCTGTGTGGCCTGGTAGTTTGTACCCACAAAGAATTGTGGAAGAGGTCCTTGTGCAACCTGGACAGTACTATGTACTATTTTTTAACCCCGATCTAGGGCGTGGATCAAGTTTATTTATATAAACTGCTTGGTGGGAGGTGATCACCAAGTGGAGTGGATTAGGTCTTGGCTTGAGAATGAACCGCTTGTTTTATATCCGCTGTGCTGCTTACTTTAATTTTCTCTATTTTACTGCTCTACTGTATAATTCAGAAATCACTAAACTTACTTTGATAGTTAATATTGGAAAGAAGTTATAATTGATCTGTCTTAGTAAAATAGTTTCAAAAGTAATATCAATAACTATTATTATTACTGAGAAATAATCAATCTTCTAAGAAGCTATTTAAATAGTCAAACCTTTATAATCGTATTACTTTGATTAACTGGCCTATATTTAACTTGAAGGGGAAATTATTTTAAGAACACTTTTTAAAATAGAAATTTTTATAGATACTCAATTAAACCCCCTCTTGAGTATTCTACTCTGACCAACAAAATCCCCCAACGACCATAATTTTTAGTGGGTCATAAAGCTCGTAAAATCACATCAGGATAATATCAAAGCCGTAAAAACTTGAGAATAAAACCTCTTTCCCCTTAAATTTCAATTAATCGATTAATTTATCTTTATTGGTCTAGAAAAAATCATACCCCAAATATAAAAAAGAGTAATTACCTTCCGTATGATACACAAATGTGAGAAATAAGGGATTCCCTACCTCAAAGAAGCTCTGCTAACTTATTACGCACTACAGGGTGAAGAAGAAATGCCCAAAAACCACAACTGTATATGGGAAACTATAGATTAACCTACACTTCACCCAAGGATCATAAAAATGTAGATCTATACACTTCCTAAACCAAAACATCCCACTATAGAATGTCTTTGAAGAAGTATAGAAGGAAAACCATGAGGAAGATATGAGAACTCACCATAGATTTCCAATGGGTATCCACTGGAACCCAAGGATCAAAGCAGGGGAATTAGGTTTGGAATATCCTCAAAAATTGCCTAGGGTTTACATAAAAATGAGAGAGAGAAGGTTATGGATGAATAAATAAAGATAATATTATCAAAACTTCTTACAACTTGGATCCCATGGGTTTCACGTCGTGTATTCCTTTTATAACGTGAATTGTGTAGGTTTCCCATATTTTTGGTTTCCACCAAAAATTCAGTCTCCTCAACTTTGATTTAATACAAATCATGAATTAGCCTTTCCTGATGTGAATCTTTATCATAGAATCCTACTTAGACCACATACAAGTAATGAAAATAGATGACTATACAAGCTGTGAAACATGGATTCACTACGTGAATCGGGTTTACATCATGAACCACCAGCTACAGGATTCCTACAACTCCAACCTCCACCGAACCCTCCAGGGATTCCCCCAAATCACCCTCAACACTCTCCAACCACCAAAACTAGAAAACTAATGGGCCATAAGGCACATTCCATTATATTATATACCTATGAAATAATTCTTGTGCTTGAGAATCAAAACCAAACCAGGGAAAGGAAAGGGGTCTGAACAACCACCCCATAAGATACCTCTCAAGGATATCATCATACTAAAAACACTACCACCATCCAAACTCTCCAACCAAAACACCCATAAACTACCCAAAAAACCACATCAATACTCGACCACATCACCTCCGCTCATTGGGAATAACACCACATCATCTGGTACCAACCACAAGCCACCACACACCACACAACCATCCACAAATCTATATCAACATACACACAAACCAAACCAATAATCATCATAACCAACAAACCGCACTTCCCTAAGAATAATAATCAGAAAATTCCATCCTCTATGTCAAGATATTATCTACTATGGGTATTATTGACTCACCCACACGAGTTTTATTACATAATAGTATAATTCACCTCAATTAGAAATTAGTTCCTACCCTTTTCATATGTCAGAACTTTATCACACATCATACATCAAGTGTACATCACATCAAAATAACAAAACCACTTATAAAACCTCATGATCTAAACATCAAATCACCATGAAATATCAAGAAAAAAAAGAAACTCAAAATAAATTTGTGTACTGGGCCTGAATCTACGTCTCATGATCCCAAGTACTATCCTCCAGGACACCATGCCTCCACAACACACTAACCAAGGGAATGGTCCTCCCATGCAACACCTTCTCCCAAAGATCCTGGATCTCTAATGGTCACTCCAAAAACATCACGTAATCTTAGATATCTAACTCTACACAATTAATGACATGGGAGTCACTGTGAATATACTGACATAGTTGAGAAACATGGAATATGTTGTCGATCTAATCCAGCCATTGTGGCAACGCCAACTGATACACCACCTTGCCAACTTTCCCAAACACCTCAAAGGGCCCAAAAAATATAGGAGAAAACCTACTTTTCCTACCAAACCTCTAATACTCACATAAATGGGAGACTCTCAAGAACACAAGGTCTCCAACATCAGACTACAAGGGCCTCCTCCTATGACCGATATAATACTTATGTTGGTCCTTTGCTGCCTTCATCCTCTTATTAACAAGATGAACATTTTCTGTCATTCTCTGCACCACATCGGAACCAAGAACTACTGCCTCCGCAACCTCCATCCCTCACAACAAATAATGACACAAAATCCAATAAAAATCCTCAAATAGAGCCACACGAATTGAAGAGTGATAATTGTTATTATAATAAAACTAAACCAAAGGTAAGTGTCATGCCTACGATCTACTAAAGTCTAAGATTCATGCCTGCAACATGTCCTACATCTTTTGGATAGTATGATTCATATGATTATCTGACCGAGGGTGGAAAGTACTTCTTAGGCATAAATGAGTTCTAAAATAATTCTACAATACCCTATAGACACACAAGGTAAAATAATCACATCAATATGAGATAATGGACCTTATAATTCTATGAAAAAACACCACATCATCCACATAAATCCTTTACAAAACATCTACTATTTCCAACTCCTTCATTGCTAATAAGTGGACCGATATTGTCATACAATCCATGATTACCTAGATAACATCACAAAATCCTAGATATTGGGGTAACCCTGCGAAAAAAGCCATCAATATTTCATCCCATTTACACTTGGGAACATCCAAGGGCCATAAAAAACTATTGGGAACATGATTCTCAACCTTTACCAACTAGAAAACCAAAAACCTTGACACAAACAACGCCACTTCCCCTTTTATCTCAGGACACCAAAACCGTGTCCTCAAGACATGACACAAATTGGATACCCATAGTTGTATTGCTAAGGGTGATCTATGAAACTCATAGAGAACTCCCATATACATCCTTTCTATAAAAAACAACCTCCACTCAAACAACATCTAGTTCTAACCATCCTTTGACCATACCTTTATAGCTCAATGTGGCTAACTGGATCACTATCCTAACCCAACCCACCAAGGTTCGACCCATGAGTACCCTAAGACCACCTCCAATAGGCCAAGGGCTGGTGACCGGTGCTGAGTAGGCATATCCCACAAATGGGAGGCATTGGACTAATGTACCTACACACACACATATCCAAGATCGTAAAATGTTGAAATTTAAAACAAATGAAACCAATCCATGCATATATCTGTAATTATGAAACTAGAGTACTATAGTAAAGCATCAAAAGCAGAAAATGGGCCAAATACAAGCCAAACAAAAAACTGTAAAGAGTTCAACCTTATACAAGGGTGAGGAATATAATAAAATGAAATCTCATAGAAAAAACCTCAGTATATCTAGTTCAAACTATGATCTACCTGCTCTGAATCCTCACAAGACACTATCAAAATGGTCACCATCTTCATAAGTAATGACAAGTGCGGGAAGATCCCATGCATGGGTGAATATAACAATACCCAGTAGGACACCCCAAAAACACTAAACACAAAGCATAAAGTATATTCAGATCAATAAAAGGATATAAAAAACAATTCATAATAAATAACACCTATATTTAATCAAGAAAGACACTGCTCCATCAGGTGGTCACAAACAACTGCTAGCTATAGGATTCTGCTCGAAACAATGATCGTTTTGGGAGAATTCACTCCATGAGCCATGAAATCATTTTATAATCTCATAAAATAGGTATAGGTAATTGGGAACCACCCAATATAGGTAAATAGTCTCAGAATATCTTGATACTTAGATAGGGGGTCACACCCATAACCGCTGGGGGACAAGACAGACCCAATCTGGATCAACCTGCTACATAGGGGATCATATAACCATAATAACACAAAACCTGCTAATACATACTACTATATGGAGGATCAATTCCCAAATCAAGGAGTTTATTCCAATTCCACAAACCCTACATAGGGTATAAAGATGATAGAGGGTCACACTCTAGTATTACAAAGAGACACGATGAACTCTATCTGAGACTCATCCTCTAGAGGGGACCATAACCTTGAGATGTGGATGTAATACCAAAATATACCCTTAAGTGAATGGAACAAGGAAAAAACCACTCAATCAATACTGGTATGAACTAAAGAGATGAAGAGCTACAATTTGTCTCTAAGGGAGTACACAACATATAAGTGTGGTGCACGACATGCATCACTCAACCTGGATCTACCCATGCGGTGTTGCCTCAAATGACATGTAAAAATCAATATATATGGTGTGTGAGTGACAAATATGATGTGTAGTGGTCATCTAGCACCCTACCCATGATTCTTGGCCATGCCCATGTACAACTGGCCATGCCAGCAAACCTGGCCATGTTCGTGTCTGAGTATGCAGCATATCCATGCTCGTGTACTCCTAGCCATGTCCATGTACCTTCTGAGGTACATGATGATCCATCATGGAGGGGTCATATAGTACGTGACCATGTAACATGATGTGTAATATTTAACTCTATCTGAAACCCTAGCACTATAGCCAGGGGTCCCACACGAGGTGTAATCCTGAAATACATGCCGTGTTTATCAGGATTTTGCAGATTCATTAGGATCTTCCTACGCATCATTTTGCGCATCACTAAAGCCACTGAGATTTATAAAACCTTAAGATATGGGGATGCTCGTCCCTTTCCATCATCGATTTCTAGAATCCAAACTCGAATCTTCTTGAAAAACACAATGTTGATCTATCCGTCATTGTACGTCAAAACTAGGAAGAACAAGACCCAAAAATCCGTCTCATCCACCTTCAAAAATCCTTTTAAATCATCGTACCTAAATCGAACCATTGATCATGAACCACACCCTTGTTATTGATATTTTGTACCAAATAATGGTTGTACAATGATCAAATACCAATTATCCATCGAACCACATGCCAAAAAATTTTCCTACAATGAATGTGTGAAGAATAGGGGGAGAAACACATAATACATCAAAAATGAGGAATGAACCTAGGACTTTATTCATTTTTACTTGATCCATTTTCATATAGATAGATGAATGAAGAGGGAAAAAATAAAGAACAAACAATAATCCATCAATTTAAATCTATAGATGGGGCACGTATCAATTCTATTCATGGAATTGATTCGTGTTCATATGGGATTAAATAACAGGATGGAAAAAACAAATCAACATCCTACATAGAGTTTGGATTGATCATTAATGAAGAATGGTTCTATGTTGTCATTATTGATGAGATCCATGAACTATGTTGGCATACAATTCCATGATCTAGTCCTAATATGACATTGTTCTCCAAGAATGCTCTCCTCAAACGGTCTATAGATCTCCAAGGTTTAGTGGCCAACCCTGAGACAAAATATATAACCATGGATTTATAGACAACCCGGTCACTGTGTTAAAACAAATAAAACAAAAAAACAAATTTATTTTATTCCTTTGTGTCTGCAAAAACTTTTTCACAAATGCCTCACACCGAAAAAGGTTATGTCGCGCCTAGGGTAAAAACCATTCTATGAAATGAACGATGCCCTTATATTTTTGATTTGGACCCTATTAAAGAGTTATTACACTTTTTTAGGAAAACTGTGCATGCGTGTTATTTAATATATTTAATATATTTCAAACATTTATTCTGGGCACATCAGGCCTCAGAATCACATGCTATCTTAGTGCCTGGTCTCAAAAATAACCCATATAATATCCAAAAATAATACATGGAAAATCAGATTCATTACATTATCCCAACCTTAGGGATTTTAATTCTGAAAAGAGAAAAACCTACTAAAAAAGGCGAGAGTAATGAGTTCACATTTGGGTTTTCCACTCCCAGGTTATCTACTGAAGATTTTCATACTACCACTAAACACACACTAGGGGAACCAATCATCCATGAAGGAACCTCCCCTACCGATCCTAAATCTCCACTAAGTACTTAGTAAAGGTATCCCCATATTGATGTATATCCCTCCCTAGTTGATAACATGTGATGTGTCATGCACGTATCTCCTCAGCTATGACACGCGGAAGACATCGTGAACCCGTTCCAACTATGGTGGTAGAGCTAAGTGGTATGCCACCTCACCAACTCCACACAGTATCTGAAAAGGACCAATTAATCTTAGAGATAAATTTCTTCCCCAGAAAAATCTTCACAATCCATGTCGAGGTGAGACCCTCAAGAACACATGGTCTCTATCCTTAAACTCTATAGGTCTTTTTCATCGGTCCACATAAGACTTCCGATGGCTATGTGCTATCCCCATACACTCCTAGATGATATAAACCTTCTATTTAGTATCTCTCACCAACTGCATTCCCATGAGCACTGAATCAATTGGATCATTCAAACAAAGTGTTGACCTATAGGGTCGCCCATAGAAATCCTCGAATGGTGCCATATTAGTGGTAGAATGGTAGTTTATTCTCTACAAAAACTCCAAAAAGGGTATATGATCCCCCCAACTATAGCCAAAGTCCAAAATGAAAGATCACAACATTTCCTCGAAGACCTGAATAGTCCTCTCATTCTAGTCATCAG
Source organism: Viscum album (assembly GCA_963277665.1). Lineage (NCBI taxonomy): Eukaryota > Viridiplantae > Streptophyta > Magnoliopsida > Santalales > Viscaceae > Viscum > Viscum album. The sequence continues at coordinate 835,648,410 of OY728128.1, read as the reverse complement.
TTTAGGGATGAAACATTATGATCTAGCATAACTAAGTCCCAAAGGCCTCCTACAAAGAATCATAGTTTGAAATGATTATAAAAGGAACTCTATGGAGTCAAACTATCTCCCGCACATAGAGGTTCCCCAAACTCATTACTGAACTCTTCTCTCGAATATATAGGAAGTGGGATGACTTGGTGAGTCGGTCTATGATCACCCATATGACATCGTGTCTCCTAGATGTAAATTGTAATCCTATCATGAAGTCCATGTATATCCCATCCCACTTCTACTCTGACACCTCAAGGGGTCGAGTTAAACCCACATGAACCTAGTGATCAACCTTCAACTACTTGAAAGTGAGGCATCTAGATAAAATTATGCAACACAACGATTCATGAATGGACACCAAAACTAACATCAAAAGTCCTAGAACATATTTTCCACACCTGGATGTAACACTAAAGGGGATGTATGAAACTCTCACATCACCTCCTCCCATAACGTGAAATGTACCATCATCTATAATTTGAAAAAGATAACATGATCCGACCTTCAAAATATTCATCAGGAGAATATCCAGTAGCTATCTAAGTATATAAGGTCTCACAATCAGCATATCCACACTGAGCATCTCTAAGATGTTGTAAAAGCAGTGGGGTAACAACCATTGACTGGAGATATGAAGCACTATCCTTTTCCACTAAGGAAAATTGCAATGAGGCTAACTGATCTGAAACCTCATCCAACAACTGAGAACAAGATCTTCTACTGAGATCATTTGCCACAATTTTCTCCTTCCTAGGAGTATAGACAATCTCTAAGTTATAGTTCTGGAGGAACTCTAGCCACCAAATTTGTATCAATTTAAGATCCTTTTGAGAGAAGATATACTTGAGAATCTTGTGGTGAGATTAGATGATAAAATTATCACTTATCAGGTTGTTTTGCTACATATTCAGTGTGAAGACTACCGCTACTAGCTCAAGATCGTGGGTCGGGTAGTTCTGCTCATGTGGTCCCAATTGACATGAACCATAGTCAATAATTTACTTCTTATTCATTAGAAAACAACCAATTATGTTCTTGGATTCATTGCATAACACTGTATACTTGACCCCATCCTCCAGTAATCTCAATATGGGAGCACTCATCAACCTCTACTATAACTTCTAAAAGCACTTCTAGAACCATTATTTCTAAAAAAAGGCCACCCCTTCTAGGTAAAATCTGTCAAGGGTGTTTCCACTCTAGATAAATTAGGTGAAAACATATGATAGTACCCTACCAATATAAGTAAACTCTGAACCTCATTAACAATCTTGGGTGGATCCCATGAAAGGAATTCCTCAACCTTTGTCAGGTCTACTACTACTATTGCCTCTGAGATGATGTGTCCCAGGAAGTGGACCTCTCAAATCCAAAACTAAAACTTCAAGAGATTCCTAGAAAGATGGTGCTCTTGGAGTGTGTCCATGACCATCCTCAAGTGTCTCGCGTGCTCCTCCTTAGACACAAAGTACACTAGGACACCATCAACGAATACCACCACAAACCGGTATAAGAAAGGCTAAAATATTTGATTATTGAGTCCCATGAACATTGTAGAGGAATTCTTCACACTGAATGACATCACGAAGTACTCATAGTGACTGTAGAGACATCATAATTTCCTCTTGGGTATATCCTCATCCTGTACTTGTAGCTGGTGATAGACTAATATGAGGTCAATATTCAAGAACCATCATACCCCTCTCAACTGATTGAAGCGGTCTTAGATCCTTGGTAGTGGATAATTATTCTTTAAGGTCACCTGGTTCAAGCGTCATTAATCCAAACATAACCTCAAGCTCCCATATTCCTTCTTGGTGAACAACTCTAGGGTTTCCCAGGGGGAAATGCTGGGTCTCACAAAGCCTTTTTCTTGCATGTCCTATAACTACATCCTCAGCTCGTGAATCTATACGGGATCCATCTGATACACTGGTATAGATATCAGGTCCATCCTGAGTTGTATGTTAATGCAAAAATCTCGCTCACGGTGGGGAGGTAATCTTTTCATGTCCACAGGAAAGACATCCACATACTCCGCCACCACTATAGGAAACTTGTATCCCATAGCATCCACTACTCCAAGAGTCATGATATCAAACTGATGAGTAATAAACTAAAATATTCTATTCCAGATCCCATTCTACTCTTGCAAGGTTTCCTTTTTACTCATAAAGGAAAACCTCATCCCATAAATGTGGACACACCGCATCTTTTACATAAAACACTCGATCTGGGTATGGACTGTGGATATAAATTCCATACATAAGATAAGGTCATAAGGCCTCATTTATACTAAAAATATATCCCATAAAAAACTATCTCCTCCAAGAGTCTGATCACACTACCGACATAAGTGCACAATAGCTGAGTCATAACCTATTGGAGTCTCTAACCACAAGGGTTGAGCTAATGGCTGAAATTGAATCTTTAATTATCAAACTAGCGAAGTGGAAAGGAAGGAATGAAACACACTTGTGTCTATAAATACTACATCTAAAGTAGAAAACATAGTGATAATACCTCACATTATATCTGGAGCCTTGAGGTCATTGGCCTCTATAGTCTACAACTAACCTCATCCCCGAACACTAGCTCCCTGATCCTGGCGTGGACCACTCGGGGGTGGTGGTGGTAATAGTTCAAACCTCCAACCACCTCATACTTCTCTACCAGCCCCTTTACCATGTCTTCAACCCTATGGACTACCCATATCCTACCTCTACCTCTATCTTGGTGGTCCCTCGAACGTCTCTTGATTAGTTGTATGATGGGTCAAAAAATCCCGAGCCAGATGTCCCCGACCATCATAGAAGAAACAACACCTCTCCCATGGTTGATTCAAGCCATCCTGAGATCCCTAAACCACTGACCCCATGTCCTAGGATCGCCTCATGAATCTTCTGACACACTTGTATCCTTGAAACTATCATTATCTTTCTACTTCCGAGGTCTTATCTCCTGAGTGCCCAATACCAGCAACCACTGTTGGTGCTTGGTTTTTTAGGAAGTACTCTACCACCAAGGCCTACTCAAGCACCCAAGTATAGGTGGGAATGAAAATAGATACAATTGAAGACCTAATGTCCTAGTGTAAGCCCTAATCAAATGTCTATGTTCCGAAAAAAGGATCCCAAACCATATACATGGATTATCACAAGAAATCAATAAAACTCATCGAGTACTCCACCATAATCAAAATACCAAATTACAGATGAAAAAGATCATGTATTAACACTTATTGAAATGTGATCAGATAAAACTCCTCCTTAAATATATTCTCAAAGTCTGACCAGGATAGAGCTAACTCGTTGTGTGACTGAGTCACTAAGCACCACCACCAACCAACAGATCCCTGAAGAAGAATCACCGTAAGGGCCAACATCTGATATGAAAGCATCTGCATATAGTGGAAAACATGAGATAATTTCTCTATCTAGTCCTCAGACTTCTATGGGTATGAATCACCCTATGACCTGGGAGGTCACTACCTCTAGAACTTGTACAGTACACTCAGCCTGCGTGCATCCTTCATTGGCACTTCCAACACTAGATATTACTCAACAGGTGGTGGTATAGATGGTAAACTAGCCGAAGGTTCTATCTCTATTATAGTACCCTACATTGATACATTTTCATTAGACAGATCATCCCCATGATCATGCAGTGGAATCCTAGATGGCTGTCTTCATGAAGGCATATTGAAATAAAATGAGATATACCATAGTAAAATATTATATATGGGGAGATGACTCAAGAAGGACATGAAAACCACAACCCATTTCTATATGATCCATTTATCAATGTTTTACTAGAAACAAATGTATACATGAACTAAGTCTAAAGGTATGTGATTAGATTACTGGTGTATGGATACATCGGCCAACACATCAATACTGGAGTCCCTGGCCTGAAAACCAAACTCAAAACACTAAACACTATTTACCTAAAATAATCTCATAGGCTCCAGTACTAAGGTATAACCGAATCCTCTAAAACCACTCGGTCACAACCTGACCCACTAGGGTCCAACTCGTGACTACCCCAAGACTATCTCTAATAGGTTAGGGGTTGGCGACTAGTGTCGAGTAACCATATCCCACAAATGATGCATTATACCAATATACCTTCACACAAAAACACACATATCTAAACTCATACAATGTTGAAATGTAAAACAAATGAAACCAATGCATGAATAAAACTATAATCCTGAAACCAAAGTACGAAAGTAAAGTACTGAAAATAGAAAAGGGGCCAAATACATGCCCAACCAAAGATTTTAAAGAGTCTAACCTTATCTAAGGGTGAGGAATATGATCAAATTAAATCTCCTAAAAAAAATCTCAGTTTTTCTAGCTCATGCTACATTTCACCCGCTTTGTATCCTCCCAAGACACAGTCAAAAAGGCTATCGCTAGAAGACGACATGACATGTGCATGAAGATCCTTTGTAGGAGTGAGTATAACAACACCCAGTAGGAAAACCTAAAAACACTAAACACGATGCATAAAATATAGTTATCTCAATAAAAGGGTTTAAAAACCAATGTGAACACCCATATATACTCAGGAAGGACACCGTGCCACTATGCGGTCATAACCAACTACCAGCTACATGATTCTTCTTGAATCAGTGCTAATTCTGGGAGAATCCACTCCATGATCCATGCCATCATTGAAGACTCTCATTGAAGAGGTTCAGGTTATTAGGCCTCACCCAAGAAAGTTCACTAGTCTTAGAATACCTTGATACTCAGATAGGGAGTCACACCTAGAATTGTTGGGGGACCCCACGAACCAAATCTAGATCAACCCACTTTTTAGGGGATCATATAACAATAATACCATGAACACTAATAATACAAACTTATAGATAGAGGATCAATTCCCTGCTTAAGGAGGTCACATAAATTCCACAAACTCAACCTAGGGTATAAAGATGATAGAGTGTCACACTCTAGTCTCATGGAGGGACACCAAAAACTCTATTTGAGACTCATTCTCTAGAGGGGATCACAACCTAAGATGTGTACATAATACCACATTATAACCTTGATGGAAACGACGAAGGGGAAAACCAAACAACCAACACTAGTCTGAAATGAAGAGATGAACAACTCCAAGATATCTCTAAGGGAGTGCACGGTGTGTAAGTGTGGAACAAAATGTGCATAACTCAACCTAGATATTACCCTATGGTGTTGCATCACATGACATGAAAACCTCAATATACATGGAATGTGAGTGGAACACATGGCATTCAGAGGTCGCCTATCAGATTTCCCATGCTACCTAGTGATGCCTGTGTATAGCTGGTCATGCTTTGTACACCTGGCCCTATCTGTGTCTAAGTACATGACATGTCCATTCCCCAGTACTCTTGGTCGTGTCTATGTACCCTCTAAGGTATACACTAAGTCTTCATGAAGGGGTCACATAGTGTGTGTCCATGTCACACGACGTGTGATATTTAACTCTATCCAAAACCCTAGCGTCATAGCTAGGGAGTCCTACATGGCCTGTAATACTGAAATACATGTCCTGTTTATCAGGATTTCCAGATCTGTTGGGATCTTTCTCCATGTTGTTCTATGCATCATTAGATATTCCACCCTCACCATAACCTATAGATCTAGGGTTAGCTATCCCTTTCCATCATTGATTTGTAGAATCCATACTTGAATCTTCTCAGAAAGGAACACATTAAGCCATCCATCATTGTGTGTCAAAATTGAGTAGGATGGAGCCCAAAAATCCATACGATCTGCCTCTGATAATCCTCTTCCATCTTTGCACCTCGATCAAACCCTCTATCATGAACTGCACCTGTGGTATTGATATTTTTCACCGAATAATGATCACTCAATGATTGAATACCGAGTATCTGTCAAACCACGGGCCAAAGAAATTTATCATGATGAACGTGCGAAGAACGGGGAGAGAAATCCATAATCAATCAAACATGAGGAATAAACCCTAACATTTTTTCATATTTCCTTGATTCATTTTCATAGAGATAGATGAAAAAAGTGGAAAAAAATAAACAATGAAAAATATTCCATCAATTTAAATCTATTGACGATGAGCATATTAATTCTGTTCATGGAATTGATCCACATTCATCCAGATTAATGAACGATGTGTAAAATATAAACAACATCCTACCTGGAGTTTGTATCAATAGTTGATAAATAAAATTTCTTAATTTTCATCTTTTATGATATCCACAAACTCAGTTGGAAAAACAATCCACAATCTAGTCCCGATCCGACATTATTTGCTAAGAACTCTCTCCTCCAATGGTCTCTAGGTCTCCAGGGTTTAGCGGCCAACCCTAAGACAAAATCTATAACCATTTATTTTTAGGCAAATCAGTTGATGCATTAAAAACAAATAAAATACATAAAATAATTAATTAATTTTACTCATTTTCTCCCTTGAAAACTTTTTCACAAATGTCATGTGTCGAAAAAGGTTATGTTATGCCTAAAGTAAAACCCATGCTCTAAACTTAATGGCACCCTCAGATTTATTATTCGAGACCACATTCGGGAGTTATTCCACTTTTTCATGAAAAATAAATGCACATATTATTTAATATATTTAATATATTTCAAAAATTTATTTTGGAAAAAATGGGCCTCAGAATCACATGTCTTCTAAATTCCTAGTCTCGAAAATAATCCATACAATATCTAAAAAAATACATGGAAAATACAATTCATTACAGTTTCACATCACCTCTTCCTTAGAGTATCCCCACTAATATACCTTCAACTTCCACAAAAATGATGACTCAAAGATCATATGATAAAGATAACCTCGACCAAAACTCTCTCCCATAGTGAGATTCATCACTAATAGACCCTCTATCCCTTTTCGGACATCTGTAGACTCTCGAACCACATCCTTTCATGTCTTTCTGATCAAAGCATCAGCCACAAAATTCCCATTTCCTAAGTTGTATGAGATCTCAAAATCATAATCCTAAAGAAACTCTATCTAACTATATTTCCATATATTTAGAACACACTATGAAAATATATACCTCAAGATCATGTGATCTGTGAAGACCACAAAACACTCTCCAATGAGGTAATGCAACTACAACTTCATCAAGAAAAATATGACACTAACTCCAGATCATGAGTGATATAGTTACACTTGTGGGGATATATTTAATGACCATGACCCTAATAGCCCAGATATAGTGTCTTACTTTACTACATTGGCATAATATATAAGGAATCACATACCGAAGGACTGAATAGTTTAGCAATCTTATTTTAAATTATATGCATACATGATTCCAATATTACATTTGAATATAATTTTTTTTGATAATATCCTTATTACCTATAACATATCCTTGCATATAATTCATATTAAACTTCATAGATTCTTAGAAAAGGAAACAAAATAAGGGTGATCTCAAATTCTCAAGAAGGGTTAAGTATAATGAAACCTATCATGAATCAATAGGCATAATCATTAAAAGGTAACTAATTTAACACACATTCCATTTAAATATTTTACTAGAATAATCAACATGGAAAGGTAAATAACTAAAAATACATTTCATTTAATCGATAACATGACTATCATAACTAGATAATACATAATCAACATGGAAAGTTAAATAACTAAAAACACATCCCCTTTAATCAATAAACTGAGCATGAAATGCATCTAGAAATAATACCATTGAGAAAATATCATGGATAATAATAAATTAATTCTTAATGAAGAAAATTATTAATTATTTAATTCTATGTTGTTAGGAACATGATACCACTACACTCAATACCTTTCAAAAGATGTTTTAAAATCATAGGTAGAAAAACATTTAATTATAGCTTACTAATAAGTCTCATTGGATTATTGATGCATCGAGGGGCTATATAATTCCAAGACGCACCCGTCACTGATGGTCTAAAGAATTTCTCATATATCAAATGATTGATTTAATTCATGAATCAATATTCCTTATAAAAAATATCCGTATTGAGTTAAGAATATGAATTATCAATATTTCTCAGTTAATCAAATAACTTTCAAAGTAAACACCATATGTAAAAATGTAATATGGTTTAGGAAATAATAATATCCATGATACAAATAATATGGATATTTATAAGAAAAATATTATTTCAAAATTATATATGGTTTAGGAAATAATCATATCCATGATACAAAAAATATATATATTTAAGAGAAACGCATTATACAATGATCATAAGAGAGTGAATATTTCAAATGAAAGTTAATAACTACAAAAAAATGATATAGAAATTGAATATCAATACTTTATTTGTTCAAAATGATCATAAACCATACAAAGAAATTATAAGAATGAAATTAGTAGAAAATATCTCTATTGAATCATAAGTACAATAATGGGTTTTTGTCGTTGATGAATAAAAATACCATAAAAATGTCATTAAAAATATTCTCAAGGAAAAATAACCTTTTTTACTTTTTAAATAATTTTAAACTTAAAAGTTCACAATTTTTTCTTGAAAATTAATTTCTTTGAAAATAACATTTGAAAATTATAAATTAATTTTTAAAACATTGAGTGGTAATGACAAGAGGAAATTTCACAGATTTTGATTACATTAAAATAAAATTTCCTTTCACATTTTCGACAAAATCCAAACGGTACTTGTATTGAAAATGACATGAAGATTACTTTCATTTTTTTTAAAAAAAAGTAAAAAATGGTTAAAATTGTATTTAATAATTTTTTTGAAAATATTAAAAACATTTTTGAAAACATTTTTAGAAAACATGGTTTTGGAAGAAAATGTATTTTTGACCAAAGAGAGAAATGAAGTCGGATTTTACTAAAAACATTTTCTCAATAATTTTAAGCACCAAAGAGTGGTAAAATGATAATATTACTTGAAAAAATTATTAATAAAAAAATTAAAAGAAAATTAATGGATTTTATTATATAATGATCAAATAATTTTGTTCAATTTAAACTTAAGTATAAATAATCCTAGTTAAAATGAGTTTGTGAAATAAATTGTTACAAAAACCATAATATTGAATTGATAATTAATCAATGAATAGATTAAGTTTATAAAATTTAAATCAACATATAAAAAGTGGAAATAAAAATAATATATTCAAATTTCATTATACATATAATCTTATAATATCAAGAGTAAATGAAGAAGTAATATAACCCAATGAAAAGAAATTGAGTTATGAAGTTTTTTAAAACTTGGTAACATTAAAGTCAAATCTCATTAAATTAAATAATTAAAATTGGAACTTAAAATACCATGAATAATTAAGTAATAATTATATTACATGTCAAATGGGATGTATATATACCATATAAAAGAAATTGGGTGCAAAACATTACAATATTCCTCAATGAATGGAAATTGAGATGAAGTCCCTTATCTCATGCTTCCTTTTGGTTGAACATGCTTTAACCTCATATATAGTAGTTTTATACTTTTTATTAAATTATAAAAGAACCATATTAATATTTATAATATTATATATTACCATTTTATAACATCTTATCACTTATTCCTTAATAATATTTCATTATTTTCATTGTTTCGGGTGTTAATTACATTTTTTTCTCATGTTTGTTTTGTCATAAAAGATCCGGTTCTTGTGAATATTATATAGTTACATAATCTAAATAATTATATTAATGTTATAAATATATTTTTTTCATTAGATAAATTTTTAAAATCATTATTAAAATTTGAATATGGAGAATGGATCACATCGCTTTGTGGAGACAATAGTCCATACAAACCAACAAACAACGTTATCATTTCCTTAATGAGTGAAATGGTAAAGAAGTGGGTGATGTATTAATATTATATAATAAATATAACACCATATATATCACATATATTTATTAAATTCTTCATTATTACTTTCCATATAAAGTGTAAGTGAAAAACAAATCACATCGCTTCGCGAGGTGGTAGTCCGTCGTACACACGAGCGATGTTATTTTAATATAAAATATATCGAAAGTAAGAAGGTATATGTGATATTATAATTAAATAAGTATAATAATATCATAAATATCATATTAATTTTTTAAATCCATAATTATATCAAGGTAGGAAAGGTGTTAATGTAAAATTAATTACATTGGTTTGTGAGGTGGTAGTCCACCATACACACGATCAATGAATTTGTTTCCCATTTGATAGAGGAGGAGATGGAAAAATATTTTTACATCAACATAATAGTATTTAAGTATAATTAATATAATGGTGTTATTATATTTTATGTTTTAAGATACAATTTAATGTGGAAAAAGAAGAAATAAAACAAAAGATATTTGTTAAGACAATTAGCTTCTCTAAGAGAAACCTCATTTGGATCTCCTCTTAAGGATCCTAGGTTTGGTATTTTGGGAATTCCAACCGATCTAAAATGTGTATAAGGATTTTGGGGAGGGAGTTTTTCTAGTTATTTTTGATACAAAGGTCTTGATATGTGAGATAATTGAAGGGAGTGAGTGCCCTTTTATAAGTGGGGAAAGGGAACCCTCTTAAAAATTATTTGAAAATTTCCCAAAAGAATCCAAAATGATAAATTCATTCCCAGGAAAAATTCTTCAAAATAAACTTAGATTATAATTTGGGATATTTAAGGTGTAACTATGGATAGTAAATAATATTTTTAAAAGTTTTTAGGTCATTTTATCCCATATCTTCTTAGTTTAACCCCCAGTAAACCCATTCCACCTTAACAATGATAATTAATTTTTTACTATTTTCACTATTACTTATGGTAAAAAATTAAGTGTAACTTATTAGATAGTATAAATTATGATTATTAAAAATATTTAATCCATTTTTTTTAAATTAAATTCACAAAATTGGTACAATCCAATTTAAAATTATACATGTAGACGCGATGAGAAAGCCGATTTCCAAAGAAAAAATGCTCACAAGTATAGAATGTTTTAACATAAATATTCAATATTAAATTGATTAAAATGAAATAAATTAGTTAAATTTTAACATAATTTGAAATTGTTTTACTTTAAAACGATTTAAAATAAAATTTAACCTAGTGAATTTTTAAACGACATGACGATTTTCAATAAAAAGTAGAATTTTCACTATTCATCAAAAAATGAAACTTTTTAGAAAAATCCCAAAAAATCAGCCTAAGATAATTTTTATATTATGATTTAAAAATTAATTTAATTTTATAAAATAAATTTTATAAAAGTGGTAAAAAATAATTTTAAACTATGACTGCAAAGCGTGATTAAACCATTTTTTTAGAAAAAATACAGTGTTTCAGAAAACAATTTTTTTTATTTTAAATGATTACTATTTTATTTATAATAAATAGATAAACATAATTTTCACAATTTAGTTAGTAATATTTTTATCCAAAACTTTAATGGCTAGGTTATAATGATATACTATATTACAATTCATTTAGACCCAGAGTTGCGTGTTCTGCAAGCTATTGAAGAGATTAAATTTCAAGAAATATATTTCATGGGTTGTTTAAGCTTAGTGTTTTATGTAAAATATTCTATAAAATAAAATGTTATTCTTTTAGAAGTTTTGGGTGCTACATTCTCCCCACCATAAATGAATTTCATCCTCACAATTTGATCTTGTGCTCAGAAATCAAGGGTTTGATATTTGAAAACTCCATTTTTGAAATCTCACATCCTAAAAAGGATTAATAAAAATTCCTATCGAAGAGAGATAAAGGAAAATATTAAGTTCATCAAGAATAAAAAATAACTAAGTTTATAAGTATTATAACATTGGTGGAATGTGAAGATATGGACATGGAAGAAAATCGTAAATAATTATTAATACTGATAGAGATCATTGATCAGAAGAAAGTGAATGATCAATGGAAAGTTAAGGACCCCAAAACCATAAATCTATGATGATTTAAAATACCATTTGATTCATCATATATGAAGGTAATAGGATATTTTTTTAATATACCTTTTCCTAAATTCGAGGAGTTCTTTTACTATCTATGAATATAAGGAAATATACTTACTTGATACGTTTCTATTTCGAAAAAAAAATCTCATCCTTTTGTTGTGATTCGATCAATTTATAATTCATAAATAACTCTAAGAAATGAATATCCAAAAATTATTTTTTTATTCCTAAATCACTAAAATTCACTTTTAACAGATCGTAAGATCTATAAAAGAGTGAAAAGTCTTTCCATATATCTCTAACTATTTTACAAATCTAATATGGTTAGAACAAGTTATCCAAAACAATAAATTAATATTTAAACCTAAAATGTAAGATCACTTGTTAGTCATTAATATTTATTTTTCAAATAATTTAAATAAACACAATGACATATTAACCAGGACATCACGTAGGCCAGTGGCAAGTGCTAAACCCTTTTTGTCCTTCCGTTGTGGGTTTAATCCCCACAAGATTTTCCAAATGAAACAAGTTTTCATTTTAAAAAATATTAATATAATTCCTATAACATTACTATAATTTCCTTATATTTTTATGAAATATTTATTTTTAAATAATTTTATTTCTTTAATAGCTTGCATTACATGCAAGAGCAAGTTTAAACAAACTGCGAAACAATATTAAAATATTGTATGTCCATTATCGCCTAACAATTGGATTAGAGAGTGTGAATAGTAATAACTAAATTATGAAAAATATATATTCTAAAAATTTATTAAATTAATTCATTACTTATTAAATGATTATCATAAAAAACAAAAAATATTTGAAATAAACGTAATGTTTTTTTTGAAAAATTGTTTTTATGCATGTAATTTATTTTATATCAATATATTAAATTAATACATATTTGTGAATGATTTTAATGAAATTTATATATTATTTAATTTATAATTTTTTTTAAAAATTTAAAAAATAATTTTATTTATAGGACAAGAATAAATCCATTTTTATGATTAAAAATGTATTTTTTTTCAAAAAAGCAGTTTTTTGTCCCCTTTTGTGAATGTACTTTAAAATTAATTTCTCCCATTTATAGACATTTAATTAGATAAAATTAATTAAATATTTATAATTAGGAGGTTCAAATTTTCTAATTAGTCCCCTTTTATTTTTTTGGTAAATATGAATAGCAATCGTGGTAAAATTTATCACAAAGGTAAAGGGAAAATCGTGTTAAAATGGATTAAAAAAAGTGATAAGGCCATAAATTTTCATCCGAATTTTTATTGGATGAATTTAATTCTACCTGTAATACATAATGTTTTAAATGGAGTTATTTAATGTGATCTTTTCTACAAAAATGACTTATATATTATTAAAATAAAAAAAGTTACAAAATGTTACTCTGTTTTTAATATCTATTATGTGTCCACATAGGGATAAAAATATATTATGAATGAATAAAAGTGTATATTTTTATCTTAATTAAATAATTTAATTTATAGAAACTTATTTTTAATTTTTAATAATTATATAATGGGATTAATCTCTTAAGCAACACCATTGTAGTATTTCTCTAATTAATAAAAAATACAATAGATTATTTTAAAAATACTAAAAATTATATAATTTGATTGAGATAATGTGAACCCCGAATTATATAGATCTATATGACATATTAGGGGGATTTAAAATAATTATATTCAAATTTACCCTTTGTATTGATGTATTTAAGGTCAAATTAAATGGATAGTGTCAAAATCAAAAATAATTATATTTTATCAAAATAATATTTTATTAATTTATTTGAATATTTAAATAATAAAAAGTGATTATTATATGGTATAAAATGTCATAAATTTTGCATTTATGGTTCAATTTTCATCTTATAAGTAAAAATTACAACCTTTTAATATTGAAAAAGTCGTTATCATAGTTAAAATTAAAATAGGTTAACTAAGGGTTAATCAAAATGATAAGGTTTAAAATTACACCAAAACTCTACTAAAATATATTGTCATGACCCGTCCCCCAGGGCCCATGTCGTGACTACACCAAGCCCGCATTCCATAGGCCAGGGGTTAGCGACTAACACTAGAAAGGAGTATCCCTAAAACCGAAAGGCATTACCATTAAACCTATACAACACACAATCTAAGAATACAACAAGATGCAACCACGAAGTAAAACTGCAGTCATAAATGTGTGTACTGAAAGTAAAGGGGCTGAAATACAAGACCAACTAAAAGGTAAAACTACAACTGAAAACATAAAATATCTCTTGAGATCGTCCACTAAGGATCCTACCTGAAGGGTAGGTAAAGATCTTTTGCTCAGATCTCCATGTCATCCAATCTCCTCCGTGTACCGCTTGGTCCTAGCTCCCTCAAGTCTCAACCAAGCTGCTTGTCGTCTGCACAAGATACAATAAGGTACGGGCAAAGATTGTGCAGGGGTGAGTATAACAATACCCAATAGGGACCCCGAGACCCACAAAGGTCTCTTAGAATTCCAAAAATGAAAAAACACAAATCATGATCTCAATCAAAAAGCATAAAGAAATAGGCACAACTCAAACCAGGTATAAGTAAAGCACATAAGTATAGATGATTAGTTGAGAAGCTATATCATCTTATTCTGTCGAGAGGCACTACTACTGACCATACGAAGCATTACCCACACATGATCGATGGGTACTAACCCCTGAAAGACCCACACAGGATCTAAAATACCCAAAGTCGATAGGTACTAACCCCTGAAAGACCCACACATGATCGTTATGCACTAACCCACACAGGATCGCTGAGTGCTGACCCACACAGGATCTGACCCACACAGGATTGGTATGTGCTGACCCATTCAGGATCACTGAGCACTAAACCACATAAAATCTGACCCACATAGGATCAGTATGTCTCTGACCAACACATGATCACTCGGTACTAACCTCTGTATGACCTGTCTCTAACCTCTGCCTCATTTCCATCGATTAGATTCCCGCTCATAGTACGCTTGATTCTGGAGAACCGCTCCTCAAGCCATCAGTCATATTTCAAATGGAACAAAGTACCATGAAGAAGTAACCCGATGATCCATCACTTCATAAGGGTTCCAACGCACAGACAGTGTGTCAACCGGATGCCCGATCTGTAAGTTATAGGCATTTTAGTGTCGAGGGCCCGATTGGTTTCAGGGTCGATCCAACCTGGATGTACTCAAAATTTCTCCAATACTCTCGTGGAGTATCTTAAAAGGACAATCTTTCTCTAAGGATCCCAGCACCATAGACGGTTCATCAAACTAACGTACGATTTGCAAGATACAGTCACTTAAGCGTAACTGGGCTTGAATAGGTTTGGGTCCAGTCTGACCCGGTCGGACTGACCCGACCCGGGCCGACTCAACCCGACCTGCCAGGCGGTCCGACCAGCTGGCTGGTGGGACCCATATGGGGTCGCGCGGTCAGTTTCTCCTAAAAGAATCAAAGGAGACGTTTGGCTCCTTTATTGGTGACGTTAGGTGGAATCGCCTCATCACCCACGGGACCCACAGGGAGAG
This sequence comes from Viscum album, assembly GCA_963277665.1. Classification (NCBI taxonomy): domain Eukaryota; kingdom Viridiplantae; phylum Streptophyta; class Magnoliopsida; order Santalales; family Viscaceae; genus Viscum; species Viscum album. The sequence goes on along the minus strand of OY728128.1, from coordinate 835,632,895 downwards.
GGTCCCCTACATTGCCATGGCTATGAGCTGTGGCTCCCTCCAGTGCGGCATTCAACGATGCGCCGCCTCCACCTCCTTGTTCGTCCGCTTATTTGACCACCGCGGTACTGAGCGGCACCGCTCTTCCACCGCAGCCGGCTGTTGCCAGCCACCGCCTTCATTCGTCAGTTGCCGGCGCCGCCGTGCCGGGGCTTCTTCCGTGGGCCACTGGGTGAGCTCTGGTGGCCCATTCTTCCTTCTAGATGCGCCTACGGTCCTCTTGGGATGTTTCCATCGTTGCACGCCTCTCGGTTTCAAGGTTCCGTCAAGTTGGAACAACCCACCCATGAAGAATTTAATAAAAATCAAGCTGTGAAGGGTCTGGGCCTTGTTCGTTTGGACCGCGCCCTCCGTGTTTGCATTATAACAAGGGAGTAATTTATACATCACATTAAAATAATGATAAACCCCATTCAAATCCCTCGCAATAACCACCCGAGAAATCATGAATGAGGAGAAGAATCATGGGAATTTATTGAATTAAAATACAATCCCTACCTCGAGAATTTTTTGGACTCATCACAGTGGTGGAAGGAGAATCCGTGCTTTGATGAAGCCGCCGACATTCGTCACTCCCGATTAGATTATGCCCAAGCTTCTGTCTCCGTCATTGGAAGGTGTTGCGTCACTTTTCCAGAGGTTTCTTTCTTGGTGAATCCGTTTCAAAACTCCACCCTAATCCTCACTTAAATAGAGGCGAAAATGTGAGTAACGCACCAAGAAATTAATGAGGTCCATTAAATGAATGAACCTCTTAATTCCCCAACGGTGTAGTTAAAAATAAATGAATTTCACGCCATTAATTGGCTTGACAAGTCACTGGTCCCCACCACCACCGCTCATCCACTGGAAATAAATAAATAAATTAACTTGTTAGGTTATTTTATTATTATTTTTAAAGTCCAAAAATTAACTTTTTATCCCGATCTACTATGGTTGAAGTGAAGCTTCCCTTAAGCGAATCCCGGTGCTACGGATTAAATGGTGCCCTCATAATTTTAATCCAAGCACTAGTTTAAAAGATAAAAAATTCCACCCACATGTTTACTGAATATACCTTCATAAAAAGTTCAAAAAGTTCATTTTAGGCACACTGGGCCTCGGAATCATGCGCCGTCAAATTTCTCAGACTCATAATAATCCCAAATATTTTAAAAAAATTACATGGAATTTTTCAGGTCTTTACATTATCCCCACCTTAGGGATTTTTGTCCCCAAAATCTAAAACAAAACTAAGAGAACAAATGGGGGTACGGATAACTTATCTGAGCCTCCCACTCCCACATGATCTCCTGGAGGTTCCCATGTTGCCAATGAACTCGCACCATAGGAATCAACCACCCATGAAGGACCCGATCTTGTCGATCCTCTATCTCCATCGGGAAATATGAAAACGTCACCCCATCATCGATGTCCAGCTTGCCCCAGTCGATAACGTGTGATGGATCATGCACGTATCTTCTGTTGGAATAAAACTTCTTCAGGATATGTGCAGTCTTCATTTGCTCTTGGATGATCTGCACCGTCTCTGTGGTATCCTGTACCAACTCTAGACCCATAAGTGCTGACTCCCTTGGGTTTGTCCAGCAAAGAGGTGATCTGCATGGTCACCCATACAAAGCATCAAATGGGTCCATGCCGATAGTGGAGTGATAACTATTTTTGTACAAAAAATCCACCAGGGGCAGGTGGTCCTCCCAACTATGGCCTAAATCAGGGACACAAGCATGAAACATGTCCTCAAGTGTCTGTATGGTCCGCTCCTTCTGACCATATGTCTAAGGATGAAAGGACGTGCTCAATCATAACTGAGTTTCAAATGCCTCCTACAATCCCTTCCACAAGCGGGATGTAAAACGTGCATCGTGATCTAAGATAATTGTCGACGGCACTCCGTGAAGTCTCACAATCTTCTATATGTAGAGACATCTCAAGCTATCTACTGATCCCTACTCTTAGATGGGTAGGAAGTGGGACAACTTGGTGAGTCAGTCAATGATCACCCAGATGGAATCGTGACCCCTGGACATATGTGGTAGTTCGATCACGAAGTCCATGGATATACCATCCCACTTCCACTCCGGTACCTCAAGTGGCTACGCTAAGCCCACTGGTACCTGATGCTCGACCTTCACTTGCTGAAAAGTGAGGCATTGGGATACAAACTCTTCCACTACTTTCTTCATCCCTGGCCACCAGTACTAATTCTAGAGGTCTTGGTACGTCTTTGCCACTCTAGGATGTACTGCTAAAGGGGATGTGTAGAACTCCCTCAACACCTCCTCTCGAAGCATCACCGGTACCATAGTGCATCCTATGATGAGGACGACATGATCCTAACCTTCACAAAATCTCTAAGGAGCCTATCCTAAAGATATCTGAGCATGTCGGGCCTCACAGTCAACATCCCCAAGATGTTCATCTCGAACTCGCTAGAGAAGTGGGGGAGTGACAGTCATAGAATGGAGGTAAGCTGCTCTATCTCTATCCACTAAGGATATCTGCAATGTGGATAACTACTTTGTCACCTCACTCAACTGCTGTAGGCCAGACCTCCCGTTGAGTGCGTCTTCTACTACGTTACCCTTCCCAAGAGTATAGACTATCTCAAAGTCATCGTCCTGGAGGAACTCTAGCCATTGTCGCTATCTTAGGTTTAGGTTCTTTTGTGAGAAGATATACCTGATACTCTTGTGATTAGAGTAAACAGTAAACTGTTCACCTATCAAGCAGCGTCGCTACATCTTTAGCACAAAGACTACTGCTACAAACTCCAGGTCTTGGGTAGTGTAGTTATTCTCATGCTTTCTCAACATCCATGAGCCGTAGGTGATCACTACTCACTCCTGCATCAGGACACAACCTAGTCCAATCCCTGATGCATCACAGTAGACTACATACCCAACACCCTCTTCTAGTAGCCTCAAGATGGGGGCACTCGTCATTCTCTACCTCAGCTCCTAAAAACTATGCTGGAACTTCTCTATCCACAATAAAGGCTTCCCCTTCTTCGTTAAGGCTGAAAATGGTGCCTCTACCCTGGAGAAGTTATGTACAAATCTCCGGTAGTACCTATCCAATCCCAAAAAACTCCCCACCTCAGTCACACTCCTAAGTGACTCCCAAGAAAGCACTACCTCTATCTTCTCCAGATCAACAGAAACTCCATACTCTGAGAAAACATTCCCTAGGAAGTGGACTTCCCGTATCTAAAACTTTCACTTCGAGAGCTTTCCATAAATCTAGTTCTCTCGGAGTGTATCTAAGACTAACTACAGGTGCGTGGCGTGCTCCTCCTCCAACACCGAGTATATCAAGATGTTATCGATGAAGACCACCACAAAGCGATCAAGGTACGGCTAAAAGATCCTTTTCATGAGCCTCATGAACACAGCCAGAGCGTTGGTCATACCAAAAGGTATCAATAAGAACTCGTAATGGTCATACCGACATATGAAGGCTGTCTTCGGTATGTCCTCATCCCATACTCTGAGATGATGATAGCCTGATCTGAGGTCTATATTAGAAAACCATCAAGCTCCCTTCATCTAGTCGAAGAGATCATAAATCCTCGATAGTGGATACTTTTTCTTCACGGTCTCCTGGTTCAGGCATCAATAGTCCACAAAAATCCCCAAGCTCCCATCTACCTTATTGGAAAACAAGATTGGGGATGCCCATGGAGAAACACTGGGCCTTATGAACCCCTTTCCCTACAAGTCCTCCAGCTGTACCCTCAGCTCACGAAGCTCCACGGGATCCATACGATATGCTGGTGTAGATATCGGTGTCATCCCATGGTACATGTCAATGTGAAAGTCTACCTCTCTATGTGGAGGTAGTCTCAGAACATCATCAGGAAATACATCATTATACTGGTCCACCACTATTGGATAACTCAGAATCCTCAGGTCAACTGCTCTGAGGGTGAGGCTAGCCAACTGATGAGTAATCGGCTGCACTCTCCTCCGAGATAGTCCATCCTATAATGCAAAGGTTTCCTCCTCACTAGTGAAGGAAAACCTGATCCCATCCTTGTGGACACACTTCACTTTGTGCTTAAAATAGTTGATCTGAGCATGGAATTTGGATAGCCAATCCATACCCAAGATGACATCATAAGGCCTCAACGCTGCAACTAGAAGATCCCAACTGAAGATATCACCTCCTAGAGTAAGCTCACACTGTTATCCCCAGTGTGTAATCATTGAATCCTATCCTGTAGGAGTCTCTAATCATAAGGATCGAGCCAACGACTCCATCAGAATCTCCAAGATCTGAACGAGTACCGTGAAAATGAAAGAGCGACTGGCACCTGTGACTATAAGTACTGAAACTAGGGTGGAATAGACACAGATCAAACCTCTAATCATCTCTGAATTGCCGTGATCATAGGCCTTTAATTCCTGTAGCTGTGCTTTCCCCTGTCCACCTGCTCCCTGTGGTCGGGGTGGACCACTAGGTGGTGGTAGCAGTATAACCTCAAATCGCCACCCACTGCCTACTTCACAGCCTACTCCTATGCCTCATATTCTGCCCTACATACCTCCTCGCTCAAATATATAACTCTTCCTAGATGGTCCCTCAACTGTCCGATGATTGTAGGTGTGGAGGTTTGGGCAGTTGTGAGCCATGCGGCCCTACCCGCCGCATGTGAAGCACAATCTGCCTTCCTGCCGACCTTCTCTATCTCACGAGCTCCGAACCTCCGACCCTGCGTCCCAGGGTCATCCACTAGTGGGTCTGGCTCACTTGGACCTCTGAATCATCTGTCTACTACCTATTATAGATGAATCAACTACCTGTCTTCTGATGGTGGCTCTCACCATCGATGCATGTTCAGCTATGAAGCTATCCACCAACAATGCTCTCTCGGGCACTCTAGCCAGCGTCGAGATATTCAGCAATATCATCGATGCTCTAATCTCCCTCTGGAGACCCTGATCAATGGTCTAGGCCCTAAATAATGGGTCCCGTACCATGTCAGTGGAGTATCATGAGATGTTAGTGAATCTCACTGAGTATTGGGATACTGTCAGGATGCCCTACTGTAAGTGCAAGATCTTCTAAATATGCACAGAGCATAGTGTAGCTAGAATAAACTCCACCCCAAAGAGGCCCTTAAATTCTATCCAAGTGAGGGTCTCCTCATCATGTGTATGGAGCATCAGCCTCCACTATCTCCATATTGTACCCTGGAAAAGTCTATCAGATAGGATAACCATTTGCTCTGTTGGTGTCTCAACCAAGAAAAAAACTCTAGCCACAGCCTCTAGCCAGTCCTCAACTACCTGGGGATCAGTCTCACCTCAAAACCTTAGAGGTCTCTATATCTAAAACTCATGAAATGTGATTAGTCAGTGTGCACAGTCTAATAGTGGGACTGGTGGCATCTGCTGCCCAACGGGTGGTGGTGCAGCTGGTGCACCACTTGAAGGTGCTACCATAGTAAGAGGGCCCTGCACCGAAGCCTCGTCTCTCAGTGGGCCGTCATCGTGTACTCTCTCAGGAATCCTAGATAGCTGTCTAAAAGGCGACATCCTGAAAATAAATAGGTGTGCCACAGTCAATAAGTTATACCTAGTGAGATGACTCAAAAGAGATAAAAGTAAAAACATTTCAAAACACATGCAATCAGTGTTTTCATGCACCGAGTCGGAAATTAGAATTCAGGGTCCTGGTGTATGGATACGTCGGCCACCACACCAACACTAGAATCCCCGAACTAAAAACCATACTCAAAACACTTAACACTACTGCTCCATTAGAAATATCAGAGTTCTAGTTCTTCGGTAGAACCGACTCCTGTAATACCAATTTTTCATGACCCATCTCTTGGGGCCCATGCTGGGACTACCCTAAGCCCGCCTTCTATAGGCCAGGGGTTGGCGACTAGCACCATAAAGGAATATCTCTAAAATGGGAAAGCATTGACTTTAAACCCATACAAAACACAATCCAAGAATACAACAAGATGCAACCGTGAAGTAAAACTGCAGTAGTAAAGGTGTGTACTGAAAGTAAAGGGGCTATAATACAAGCCCAACTGAAAGTTACAACTACAAATGAAAACAAAAAATAGCTCCTGAGATCATCCAATGAGGATCCTACCTGAAGGGTAGGTACAACTCATCTTCTCAGATCTCTATGTCAGCCAATCTCTTCTGTGTACCGCCTAATCCTGGCTCCCTCAAGTCGCATCCAAGCAGCTCATCGTCTGCACAAGACACAACAAGGTGTGAGTGAAGCCTGTGCAGGGGTGAGTATAACAATACCCAATACGGACCCCGAGACCTCCAAAGGTTTCTCATAATTCCATAAATGAAAACCACAAAGCATGAACTGAATCAAAAAGTATAAATCAATAGACATAGCTCAAACCAGGTATAAGTAAAGCAGAAAAGTATAGATGATTAGTCAAGAAGCTAGATCATCTTATTCTGTTGAGAGGCACTGCTGCTGACCATAGGGAGCCTGAACCACACAAGATCAATTGGTACTAACCCCCGTAAGACCCACGCAAGATCTGACCCACTCGGAGTCGATAGGTACTAACCCCCGCAATACCCACACAAGATTTGACCCACACAGGATTGGTATGCACTGACCCACACAAGATCATTGAGCGCTGACCCACACAGGATCCGACCCACACATGATGGGTATGTGCTGACCCACATAGGATCCCTGAGCACTAACCCACACATGATCTAACCCACATAGGATCGGTATGTCGTTGACCCACATAGGATCGCTAGGTACTAACCTCCGTATGATCTATCTCCAACCTTCACCTCACTGCCAGCCACTGGATTGGAACTCACAATATGATTTATTCTAGAAAACCACTACTCAAGCCATCGGTCGTATTTCAACAAAAAAAATTCCCACGAAGAAGTAACCCGATGATCTGTCATGTCATAAGGGTTCTAATGCAACAGACGATGCGTCAATCAGACACCTGGTCTGTAAGTTATAAGCATTTTAGTGCCGAGGGACCAGTTTGTTTCAGGGTCAATCCAACCCGGACATACTCTAACTTTCTCAAAAAACTCTCGTGTATTATTTCAAAATAACCATCTATCTCCAATGATCCCAGCGCCGCAGAAGGTACGTCAAACGAATGTCCGGTTCGCAATATATGACCACTTAAGCGTAACTGGGCCTGAATAGGTCTGGGTCCGGTCTGACCCGGTCGGACTGACCCAGCCCGACCCGACCTGGGCCAACCCGACCTGGTTTGGTGGGGCTACGAACCGGCCTAGCCCAACTTGGATGGTCTAGGACACGGACCAGCCTGGCCTGCCAGTTGGGCACAGCCCACCGGGTGGTCCGGCCTGCTGGCTGGCACGACCCATACGGGGTCACGCGATCCGCTTCTCCCGAACAGCTCAAAGGAGCCGTTCGGCTCCTTTATTGGTGACACTAGGTGGTTCCACCTTGTCACCCATTGGAACCTTAGGGAGTGAGTCCCATGCATCTCCACGAGTTCAAGCTGGGACTCCCTCCAGTGCAGCGTGCGACGTCACACCACCTCCAGCTCTGCCACCTCCACCTCCACGACGGTGTCGTGGCAACGCTTCTTCCGTGGGCCACCGGGTGAGATACAGTGGTCCATTCTTCCTTCCAGACACACCTACGGTCCTCTCGGGATGTCTCTGTCATTGTGTGCATCTTGGTTTCAAGGTTCCGTCAAGTTGGAACGACCCGCCTCTAAAGAACGCAATGAAAATCAAGTGGCAGAGGGTCCTAGCCTTGTTCGTTTGGCCCACGCCCTCTGTGTTAGCGTTATAACAAGTAAGTAATTTATACATCACATTAAAATAATGATAAACCCCATTAAAATACCCTATAATGACCACCTACAAAATAAAGAACATGGATAATAATCATGGGAATTTATTGAGTTAAAAGACAACCCCTACCTCGAGAATTTTTTGGTGTTGTCGTGGTGGTGGAAGGAGAATCCGTGCTTTGATGAAGCCGCTGACGTTCGTAGCTTCCAGTTCGATGCTGCCCAGGCTTTTGTCTCCGTCGATGGAAGGTGTCGCATCACTTCACTAGAGGTTTCTTGCTTTGTGAAGCCATGTCAAAACTCTACCCCAATACTCACTTAAATAGAGGGGGAAAAGGTGAGTAACGCACCAAGGAATTAATGAGGTTCATTTAATGAATGAACCTCTTAATTACCCAACGGTGCAGTTACAAATAAAGGAAATTCAAGCCATTAATTATATTGACAAGTCATTAATTCCCACCACCACTACTCATCTACAAGATAAAAAGAAATAAAATAACTTTTTATGTTATTTTATTATTTTTCTGTAAATTCCAAAATTTAACTTTTTCTCCCGACCTACTGTGATTGAAGTGAAGTTTCCCTTAAGTGAATCCCAGAGTAGTAGATTCAATGGTGCCCTCAGATTTTTAATATGAGAATCAGTTCAAAAGATAGAAAGTGCTGATCATGTGTTTACTGAACGTACCTTTAAAAAAATTTCAAAAAACTAATTTTGAGCACACTAGGCTTAGAATCACACGCCGCCAAATTTCGCAGACTCGTAATAATCCCAAATAATTTTAAAAAAATTTACATGGAATTTTCTGGGTCTTTACATATATTTTTTGATGGTATTACAACCCTATACCACCTTATATTTTAATACCTTTCCATTTAGCGGTATTTAAATTGATAATTAATTTATTATAATTAAATCATTTGAGAAATTCCAAAAACGCCCCTAACCTCAATTATAAAAGGCCACCTCCTCTCTTAATTCATTACACCACTTTGATCCTTATATCTTGAACATAATCTATAAAATTATCTTCTATACTTCCCTAACCACATTCTAGAGTTTATTGTATTCCCAAAAGACCAATCTTAGTGCTCTTTAGGGGAGATCTAATGGAGTTGTTTCGAAGACGAGGTAATCGCCTTAACCAATCACTTTATTTTTATATTCTTATTTACCTCATCTAAATCTTTTATATTTATCATAAAATAATAAATTTAGTAACCTAAATTTTATTATTATTATTATTATTATTAATTCACTATTATATATTCTATTTCCTATCAAAAAACTAGTGAAATTATCGCTCATGCGTACGTACGACTTGTCGTCTCCAAGTAGAGATACAATAAATTTTTCATCACCATATTTTATGGATGGGTATTATGATGAGTTTAATTTATATATATGATATTTATGAAATAATTATACTTCTATAATGATAATACCATGTCTACCTTCTTACCATCCATTCCTTTGGTAAATGATAATATTTCTCGTGCATATGTATGGACTACCATCTCCATGATGCATTGTGATTAATTTTTCATATATATTTTACATGGATGGGAATAATGATGAATTTTATAAATAAATATGATAAATATGACATAATAAATATTTTATAAATTTTAATTGTTATTTACCATTCTTTTATTCCATCAGTCAAAAAATTGAAACAACATTCATGCGTATATACAACCTACCGTTTCTATGAATGGTGTAATTAATTTTTCTATATCTAATTTTTATGAATGATTATAAATATGCATATAATGAGTATATATGAAATTTATACCATGATTAATATTATAGATATTATGGTTCCATGATCAAATTATAAGGTCTGGGACTGTCGAACAGGAACATGCTTGGAAAATGAAGCAGTTATCACCCAAAATAATGATTTTAATAATAAATTATTAATAAATTGGTGATAAGATATTATAAATAAATAATAAATGGTATTATAGATATGAATGGATTTATGTAATACATTTATAACAAATCCATATTTGTTATATAATAGGTTTTTACGTGAACAAGGAAATGAGAGACTTGAGGTATGGTTTTATTTCACAATCTCATCATTATTTGAGATTGTTTATGTTTAAGTATCCATGGGGGAATATTTCTCTTCCATGTTCATATTTTCTAAAAATGTTTTAAAGAAGTTTTTTATATTATCCTAAAATTGTTTAAAATTATTTTTACCCAAGTTTTACTTTTTACAAAATGGTTTGGAAGGAATATTTTTGTCGTTTTACAAACATGGTTCTTTGTGAATTTTCCAACAAAAATATAGGAATTATGTTTTTTAAAATAATAAAAAATGAGTGTATTTTCCCACAATCATGAAACCTCATTGATTTTAATATTCCTTTACAAATTTACAAGATTATTTTTAAATAATTTTTTTCATTTATAAGTGCATAGTTTTTTCAAAAGAGAAGTTATTTTAAAATGGAAAGGTTATTTTCTTCAATAATTATTCTAAGTGATATTTCAAAATCCTTTTCCATATAAGATTAAATCCTTTGATGTTACTTAATATTTACTAGGGATATGATCTAAGGATACCATACTTATTATTTCTTTGTTTGGTTTATGTTTATGTCAAAAAGATGAAATGTTTATGAAACCCATTTTTCCCATGGGTCATTATATGATTAAATGTTTATAAAACCAATTTCATTTAATGGGTTCTGATATGATGAATGATTTATGATCTTGTAACACACATATGTATTTTTTTCATTATGTTATAGTTGGGACCTATATCTTCCTTAAATTCATTATGTAAAGTGTTATATATCATGAGATAGTTATGGGAAATAAGTCAAAGTGCTTGATCCATTATGGGAAACAAGTCGATGTGCTTGATCTATTATGGGAAACAAATTGATGTACTTGATCGACTATGAGAAACATGTGTTGATACATGATATAATGGTATTGGTAGTTAACCTTTACATATGAAATGTTTTCTATACTTATGATAATTCTGCACACATTTATGACATGGACTTATGGTTCATGATTGAGTTATGATGAAGTCTCATTCTTATGATTCAAGTTTTTTAAAATGTTAATGTTTTATGACATAACTCATGTTTATGATCTTTTTCAGATTGGGTATGAACATTGTAAGTATTGGTCATGATCTCATCCCTTTATTCTTATCTTATGATTTCATATTCCATAAATTTATATCTCCCATGTTTACCCTTACTAATCATTTTAGCTCACCCTTTTTCTTATGTTTTCTTTCCACAGGTTATGAAGAAAGTTTATAGTAGGGTATGCCTATGAAGAGTACTATCTAGGGAGATATTTATGGGACATGTTAAATATATTTCATAAAATAACAATATTTTATATCTAATCTCTAAATACTATAAACCATTATGGTTTTGAAATGGTTCTTATTATTATTTATTGAATATTCATCTAAATAGATGCAATATTTGTGTATAAAAATCTCAAGCCATTATAGTTGGTATCAGAGTAGGGTTTAGTAAATATTTAGAGATCATGGTTAGAAAAATTTTATGAAAACCCTAGGGATATGTCTAAGTATATGATACAATTATAAAGTTTTTATAATGACCATGAATGACCTAGGTTAAAACTAAGGTTTCTTAAAATAAGGTTTCATGATTTATACATTATATAAATGATTTTTTAGAATTATTTGTTTTCCACTATGATTATTGTTTCTAACACTATGATTTTCAGTTTTAGTCAATGGATGTAACTTGAATTAATAGTGTTAATATTGAATGTGATGGAAAATGTAAGGATTTTCCACCTGAGAAAACAAATGTTATGGGGGCTAGAATTTATAATATTTCTACTATGCTCAAAAAACTTTCTCAGGATATTAATCATACTGATTTTCCAAATTATAAATGGAGGGAATAAAATACTGTTGAATATTTAATGAGAAAAAATCCACCTTATTTTTTTTGGATCTTTTGATACCCTAGTGGCTGAGTGATGGATCAATACGAGTGAGAAAATATTTTATATTCTTCAATTATTAGGAAATGAAGAATTTGTATTAGTAGTTTATCATCTAGAAGGAAAATCAGATCAATGGTGGAATATTATCAAGAAAATAAGGAAAGTGAAATAAATTCAATCCATGGAATGGGATGAGTTTAAGGGGATATTCTTATGCAATCACTTTACACATATTATACGCATAAATATGGAGAATAAATTTCTTAATATGAATAAAAAGGATGATGGGTACATTGGTACATATGAGATAAATTTTACAAGGCATGAAAGGTATGCCTATGGTTTAATTATCAGCCTTGAAAGTAAAATTTATCTATTCTTTGGCGGCATAAAACCAAGTCTCTAAAATAAATTATCTTTAAGAGATTTCAGTAGATATGAAGAAATCATTTGATGTGAACTCAAATTAGAAATGGAAATTTGATATTCCCACCATTTCCATGGTTTGGATAAGAAAAGAAATATCGAGTCTCATAAAAACTGGAATAAATCATGTGGTGGAAAGAAATTACTTCCATATACATGCTAGAAATGTGGAAAGAAACATCAAGGGATGTGTTTGAATGGAATTTTAAGGCACATTAAATGTGGAATGGTAGGTTATAAATCCCTTGAATATATAAAGGTGATGAATAGGATGATTAATGTAATAGATGAAAAGAAGATGAAAACTAATGAACTACACATGCTCTAATGCTTCAAATGAAAGTAATATGGGAATTATGACAACCGGTGCACAAATACAAATATTTTTTTTATGATGAACCTCAATAACTTCTTAATCTTAAAGATAAATAGAAATATCATGCGATCACAACTACTAAAGTAGTTTATGAGAATTATGTGGTGAAAGGTACACTTATCATCCACTCTAGAACAACAATTTTCTTATTTTATTCTATATCCAACTAATCTTTTATTTATAAATAATTTTCTAATGGTATATCTATATCACCTCAAATATTATATGTTGAGTTAGTTGTGAAAAATCATAATGGAACAAAGCTCATATCTCAAGTCTATATCTATTATCTAATTGAAGTTTGTGGGAATGTGATTCCTACAGATCTTATGATTCTCCCTTTATTTTAATTTGATGTGATTCTTGGCATGGGTTGTATTTCTCTATATGGATCGAATATCAATTTCTAAGTAAGGGAAGTAATATTTCATATTCTTAATAATACTATAATCATTTATCAATGCAATGATGAATATAAACTTCAGATGGAAATTATATCCATCATATGGGTCATGTTTCTTTTTCTAAAAGGGAGTTTATCTTATATGGTTGTGGAGAAACCCAAAATCAATGATATGTTAATTGTGTGGTAGTTTATTAATGTATTTATAGAAGAGTTACCTGGTATTCTATTTAATCATGAAGTTGAGTTTTCAATATAACTCATACCTATTGATATAAATATTTCAAAGACTCTTTATATAATGACCCCAATTGAGTTGTAGAAATTAATGAAGCAACTCCAAGAAAATCTTGACAAGGGATTCAATTTTCTAATTGAATCACCTTGGGGTTCACCTATTTCATTTGTTAAAAATAAATATGGATCAATGTGAATCTACATTGATTATCGATAACTCAAAAATATCACTATAAAGAACAAGTTTCCTCTCCTCCATATTGATGACTTATTTGATAAACCATGTGAATCACAATACTTTTCCAAGATTGATATTCATTATGGACATCATCAATTGAGGCTTAAAAAAGAGTATATACCCAAGATATAATTCCATACAAGGTATAAACACTATGAATTTTTATTAATGCATTTTTATCTTACTAACTCCCCACTATCTTCATAGATTAAGTGAATATAGACTTTAGAGATTACCATGATTATTTTGTGGTAGTCTTTATAGAGTATATTCTTGTATATTCAAGGATAAAGTAATGTCATGAAGATTACTTGAGGTTTATGTTGAAGACCCTGATGAAGGAGAATATTTATTCAAAATTTACTAAGTGTGAATTTTGGGTTCATAAAGTTTCATTTTTGGGTCGTATAATCTCAAGTGAGGGCATATCAGTAGATCATTCAAAGACATAAGTTATTGAGAAATGTCCTAGACTAACCACGATGATTTAAATCTATAGTTTTCTTGGGTTTTCAGGATATTATTGATGTTTTGTGAAATATTTCTTAGTATTATCTAATCCACTCACCATGTTGACTTGGAAATTAGTTAAGTTTATATGGATGGAGTAATGTGAAGAGAATTTCAAGGAGATGAAAAGAAGGTTACTCAATGTACCTGTGCTCAAATTTACCTATAGTGGAGAAAGGTTTTTGATATATAGTGATGCATTAAAGAGAGTACTGGGATGTGTCATTATTTAAAATGATATGGTGATAACTTATGTCTCACACCAATTGAAGATCCATGAGAAAAATTACCCAAATCATGATTTGTATATATCTATGGTAATTTTTTCATTAAAGATATAGTGGAATTATATCTATGGAGAAAGGTGTGACATATATGCTGATCATAAAAGTTTAAAGTATATTTTCACTCAAAAAGAGATAAACATGTGATAAATAATATGGTTGGATAAAATTAATGATTATGACTACTCAATACATTACCACCCTGAGATAGAGAACATGGTGGTAGATGATTTAAGATGAAATAATCATGATAGATTATCTATGATTATGATAAAAGATCCAATATTTATGGATTTACAAAGGATGGATTTAGAAATCTTAAAGGGATAAATATTATCCAGAACAAATAAATATTCAACCATCTATCAATGTGAGGATTAAAGATGTGCAGAAGTGAGATGTAGAGTTGAAAAATAAGGTGAGAAATGTTTTAGAGTTCAACCTTTATAGTGACGTAATAATAAGGTTTGGGAACCATGTATGTGTTCTTCCTATACCGTATTTTAAGAAGGATCTATTGTATGAGGTTAATAGTTCATCATTCTCTATTCATCCTGGATGTACAAAGATGTATAGAGACCTAAAAGAGTATTTTTAGTGGGAGGTCATAAAAATACATATTTCATATTATGTTTCTTAGTGATTAGTTTATCAAAAAGTTAAGGTTGCGAGATAGAATTATAAGGGAATGTTATGACCATGAACCACACCTGAATAGAAATGGGAAAACATCACCATTGATTTTGTCATTGGACTCCCCAAAACATCTAAAAGACATAATTCTATATGGGTTATATTAGATCACCTTATAAATTCAAAAAAATTTATCGATATTAGGGAATATTTCTCTCTTGATCATATTTACAGAATATATATTAAGGAAGTGGTGAGATTTCATGGAGTACTACTTTCCATTGTATCTGATTGGGATCATAGGTTTACCTCAAAGTCTTGGAAAAGTCTTCAACAAGCTCTATATATAGATTTATGTTTCATCACTTATTATCATACCCATAAAGATGGTCAGTTTGAGAGGACCATTCAAACTCTAGAAGACATGCTGAGATATTTATCTATTTATTTAAAAGGTGTTTGGGATTAACACCTTCCTTTAGAAGATTTTTCTTACAACAATAGATTTCTACCCAATATTCAGAAGAATCCTTATGAATCCCTCTATGGTAAGAAGTAAATAACTCTAACATGATATAATTAAGTTGGAGAAATAAATCTATTGAGACCTAATCTATATGAGGAAATGAAATATAAGGTTATATCTATTCAACAACACAAAAGAGTAGCTCAGATTTAATAAAAAATTTATGAAAATAATCATTAGAAAGATATAGAGTTTGAAATGGGTGAAAAGTAATTCCTATAAATATTACTCTATAATAGAGTGATGAAATTTAGAAAGAAAGGAAATATAATCCCTAGTTATATTGGTTATTTTGAAATTATTAATTGTATCAGGATAGTATCTTATCAATTGGTGCTTCCACATAATCTCTCTCAAGTTCATAATGTGTTACATGTATCTCTCTTGAGGAAGTACCCAATCCTTCACATGTGCTAAACTTAGAGGACACACTACTATAGAAATATCTTTCTTATGAATAGAAACTTGTATTGATTATGTATTATAGAGAGATAGTTCCATAAAACAAGACCAATATCTTAAACATAGTTTTATGGAGAAACCACTAATTTGAAGAAGCTACAAGGAAAATTGAGGATGTGATGAGGTAAAAGTATCCTCATATATTTGTATTAGAGTGGTGAATTTCAAGGGTGAAATTAATTTTAAGGGGGATAGAATGTAACACCTCAAGATTTTTATGAAATATTTCTCTTTAAATAATATGATTTCTTCGATAGCTTGCGTTACTTGCAAGTGTGATTTTATAAGAACAATAAAACATTATTAAAATATTATATAGTTATTACCTATTATCCATTGGATTAGAGAGTATAAATATTAATAACTAAATTATGAAAAATATACATTCTAAACATTTCTAAAATGAATTAATTTCTTATCAAATTATTATCATTAAAAACACAAATTATTTGAAAATAAAGGTGTTGTTTTTTTGAAAAATTGTTTTTACGTGAACAATGTATTTTATATTAATGCATTAAAATAATCCATATTAGTAAATTATTTTTATGAAATGTATATATTATTTACTTGATAAATTATTTTAAATATTCAAAAAATATTTTTCTAAGAATAAGATAAGAATAAATCCAATTTTTTGTTTAAAAATGTTTTTTTCTTTCTAAAAAGTTGTTTTTGTCCCATCTCGAGAACACAATTTAAAATTAATTTCTTAAATTTATAGATATTTAATTAGATAAAATGAATATAATATTTATAATCAATAGGTTTAAATTTGGTGCTTAGGACCCTTTTATTTTTTGGTCACTATGAATAGTAACTTTGGTAAAATTTATCACATTAGTAAAGGGTAAATCAGGTTAATATGAATTAAAAATAGGTGATAAAGAGATAATTTATAAGATACCTTCAAATTCTCCCAATGCTCTTGGTGATCCTTCTTCTTAACCTTCCTCCTAATGTTTTTGTTTAGCGCTGATAGCGCTCCTTACTTCATTTGGTTTCGTTTTCTCCTTCCCTATCATTTTATCCTTCCCCCTTATGGATGGTTTCATTCACTGGTATGTGTATTATATGAATTTAACCATCCCTATTTCTTCCTACCCC
Source organism: Viscum album (assembly GCA_963277665.1). Taxonomy (NCBI): domain Eukaryota; kingdom Viridiplantae; phylum Streptophyta; class Magnoliopsida; order Santalales; family Viscaceae; genus Viscum; species Viscum album. The sequence goes on along the minus strand of OY728128.1, from coordinate 835,615,892 downwards.
TGTTCATCAAACCTACTTTTCAGGTCTGGGTGCTAGTACTTCAAGCAGTTTCTGACGGTGTTGGTGGTGACGTTGGATATTTTTCTTCTCTACTACCCCTACTGGCCAACACATCATGCCCAAACCCACTTTGTTCGGGCCCAAAGAGGGATTCTGGGAAACTTTGGATAGTTTGGGAGGGGGATATATAGTTGTCTCAGTTCTTGTTCACTTTTGGAATTGTATTTTTTTATCTCCTTTGCTTGGTTCTTTGGTCTTCTGCTGGTTCTCAGTGTCAGTCGACCTCTAGTTGCCTCGTTTTAGTACGGAGGTAGTTGTGTTCTCCTAATATTTCAATGATCTTTGCATGAAGTTTCTTTATGGATTTGTGTTTCAGGTTTAATTTTCTTTCTTATTTTATCTTTTATGGTTTTTTTATTGTACTTATTGCAGATTGATTTATGAGATGGGCTCATTCATCTTCTAGGAGGTAGTGATTTTGGCATTTTTTATCTATTTTATCGATGATGATATATTTTTGGCTCTAGTTTGAGGAGGCTTGAATGAATGGAAGGTAGTCTTGGTGAAGGTCATGGATCATGGTTGAAATCCTATCAGCTTCCAACTTTTCTATGGCTTCAGCTTCCATTTCCCCTCTCCCAGTCAGTCTAGTGTGGTGGTTTACGAGGATGTTTTGGGATGCGATGAGTAAGAACGTGATTTGGTTTAAGGAGAATTGACCTATATAGGCCCAATACCTCAAGATGTTTGATGTTTGTATGTGTTACTTTCCCATTATGGATGGCTTGGTGTGTTGATGATACATTCTATGAAGGCCAATGCTGTGGAGGGATACTCTTTCCAGTGTTGCAAGTGATGATGACATAGATGGAGTGTTAGGTTACTTGGATCATAGAGGTTCCCATGTCTAAAAGTGCGACATTATTTTCTAGAGTATATGGTTTCACCAGTCATAATTTTTTTTATTTTGAATTTAGAATTTGGATAGGAGTTCTTTTTGAGGCTTGTGGTGTAGTGGCAGTTCGCTGATGTGATTTTGAATTTTGAATTTCGAATTATAATTGTTTGTGTTTTTGTATTCTGACTGGATGGTTTTTGGTTAGATAATATGTACATGATTCCTATTTTGGTTTGGTTTCCTGAATTGTAAGCGGTTCCCACTTAACCAAAAGTGGTTATATTAGAAAATAAAAATAAAAATATCTGGATCCATAAGTGATATGGCCATAATTTTTCATCTCAATTATTATTGGGTAAAGTTAATTCTACCCTTAACAGCTAAGGTTCAAAATTGTGATATTTAATGGACACTTTTCCATTAAAATTACTTATATATTATTAAAATAAAAGGAAGTTACAAAATGAAACTTTGTTTTTAATATATCTTATGTGTCCACATAGAGAAAAATTATGTTATGAATGAATATAAGTGTATGTTTTGATCTTAATAAAACCATTTCCATGATAGAAATTTATTTTCAGTTTTTAATAATTATATAGTGGCTTTAATTTCATAATTAACACCGATGCAATATTTCTCTATTTAATAAAAAAATTAATTATTTTAAAAATATTAAAAGTTATATAATTTTACTGAGTTAATGTGACCCATGAATTTTATAGATATATATGAAATATTAGGTATGTTTGATAGCATTATATTTGAGTTTCCCCATTGTCTTAATGTATTTAAACTTAAATTAAATTAATAGTTTCAAAACAGACAATAATGATATTTTATTAAAACAATATATTATTAAATTATTTTAAAAGCAAAAAAATCTTGAAATAATACAATGTGATTATGATACGATCAAAAATTTCATAAACTAGTCATTTATGGTCCAATTTTCACCTTTTAAGTAAAAATTACAACATTTTATTATTGAAAAATTTGTTACTGTAGGTAAAATAAAAATTGGTTAACTAAGTGTTATTCAAAATGATATGGTTTAAAATTACACCAAAACTTGTCTAAATTATATTGGTTGATGGGATTAAAGCCCTATCCCACCTTATATTTGAATCTTTTTTTATAACAACCCAGAATAACATCAATGAGATTTCCTTTCTTATGTGTGTTTCATATAGTATAAATCACCTAAAATCACTTATAGAACACAATATAAACTTTATAAATGAATAATGAATGAAATAATAGGTATTTCTAGAAGTTAAAGAACATATACCAATGAAATAGTAACTTGACATTAGGAATAGTAATATAGACCTTATGAATAATAAATCATCCAAATAAAAATTAAGCTCACACATGAATGCATAAATAAAATTTAGTAATTTCATAAATGAAAGCATGATATAATTATATCATAGTATAAGTAAGTGAGTATTTTAAAAATTAATAATTAAGTGTTGGTATTTTTTGTAAGTCATAAATATTTGATTACAATTTTAAAATTAATAAAATGATTTAAAATGAAATTTATTTTCATAAAATGTATTCATAAATTAATATTTTTTTGTCTTATGATTTTAGAATAATTTTATGATACCTTAGTTAATTTTTGAAAGTGTCATAAAATAAGCTATAAATTTAAAATCTGTATTTTTTGATTAAATAATTATTTAATTAAAAATTAAATTTCTCATATATATTGAAAATTATTTTCATAAAATTGATTCCATTTTTTAATTCTACACATCAAAAAATGGTTAGGGTTAATTTCTGGTATTTTTTCAAAAAAACTTGAATTTTTGGTGAATAGTAAAATACGGTATAAATATATTGAAAGCTAAATACACTATTCCTTGAGTCATCACTGATGTAAGAACCATAATATCTAAATTACCTTTATTATTTTAATATATTTACTGATAATTCTTAAAAAATTCATTGCCTTGATCCAAAATAATAAACAAATGAATAAAATATTCAAAAAACACCCCTCTCCTCCCCTATAAATACCATCCCTTCTCCTCACACATTACAAGCTTTGAGATTTATCAAATTTATACCCTATCCTCTTCCCAAGACTCTAACACATGTCCACGAGCTCTTGGTCTCATCAAAATACTAAAACCATTTCCCTAAGGAGGTTTTCAAGGAGGAGAATTCAAGAAGTAAAATCCTCTCCCTTTCCCTTTTAATTTATTTTCAAGTTATTTTCTTTTATTATTCTATCCTCACCTCCACTCATCCAAATATAATATTAAATTTAGTAACTTACATATACTATAATTGTATTATTATAATGGAATAATCCATCATCAATCCTCTTCCCCTCTCCCTTTTATTCTAAAAATGGGAACGTCATCCGTGAGGTGTTATTTTATCGCCCTCAAGGATGATAAGTTTTCATTTTACTTCACCATATTAAAGGATATTAATGAAACCATTTGAATGGTTGAAATTGATTGTAGAATTTTTATTAAAACAATTTTTATTCTCTGGAAGTAACATATTTACATAATACTAAATGATAAAACAAAATGAGTTTATTGTGATCCAAAACCACAAAAATTAATCCAAAAAATTATCATTAACATGTTATCTAATGATTCATCCTCATATATGGGAAAAACAATATATAATACTAATTAAACTTTTTTATGTTAATTAATAACATTTAATTCCAAATCTGGAGTGTTATACTTATTTTACATGAACTCCATTACTTATAAACAAGCGAAATGATCATGAAAACCAAGAAAATGAATGCTCCAGAAAGTTGAAATTAAACTCTTTAACTCATAAATAATGTAAAGACCCAAAACTTCCATATATATATATATATTTTAAATTATTTTGGATTATTAAAAGTCTATGAAAATTGAAGGCACTTGATTCTAAGATATGGTGTTCCCGAAACAGATTTTTGAACTTTTTTAGGCACGTTCAGTAAACGTGCAGGCGACTTTTTCAATATTTTGAACCGGTGCTCGGATTAAAAATTTTAGGGCACCGTTGAATCCACAACACCTGTATTCGCTTAAGGAAAAATTTTCTTTGCCCATAGTAGGTCTGGAGAAAAAGTTAGTTTTTTGAACTTTTTTAATTTTAATAAAATAACATAAAAATGTTACTTTATTTTCATACCTCCTATTGAGCGGTGGTGGGGGGACCGATTGCTTTTCAAGACATTTAGTGGATTAACTCATGGTTTTTGTAACCACACCATTGAGAGATTAAGAGGATCATTCATTAATGAACCTCATTAATCTCTCATTGCATTAAACATCCTTCCCCATCTATTTAAGTGAGGCTCGGGCTTGGGTTTTTGACACAGAAGGGAGGAACCTCTGGAGAAGTATTGTGGAGTCTTCCACCAATGAAGAACGGAGATGGAAAAGTTAGAGGAATCAATCCGGAATCGATGAACACTAGTGGCTTCATCAAACGTTACTTCTTCTTCTACAAGCCGCGACGTCATCACCAATTATGAGGTAGGGGTTTGTTATTAAATTCATGTGCAATGTTTCTTTACCTCATTCTTGAAAATAATGATGAATCATGGAAGTAATATAATTTATCAATGTTGAATTAATTACTCTGATTTTATATAATGCTAACGTGGAGGGAACATTCCAAAAGAACAAGGCCCAGAACTTCTACTACTTTAGTATTTATCTCATTCTTAGGAGACAAAATTCCAAGTCAACGAAAATTAAAATTTGGGAGCCACGTAGTGACGACAACCACCCGGGAGGCCTGTTGGCACATTCGTAAGAGAAAACGGACCACCAGAGCTCACCTGGTGGCCTGTGGAAGATTCACTGGTATGACATCAGTGCAGAGGCAACTGATGGGCGACGACGGTGGCCAACATTGGCTGGCCATAGTGGCAGTAGGCAGCGCGCCTTCGCGGCATCAATCTGTTGCGTTTGTAGATGGCGGCCGACCCTCGGCCAGCCACATTGGCAAAGAGCTGCGCGCCGTCGCGCGATGCGGGAGGAGGCTGCGGCATCGAAGCTGCGATGAAGGGGACCCGTAGCCCGTGAGTCCTGGTGGTAGCCAAGGTGGTGCCATGTGGCACCACCGGTTACACAACCCGAATGGTTTTTCCATTAGGAAAGGGGGAGCGACCCTTGTGCGGTCGCTCGAATGGCGGATCATGCCCAGTTGAGGCGGCTTGGGCCTGTTCACGGCCCAATAGGCTGAGCGCGCCATGGCCTAGCCCACTCGGGCTGGCCCAACTGGTTCAGTCCAGGCTAGGTCAGGTCAGCCCAGGCTAGTTTGGGATGGGTCGGGCCGACTGGGTCGGACGAGACCCATACCCTTTATGGCCTAGCTTCGCTTAAAGGGCCGTATCTTACAAACCAGACGTCTGTTTGGTGATCCATCTACTGCATTGAAATCCTTGGGATGAGTTGGTTCTTTTGAGATAATCCAAACGAGTTTTGAAGAAAGTTGGATTACAGCTGGGTTGGATTGTACCCGAATCCAACCGGGCCCTTGGCACTGAAATGCCTATAACTCTCTGACCGGGCGTCCGATTGACATGCCGTCTGTTTCATTTGAACTCTTATGACATGACAAATCATTGGGTTAATTTTTAGTTGGAATTCATACTGGTTGAAGTATAGACAATGTCTTGATGAGCGGATCCTCCCAAAATCAAGCGTATTATGTACGAGAATCTAGTGGATGGATGAGACGTGAAGAACGAATAGCGACCCCATGTGGATCAGCACTAAGAGATCCTATGTGGATCAACACCTAGTGATCCTATGTGGATCAGAACCTAGCGATCCTATGTGGATCAAAACCTATTAAACCTGTGTGGATCCACGCCTAGTGATCCTATGTGGATTATCCCCGAGTGATCTTGTGTGGATCAACATTAAAACCCTTGACAGAATAAGATGATCTAGCTTTATGACTAATCATATGTACTTATGTACTTATGTTATACCTAGTTTTAGCGGAGTCTTTTGTTTTTTACTTTGTGATTGAGATCATGCTTTGTGGTTTTCCTTTGTGGAATTCTGAGAGACCTTTTGGGGTCTTGGGGTCTCTACTGAGTATTGTTATACTCACCCTTGTATGGGCTTTGCCCACACCTTGTTGTGTCTTGTGCAGATGATGAGAAACTTGGCTGAGACTATAGGAGCGAGGACCTGGTGGTACACGAAAGTGACTGGCTGACATGGAGATCTATGGAGACGAGCTGTACCTATCATTCAGGTAGGATCCTTGGTGGACGATCTTAGGAGCTTTTTTCTATTTTTTTGTTGTATTATACCTTTCAGTTGGGCTTGTATTTAGGCCCCTTTACTTTCAGTACACACTTTTACTACTGCAGTTTTTAATTCATGGTTTCATTTTGTTGTGTTCTTGGACTATGTGTTTGTTTAGGTTTAAAAGAAATGCCTTCCCATTTTAAGGATACGCCTTTTCAGTGCTATCCACCAACCCCTAGACTATAGAATGTGGACTTGGGGTAGTCACGACATGGGCCCTGTGGGACGGGTCGTGACAAAGTGGTATCAGAGGAATCAGTTCTACCGAAAAACTAGGACTATGATATTTTTAATGGAGAAATAGTGTTAATTGTTTTTAGTGTGGTTTTCAGTTCGGGGAGTCTAGTGTTGGTGCGGAGGCCGACATATCCATACACCACGACCCTAAATTCTGATTTCTTACTATGTGCATAAAAACACTGACTACATGTGTTTTGGAAATGTTTTACTTTTGATCTCTTTTGAGTTAGCTCACCAGGTATAACTTATTGACCGTGGTGCGCCTGTTTCTTTTCAGGATGCCTCCACATAGAAAACTAGCCAGGATTCTAGAGAGAGTACACGATGATGGACTACTGAGTGACGATGCTTCAGTGTGGGGCTCTCTTACTATGTTGGCACCTTCGAGTGGTGTACTAGTAGTACCACCACTCAGAGGGCATCATTTTTTTACCGGCGTGCATGATGAATGAGCATGTTTTATGAGTTCTAGAGGCAGAGGCCTCTGAGGTTTCGAGGTGAGATAGATCCCCAGGCAGTTGAGGACTAGTTGGAGGCTCTGGCATGGGTTTTTCTCTTAGTTGAGATGCCAAAAGATCAGATTTTGATCCTAGATTCTAGCCTATTCCAGGGTATAGTAGGGATATAGTGGATTTTGATACTCCAGACGCTTGAGGAGGCGACACTCTGATGGTTGGACTTTGAGACCCTCTTCAGGGCAGAGTTCGTACCAGCAAATTTACGCTCAGTGCGTATCCATGATCTACTGTACTTACAGAAGGGCAGATTTTCAGTGGCCCATTACTCGGTGAGATTCATTGACCTCTCACGCTACTCCACCAACATGGTATGAGACCCATTCTTCAGGGCCTAGACCTTTGAGCATGGTCTCCGGTTGAAGATCAGAGTGTCGATGATATCACTCAATATCCCAACGCAGGCTGAAGTGCTCGAGCAAGAATTATTGGTGGAGATATTCTTAGCTAAGCAGGAACCGACAATGAGAGACACCACCGGACGATAGGTAGTCGATTCATCTGCAACAGACAATAGGTAGATGACATAGAGATCCAAGTGGGTTAGACCTTCCAGTGGACGACCCCAGGATGCAGGGTCTGAGGTGCGGAGCTCATGAGGCAGAGGAGGTATTCTGAGGACTAAAGCCTGTTACTCTTGGAGGGGACAAGGACACATGGCTTGCGAATATCTGACTCCATGCATAGATGATCAACAGATGACTGAGGGACCTCCAAGGCAGTGGCCGAGGTTTGAGTGAGGGGGTCCGCTGGGTGGTAGACATGGAAGAGGAGCAGGTCGTTCAATAGGTGGTGGATGATAGTTTGAGGTTCTACCACCACCATCCCCATGTGGTCCACCCCAACCACATGGAGTAGGTGGACATGGGTGATCTCAGCTTCAAGTGGAAGAGGCCTACAAAAATGGTGATCTAGAGATGATTATAGGTATGATCTGTGTCTATTCCACCCTAGCTGTAGTTATTATAGACATAGGTTCCAGTCACTCTTTTATTTCCACGACACTCATTCAGATCTCAGAGATTCCAATGGATCCGTTGGCTCGATCCTTATGATTAGAGACTCCTACGGGAGAATATTCAATGATTAAAATAGTTTTAGATAGGGTGAGATCACTTTAGGAGGCGAGAGCTTTGGCTGGGATCTCCTAGTAGCAGCGTCGAGGCCTTACGACGCCATCTTGGGTATGGACTAGCTATCCACAGTCCATGCTCAGATCAACTATTTTAGGCACAAAGTGCGGTGTGTCAATGAGGATGGGATCATGTTTTCCTTCACCGGTGAGAATGGAACCTTTGCAGCATAAGATGGAATTACTCAGAGAAGGGTGAATCTGATCGCACATTAGTTGGCTAGCCATACCCTAGAATTAGTTGACATGAGGAGTCCAAGCTATCCTATAGTGGTGGACCAGTTTGCTGATGTCTTTCCTGATGATGTTATGGGACTACCTCCTCTCAGAGAGGTAGAATTATATATCAACCTATACCCCAGGATGGAACCGATATCTACACAAGCATATCAGATGGCTCCCATAGAGCTTCATGAGTTGCAGGTATAGTTGGAGGACTTGCAGAAGAAGGGGTTCATAAGGCCCAATGTTTCTCCATGGGCATCCCTGATTTTTCCAAGAAAGTTGATTGGAGTTTGAGGATTTGTTTAGAATATTGGCACCTAAACCAGGTGACCATGAAGAACAAATATACACTCCCTAGGATTGATGATCTCTTCGACCAACTGAAGGAAGCTTAGTGGTTTTTGAAGATAAACCTCAGATCATGCTATCATCAGCTCAGGGTACAAGATGATGACGTTCCTAAGACAACCTTTAGATGTTGGTATGGCCACTATGAGTTCTTGGTGATTCCCTTCGGCATAAAAAATGCTCCAGTAGTGTTCATGGGGCTCATGAATAGGATCTTATAGCCTTACCTCGATCGCTCCATGGTGGTCTTTATTGAATACATCTTGATATACTCGACATTGGAGGAGGAGCACTCCACGCACCTACAGATAGTTCTGAATACACTTAGAGAGCACCAAATTTATTGAAATCTCTCGAAGTGATAGTTTTGGATACAAAAAGTCCATTTCCTAGGGAATATTATCTCAAAGGCTGGGGTTGCAGTGGATCTGAAAAAGATAGAGGCAGTTCTTTCTTGGGAGCTACCCAGGAGTGTGACTGAGGTGTAGAGTTTCCTAGGATTGGATGGGTACTACTGGAGATTGATACCTAACTTTTCCAAAGTTGCGAAACCCTTTTCAGCTTTGACAAAGAAGTGAAAACCCTTTGTGTGGACAAAGAGATGCCAGTAGAGTTTTTAGGAGCTGAGGCATAGGCTGACGAGTGACTCCATATTGAGGCTACTAGAAAAGGGTGTTGGTTATGTAGTCTACTATGAATCATCAGGGACCAGACTAGGTTGTGTCCTGATGTAGGAGCGAACAATGATCACCTAAGGCTCACATAAGTTGAGACAACACGAGTAGAACAATGCTACCCATGACCTGGAGTTAGCAGTAGTGGTCTTTGCACTAAAGATATGAAAACACTACTTGATGGGTGAACAATTTAATGTTTAATCTAATCATAAGAGTCTCAGGTTTATCTTCTAATAGAAGGACCTGAACTTGAGACAACAATGATGGTTAGAGTTCCTCCATGACTATGACTTTGAGATAGTCTACACTCCTGGGAAGGGAAACGTAGTAGCAGACACACTCAGCAGGATGTCTGGTCTGCAGTTGCTGAGTGAGGTGACAGAGTAGCTAGCCACGTTGTAGTCATACTTTGTGGATAGTGATGGAGCATCTTACCTCTAGTCTATGAAAGTTACTCCCCCACTCCTTTAGCGAGTCAGGGAGGCACAACTTGGGGACATAGATTGTGAGGCCTGACGTGCTCAGATATCCTCAGGATAGGTTCCTGATGGATTTTTTGAATGTGGGGATCATGTCATCCTCTTTATAGGATGCACTATGGTACCAATGATGCTACGAGAGGAGGTGTTGAGGGAGTTACACACATTCACTTTGGCGGGAAATTCTTGTGTGGAAAAGATGTACTAGGACCTCCAGAATTAGTACTGGTGGCCAGGGATGAAGAAGGCAATGGCAGAGTTTGTATCACGATGCCTCACTTGTTAGAAAGTTAAGGCGAAGCATCAGGTACCAGTAGGCTCAACACATCCACTTGAGGTACCAGAGTGGAAGTGGGATGGTATATCCATGGAATTTGTGATAGGGACACCACGTATGCCCAGGGGCCACGATTCCATTTGGTTGATCATTGACCGACTCACCAAGTCGGCCCACTTCCTACCCATCCAAGAGCAGGGATCAATAGAGGTCTTGGGATGCCTCTACGTGTAAGAGATTATACAACTTCACGGGGTGCCATCAGCGATCATCTTAGATCACGATGCATTTTTTACATTCCACTTGTGGAAGGGGTTGTAGGAGGCATTTGGGACTCATCTACGCTTGAGTACCGCCTTTCACCCTCAGATAGATGGTCAGACAGAGTGGACTATACAGACACTTGAGGACATGCTTCGTGCTTGTGTCCTCAATTTTGGTCATAGTTGGGAGGACCACCATCCACTAGTGGAGTTCATTTACAACAAAAATTATCACTCCAACATCAGCATGGATCCATTTGAGTCCCTATACAGGTGACCTTGTAGGTCACCTCTATGTTGGACATACCTAGGAGAGTCATCACTTATGGGTCCAGAGTTGGTACAGGTTACCACAAAGAAGGTGCAGATCATCTAGGAGAGGATGAAGACTGCACATAGCCAAAAAAAGTCTTATGCTGGAAGGATACAAATACATTTCGAGTTTGAGGAGGGAGACCATGTCTATAAGAACCCGGATCTTCGTTTTTTAGGTATGCTTTCCTTTTTCTGGAGTTTTTGTAAAAAATGGAGTTTCTGGAAATTTTTGAAGTACACGACGTGCACTTTCTGAGTACACGCCTTGTACTCTTTTTCCACTCGAAGCCGTGTTCTGGTCGTGTCCGGGACACACACACTGTGTGTAGGGGTGATGTAGAGGAAGATTTAAGCAGAGTACGGAAAAACCTACCACACACCGTGTACTCTAAAAGTACACGCCGTGTACTTTTTTTTTTCATTAAACGAAATAGGGTCGCGTATGATCTCCATAAACGCGTTCTTCTAGGTCTGGTTCAACCGAGAGACGTCGTACGACTGCGAAACTTCTCCAGATTCTCGAGCCTCCATCTGTTGGACGATTCGAACACCGTCAATTGTGTTAGAACTGCATCGATCTACGACATTCAAGGGAGAATCAGTCATCGTGGTTCAAATATATCGATCTCCTATGATCTAGGTAGGTGGTTTGTGCCTTACCATTCAAATTATTTGAGTTTTATGTGAAAATTCTCCCAATACCCATGAATGGGGTATTGCGTGTTTACCTTTTTGCCCTTATTGTTTTCCTACCTTTCTTGTATGCTTGTGTAGAGGTAAATTAATCATGTTAGAGGATATTTTGTTGTTCTTGGATGTTTTTCCATGATTTGTTCTGGTTACAACCTTCGGGTTTCATTTTCCTTTGGCTGTTACACCTATTTCCATGCCTTGTGACTATAGGATGGAGTGAGATACATAAAATTCTTGTTGTCCTATAGAATGTTAGCCAAGTAGATCTATAGGTATACTTTGGTTATACAAGTAGATCTATAGGTGTACCTTGGCCTTATAGCATTATCATGCACTGACTGGTACATGGATGTGAGAACCTGGTGCTACAGACTATAAGGGATATACCGAGTGAGCTTCCTAGAGAGTCTTTGACATTATAGACTACAGGAGGGTAGACCAAGTGAGCTTCCTCAGATATTATTAGAAATTATAGGCCATAGGTGATAGACTGAGTGAGCTTCCCAGAGTGCCTTCAAATTTTATAGATTACAGGAGGGTAGACCGAGTGAGCTTCCTCAAAGAGTTTTACCTTGTTTGATTTCTCTTTAAGAACCTTCCAAGGATAGAGGAGGAATTGACCAAGTGAGATTCCTCAGAGAGTCTATGGTATACCTGAGGCTATAGAAGGAATTGACCGAGATAGCTTCCTTAGAGAGTCTCTAGAACTTGGGGCTAAGAGGGTTAGACCGCACGATCTTCCTCAGAGAGTCCCTGACTACCCTAGACTATAAGGGGAATTGACCGAGTGAGCTTCCCCAGAGAGCCTCACAAATTTGTATGACCAAGACAGAGGGGTTAGGCTGAGTGCACTGCCCAAAGGGTTGTGGTACTTCTTGTTTAAGACCAGAGGGGATGGATGCAGGTACTTCACAGAGGGTTTCCTGTTTGTGTTAGTTGATTTGCTTCACTGCTACTGTTGTTTGTGGGTTGATTTCTGTTGCGTATCATCCTGTTTACTACCTGCTGATTTGCTGTTGTTGCTTACTGATTACTGTACTTTTACCTGCCATATACTCACTGACTATTATGCATAGATCTTCGAGTGAATGCCTACTGGGATTTAGTCTCACACCCTGTTTGGGTCATGCTTTTGGGCCCAAATAGACTATGTTGTTGCAGGTATAGACAAGGCCAAGCGCCCTTAGACTTCTGGTACTTGATTGCTTGGAGCAGGAGAGCAAGGGACCAAGCTTTGGCTTGTGATACTGAGGAGTTGTTTTTCTTTTCTTTCGTACTTGTTTTGGTACTGTGATGTTTTCCAGCACTGTGACTTGTTTGGCTGCTTTCCTCGACATATGTATCGTGCATCATTTCATATATACATGTTTGCTCCAGTTGTTTGTTGGTTTAGTCTTCCACTGTTTATTGTTGTTGGATATCTACTTCTTCCGATATTGTATACATGTTACTACCACTATGTACTCTAAAAATGAGGGTATAGTTTCCCCACTATCACACCCAAGGCCCTTGCTGCTAGTTGGCAGCCTCTGGTATTTGGGGAAATGCGCTTGAGGCCATGTAACCAACCAGGTATGGGGCGCCTCTGGGTGGCTTCTGGAACCGGGATGTTACAATGTCTTCCTACAGGTCTCACCTTGATGAGGATTACAGAGGTTTGGATGGGGTGACAAGAAATCTATGAGGTTTACAAGACCTTTCCAAATCCTCAACAGAGTAGGCAAGGTGGCATACCATCTTACTCTTCCCCCATAGAAGCACCAGGTGCATAATGTTTTCCATGTGTCGCAGCTGAGGAGGTACGTTCATGATCCATCGCATGTTATCGACTGAGGAAATATGGACATCGATGATGGTGAGACGTTTGCGGAGTTCCTGATGGAGATAGAGGATCGACAGGAGTGGGTCCTTCGTGGGCGGTCAATTCCTCTGGTGCGAGTTTGTTGGCATCACATGAATCTCCAGGAGAGAACATAGGAGTGGGAGGCTCAGATACATACTCAGTACCCCCATTTATTCCCCTAGTTTTGTTGTAGATTTCAGAGAAAAAAATCCCTAAGGTGGGGAGAATATAAAGACACTAAAATTCCGTATATATTTTTTTTAAATTTTTTTGGGATTATTTCGAGTCTGTGAAAATTGACAGCGCTTGATTCCAAGGCCCGGTGTTCCCAAAATGGATTTTTGAACTTTTTTTAGGTACATTTAGTAAACGTGCATGCGAAATTTTCTATCTTTTGAACTGGTTCTCAGATTAAAAATCTAAGGGCACTGTTGAATCCACAACATCGGGATTCACTTAAGGAAGGCTTAACTTCAAATGCAGTAGGTTGGGAGAAAAAGTTAGTTTTTCGGACTTTTTGAAGATTAATAAAATAACATAAAAATGTTATTTTATTTTCCAACCTCCTATTGAGCGGAGATGGTGGGACCGTTGGGTTATTAAGCCATTTAATGGATTGACTCTTGGTTTTTTTAATCAAACCATTGATAGATTAAGAGGTTCATTAATTAATGAACCTCATTAATCTCTCGTTGCATTAAACATATTTCCCCCTCTATTTAAGTGAGGCTCGGACTTGGGTTTTTGACACGGAAGGGAGGAAAATCTGGTGAAGTACCAGGGCATCTTCTACCAATGAAGAATGAAGAAGAAAATGCTAGAGGAGTCAATCTGGAATCGACAAACACTGAAGGCTTCATCAAACGTGAATTCTTCATCCATAAGCTGCGACTTCTTCACTGATTCTAAGGTAGGATTTTTTTATTAAATTCATATGCAATGTTTCTTTCCCTCATTCTTGAAAAGAATGATGAATCATAGAAGTAATATAGTTTATCAATGTTGAATTAGTCACTCTTGTTTGATATAATGCTAACCTGGAGGGCGTGTGCCAAACGAACAAGGCTCAGACCCTCCGCCGCTTATGTATTTGTCTTGTTCTTTGAAGACGAATTTCCAACTCGACAGAAAATCGATCCCGAGAGCCACACAGTGATGGAAGTAACCCGAAAGGCCCGTAGGTGTGTTCAAAAGGGAAATGGACCACCAGATCTCACCTGGTGGCCCACAGAAGATCCGCCGTTACGGAACCGGCATGGCGACAACCGACATCGACCGGCCACGACGAAAGTGGGAGGTGCACCGCCACATGCTATGGAGGGGAGCCTCAAAATCAAGCTACGGTGGCTGCAAAGTGGGGTCGGCCCTCGGCTGGCCGTGTTGGTGAAGATCGGCATGTCGTTTCACGCCATGGGAGGATGTTGTGGCTTTGAAGCCGCGAGGAAGGGGACCCACGCCCCATGGGTCCCGTTGACAGCTAAGGTGGCACCACGTGGCACCACCGAGTACACAACTCGAACTTTGTCATTCAGGAAGGGGGAGAGACACTCGCACGGTCGCTCGGCTGGCGGACTGCGCTCAGCTGAGGCGAGCCGGGCCGGTCCATGGCCCAACGGGTTGACCTCATGGCCCAGCCCACTTGGTCCGGCCGAGCCGATTTGGGCCAGGCCGGGTCAGACCTGGGTCAGACCCAGACCAGGTTGGGTCAACTCGAATTGGGATTGGTCGGCCGAGGCTGGGTCGGTCTAACCGTGTCGGACCATACCTAGACCCTTTATAGCCCAGTTTCGCTTAAAAGGCAATATCTTACAAACCAGACATCCGTTTGGTGAGACATCTATGACGTTAGAATCCTTGGGATGAGACAGTGATTTTGAAACAATCCACCTTGGTTTTGGAGAAATTTAGAGTATGTAAGGGTTGGATCATACCCGAATCCAATCGGGCCCTCAACACTAAAATGCCTATAACTCTCAGATCGGACGTCCGATTAACGCACCGTCTATTGCGTTGGAACCATTATGAAATGAAAAATCATTAGGTTAATTCTTTATGGGACTTAATTACGTTTGAAGTACAATTGATGGATTGAGGAGCGGATCCTCCCAGAATCAGGCGTACTATGTACATGAATCCAGTGGCTGGCTGATATGTGAAGAATGAATCTTGATCCTGTGTGGATCTGCATATAGAGATCTTGTGTGGATAAGCACCTAGCGATACTGTGTGGATCAACACCTAGAGATCCTATGTGTATCAACACCTAGTGATCCTGTGAGGATCAACACTGAGCGATCCTGTATGGATCAGCAACATAACCCTTGACAGAATAAGATGATCTAGCTTTACAACTAATCATCTGTACTTATGTACTTAAGTTATACCAGGTTTAAGCTGAGTATTTTGTTTTGTACTTTATGATTGAGATCATGCTTTCTGGTTTTACTTTGTGTAATTCTAAGAGACCTTCAGGGGTCTTGGGGTCCCTACTAAGTATTTTTATACTCACCACTACACGGGCTTCACCCGTACCTTATTGTGTCTTGTGCAGACGACGAGCAGCTCAGCTGAGACTATAGGAGCTAGGACCTGGTAGTACATAGAGGTGACTGGCTAATGTGGAGAGCTGTGGAGATGATATGTACCTACCCTTCATGTTGGATCTTTGGTGGATGATCTCAAGAATAGTTTTCTATTTTTCTGTTGTATTGTACCTTTCAGTTGGGCTTGTATTCCGACCCCTTTACTTTCAGTACACACTTTTACTAATGTAGTTTTACTTCGTGGTTGCATTTTATTATGTTCTTGGATTGTGTGATTTTATAGTTTTAAAAACAATTCCTTCCCATTTTAGGGATATGCCTTTTCGGTGCTATCTCCAACCCCAGGCCTATGGAAGGCGGGTTTCGGGTAGTCATGACACGGGCCCCAGGGACGGGTCTTGACAAATAAGGCCATAAATGAATTTAATAAAACTATAATAAACCTAATACATGTATAAAAGGTTATTAACTAATTAATTAATGAATTTAATTTTATTATCTTGGAAATTTAGATCAAGTGCAGAACACATTCAGACATAAGGTAAGGGATTCTACCCAAACCTTCATTTTTTCCTTCAGGTTATTCTTTCACTATCTTTACCCCAATGTAAAGATTTTTTTTTTCATATTTCTTCAATATTCTGTGTATATATTCCAAACTCATATATTCATATTAGTTAATCTTTATTTTATGGGAAATACACATTTTACAAGGTTCCCTTCTCAAATAACCAAACCTGATTTAATGAAACATCACAATTTGTTACCCATTTCTGAGTACCATCCATAATATATTTTAAGACACCATTATTTTTTTAAAATCAATAATTTTGTCATGAAAAAGTATATTTGTTCATTTATGGTTTTATACAAAAAAACATGACAAATACAAACGAATTTTCCAAAATAACTCTTCTTTGAAAAGTAAAAGGGTATTTCTCTCATGAATTATTCAATGATTTTATTAAAGCATTTTCATTTATTTCAACACATATATTGAATTTTATGTTTCATTGAGGTTTATCTCTTATGTTTATCATCCAACTTATTTTATTAAATGGTTTACAATCAGTTTTACTATGAATGTGTTATCTTGATACCATTCACCATGCTACTCAGAATGGTTAGTGATTATGTTTACAAATTGGGGAAAGTTATTTAAATTTCATATATATATATATATATATTGTTTATGTTTATCCCTATTAATATGAGGAATGAATTTGACTCAGTAAGTGATGGGTGGGTCCCTCTATATCCTCTCAATGCATCGGTAGGTCTCGTGAGAGAAACTGGACTGGTTTCTTACCCATTATGTTTGGTTCCTTGGCTGAGGCCTTGAATGTATGTTTATGATGTCCAACATTATGAATTCTCTCATTATGAAACTAGTAATTGATAGTCCATGTGATTATTATACTATTAAAATATACATGGTTATGTTTTATGATAGAATTATTTAATCATATTTTATTCTTGCCATTTTATGCTCAAGATTATGTTTTAATGACTTGTGTTTTTAGTTATTCACCATGCCTTATTGTTTATGCTTATGATAACTTCCAATATATATCTTACCCTTAATGAGAATCTATGATCACCCCTTTCTTATGTTTTATTTTTACTCAGGATGCGACGATATATATTATGAATGACTTGTAAGGATAATCTAGAAGTTTATGGGTGTTTCCAATATAGTTACTATGTTGAATTTCCTTTCAAGTTGTAATGAAAAGTTCATGTACATAATCTGGTTTCCAAGACTACAAAACTATTTGGTCCTTCGGGATGTGACTTCTTATTTATTATGCCAATGTAATCTGGGGTCGGGGTCTCTACACTTGGTATCAAAGTAAGTTTAATAGAAACCTTGAAAACTAGAATTAGAAAACATATATTAGGGAACATAATCCTAAGATAGACTTTGAGGATAATAATAGAAGGACATATTATAATTTTGTTAAGGTAGAGATTATGTGGTTCTTTCTAGTAATACATCACTGTCTGGATACTACAAGTGGATTTAGTTCTGGAATAGATGTACCTAGGGGTAACAACTCTAATAAGGAGTCTTGAGTCTGACTCGGAGTAACTTGGTACCTGACAATGGCCCTTACTGCGCACCTGGTTTGACATTCCCAAGGGATATACTTAGGATAATTCGTATTTTCTTTACAAACTATTATGAAGGATTTAAAAGTAAATACATCCCTAAAGAAACCATGTTTATGATTATGAGATTAGCTAAACATAAAATTTCAATTTATGTTAAGTGTTTTGGCAGTTTGAGATTATACATTATGATTCATAACCAAATATAGTGTATGAAATTATTTAGAAATGACTCATAATGGAAGGAATGTAAACTATTTCAACGCACATATCCCATGTAGGGATTTACCTCCTATGTAAGATAATGATGTCGGTATTGGAGCTGCGACTGGTGTTGAGAAACTTATAACTATAATGGGATATGTGAATCGGGTTATAAACAATAACATTACCTGTATGGAGTATCCTTATCCACAACATGGAGGAGAAATGTTAGACAACTTTATGTGACAATAACCTTTATCATTTAATGGGACTACAAACCCATTTGTAGCAGAGTAGCAAATAAGTTCCTTAGAGAAGATATTTCTTACTTTGGGAAGTAAAAAGAGAGAGAAGGTTGTCATGGAGTTTATCATGTATCGGGAGATGCAGATTAATGGTGGTCACTAATTCAAAAAAAGGAGTAAAAAATTAAAAATATGGAATGGAGGGATTTTAAGGAATTTTTACTAGAAAAATAATTTCCTCGTGAACAACAAGTAGATATAGAGAGGAAATTGTTGAGTTTAAGATATAAAGAGGATGAAAACATTGTGAATTATAAATCCAACTTTACAAGGTTAACATGGCATGCCACAAATTACATATATAATCCAAGGAGAAATATTGATTGATTCTTTGATGGTTTAAAACCATTCCATTGAAGGGAACTGGTCTCCCAAAATTTCTTATGTTATGAAGATATAGACTTATGTGTTGTCAAGATAGAAAAATAATTCTCTAAGTATTATGAATTTAAAGTAAAGAAAGAGAAGAAGTGGGATGATGAACAAACTGGAAAAGGAAATTTGGAAAATGGGAATAAGAGAAGAGTTTATTTTCCATCCTATGATAATTGTGGGAAGAAACAGACCAGTACTTACCTGAAGGGTATGGGTGTTTGTTACAAGTGTGTAGAAAAAGTCCACCAAGACCCTGATTTCAAGGGAAACAATGAAGCTACCAATTTTCAATGCTACAATTACAAAGAGAGGATAAATTATGAAAATGATTATCCTAGGCCTCAAGGAAAGTTTCCGCAAATAAGGCCAAGGGATCAAGGTCAAGCTTATGCAGTCACAACTACAAAGGTTAAAGTTCCTAATAATATGGTGGCAAGTACTTTAATAATTTCCTCAAACTTAGACTATGATTTATTTGATTTTGGATCATTACATTATTTTATATATTCTTAGTTTTAAAAGAAAATTATATATTTCCCTTTTTATTTAATAAAGGAGTTATCAGCAAAAACTCCTAAGGGAATTATATTTGCAATAAAGATGTGTCGGCTAGTCCCCTTTATGACACATAAACATGATTTAGTTTCTGATATTGTCATCATACCTATGATTGATTTTGACATAATACTCATTATGAGCTGTATTTTAAAATATGATGCGAAAATATATTGAAAAAAGAAAAAAATTACGTTTGTTGAGGAGGATGTGGAATCCCTTATCTTTAGAGTAGAAACCTCATCATCTAATTCTTATCTGGATCCACACCCAGTAGCTCTACTAAATAAAATTCATATGGAGGAAGTGAAAACATCATCTATGGATGAGGAAAGAAATATTCAAATTGAAAATGTACCTATTTTGAAAGAATATATTGATGTATTTCTAGAGGATTTACCGGGACATCCTCAATAGTGGGAAGTTGAGTTCTCTATTGACTTAATTATTAGTGCAAGAACTATATCAAAGAATCTTTATAGAATGGCCACTATGGAATTAGTATAACTGAAGAAACAACTAGAGTAATTTAATGATAGAGGATTTAGTTTCCCTAGTGTTTCTCTATGGGGATCCCCAGTTCTCTTTGTCAAGAATAAAGACGGATCCTTGAGGCTATGAAGTGATTATAGAGACATCAATGCTATTAAAATAAAGAACAAGTATCCCCTACCTGGAATTGATGATTTATTTGATCAAATTCAGAGAGCTTAATAATTTTCAAAGATTGAACTTCGGTATGGATATCATTAGTTGCGTGTGAGGAAAGAAGATATTCCAAAGACAACATTTCAAATTGGGTATGGACATTACAAGTTTATAGTAATTCCATTTGGACTGACTAATTCACCCTCTATATTTATAGATCTAATGGAATAGAGTTTTCAAGGAATATATTGAATATTTTTTTATGGTATTTATTGATGATATGTTTATATATTCTAAAATCTATGAGGACCATGAGAACCACTTACGGGTTGTTTTTGAGACTCTTTAAAGAAAATAGTTATATGGGAAGTTTTTCAAGTGTGAATTTTGGCTTCAAAGAGTTTCTTTTCTTATACATATTGTCTCTAAGGATGTAATCTCAGTTGATACTGCAAATAAAAAGGTAGTTTAGGAATGACCTACGTCAAAAAACATAACTGAGGTGCATAGTTTTATTGGTTTAGAAGGTTATTATCGATGTTTTGTTCAGAACTTCACCTCATTAGCTAACCCGTTAACAAAGATTACTCATAAAGGGGTTAAATTCGTATGGAAAAAATAATGTGAAGAATTTTTTGAATAATTGAAAAAGATATTATTTAATTTTATGATCTTGACTCTACCATTAGGAAATAGTGGATTTTTGATTTATAGTGATGTGTCAAAGAAAGGAATCAATGGTGTCTTTATGCAGAATGATAGAGTTATTGTTTATGCATCAAGGCTGTTAAAAATTCATGAAAAAAACTATCCAAATCATGATCTTGAGTTAGGAGCTATAATATTTTCTCTAAAGATCTGGAGACACCATCTCTATAGTGAAAGATGTGAGATATATACAGATCACAAGAGCTTGAAATATATCTTCTCATAGAAAGAACTCAACATGAGGCAAAGGCGATGGCTCGAACAACTCAAGGATTATGATTTTTCAATATACTACCACCCATGTAAGATGAATAAGGTATTAAATTCATTGAGTAGTAAGTATCATTGAGTTCTAAACAAAATGAGGATTTATAAGGACCCTGCATACATGGATCTAGAAAAGATCGGTATGGGAATTATCAAGGAAGGTGAAACATCATTACTTTTTCAATTGGTTTCCTAACCATATTTATTGGAAATGATTAAAAGTTCTCAGTTAGATGATGAGAATATTCAAAATAAAATTAAAGCTGTGAATGATGGGAAGTTTCTAGACTTTGAGTGTGAGGATGGAATTATGAAATTTGGGAAGAGTCTTTGTGTTCCCTCTTTACCCGAGCTAGGGAGTTATTGGATGATACCCATAGTTTCAATTTATCTATACATCATGGTTGCACTAATATTTATAGATATTTGAAGGAACATTTTTGGTGGGATAAAATAAAATGGGACATTGCTGATTATGTATCAATATGTTTAGTCTGTAAATAGGTAAAGGCTAAAAGACAACATCCTATAGGATTAATGAAACCTCTACCTATTTCTACATGAAAACGGGATGGCGTCACCATGTATTTTTTCACTGAATTACCAAAAAATCTAAGAAATAATGATGTAATATGGGTGATTATTGGTCGACTTACCAAATCTACACATTTCCTTACTATATGGGAGGATTTTCCACTAGAGTTCCTTGCACAACTCTTTATTAATGAATTTGTAATACTTTATTGAGAACCTCTATGAATTACTTCTGATCATGATCCATAATTTAGATCAAAATTCTAGATAAGTATCTAGAAATATTTCGATACTGAGCTTTATTTGAGTACTACTTATCACCCTCAAATCGACAGGAAGTCTGAAAGGATGATCCGAAATTTAGAATACATTTTGAGATCATGCTCACATGAATTTCTAGGTATGCGGTGTAACGAAACAAACACTCATTAATAAAAATTCCTCTTGATCTAATTAAACGTCTTATTATGGATATATAAAAATTATACACTTCCTTGGTTTTATGTTTTTGGATTTTAAAATACTGTTAATAATTGTGACCATTGCTAATATAGCCATTAAATAGTGATCACATTATTAGTATAAATATATGGATTTAACAAATACAATTTACTCAGACAAAGGAAGCGATGACCACATCCAGTAGAATTTATCCTTATGAAGCCCATTCTTCAGAGCTTAGAAATGAGGTGGAATCATTAGGCTTCACTCTTGACCAAGCCCAAATAATCTTCAACACATTAAGCTCGAGAGGAACCGCCTATGGGAGAAGTGGAAGTTGATAGAGATTACCACCCGATCGATGTTATCCAAGCCACCCCACGAGTCTATCACCATCAGACACCTTACCCTTCAGTATTATGTGGATTTTATAAGAGGTTATATAACAATACCCTAGCACTGTGATTATGTACATTATTTTTTTATAGATAAAATACATTCATTTTATTATTTTTACTTTGTAAATAGTTTTTAAAGAACAAATAGTATTTTTTAGTTAATAATCAATTAAAAAATATATTTTGATGAATTAATGGATTTTTAAATTAAATAATATTTTAATAAAATATTATCAATAATTTATTTTTATTAAATACAAATTATCGTATAATTTTTATGAATAAAATTGAAATTTTTATTAAGTTTTGAAAGACATTTTTTTCAAAACACATGAATTTTCAATAAATGTCAGTTTTTATGTTAAAAGTAATAATTAACATATTTAGAAAATTATTTAGATAAAATGAATATTATTTTTGGAATCAGGATGTCGAAATTATCCAACGGTGATTTTTTTCATAATTTTCTGAGATAGTTGAATTTTTGGGTAAAAATTAAATACTGTTTAAATATATAATGTGTTTTATGACATCATAATGACCCAATAGTGATGTAATAAAATAATATAAACATTATGTTCGGACAATATATGTTTTATCATTAAAATAATGTGATTTTGGGTTTGTTTGATTTATTTTAAAAAGCTTTAGTGGACCGTCCAAGACTTATAAAACATTTTAACTTTTTAAATTGAATTCCTTGAGAGTGTGACTCACTTAAAAATAAGAAAGCCTAATATTTTAAGAAGTTAGGACATTTTACTTATAAAATAATATTTTCAACTCCCATTTGAAAAAATCCGTGGGAAAAAACCATGGGTTGGTTTGTGGTTTTGATTAGTTTTACATGTAGTGTCCAAAACCTAAATAATAAAGAATTCCATCCCTTTTCCTATATAAACCCCCACGCTCCCACATCCTCTTAACTAAAATACTTTGGATCTCAAAAAACCTCTTCCATACTCTATCTAGAATCATCCCAAGGCAGCCAAATCTCCCAAGAAGCCTCTCAGAAGCCTCTCCCAAGCCTTTGTGATCACACTTCCAAGTAAGGGAAACCTACCTTTCTTATTTTTATCCAAGTTTCTTTATGTTGTAATACCCTTTTAATTTCAATTAAAAATGTTGGGGTTTGATTTCAAAACTACCTTATATTCCCCTAACTATATTTTAAATTATGAGATACCTCTTTCTCTCTCATTAATGTCTTATGTGTACACCCGTTACCGTGCTAAAATTCTGTATGGAATTTATCTCTTCTCATTGACATTCAAGCAATTGTTTTTGTATTATGAATATAAATTACATTAAATTTGTTGGGACATGTATCTATAGGACTCCATTACTATCCATTTCATGCACATATAAAGATACACCCATTTCTCTCTCATCAACCATTTTTATGAATTCATATGTCACACCGTTATGCTGTTGAAATTGCACCATGATTTTTCTCAAGCCAAAGTCATTGTGTAGTGAATACCATGCCCATTTCTCTATCAAGGGTATTCAAATTTATTCACATTTAATTATTGATTATATATTTTCATTTATTCATTCAAAATTCATTTATTGTGTAATAAATGATGTTGTTTAATGAAACCATATTGTATGATCCATGTGGCACACTTATGCATGAAATGAAATGTTTAAGAAGGGCACACCCAGATAGCGTTCCAATGCATTGGGTAAAGATTTGTATCATAATACATCAAGTGAAATGAGGGTTTAAGAATTATAGTTGAAGTAAAATAAGGGTTTACTCATGCTCCATGTGCAATGAGCCTTGTCTCATGCTAATACCATGTTAAGTGTTGTTGCCACATTTGTATGTTATGATAATCATGCTATATCATGCCTTTATGTTCATTTTTCTCATATGATCCTTTAATATGCCTATTTTCTAAAATGTACCATATTATTCATGTTATGAATTGTTTACTACCTTAATGGGCTTTATAGATCACCCTTTTCTTATTCATGTCCTCAGGTTATCCCATACATTGCTAAGTACGAGGGAATGTAGTGGTCATGTAAAGGAGGTTTTCAATAAAGACGTTGTGTTTCATGTTTTGAGTCATTATGTAATGTTCCTAAGCCCCAAATACACTAGACCTCTTGATATTCTATGTTGTATCAATTAAAATTTTTATGTAATAAATCATGTTTAACTATTTAATAAAGATCAGGGTTGTTATATGTGGGATCATTATTTACATTTTGTGAAGTTTTCCTACAATAATAGTTTCCATTAAAGTATTCAAATGGCACCATATGAAGTATTGTATGAAAATATATTTCATACACCAACTTTTTGTGATGAAGTTGGTGAAATAAATCTTGTGGAACCAGATCTTATGGAGAAAACAACAACAAAGGTAAAGACTAATCAAACCCATATCAAAGCAGCTCAAAGTAGGAAAAATAGCTATACCAATAATCAAAGAAAGGATTTGTAATTTTAGGTGGGATATCATGTTTTATTGAAAGTATATCCATGGAAGGGTGTTATAATATTTGTATAGAAATTGAAATTGAGCCCCAAGTACATAGGAACTTTTGAAATTCTTGAGATAATTTTAGCTGTGGATTACCATTTGTTAATTACTCCCATCCTTTCAAAGTTACACAATGTGTTCCACATCTATTAGTCAAGGAAGTACATGCCAAATCTAACACATGTACTCACTTATTAAGGAATAGAATTGGAACCTAACTTATCTTATTATAGAGATCCTATCCAGATTCTGGACAATAAAGAATAGGTGTTGATGAATCGGAAAAATAAGCTGGTAAAGGTACTTTGGAAAAATCATAAAATTGAAGAGGTGATGTGGGATCCTGAGGATATTATGATGAATAAATACCCAAATCTTTTTGTGGGGAGACAATCTGAAAATTTCAAGGTTGAAATTTTTGTAGGAGAGAATAATGTAATGTCCCAGAATTATATCAATGATATTTCCTTTGTTATTTTTATTTCATATAGTATAAATCACCTAAAATTACTTATAGAACACAATAATAACTTTATAAATAAATAATGAATAAAATAAGAGGTATTTCTAAAAGTTAAGGAACATATACCGATGAAATAGTAACTTGAACTTTGGAATAATAATATGGTTCTTATAAATAGTAAATCAACCAAATGAATAGTAACATCACTCATGAATGTATAAATAAAATTTAGTCATTTTATAAATGAAAGTATGATATAATTATATCATAGTATAAGTAAGTGAATATTTTAGAAATTAATAATTAAGTGTTGGTATTTTTGTAAGTTATAAATATTTAATTATAATTTTATGATAAATAAAATAATTTAAAGGGAAATTTATTTTCATAAAATGTATTCATAAATTAATATTTTTCTATCTTATTATTTTAGGATAATTTTATTATACCTTAGTTATTTTTTGAAAGTGTCATAAAATCGATTATAAATTTAAAATCTGTATTTTTTGAGTAAATAATGTTTTTAATTAAAAATTAAATTTATCATATATAGAAAATTATTTTCATAAAATAGAGTCCATTTTTTAATTTTGCACATCAAGAAATGGTTAGGGTGAATTTTTGAGATTTTTCTACAATACTTGAATTTTTGGTGAATAGTAAAATACAACAATTTACAGTATAGATACATTAAAATCTAAATACACTCTTCCTTGAGTCATCGCTAATGTAAGAAACATAATATTGAACTTAAATTAATTATTTTAATACATTTTATTATAATGATCAAACTATTCATATTCTTGTGCCAAAATAATAATCAAATGATTAAAATATTCAAAAAACACCCCTCTCCTCCACTATAAATACCACCCCTCACCACCCCTTCTCCTTACACATTCCAATTTTTGTGCCTTGTAAAATTTCTAAACAATCCTCTTACCAAGAATATCTCCAACATCTAGGAGCTCTTGGTCTTATCAAAATACCAAAACCTTTCCCTATGAAGGTTCTCAAGGAGGAGAATTCAAGAGGTAAAATCCTCTTCCTCTTTCTTTTAATTTCTTTTCAAGTTCTTTTATTTTTTCATTCTCTCCTCACCTACCCTCATAAAAATATATTATTAACTCCAGTAACATAAATTTACTGAATTTTTATTATTCTAATGGAATAATCCATCATCAATCCCCTTTTCTTCTCCCTTTTATTCTAAAAATGGAAACATCATATGTGAGGTGTTATTTTATCACCCTTAAGGATGATAAGTTTTCATTTTCCTTCACCATTTTCAAGGATGTTCATGAAAATATTTTAATGGTTGAAAAATATTGTAAATTTTTTTTAAAACCATTTTTGTTTTATGGAATTAACATATTTACATAATACATAATTATAAAACAAAATGACTTTGTTGTGACCCAAAACCGCTAGAATTAATCTAAACAATTATCATTAACATGTTATCTAATTATTCATATTAATATATGAAAAAAATTTATAAGACCAATTAAACTTATTTATGTTCATTAATAAAATTTAATTCAAATTCTGGATAATTATACCCATTTTACAGGAACTCCATTACTTATAAACAAGCGAACCGATCATGAAAACCAAGAAAACAAATGCGCAAAAAATGATGAAATTAAACTCTATAACTCATCAACAAGGCCATAAATTAACTTAATAAAACTATAATTAATCTAATACATTTTTAAAAGGTTATTAATTAATTAATTAATGGATTTATTTTGATTATACATGACATTAAGGTCAAGTGAGGAACACATTCAAACATAAGGTAGGGGATTCTACCCAAACCTTCATTTTTTTCCTTCGGGTTATTCTTTCACTATCATTGACCCAATTTAAAGCTTATTTTTTTTCTTAATTCTCTATATTCTATGTATATGTTCTGAACTCATATATTCAGATCATTTCATCTTTATTTTATGGGAAATACACATTTTACAAGGTTCCCTTTTCAAATAAGAAAACCTAATTAAAGAGAACATCTCAATTTCTTACCCATTTTTGAGTACCATCCATAATATTTTTTAAGACACCATTATTTTTATAAAATCATTACTTTTATCATGAAAAACTATATTCATTCATTTATAGTTTTATTCAAACAATCATGATAAATACAAATGAATTTTCCAAAATAACCCTTATTTTAAAAGTAAAAAGCGTATTTCTCTCAAGAATTCATCAATGATTTTATTAGATTATTTTCATCTATTTGAACCCCTCTGTTGGATTTTATGTTTTATTGGGTTTTATATCTTATTTTTATCATTAAAAATATTTTATTAAATGGTTTATGATTAATTTGACTATGTATGTGTTATCTTGATACCATTCACTATGCTACAAGGAATGGTTAGTGATTATGTTTACAGATTATGGAAAGTTATTTACATTTCGTGCGTATATGTTATTTATGTTTATCCTCATTTATATGAGGAATGAATTGGAAATAGTAATTTATGGATGGGGTATTTTATATTCCATCTATGAATTGGTAGGTCTCATGAGACAAACTAGACTGGGTTTTTACCCATTATGTATGGTGTCTTGGCTGAGGCCTTGATGATATGTTTATGATGTCTGGAATTATGCATTCCCTCATTATGAAACAAGTAACTGATAGTCTATTTGATTATTCGAATAGTATAATGTCCATGGTTATGTTTTATTATGAAATTATTTGATCATATTTTATTCCTTCCATTTTATGCTCAAGATTATATTTTAATGATGTGTGTTTTTAGTTATTTACCATGCCTTATTGTTTATGCTTATGATAGATTCTGTTGTATTGCTTACCCTTAATAAGAACATGAGCTCACCAATTTCTTATGTTTTATTTTTTTCCCAGGATGAAAATATATATATTATGAATTAAATTAAAGGATAATACATAAGTTTATGGGTTTTTCCAATATAGTTACTATGTTGTATTTCCTTTTAAGTTGTAATATAAAGTTCATGTATGTAATCTGGTTTCCAAAACTACTAAACTATTCAGTCCTTCGGGATAGGAGTACCTTGTTTATTATGATAATGTAATGAAGTAAGGCACTAGCTCTGGGAAACTGGGGTTAGGGTCTCTACATTTTTGCATATGGTGGTTTTTTAATTGAGAATGATTTTTTATAATTTAATAATTTGAGAAATTCTAAAAGTGCCCCTCACCCTAATTATAAAATAACACCTCCTCCGTCACTTTATTACACCACTTTGAGACATATAGATCAACTGAACTCTTCCAAAATCTCTTATAAACTTCCCTAAACACATTCTAGAGGTGTTCGTATTCCCAAAAGTCCAATACTAGATCCCTTTAAAGGAGATCTAAAGGAGTTGTTTTGAAGAAGAGGTAATCTCCTTAACCGATCAATTTATTTTTATACTCTTATTTACCTCCTATAAATCTATTATATTTATCATAAAATAATAACTTCAATATTATAAATATTATAAAATGTTATTATGATTATTTAAACACCATTATAGACCCCTTTTTCTATCAAACAATAAGTGAAAGTATCGACCGTGCGTATGTACAGATTACCGCCTCTAAGTAAATATATAGTAAAATTTTCATCACCATATTTTATAGATGGGTATTATGATGGGTTTAATATTTATATATGATATTTATGACATAATTATAATTTTATAATGATAATATCATGTCTAACATTTAGTGATCCCAAACCCAGTGACCTAGAGTTAGTGTCTTGGCATAAGATACAAGGAATCATATCTCGAAGAACCAAATAGTTTATTAATCTTGGTAAAATAGACACATACCTGATTTCACATTAAATTTTGAAACATAAAATACACAAATTATTTTATTTGATAACACCATTATTCCCTTTATCATATTCCTATATGTCAATCATAAAACACTTCCTGGTATTATGGGGAGAATAAAACATAAGAAAGGGGTGAGATCAGATTCTTAGTAAGGGTAAATATACAATGAAATATGTGACTAAATAAGGCTAAAAGAACATATAAAGGTAAAAAATTGAAATTCATTCCATTTAATCAATAAATTGAGTATAATATGGCAAGAATAAATGATGATCAAATAATTCTATATAAATAATCCCATAAGCTTGAAAATATAACCATGGATATTTTAACTTATTGAATAACCACATGGAATATCAGTAACTGAATTCATAATGATGGAATGCATAATTATGGATATATAAGAAAATCCATAAAGTCCTTGTGCCAAGACATCTAATACTATCGAGGCTGTATTCCAAGATTTCTATATAAATGGGTAAGGCCTTAGTGAAAACAAAATCTAGTTTGTCTTGTGAGACCTACTGATGCATTGAGGGGCTATATAGGAACCCACCCATCACTTACTAAGTGTAATTAATTACTCATATGAAAGGGTTGAATCATAATCAACATAAACATTAATATTTGAAAAGTAAGAGATGAAATGTTAATATTTACCCCAATCAATAAAAATAATCATAAACCATTTAGAGGAAAATGGTGATTGGTAATAAAATTGTACATCCCTAGTCAAACTCATCATAAAACATCCAAATAAATATTAAGTATGGTATAAAAACAACATATCCTCAGTGGATCATAAGTAAAATAGAGGGTTGATGTCATTGATGAATAGGAATACCATGAAATGATCCTTAAAAACATTATTGAGGAAGATAACCTTTGTATTTTGAAAATCACATTTTAAAATGAAAATTTCACAATTTTTTTACAAATAAATTAATTTTAAAATAAAATTTTAAAACTTGTAAAATAATATTTAAAACATTTATTGGTCATGATTACCGAAAATTCCATTCATGCTGTATATATTAAAACAAAGGTTATTTTCACATTTTTTAGTAAAATCTAAACGAGCATTGTTTTAAAAACTAAATAAAGATTATTCTTGAAATATATCTTAAAAATTAAAAATGGGAAAAATGTATTCAATAAATATTTTTTAATATGCTAAAAACAATTCTTAAAACACTTTTATAAAACATGGGTTTTGATGAAAAAGGATTTCTGATCGAAGAGAAATAAAGTCATATTTTCTTAAAAACATTTTCTCAATCATTTTAAGTAGTAAAGAGTGGAAAAATGGTACGAATAATTGAAAACGTCTATTAATAACTAGACTTGAATAAAATAGATATATTTTAAGATTTAAATATCAAATAATTATCCCAAGGGAGACGTTAACATAAATAATCCTGAATAATGATGAGACTATGAAATAAACCCTTACCACTTTGGTAACTTTAGAATCATAATCCCCATAAAAGAAATGAAATAAAATGAAAATTTTAATACCATGAAGATAAATATATTCACGATAAATCATATCAAATATGAATTATATACAACATGTAAGGGAAATAAGTGGTGAATATGGCATATGTCTCACATATGTAAAAATGAGATGAGAAACCCTTACCTTTGGTCTAATTTTCTTCATACGTGTCTGTACCTCATATATAATGATTCTAATCATGTTATTAATTTATAAAAGAACCATAATAATATTTATAATATAATATATGATCCTATTATAACATTTTACCTCTTTTTTGTTAATAATAGTTCATTATTTTCATTATTTTGGGTGTTAATTGCCTTGTTTTCTCATGCACGTTTTCTAATAAAATTCCTAGTTCTTGTGCGTAGGATATATATTTATATATATCATATAAAAAATTATAATAAAATTATATATATCTTATTTACTTATTATATACATTTTTATAACTATTTATGAAAGTTGTACATGGAAAATGAATCACATCGCTTCGTGGAGACGGTATGCAATACACATGCATGAGAAACAATATTATTCCTTCAACGAGAGAAAGGGTAAAAAAGTGGGTGATATATTAATTTTAAAGAATCAATAAAATCTCATATATATCAAATATATTCATTAATTTTATCCTTATTACATTCCATGGAAATCATAAGTGAAAAATGAATCACATCACTTCGCGAGGAGGTAGTCCACCATACACACAAGCACCGTTATCATATTTGAAATGAAATGGAACATAAAAAAGATATATGTGATATTAAAATTCCATAATTATAATAATATAATATAAATTTGATAAATACATCATCATTTCTAGCCTTTAAATTTTGTGATGGAAAAAGAACTACATCTATTCCCGAGGTGGTAGTCTACCGTACACACGATCAATGCTTTCATTTCCCATTTGATGGAAGTGGAGATGGATAAATATTATTACATAAAGATAATAACATATAATTATATGGGATATACTGTTGTTATTATATTTTAATTCTTAATACATAATTAATGGTGAACAAATAATAAATAAAATGAAAGATCTTTGTTAAGATAATTTCCTTCTCTAAGATAAACCTCATTTGGATCTCCTCTTAAGGACCCTAGGGATGGTATTTTTGGAGGACCAAAAGGTCTAGAATTTACTTAAATATTATAGGGAGAGATTTTGGTAGAGTTTTTTTGAGACAAAGGGCTTGAAGGGTGTGAATAAGTGTGGTTAGAGAGTTCCCTTTTATAAGTGATGAATGGGAACCCTCTTAGAAATTGCTTGGAAATTTCACAAAAGAATCCAAAATAACAGTCATTCCTAATAAAAATGATTCTAAATGACCTTATATCATAATTTGGGATGAATAAGGTCGAAATATTGTAAAAAATATGATTTTTAAAAGTTTATAGCTCATTTAAACCTTTATCTTCTTAGTTTAACCCCTTGATAAACCCAATTTACCTTAACCATGATAATTAATTTCTACTATTTTAACTATTCATTTTGGTCAAAAATTAAGTTGACCTTATTAGATAATATAAATTATTCTCATTAAAAAATATAGAATCCATTTTTTCAAATTCCATTAACATAAGTGGAAAAATTTAATTTAATATTAGTCCTACAGATGCGACGAGAAAGCGAGTTTTCAAAGAGAAAATGTTTAAAATTTTATAATGTTTTTATATCAAAAATAAATATGAATACACTTATAATGGACTAAATTAGATTAATTAAAATATAATTTAACTGATTTTACATTAAAACAAAGGGAAAATATAATTTAACTTTATAAATAATTTAAAAGAAAAGGTAGTTTTAAATTAAAATTCAATATTTTTCACTATTAATCAAAATATAATTCTTTTCATAAAATTCAAAAAAAAAATTATCCTAAGATAATTTTGATACGATGATATAAAAATGAAGTTAATTTTATAAAATAAATTTTATAAATGTTTCAAAAATTAATTTTATCATAGCTGCACAAGAAGCGATGAAACTACTTTCATTAAAAAATACATTTTTTCATAAAACATCTCTCTTACATTAAAATGATTATTATTTTATTTATAATAAAAATATATCCATTTAATTGAATTTATAGATGTGTAAATGATACAATTTTCTTAATTTATTAGTATTATTATTACCCTACAATTTAACAACCATGTTATATTGTTCATATTTAAATAATAATATTTTAATTGGGTATCATGTTTTATTTAATCCCAGTGTTGTGTGAATCACAAGATATCGAAGAGATTGAATTTATTTAAAAAATAAATACATCATAAATAATCATAGTTTTATATTTTCTTCTAATCTTAGTGTTGTGTTTCATACACACTATCAAACATGATGTTCATATTTTAAAATCTTAGGGTGTTACATTATACCCCCTTAAATAAGGAGCCCTCATAATTCAATCTTGATCCCGATAATCAAGGGTTTGAAAATTGAAAATGTCTTTATTTTTAATCCAAATTTTAAAAAGGGTTAATAAAAAATCCTCTTAATAAGATAGAAATTGAAGTAAAAAGGTCATGTGGAATAACACATAACTAGGTTTCTAAGTAGGAGAACATTGGTGGAAAGCACATATATTGACATGGAAGAAAAGTATAAATAATTATATAGAGTGATAGAGGTAATTGATAACAAGATAGTAAATGATCAATGGAATGTTAAAGACCTCAAAACCATAAATATGTGATGATTTAAAATTCCATCAGTTCAATATAAATGAAGGTATTAAGACAAAAGTTTGTTCCAATATCCTTTTCCTAGATATGAGGAATTCCTTTACCATCTAGACTGAGAATATATGAAAATATACTTACTAGATATTTCTATATTTCATATTCATAATTTCATATTTTGGTTGTGTTTTGATCATTTTCCACTTCATTTCTTACTATAAGAAATGAATATTCAAGTTGAATTTTTATGATTAAAGCACATTTAATAGATCATTAGAATGAAAAGTCATTCCTCCTGTCTCTGGATTTTTTACAAAAACAAAATAGTTATGAAATGTTTTCCAACAACAACGAATGTTCAACTTAATTTATTCCATATATAGTTAACTTATGACTCATCACAAAATATTTCTGTCCAAATTCAAAGTCCAATTTTTTTTGAATAAAGGTCACTAAATCAATATTATATTCCCCAAATAATATAAAGTTTATCTTAATGTCAAATTCCAAATATGTAAATACCTTAATCACCATAAAACCATAATGAAAACATGCATTCTTCCAAATATAAAATCTTAGGTTGTCAAATATATTCCATAAATAAATACTTGTAGGAAATTATAGAAAATATGCATAGACTATAAAACCTCTAACTGATTTCATGGTTACAAACACTATCCCATAAACATCTCCTTATTATATCACCATCAGGAACATATTAAGGGTTATCCTACCTTAATCATATGTTTTCTAAGGGGTTCAAATTTTCACTGAATCAATTTTCTAGTTCATCAGAACCATTTTTCATATTCTCTCAAATCCTTTAAGCAATAGTATTGTAGTACAATCAGTATACATTTCATCATTCTTATAACTAGGATATCATTGATAAAATAATTTTCCAACATATTCCTTGGATCCAAATACAAAATCATAATAATCATTCCACTTCCGCTATATCAATAACATAAGCTTGACCTTGATCCAATTTCTTATTCTATGGTATATTCCCTTGATTCTTAGGGAATTCATTTGCATAGTGCCCAATCTCCTTACGATAGAAGAATTACAAATTGAAAGATTATTTCTTTCCCTTGCAATCCTGAGCATGGTGGATATTTTCTCTGCACTTGAAGTAAAATACTTTTACTTTAATAATGTACCAAGGAACTTCCTTCCACAAGTATCAAATTGTTGGTCAGATTAGGAAACTCAAGAGGGGGGGGGGGAATTGAGTTCTTATAAAAACTTCTATTTAAAAACCTTATTTAAAAATACCAAATTTAAAAAAATTCCTGCCAATTAACCAAAGTAGTAGCTTTATAAAATATTTAATTATTCGAATGAATTATAAAAAAGTGATAAGTTCTCAGTTAAAATACTTTGAATAATTATCTTAACTTTTGAATTTAGTCTATTATATCAAATTAAAATACAAACACTATCTAAGATTAACTATCAGAACAAAGTAAAGTTTTTTGGTTTGAGTAATGAAAATAGATAAGAAAAATAAACTTGAAAAAACACAGTGGATATAAAAACAAGAGGTCCAATCTCAAGAAGAGACCTAATCCTCTCTACTTGGTGATCACCTTCCACCAAGTAATTTATATTAATAAACTTGATCCACTCCCTGGATCGGGGTTCTCAATAGCACACAAGGATGTCCAGGTCAATAATCATGCCACATAGGGACCTCTTCTAGAGTTATACATGGGAGAAAAATGGTGCAGAATTATGAATGAGTGAGGATATCTTGTATCATACTACTTAGCTTACAAGAAAATGTGTGGTTATAATACAGACACACACACTACTTAAAAAATCAAAATGTTCACAAGAGAGCATAAATAATGGGAAAGGGTTTAGAATGCTCCGAGTGATGTGCTTGATGATTCTGGACTTCTTGGATGTAGAATATGTGAAGCTTGAGTCCACTTCTAGAAAAAATACACAAAAAATAGAGTGTCATTGATGCTCTGTGTTCTGGTTTCTAGTGAGATGAGATGCTTCTTGTAGATTCTCTATTTTTATTTGTTGGTGCAAGAATGTTCACACACTTTGGTTCACAGTAAAATATTTCTTGTTCCTAGCTTGCATGATTGTATTGTATCTATTATCTCTTTCTTGGTATTGTGTTTCACACAATGTATATCAATATACTCACACACCACATTTTATTTAATCTTTGTTTTTTTATTTTGGCTGATAGAGAGCATGATCTCCATCACGTGCAGGTACCTCGTACCTAGTACTACCTACTGACAAGGGTACACAATATCATTAATAATAACAATATCATTAAAAAACTCAAATATGAATGTTAGTAATAATTTTGAATTGAAATGATAAATTAATAAATGACTAAGTTATAATGGTGTCATAGGAGTGGTGACACAAGAGAAATGAATCAACCTTTGTCTCTGAATGGTGTTTTAAGAATGGTGTCTTAAGAATGTTGTCTCAGTCTTTGCGAAAATCTGGATTTTTGGAATAGTGTCTTGTCCTTTGCAATAATTCTGGAATGGTGTCATAAGAACAATGTTTGGTCCTTTGAAAGAACTCTGAACTGGAATGGTGTCTACAATGGTGACTCATACTTTACCGATTTATAGACTGAATGGTGAGACCAGTGATTGTGAGTCCACTGACCGGTGACTCATACTTAGTCAAATATTTGAAACCTGTATTATGAAGTAATACTTAATTGAATAGATTAAGATTATACATAAACATAATTAATCATAATGACATAATATTAATCATGATTTTTGAGCATTAAAACTAGAGGAGTCCAATAATCTCCCCCTTTTAGATGATCACAAATCATGGAATTTACAAGACATACATAATGATCACAGTAAAGGATAAATATTTTTCTTAACATACAAGATAGATTATCTGAAATCAAGACATAAATAGATATCAATCAAATAGATTATAGAAATAATAATATCAAAGCAATATATTATAGTATCAGAGCATATATATTAAATACCATAACTCATACTCTAATACCATAAATAGTGTTAGGTGAGTTAAATTCCATTTAGGAGTTCTCCCCCTTTTGGGATTATAAAAAAGAAAACAGGGAAATAAAAATTAAGAATAAGCACAAAAAGTAAAAAAGTGAATAAAAGAGTGAGAACATTTCTTTGAATACATGAATATAATACAATCACAAAAAGTACATCATATCCCTATCAAAAATCATCCAATCAATTCAGCTATAAGTCCACCTCCTCTTTTCCCTTGTGAGAGACATCATGTGTAGAAGTAGTAGGTGAAAAAGTGGTAGGTATGGAAGGGACAGATCCAATAGAGAGTGAAGTTAGAGGTATCCCTTCAAAAATAGAAGGTGCAAGGCTTGGTATGGATGAAGACCGAGGTAAAGTATACTCAGTAATGACTAGTCTGATCTGGATTAGAGCTTGAGAAGGGTCATGGTTACAAGTGAAAAAGAATTAGAGGTAGAAGGAATCTGACCAGGTCTTAGAGGGGCAGTTACTGAAGCAACAATTTCTATGCGGTGATGATGCATATATGGCTTAATAATATTAATAAAATCTATAATTACTTCACCACCATATTCCACATCTTTTTTAAAGTCATCCTTGTTTTCCATGAACTTATCAAGGGTAGGAGTATAATCCTTATACTATTTGACTTGATCATTGAAATCTTGAGTCACTGGAGGTAGCTTCAAATTCTACACTAAATACTTAAAATTATTTGTTAGTTTGTTCTTGGTATATATCCTCTTAATATAGTAATCCACTTTCTAGGATATTTTTTCTTTAGAATCAGTGGCAGTTTTGGAGTAAGATCTAACCATGTTATGCACATGCTCATTGTGATTTTGAATCCTACCAAGGATTTCTTGATTAGAACCACCAATCAAATCTTGAATCTATTCTCTAATCACTGATATGATCAAATAACTATCCAAATTATGAGAGGTCTATGTAAAAACTGATTAAGATGGAGCAACTGAGGTGAAGTTATTAATCCTTTTAAGAACTATCCATAAATATCCTTTATATTCATTTGTTAGTTGATTGATTTCAGGAACAATCCCACACATTTAATTGGATAATTTGGTGTTGTTCTTGATCACTTATTCAACCACTGAAATCAAATTAGTTTGAATCTTAGATACAAACTTTTCTGAGAGTATGACAACATCAGCCTCACTTAGACTAGCAATTAAAACTAGAGTAGGAGTAGCTTTAAATTCCTTCATAATCTCCTCAACCAGTGATTTTAAAGACTTCAAGTCATCACTTAGCTGTATATATTCAAGCCTTTCCTCTTGTATTTGATGAATAATTTTGGGTTGAGTTTTCCATATTAATTTCTGTCGAATAATTTCAACATTCCTTTCACTAAGGTTAGTCACATAAGCAAACTGTGATTTCATAAGATTTCCAATAACAGATAACATGTTTTCACCAAAATACCTTAAATCTTCATGACTCACATAGTTTGGGGTTGTTTTAGTAGGAGTAGGAACATGTACTTTTTCTTGAACATAAACCACTTCTTTAGATGTGATGGGTTTTAGTTGAAACATTGTTGATAGATCTATTTCCTTAACTGAGGATCTCTAAGAGACATCAACATCAAAATAGCTTGGGATACTGGGATGCAACTAAACTTGGATCAAGAGGATTTGGAACTTTAATCCTCTCTAGACTGGGATTTTTATCTACCTCAACAGATGATTCCCTTAGAGAATTAAGTTATTCCATCACTTGAACTCTTTCTAAATCTTCTATTATCTTTTGATATATTTCAGTCTCAGCTAAATTTCATTTTAATTGAATAGCCTATTCAATACTCTTTCCATCAGGTAAAGAGACTTATCTTTCATTGCCTTTATCGTGATTAGAGACATTAACCTCACTTGGATCTTTCTCCTTATTCTTTCCCCTTCTATTAAATTATTTAGCTTAATCTATAGTGGATTCTCCTTATGAAATTTATCCTTTTTATTATTTCTCATTATCAACATTTTCTTCCATGGAATCTTCTTCTTCATTAGCAGTTTCACCCTTAGTTGTATTTTCTTCACTTTTATCACCATCAACTTTACTACCTTCCCTATCAGAAACAATCTCTTTTTCAATATTAGCTCCCATTTCCTCATCTGAATATTCCATTATCTCATCTGGTTCCAAACTAGGGTCAGTGATATTATTGGGTGTTGAGGTATGATTAATAAGATTAAAATCCTCATAATTTTTTTTCATTGTCTTCAACCCAAGTACTTTTCCATGGATTCCAACTGATTTTCATTCTCCTACATATCTCTTAGAAAAAAAAATCATAATCCTAAATAGTTTACTCATTCTTCCCCACTAATACTTTGGCTTGTAGCATTTCATAGATGAAACTTGAATAGAATTGGGAGTTTTATTTTGAGGTAGTTTTGATCATATCACACATATGGAGTAAAAGATATTTTAAAAAATTTATCTTATGACTATTTCTCAAGATATTTAATAAGAACACATCTTGATATTTCAAGGTATAAAAATCATATTTCCTTGGATAGATAATTTTTTGAATAATCTTGACAAAAAATATGGTTTCTCCATCCAACTCAGCAGTAATAGGTCTTCTCCTCTTTCCATATCCTGTTAAATCACCCAAAGCCTCTTCTAGGATGAATATATCAGTTGGACGTGGAGTACCTCCTTGATAAACCTCAAATATACCTTCACAAGGTACTTTTAAACAAGAATCCCACAACCTAGAAGAAAAAGAAAATCTTTGTCCATTTACCCAACTCCTAACCATGAAATCATCTTTGGTATGGAATGAAAAATCAATGTACTGATAAAAATCAAAAACTAGATTTGGGTATAAGGGTCTATTATCATTGGTGAACCATTCTAACCATCCTTTATCTTACAAAACACTAAGAACAAGAGACTTACTCAAAAGAATCCATTTTTCACACACCTCTTTTTCCAGTACGATCACACAATCCGTGAGACTAGGGTTCAAATGTTCCTCATGAATTTTGATTGGATCCTTTTTAAATATCTTCAATGAAAAATGTTTTTATGGGGTCAAATAATATATACAATTCAATATATACATTAAGAACATGTAGAGAGGGTTTTAAGGAGAATAAGGAGTTTAAGAGAGATAGGGGTTTAATTTCGACAGTAGAGAGAATGAGTGAAGTGAGAAGTGATATGGATTGAATGAGTTTTAGCATTTCAGGATGTCAATGTCATAAATCAAAATTATAATATAAAAATTAAATAAAATAATTAAAATATAAATATGGGAAAAATTAATAAGTATAAAATGGTGAGTCAATACAACATGATATCAATCGTGTCATCACAAAGGTGCCACATTGAACAGTGAGACATCAACCAGTGAGACCGCAAATGGTGAGACGGTAACCAATGAGACATCAAATAGTTAATCAAAATTGATCATTACCAATTCATTTTTGATGTAACTTATTCTTTCAAAATTTAACAGATTAGTAGAAATGTCAGCATGCTAATGTTCTGTGCCAATGAATTCCAAAGTGATATCACCATTTTGATAATAATCTATCTAAAAGTTATATCTTACATCAATATTTTTTATTCTTGAATGAGAAACTAGATTCTTAGAGATGTTAATAACACTTGTGCTATCACAGTTTTTAAGGATATGTCTAAATTGATACCCATAATCTTGAAAAGTGTTTTTCATCCACAAAATCTGAGCACAAAAACTGCTAGCAGCTATGTATTCAGCTTCATCAGTAAATAATGAAACAAAATTTTTCTTTTTACTACATCATGATACTAGATACTTTCCCAAAAAGTGATATGTTCTAGAGGTTATTTCTCTATCTAACTTACAACCACCAAAATTAGCATTAGAATAACTAACCAAGTTAAATGATTGTCCTATAGGATATAATAGTACAAATTTGGTAGTATGTTTGAGGTATTTGAAAATTATTTTAACAACAATATGATGCGACTCTTTAGGATTTTCTTGAAAATGAGCTCACATACACACACTAAACATAATATCAGGTCAGCTAGCAGTGAAGTAGCGAAGACATCCAATCATACCTCTGTAATTGGTTTGATCAATAGATTTTCCATTTTCATCAAGATCAAATTTACAGGTGGTACTCATAGGATTATCAATACTTTTAGTTCAATCCAAAACAAAATGTTTTATAATATTTTTAGTATATTTACTTTGATTTAAAATAATACCTTCCTTATTTTGAAAAATTTGAAATCCAAGAAAATATTTGAGTTCTCCCATTAAAGTCATTTCAAATTCATTTTATGTCATTTCTGAAAAACCAACACATATTTTTTTTTCAAATATCAAAAAATAATACCATCAACATATATCTGAACAACTAAAATATCTTTAGAAATTATTTTCATAAAAAGGTTAGGATCAACTATACCTTTTGTAAAAACTTTAGAAATAAGAAAAAGTGATGAGCCTATCATACCAAGCTCTTGGAGCTTGTTTTAAACTATAAAAATATTTTTATAATTTAAAGACATGATTTGGAAAATGAGGTTTTGTAAAACTAGGAGGTTGTTCCATAAAAACATCCTAAACTATATACCCATTTTGGAATGCACTCTTGACATCCATTTAATAAATCTTGAAATTAAAATGTGCTGTATTGGCTATTTGTATTCTAATGGATTCAAGTATAGATACAAGTGAAAAAGTCTCTTCATAGTCAATTAATTATTCTTGACTATATCCTTGTGCATCTAGTCCATCTTTATATCTTACTATTATGCCAGATTCATCCACTTTATTTCTAAACACCCACTTTGTTCCTATGTTCAATATGTATTTGGGTATATCCACTGGTATCTATACTTTATTTCTTTCAAACTGATTAAATTATTCTTGTATAGACATCACCAAAAATTCATCATTGATTTCATCATTGATGTTATTAGGTTTAATTTGTAACAAGAAGGTTTGGTGTTCAACCTGATTTCTGAGAGAAGATCTATTCTGAGTCCCTTTATTTAAGTCTCCAACCAAAGCATATAAGGGATGATTCTTAAGAGTTCTTCCAGGTCTAGAAAAAGAAGGGATAGTTAGTTCAGGTTTATCTGTAGGTTCAGGTTCACTATGATTAGACTTTAGAGATTTTCTAGAACTAGAAGATTTAACAGATTTCTTAACAGTTGGGTCAGGGGGTCTAACATTTATGTCCAGAATGGATAGATCATCCTCAATATTTTCAAGAGGGGTTTTATATTTATTTAGATCTATTTCATCAAATTTGACATGCACAGATTCTTACACACATTTTTTTCTTTTATTAAAAATTCTATAGGATTTACTAGAGGTTGAGTAACCTAAGAAAATTCCTTCATCAATTTTGGATTCAAAATTTTCAAGATTATCCTCAGTGTTAAGAATATAGACTTTGAAACCAAATAATTTTAAGTAACTAACTTTGGGATTCCTATTGTTATACAACTCATAGGGATTTTTTTCAAAATTGGTCTGATTAAGACTCTATTAATAATGTAACAAGTTGTATTCATAGCTTCTTCCCCAAAGTAGATAGGTAAGTTATACTCATTAAGAATTGTCCTGGAAATTTCTTGCATGGTTCTATTTTTTCTTTCTACAACTCCATTTTTTTAGTGTTTCCTAGGAGTAGAGAATTTATGATTATATCCATTTTGTGAGAAAAAAGATTCAAAATCTTTTTGACTTCTTTAGGATTTAATTCTAAGATCACTTAAGTTCTCTATTGTTCTAGCATACTTGATAAAATGAGAAAAATATTCCATTTTGTGAGCTAAGAAAAAGGTCAAAGTATACCTAGAAAAGTTATCTATTAGAAGATAGAAATAGTGCCTCCCACTTAAACTTGAAACTCTATATAGTCCAAAAAAATCCATGTGAACCAAATCGAGAGGTTGAGAATTTGAAACTTCTTTCTTTGGTTTAAAACATATTTATTACAATTTTCCCTTTTGATAAGGATTGCATACTTTATTGTTGGGAAATTCTAGTTTGGGTAGATCCTTGACTAAAACTTTCTTTGTAATATTTCTAAGTGAGTGAGTATTACAATGGCCTAATATCCTATGACAAAGTTGGGACTC
Organism: Viscum album; assembly: GCA_963277665.1. NCBI lineage: Eukaryota > Viridiplantae > Streptophyta > Magnoliopsida > Santalales > Viscaceae > Viscum > Viscum album. The sequence continues at coordinate 835,573,467 of OY728128.1, read as the reverse complement.
TTTTTGAAAGGCACTTAAACAAGAAACATTTTGAGAAACAAAAGAATCCAAGTTTACATCATAAACATTCTCATTTATAAAAGAAATAAAAACTAACTCATTTTTAGAAATAAACACATGCATAATTTTCAAATTTAACATTGAAACCATCATCAAATAACTGAGAGATACTAATTATATTTTTTTAAACCATAAAAAAAAAATACTTTGTAAATTAAAATTGAATTAGTGCTACCAATTTAGACAAGGCCAATTATTTTTCCTTTAGAGTTTTCACTAAAAGTGACATGCCCACCATCAATATTTATAAGATTATTGAAGCTTGAGTAGTCCCCTATCATGTGTCTTGAACATACACTATCCAAGTACCATAATATTTTATAGTATCTCTTCAAGCATGCTTCCTACAAAGACAAATCAAATAAGAAAAGATGTTGGTACCCAAAATTTCTTGGGTATAGTAACATTAGTGATAAAAGCTTTTGGAACCCACATTTTTTTCTTGGGTTTCCTATAAATAGTTTTTAATTATTTGAAAAAGTAAACTTTATTTGTTCTAGAAATAATAAAAGCATTGAAAGATTATCCATTGTTGGAACTAGCAGAAAATTTTCCAGTCTTGGGAATAAAAACTGTTTTTCCAAATTTTGTTACAAAATTAGTTTTAGCTATATTCCTTTGTCTAGGTTGGTATCTAATAACAATAGTATATAATATTTCAAAATGTTTAACAAGAATTTGAGTAAGAGTTTTCTTTCCATTGGTAAAATTTTCTAAGTTCTTTTTCAATTGCTCATTAGACAGTTTAAGTTCATTGCTTTCTTTAAGTAGTTGAGAATTATTTTCTTTATCCATAGTTAGATCAGATTTAATAGTAGAGGTAAGAGTATGTTATTTCTTTAAAATTTATATTTATATTTTAACTCATTGAATGTATCCTCAAGAATTCTACAATATTCAGACATTTATTCATTTTTCATATTCTCAGAATTAGATTCATCTCCAGAATAGTAATAATTATGTACAGGAGATTCTAATGTTACCTCAGATGCGTTTTTCATAAAACACATATTAGATTTATTGAAATTTTCATCATATGAGGATTTTTATTCACTTAATCTGTCCTTACAGACACTCCATGTTTCCTTCATTTCCTTTTTTTTATATCTTTTTTCCTTATCCTCATATTTATTTTTATACTTTAATTTTGGATAGTAATCCTTTACATGAACTTTTCTCTTACACTTGTAAAAAACTATTTCATTAGTATTTTCACTTATTTTCTAGTACTTTTTACAATTTCCCTTATTTTCATACTTTCCTTTGTAGCTAGGATTCTTGATAAACTTCTTCTTTCTATATATTTTTTTGAATCTTCTGGCTATGTGAGCCATTTCTTCATCACTATCAAATGATTATTCTTCATTTCTTGAACTATTAGAATGATTTTTTGCCTTCTCATTTTATTTATGTTTAGAAGTACTGGTTTTTGAAATCCACTAACTTTCTATTTGGTTCATCATCCTCCTATTTTTTGACCTTTAATTCTTCCTCTTACATCGTTAGATTTCCTATCTTCTCCTTTACTGGAAACTTACTAATATCACTGGATTCTCTAATCGAAATTTAGGTTCCTCTCCACCTGTATGGTAGACATTTGAGAATTATCATGATTTGTTCCTTAGTAGTAACATCCTTTCCAAGAGAGATCAAAGTATTTACAATTTCATTAAACCTGAGATACATGTTAGAGATAGGTTCATCAGGATTCATTTTGAAGTTATCATATTTATTAATATATGTGTTAAGTCTCATTTCCTTAAAATTATTGGTTCCTTCATGTGAAATAGCTAAAGTATCCCAAATTTCATATGCTTTTTTACATACAGAATTCCTATTGAATTCTTCATCTCTTAAAGAACAAAAAAAAATGAATTAATAGATTTGAAATTATTATTATAAGCTTCCTTAGTTGGGTCATCCCATGTATTTCTAGCAATAATAGATATCTTATATTCATCAACGATTGAAGATCAGATCTCAGAACCCATAATTTCTAAATGCATTTTCCTCTTAATTTTCCACTCGGAATAATTAGTTCTATTGAAATATGGAGGTCTATTGGTAGAAGCACCTTCCAATATATTATCCATAATAAAAAAGCAATAATATATTTTTAAAGAGTTGAAAATTTAGAACTAACAAAAATTTAGAGATCCGTAAAACACAACTAAAATCACAGTTGAAAATATTTGAAAAAATAATTTGAAATCTTTGAAAATAAAATATTAAAAACCTCCCTCTAATAACAAATGTTGTTCGGAGTAGGACACTCAATAGGGGGTGAATTGAGTTCCTATAAAAATTTCAATTTAAAAACCTCATTTAAAAATCCCCAATTAAAAAAATTCTGGCCAGTTAACTTATGTACCAGATTTAGAAAAGATTTAATTGTTTAAAATAATTCTTAAAGAGTGATTAGTTCTCAGTTAAAATACTTTGAATAGTTATCTTAACCTTTTAATTCAGTCTATTAGATCAAATTCAAATACAAACACTATCTAAGATTAACTATTAGAGTGAAGTAAAGTTTTTTTGGTTTGAGTAATGAAAATATATAAGAAAACTAAACTTGAAACAACAACATGGATATAAAAATAAAAGGTTCAGTCTCAGTAAGAGACCGAATCCTCTATACTCTGTGATCACCTTCCACTAAGAATTTTATATTAATAAACTTGATCCACACCCTGGATCGGGGTTCTCAATCGCACATAAGGCTATCCTGATCAATAATCAGGCCACACAGGGACCTCTTCCACAATCATACATGGGAGAAAAATGGTTCAAAAATATAAATGAGTGAGTATATCTTGTATTATCTAACTTAGCTTAGGAGGGAATGTGTTGTTATACTAAAAATGCACACACTTCTTGAAAAATAAAAATGTTCACAATAGAGCATAAATAATGAGAAAGGGTTTAAAATGCTCTAAGTGATGTGCTTGATGCTTCTGGACTTCTTGTATATAGAATATGTGAATCTAGATTCCAATTCTAGAAAACATACAAAAAAAAAATGAAGTGTCGTTGATGCTCTGTGTTTTGGTTTCTTGTGAGATGAGATGCTTATTTTAGATTCTTTGTTTTTATTTTTTTTCTATAAGGATGTTTGTACTCTTTGGTTCATAGAAAAGTCTTTCTTTTTCCTAGCTAGAAGGATTGGCATGTATTTTCTCTCTCTTACATGGTCTTGTGGGTCACACCACATATATCAATATGCTCGCATGCCACATTTTATTTAATCTTGGGTGTTTTTATTTTGTCCCACAGGGATAATGATCTCCATCATGTGCAATTACCTCGCACCTAGTACTTCCTTCTAACAAGGGTACAAAATATAATTAATAAAATCAGTATCATTAAATAACTCAAATATAACCATTAGTAATAATTTTTAATTTAAATGATAAATAAAGATATGTCTAAGTCTGGAACGGTGTCATAGGAGCGGTGACACAGGAGCAGTGAATCAACCTTTGTCTCTGAATGGTGTCTTAAGAACAATGTCTTAAGAATGGTGTCTTAGACTTCGTGGAAATTTGGAATTATCGAATGGTGTATTAAGAACAGTGACTTGTCCTTTGCAAGAATTATGGACCGCTATCATAAGAACAATGTATGGTCCTTTGCAAGCATTATGAATTGGAATGGTGTCTGCAATGGTGACTCATACTTTACCAATTTATAGATTTAACGGTGAGACTGATGACTGTGAGTCCACTAACCGGTGACTCACACTTAGTCAAAAATTTGAAACCTATCTTATAAAGTAATACTTAACAGAATATATTATGATTATACAAAAACATAATGAATCATAATTACACAATACTAATCATGATTTGTGAGCATCAAAACTAGAGGAGTCCACACAAATTTTGTAAAATAATTATTTCCCCTTTTCCTTTTATCCAAAATTTTCTCTTACATCCTTTTATTATCTTTATTCCCTTAAAATTCATAAGACTTGGAAAATTATTTCTCTATATTTATAGTACATGATATTATATCCTAATTTGATGAGAGATTTTGGGAGACTAGTTCCTTTAATAGGATTATCTTAATCCCATCAATGTAACAATCAATATTTCTCTTTAGATTATGTATGTAGTCCGCAACATTCCTTGATAACATTGTAAATTTAGATTCATACTTAGAAACATTTTCCTCTTATTTATGTCTTAGACCCAAGAACCATCTTTACATAACTTCTCGTTGCACACAAGGAAAATAGTTTTCCCAAAATATTAGCTTAAAATACTTCCAGTCTATGTTTTTTATTTCTTATTCATCCTTAGTGTTTTGAATCAATGACCAACATTGGTGCACATCTCCCGAGTGATGATAAAATTCCATGAAAACTTTCTCCCTCTCACTATTCCTAGAGTGAGAAATATATTTGAAAAGGAAATTATCAATTTATCATCTAAAAATGGATTTTAGTACCATTGAGTGATGGAGGATACTGATGTATAAAGAGGTATAACATTGCAACACCACATGGTGGATAATTAGGCTTCTCCATATAGGAAATGTTGTTACTCCTAACTTGAGTCAACTCCTCCAATATAGTTATAATTTGATCTATTATATATCTATCTCTAGATCTAGTTTCATTATCTTTCCTAGGGGGAAAATCCCTACATGGGGTACATGCGTTGATACATTATCCATTTATTCCATTAGGAACCATTTATAAATAATGGAATACACTTTATTAGATCACAACATTATGAAAAACAATGTATAATCCCAAAACAAGAGAAAAACTGAACATAAATTGAAAAATGTATGCATAGCTAATCTCATAATTATAAACATGGTTTCTTTAGGGATATCTTTATTTTTAGCTCCTTTATAATGGGTTGTAAAGAAAATATGATTTATCCTAAGAGTATCCCCTAAAAATGTCAAACCAGATGCATAATAAAGCCTATTATTATGCATCGGGTGACGATATGGTAAAGTACAATGTGCCCATATCAAAATTATTACCCCTTGGAACATTTGTTCCATAAACATGACCATTTTAGGTGTGATTTCCCAACCTAGATTCCACTAAAAGGTACCCTGATTTGGTGGGCCACATGGCCTCAAGTGTGCCTCCCCATACACCAAAGGATTCCAACTAGCAGCAAGAGTCCAATGTTTTACAATGGGGATATAATACCCTCATGATCATAGAAGCACAATAGTTAAGTTGATAGATAAATAGAGGAATCATAATATCAACTGATAGTGGAAGGTAAAATAAAAAAAACATAAATAATTGACATCCTAAGTCATATAAAAAATTATGATTTTTTATATTTCTAACAAAAAGGAATAGACAAGCATGTTATACAATACATGTATAAAAAGGGAAAAAAGACCATAAATACTATCTTCAATAGAATCATAAGCCATAGCTCTGTCCTGTGCTTCCCCACTACCATGCTATAAGCAACTCAATAATCAACCACTGGGAACTTTCCCCTGTCTCTAAAAAAATCCACATAATCTACCCTGGTACCATCGGTGTCCTAGATAGGGAGTGAGATAACTACAGTAGGCCACCACCAATGGTGTCTATAAATATCTAGTCAGTGTGTATGATATGAAAGTGTGAAAGTAATAAATGATAAATATGAATGAAAACTGTAAAGGGTCAGATAGAGTTTAAGAAAGACACTAGGCTGACTGTACCTACTTCAGCACAAACAGAATAGTATTTAAATAAGTGACGAGATGTATACACATATATGGAATGTATATGTAGTGATGTCTATAGCCATTTATATGGCTACTGATACTATCCTGGACCCGAGGCATAACTCAAGAATCCATAATCTGTAACATGAGTATCACAAGTATGAAGGGACACAATGCATGGTATCAAAAGAATAGGGGACACCATTCCCAATATCACAGTAGTAGGGTTTCCATGCCTGGATCCCAATAGTAAGGGTCATCATGAACAATATCATATCAATAGGGTCATCATGCCTGCATATAATAGTAAGGGTAATCATTATCATATGTAATAATATGGTATCCATATCCAAACCATAATAGTAAGGGTCACCATACCTGTATCACAACATAGGGTCATCGTACCCATTCATTATATCTTAAAAGAGACACCATTCCCATTCATTACTATTCTTAAGGGCCACCATGCCCATTCAATATTATTCATAAGGGTCGACATGACCATGTGTCATATTATAGGGACACTATGCCCATATCACGGAATAAGGATTCTATGCTCGTATCTCGATATAGGGATTCCGTGCCTATATCACATCTATAATGGAAGAGACACCATTCCCAAAATATAAAACATGAGGGTCACTATGTCCAATTTATAATATAAGGGTTTCCATGGCCAATTATGTTAATTATAAATAGTCAAGGGATTTAATTTAAACCAACAGTAATTCATTATTCATAAATATTCATTAATAATAAGGGAATAAACATTGTTTAGTTTTATCAAGTTACGTGGTCATACCACTCACTTCCATTCAATTCATTATAGTTTGATAAGTTTTCTATCTACGGTACACCACACAAAATATACATTGTCATTTAAGTTATCACAACTATAAGTCACAAAAAATCCACACAGATGATTTCTATCCTATTTAAACATTTATAACAACAATGGAAAATTGATCTTCACACCTCAAGGTGAGAAAACAATTTAAGGGGCCCTAAAAATGTCATAAGGTTCTCAATTAAGGAAACCATTTAAAGGAAGATTTAATTTAGGGATAATGCATGGGGAAACTAGCATGAGGTACTCCAATCCATATTATAAAACATCTAAACTTTGAGGGATAGATACTAGACCACCTACGTTATGCGTGTATATGACCATCCATCCAGTATAGGCCTTTGGTTTGGTCCAAATAAAAAGAAAATGACAACAAAAACGAATACCCAACACACATCCAATGCGATGAATGGAAGTCGAATTGGAGTCCAGACAAAGGAATAACTTCAAATCCCAAATTTAGGCTTCAAGTGAGCTCAAATAGAGGAGAGATCATAATGTATAAGAGAAAGGGAGGAGATAGGGAAAGAAAAAGAAAAGGGACCTACCCCTTTAAAAACACACCATGTCATTTACACAATATGTAAATGCTTTAAAAGTTATGTAAATCTCATGATTTACCTTCTAGGGAATGTCCATTACACATTGTGAACTAGCCTTCCTAGGCCAATACACATCATGTATTGAATACATGTCATGTATTCCAAATACATGTCATGTACTTGTCCTATAGCCAGCCTTCAATCCCCTTCGTCCTTCTTTCCAAAGACAAAATACCCCCTAAGGCATGGTTTACGACTTTAAGCCATAATATTACTACAGTAAAGGTTTAAAAAAAAATTAAAAGTATCCATATCATAAGAAAGAACTAGGTTCTTACATCCACCCCAAAGGAATTATTCCTCGAATTTCCCTTATGATGGCGATAAAACACTGCCTGAGAACAATTCTAGAAACTGAGCACATACGTTGGATTCCCACTCCCAAGTCTTATATGGTACATGGACATGTTTCCATAACACCCATACTAAAGGGATAAAATAGTCTAGGGGAAAATTTATGATATGATAAATGATGCGTATAGGATAATCCTAAAAATAATAATTAGAATCCAACTCAACTTCATTAGGATAAAAAGTATGAAACATGTCAAGATGATAACGTTGAATCTATGAAATGTGGAAGACGTCATGCCTGGAATGATACCTCTAAGTTAATAAAAACTGATAGGCTACTATACTAAATCTATCTATGATATCAAATAGCCTAAAAAATAAGGTGACATCTTCCCTTTCCCTCATATCTATCTATGCCCATGTTTGGGTGAGACCCATTAGAAAACATGATCCCAAACCTCAAACTCTAGAGGTCATCAATGGTGATTGGTATAATATTTATATCTAGATTGAGTAGTATACATACACTTTTTTATAAGCTAAAAATACTCCAAAGTATCCTAAATGAGACGAGGACACAATAGTGCTACCTCTCCCACCTCTAACTAGTAAAGAGGTGAATGGAATAGTCTACCATATAGGGCCTCATAAAGAGCCATCCGAATCTTCACCCGATAATTGTTATTATAGGAAAACTAGAAGAGAGGGATATTATTCTCCCAATAACTTCAATAATCAAGTAAAAATGTTTTAATCATGTCTTGAAACACATGTGTAGTCCATTCTGACTGGCCATCAGTTTGAGGGTGAAATGCTATGCTCAGAAGAAACTATGCACCCATAGCCCTTTGTAACCACTACCGAAACCTCAAAGTAAAATGAGAATCCATATATGAAATTATAATAAAAGGGACCTTATAAAGTATTATAATCTCATGGACATATAGTCTTCCAAAATCATCAACCAAGAAAGCCTCCCAGATATGAAGAAATTGGGATACCTTTTTCAGTCGATCCACAAATACCCAAACCATGTCACCACCTCTTGATGTGACCTCGGTAAACCAACCAAAAAATCCATCAAAACATCTTCCCATTTATATTCGAGGACTTTTAATGACTATAGAAATCTAGTGGTCCACTAGTGTTCTTCCTTCACCTGCTGATAGGTTTAGAACCTAGTGATTAAACTCTCCATATGACGTGTCATCCTTGGCCACCAATACTTTCAGTGCATATCATGATACATCTTAGAGATACCTAGGTTCAATTTCCATTGAGAAGCATGTAACTTTTTCATCATATCCTCTCTTATTTCTATGGGGACCCAGATACGCCCATGTATACACAATATTTCATTACCATTGATAGACCAATATGGAGGTGGGTCCTCACTAGAAATACCAACTTGTAGGAACAAGCATTCAATATATGAAAACTTATTCAACTTAACTCTCTTTATAAATGAATAGATCACTGATAAATATGTAATTATAGACTATATATAATTTTCCTTAACCTCTATGTGCATATTAGAAAATAGGGCCATAAATTTCCACAAGCTACTGGCCTCTTGAGCTATCAGTGTTTGAGTCATCTTTCTCAGAGCATTGGAAAGAACATTTCCCTTTCCAAGAATATAAGTAACCTTGAAACCAAAGGAATAAATGTATTCAACCCACCTTCATTGACTTTTATTCAAATCACATTGGGTAAAGATATACCTAAATCTTTTGTGTTTCGTAAACACCACAAAATGATCTCCGAGAAGGTAATACCTCCAACAACATAAGGCATGAACAAAATACACCAAATCGAGATCATGAATTGCATAAATCCACTCATGAGGCCTCATATTCCATGATTTGTATGCAATGAATCAATGTTACTACATAATAACTAATTATATACCAATACCTGATGCATCAAAATATACTTTATAGCTTCTTTCCAAATCTAGAAAAATCTTGACCAGTGATGAATTCAATCTTCCTTTCTGCTTGTGAAATGCTGTATCACATGATTCTGACCATATAAAATTCACACCCTTCTTAGTCAAGCCTTTAAAATGTGACTTTAGGTATGATAAGTCCTATATAAAATTCTTGTAATAATCAGCTATCCCTAAAAAACACCTTATATCCAAGATGTTAATGGGATGCTCCTAGGTAACTATAGCTCTAACCTTCTCTAGGTCAACTAAAACTCTTTCCTATGATATAATGTGACCCAAGAAGTGAACCTTATCGATCCAGAAATGAAATTTACAAAGAATAGAATACTTCTAGTTCTCTCTCTCTCTCATTGTATTCAAAATGATCTTAAGAAGAGTGGAATGGTCACTTTGACTATGAGAATACACCAAGATGTCATATAATAAGACCACAAAAAATTAATCCAAACAGGGATAGAGAAACCTATTCGTCAAATCCATAAATACCACTAGCTTTTTCATAATACCGAACAACATAACTGGAGACTCATATAAACTGTACCGACTATGGAAATCTATATGTGGTATATTTTCAAGTCGAACATGTACCTGATGGTAACCTGATCTTAGATCAATCTTTGATAACACACTATCTCCTCAGAGCTAGTCAAAGAGATAATATATATGAGGTAAGCGATATTGGCTCTTCATAATAAGATGATTCAAATTTTGTTAATCCACACATATCTACATGGTGCCATAAGCCTTCTTGGAGAAAAGGTCTGGCGAACCCCATAGAAAATACTAGGTTTTATAAAACCCTTGGCCTCTAAATCTTCTAGTTTCCTCTTGATCTACCATAACTTAGTAGTATCCGTCCTATAAGGAAGAATGTAAACCATTATAGCTCCAAGAACTAGCTTGATTATAAACTCTACAGCTCTCTTAGGAGGTAGTCCAAAAAATTTATTGGGGAATACAACCCTAAAATGATAAAATATAGGAGGGAATTCAGTTTAGTACTTTTTTGGTGAGTTTAATTCTCTCTCTTCTCACAACATAGAAAATTCCCCCTTCTTGGATAGATGGTTCCATGGTTTAGGAGACTGAGGGCTCGAGAAAATGTCTCAGACTATTGTGCTTCACTCTGGTTGCTAGTGTCTATGGCAGGCACAAAACAAGTCGAGGTACAAGGGGACTAAAACCTTAAGAAGGTCCATCATTTCTTGAACACGGAACCTACTGATCGACATGGTTAGGATATTTAGTAGTTGGCACGAGGATCTTACCCTTGAACAGTTTATTATTTGTAACCACATGACCCACCTAGACATCAATGTCTTGAGGCCTCTTTGGGTTTGTCGGTTACCGCTCACCTTGGGTCTAAAGCTTAACACTAATGGTTCTTGAATATTGGGAGTCATTAGAGGAGGTGGATTTGTGATTGAATCTAGATTTTCTATAATATTGGAATTTATAGCTCACTTTGATAGTGGTTCCTCTCTCTAAGAAGAAGCCAAGGCTATCCTCACTTGCTTATCACTCTCCAGACAGGTGAACATTTCCATATCAGAAGTGGAAATGGACTCCATGATGCCGCATAAATCCTTGAGAGGCATTGGATCAACCCCATGGTCAATATCCTACACTATCAGAAAATGTATAAGTATAATAAAAATAACATCAAAGTGATTCATACTTGGCGTAAAGGTAACAGAGTGGAAGATTATCTTGCATCCTTAGCTAACCAAGGCCCCAATGTTTCCTACTTCTAGAATGTGGATTTTTTGAACCCTGAAGGGATAAATATTTTCAGAGGGGATGCCTATGGTTTCACTATTTCGGGTCACCTTAGGGTCCTGCTTACTTTGGACCTACCCCTAGGGGTGCATGTTCCTTATCTTTATTTTCAATAAATAAATAAATGATGATGATGATTAAGGCTAGAAATCTTGATAGTCACTCCACCTAGACCAAGATGCTTTGGTCTAGTTCAAAATTCCCAGATATCCCACTCACCCTTGTGAATATAAGTACCACCCACTAGTGATGCGAAATACACCCTTTGGAAATAACAATCCACATAGGCATGATAGGGGACCAACCAGTCCATCTCTATAATGACATCAAATCCCATCATCTCAGGGGTAAAGAGGTCCCATAAGAAATGACGGTCTCCTATCTCATGGTGGAATTATTTACATTAGTTTACAATATCTAAATGTATACACACAGAGGTGTAAAGTGTCATAACACCATAGGAGTATAGAATATAAAGCCCAAGGATTTCTACAATCAATAAAGAGATAGAGTGTGTTTCAAATATATCGAATAAGGAAGATAATATAGTAGAGGATTATAGAATATTTCCTCGAATAGTAGATGGTCCAACACCCTTCTCCTTTGGTATAAGATGCATTGAGTAAAACTGGCCTGATCCATGGCCCTGTGCTATAACCTGACTACCCAAAGCAGGTCCACTCTACTGCTGCTTCATATATAAAGACCGGATACCTAAGCCATGACCTCATCCTCTACCTATACAGCCGATAGTACTCATGAAACCTTCCTGGTGAGGTTCTCCTGATCCCACTCTTGAAGGTAGAGCTGATATGGATTCTCCACCACTAGGCATGGATGGGAGGGTCTTGTAAAAATTATTAAGATTACACAATCTTATATAGACTCAACACTCAATGGGGTCTCTGGTACACTCGGGATTATTATTCCCAATCTTCACACATTTGCGAAAACCCATGTAACTATCATTGGGTGTCACCTATCTAACATTGCTCAGGCATTGAGTCTCAAAGCATCGCTTCCAGCCGCTAGTCATCCCACTAATCTGTCTCAGTTATGAACTACCCTAGATCACACAACCTACCTCCCTCAAGTTTTTCTTGGTGATAAGATCCTAGTTCAATATATCACACATGTTGGTCAACTAGAACATGTTTAACTAATAAATAATAGGGTTCCTAAAGCCATCCTCAAATTGTCTCGATTTCACCATCTCATTAGTAGTATAGATATGCAGAATGAATTGGAGCTCTGTAAAACAAGATAAGTAGTCCATAATTTTCCTATAACTCTGATTTAGGTTCATGAACTCCCTAGAATGATAATCCCTCAAGGTCTTAGAGAAGAATTATTAATATAATCTCAACTATAAATCCCTCTAAATCACTTCCTAATACTAACCTTCCTAGTTCATAATATCCCACCAATATTTGGAGGATCCTTAGAGCATATAAGTAGAGAGATTCAATATCATATTAGGAGTTGTCTCAAGATTCTATAATATATATATATGATCATCTCAATCCATAACACTACAACCATAGTTACACCATCCATTGAAAAAATAGGTGGATGTTGCTGTTGGAACTCCCTCGTAATCTCTCCCATAGAAGGGACAGGTCACAGATCTCTATGAATAGTCTAATTATGTCATAGAAACCCCCCTTGAAATTGGATTTCACCATCACCCTCCTGGAGCATGACTGGAGGACGTCATGGTGACATAGCTCTACAAATTATAAACACACACCTCATATAGGTTTAATCATGGTAAAGACCGTATATATACAAATAGGATTGGTACAAGCCTTACTATGTAAAAGTCACAACCCTCTGCCTGCTTATAAATCCATGTTTGGGTAATAGGATCAATTATATAGAATACAAGAGACACCACCTACTGCCCACTACTAAGGTCATTTTTGGGTCAAGCTACGTGTTTCTCTATATGGGTCCTAATATACAAAGCTTTAATTTCCATCTATAGAGGAAAAATCCCTTTATATTGAAATTGGATTTTCTATTTAATGGTGACCGTTTCATTTTATAATCAATTTCATTTAATTTAATCCTAATTTTATAGTGTTTCTATTTAATAGGTTAAACTATATGGATCACCACTTCTAATTTATAAGGGTCCACACACCTTAAAAATTGATGTGTGGAATTTATTAAATAGAAACCATTCAGTATTTAGTCCCTATATGAAGTGTTATCACAATTTATGGGCTTAATGATAAACACCAAAACTATAGGCAATGCAAGTTGTAAATTACATGGAATGACATAATTCATGTCATATATAAATCCTATAAGGTTCTTAAAATGATGCATGATTCAATTTTTCCTTTCTAAATTGGGCCAAGGATTTAATATAATCCTCAATCATAATAGTAACATCACACATCATGTGAATCACCCAATGGTGAAATCAAATCAACTATAATAGGAAAAATACAAAACAACATATCCCATCCCAGGTAATTTGTACTTTCCCTGTATGTGGGTAAGATACTCCCAGACACATTTCATTACCAAATCCTAATACATTCATAATATCCTGTCTAATATTCCCAAAAAATAAGAAAAAATAAAATAAATAACACTCTAATTCCACTTTGTGACATCCCAACCTCGATGCCACTAAATGGTTCCCCAAGTCAATGGGCCACATATCCTCAAGCACACCTCCCCATATGACAGAGGCTGCTGACTAGAATCAAGGGTCCAAGGTGGTACATTGGAGAGAATATACCCTCCTAATTAGGGTATCATAATGGTGAAGTAGATAGATAAATAGTATAAGAATAATATAAAATAGCAGCAGAAGTTAAATAATCCAACAATAATAAATATTTATCATCTAGACTCATATAAAAGATAATGATATGTCATATGTCTAAAAAAAAGTAACAGACAAGCATGCTATACAATACATGTATCAAAAGTACAAAAAGACAAAAAATACTATCTCAAATAGCATAAAAATATATAGCTTGGTCCTATGATTCCCCACTCCCATGCTATAAGAAACTAAAGAATCAACCACTGGACACTTGACCCTATCCCTACCTGCATCCACATAATTTTCCTAGGTACCATCGGTGGCCCAGATAGGGTGTGAGATAAAATCAGCAGGCCACCACCAACCATGTATTTAAATATCTAGTTAGTTCATATAATATGGTAGTTTGTAGGTAATAAATGATAGACAATAATGAAAATCATAAAGGCTTGGCTTTGGTTATAGAAGGACACCAGTCTGATTTTACCCTCTTCGGTATAATCCAGATAGTTTCTGAATGAGTAACTATATGTATACACATATATAGACTATATACGTAGTGATGTCTATAACCATATATATGGATACTACTACTATCCTGGACCCAAGGCATAACTCAATCATCCATAAGCTGTAACATTGATAACACAAGTATCAAGTGACGCAATGCCCAATATCACAAGAATATGGGATGCCATGCCCAATATCACAGTAGTAGGGTTTCCTTTCCCAGATCATAATAGAAAGGGTCATCATTCCTATTGTCATATCAGTGGGATCTTAATTACCATATATAATATTAAGGGTCATCATGACCATATGTAATAATAGGGTCTCCATTCCCAAATCATATCAGTAAGGGTTTCCTTGCCCATATCACAACATAGGTTCACCATGCCTATTCATTATATATTATATGGGAATCCATGTCCATTAATTATTATTTTTAATGGTATTCATGTCCATTCGATATTATTCATAAGGGTATCCATGCCCATGTGTCATATTATAGGGACGCCATGCCCATCTCACGAAATAGGGATGCCATGTTAGTATCTTGATATAGGGATTTCATGATCATATCATATCTATAGTAGAAGGGATTCCATGAACATAACATAAAAAATGAGATTCACCATGACCAAATTATAATAGAATGGTTTTCATGATTAATTATATCAATTATAAATAGTAAATGGTTTTATTAGATCCAACAATTAATTCATAGTTCATTAATATTCATTAATAATAAGGGTGTAACCATTGTTTTTTTTAATCAAGTGATGTGATCATACCAATCACTTACATTCAATGCATTATGGTTTTATAAGTTTTCTATCCAGGCTACACCACAACAATTATCCATTATCATTTAAGGTATCATAATTAATAGTCAAACCAAAACCATATAGATGATGGATGATTTTTTAGATATTTATAACAAAAATGGAAAATTTATTTTCACACTTCAAGGGGAAATTACAATTGAAGGGGACCTAATAAGGTCATAAGGTTCTCAATTAAGGGGAAAAATTTAAAGGTAGATTCAATTTAATGGAAATGCATGGTGAAACAGGTGTGTGGAACAACAATACATATTATAAAACATATGAACTTTATACGATAAATACTATACCACCTACCTTATTCCTATAGAGGAGAACTCATTTAGTATCGACCTTTGGTTTGGTCCATATTGGGTGAAAATGGAAAAATAGAGAAATGCCTGACACACATCCAACGAGATGAGCAGAAATCGAATCGGAGTCCGGATGGAGGAACGACTTCAAAGCCTAGCTTTATGCTTCAAGGGAGCTTAAAGGGAGGAGAGATCCTGCTATGTGAGAGAAATAGATGAGAGAGGGTAAGAAAAATAAAATGGGTTCTCCCCATTGAAAACACCCCAAGGCATTTAAATGAAATGTAAATGCTTTATACATCATATAAATCTTGGGCGTTTCCTTCTGGGAAAAGTCTATTAAACATCGTGAACTAGCCTTATCAGGCCAATACATGCCCTGTATTTAAAATAAACATCATGTAATTAGACCACAACTATCCTTTAGTCCCCTCCTTCCTTCTTTCCAAATAAAAAAGACCCGCCCTAAGGTGTGGTTATTTATTTTTATCCATAAGAGGACTACAACAAAGGTTTCAACTAAAAATTAAAAGGATCGATACCTAAATGAAAAAATGGGTTCTTACATGAAGTATCCAGACATGGAAATATATTATTGGAGAAACCATGTAATCTATTCCTTAAAAAAACATTAGGATGTTCTTCTATAATTATCCTCAAATTCTATCATAGTTTTATTTTTAATAATCTATGTTTTCCTAAATCTATTTCCCAAGGAATCTAATAAACTTCCTTTGATACCAAATGTAGTGACCTCAACCCCAGTAACTAGGAGCCGATGTTTACTTTATTACATTGGAATACGATATAATGAATCACAACCTAAAGGACCGAATAGTTTAGTAGTATGTATAAAATAGATACATTATTGGATTCAAATTACATTTTAAAAACATAGAATACACAAAGTATTTTCTTTGAGAACTCCATTATTACCATTAGAATAGTCCTACATATCAATCATAAAACACTTTTTGGTATCCTAGGGTAAATAAAACATAAGAAATGGGTGAGCTCAAATGCTTAGTAGGGGTAAGAATAAAATGTAAGAAATGAATAAATAAGGTATAATCAATATAACAAGGTAAAAAACTAAAATACATTCCATTTAATCAATAACTTGAGCATAATATGGTAGTAATAAATGATGATAAAATAATTCCATATAAATAATCACATGATCTTGAAAATATAACCATGGATATTCTAAATAATCAAATAATCACATGTAATATCAATAATTGAATTCATAATTATGGAATTTATAATGTTGTACATCTAAAACATACCTTTGAGGCATTATTCAAATACATCTAACATCGTTGAGGTGTTGTTCCAATACATCTATATCAATGGGTAAGGCCTTTTCTAAAATCAAATCTAGTTTGTCTCACGAGATCCACCAATGCATCGAGGAGCTATAAAGGGCCCCACCCATCACTTACTAAGTCCAATTCATTCATCATATGAAATATATGAAACATAATCAATATAAACATTCATATTGAGAAACTAACATATGTAATGTCAATAATTACCCAAATCAATAAACATAATCATAAACCATCACGATTAAAATGGTTAATGGTAATAAAATTGTATATTCCCAGTTAAATTGATCTTAAACCATCCAAAGTATAAATAAGGATGGTATCAATACAACATATCCTTAGTAGATCATTAGTAAAATAGAGGATTGATTCATTAATGAATATAAATACCATAAAATGATCCTTAAATTCATCACTATAGAAAATAACCTTTGTATTTTGGAAATGAAATTTAAAAATGAAAAGTTAAAAAATAATTTTAAAATACATTTCATTGAAAATAAAATTTTAAAAACTGTAAAATAATCTTTAAAACATTGATTGGTCATGAAAATGAAAAATTCAGTTCATTCCATATATGTTAAAATAAATATTCCTCTCACATTTTTAGTAAAATCCAAATATGAATAATTTTGAAAAATCCATGAATATTAATCTAAAAATATTTTTTAAAAAATAAAAATGGGTAAAACATACTTTTATAAATAATTTTGAAATGGATAAAAACATTTTTTATTTTTTTATAAAAAACATGGGTTTTGATGAAAAAGGATTTCTGACCGTAGATAAAAATAAAGTCGGGTTTTCTTAAAAATGCTTTCTCAATCATCTTAAGTACCAAAGAGTGGAAAAAATGAACTATTACTTAAAAAAATTCATGAATAACGATAGGTTAAGAAAATAGATTTATTTTAAGGGAGAAACATCAAATAATTCCCCCAAGGGTGATGTGAACATAAACAATCCCAAATAATGATGAAATTATGAAATAAACCCTTGCCACTTTTTTAACTTCAGAATAATAAGCCCCATAAAAGAAATGAAATCAAATGAAATATTAAATACCATTAAGATAAATATATGATAAATTTTTTATTGAATATTTTATTGATATTAAATGATAAAATTTCCTCAAATTGTGTTAAATATGTTTATTTATAAAATATTTGGGATTAGATCATTCATTTTAAAATTTGATGAAAATTCTAGTTTTACCCTTTCTAGTAAACTTTATTATTTCGAACATAAATAATTTTATTTGAATTATTTGAAGTTAATTTTTTTCAAATTTGTTCCTAACTTAATTTTATACAACTTTCATTTAGGACATTAGAGATAAATCATTCATTTGGTTGGTGAAAATGGGCCATGAATTCAAAGTTGGATTTGACTCTTCAGATTGAACATGGGTTCTGTATTTGGACCATAAATTATACATACGCACATGGATTGAGCCCATATTTTGAGACGAGATCTAAAACCCAATTTATCACAAATTATACTTCTGGAAGAACTGCTGGTTAACGCGTTTTGAAGGTAAAATGGGAGGTGCAAGTTGGCTTAAAATATTTGGCCAAGATTCCCCATTCACACTTGAAACCACTTTGAACCTAGACTCTCCAACACTCTATAAATTGGTTTTTTCACTCTTTGGGACGGTTGGTAGAGAAATTTGGAAATTTTGGACCAAAGGGTGTCTCTTGGGCACCCCGAAAAACTCTTGTAAGGACTAAGGATTTGTGAAAACATATCTTCCAAAATGGCTCTCCTCTCCAACCTCCTCTTTGTATTTCTTTGATTTCATACTCATATCTTAATTTTTTTCAATTAATATTCAGTGTTTTTCCCTTATCATATTCTTATTTTCCTCTTTGGGTAGGAATTCAAGAGTGGAGATGATATTGGGTTCTACCCTTTCAATCCTTTGCTCATGCAAAACGTCTCCACAATGACCACACCGCCCATGGATGAGTAGTTTTCTTAGTGATTGATCTATCTTCTACCCTATTCATTTAATCATTTTGAATCATTGATCTACTTTAATTCACTTAATATGATCTATGAATTGAGTTTTTAAATTATAAGAAACTAATCAATCAATTTAACAATTAACACAAAAACACGCAAGGTCGAGTATTGTGTGAATTGTGAGAGAATGATTTTAATCGGTAATACAAGACCACACAGGATAAGCTTATAGAGTTAAAATATAATACCTAAACTCAATTAATCCTCATCTCCAGAATGGATATGTGCTCTAATTAACCACTGATGATAATCTAACCTTATAACATCAATCAAAACTGGGTGCTATGATTGCGTGTTCCGAAGCTAGCCTAGGGTTTAAGTAATTTCATCTTTGTGGTTAAGTTAAGTATTTTAGGGTTCAAGGGTTAAAAAATTAGGGGATCATAAATAAGTGGGAATTAATTTAAATGATAATGATTAATAAGTAAATGAATAGGTAGATTTAGATCGATTATGCCTTTTAAATATTTTCTAAAAAAACATCTACTTGTGTCATTTTAATCAAACTTCATTTAAAAAATAAAAATTTAAAAAATGGAATCTTATTCCAGAAAAATTCTTCTAGTTTTATAAATGATAAAAAAACCCCATCCTTTAAAGTAGATTTTTTATTTTATTTTATTTTATTTTTATAATACCTTTAAGAAGTTGTTTTAATTTACTTCCTCATTTGAGAGACGACCTTGGCAGCCACTCTACTGCACCTAAGTACCCAAAAACCACTAATCATTTGAGGGAACCCTTGAAATCACCTTTCAAATTGGTGCTGTTACTGGGGAGTCAAGTAATTATTTCTACCAATTATTGGTATTTATTTCATTTTACATTTTATTTTCTTCTTCTCTTCTTTCTTCCTTCTTTACCCAATCTGAATTTCCTTTTCTTCTTCTTTTATTTTCTTTTTCTTCTTTTTGGAACATCAACTAAAACTTCTCAATTTTATTTTACTATGGTCAACTTTACTTCTTTTAATTTTTATTTGATTTATGAAATGAACTAATCCCGAGGATCTTTTAGATCTTGACCTTGATATTGAACTCAGCCTTCGGGCTCTAATCAGACATTCTCATTCTACGAGAAGTTTCAACATTCTACCAGTTGGAGAATTCCTCCACTCCCAGAACATTGAAATTGGAATCAATTAAAATTCAAACGTAAAATAAGAACCAATGGATAAAAATAATGGAAATTAACTTAATAAAACCATTCAAGAATTCACTACACCTAATATTAATTATTAACCAAATTGCATTGCATACCCAAATCTCGAATTAGATTTTGAATAGAAATCTGGGTTAATTCACCTTCTTTCAAAATTTCATGGCCTCTCTAGGGAGTATCCCAATAAACACCTTAAAGAATTTACTATGGTTTGATCAACCCTAAAACCAATAAATTTATATAAATATCAAATCAAACTAAGAGATTTCCCATTCTCACTTGATGGAGCTGTGAAATATTGGATGTATTATTTACAACATGAAGAACTAACTTATTGGAATGATTTGAAATGCCTTTTATTAAAGATATTTTTCCAGCTTCAAGGACCACATCCATTCAAAATGATATCTCAGGGATCAAGAAATCCCAAGGGGAGTCAATGTATGAGTAATGGGAGAAATTCAAGAAGTTGTGTGAAAGCTGCCCACATCACCAAATCAGTGAGAAACTACTCATCCATTACTTCTACAAAAAAATCACACCTATAGAGAGAATCATTGTGGATGCCATGGATGGAGGAGCATTGGTGGATAAGACACCAGTAGTTGCACGTGAATTAATTGACAAGATGGCCCAAAACTCCCAAACATTTGGTGATCGAGGTACACCACCTATCAGTGGAGTACATCAGGTAAGTCCTTCCTCTCTTGAAAATCATTTGATTGATACTAAGTGGGAAGAATTGACCACTATGGTGAGACAGATTGCTTTGGCACAAAAGACATCCCAACCCCCTCCTTCAAGGCCTTGTGGAATTTGCACCGAGACAAGCCACCCAACTGACTGTTGCCTCCAACTACAAGAAACAAAATATTGTGTAGTAGTGTTTCTTGGGAGACCATATTAGCAGCAGCAACAACCACGTCCCCAAAATAAGTTTGATTCCTTTGCGCCAGCATACAACCAAGGGTGGAAGGATCAATCGAACATGAGGTATGCATCTAGAGAACAACAAAGGCCCCCCTTTCAACAAAACTTCCAGAAACATCCACCTTACCAACAAGGTTTCCAACAACCCCAAAGGAGATTTGAAGCTCAAGCATCCACAAGTCAACAATAAGGGAATTATAAACCAAAGTTAGATTCTAATATTGATGTTCTTTTGAAAGAAATTGTTCCTAATCAGCACAATGAGAAGAAGAGTCAAGGTTCAGAGATGAGGGAGTTGAAGACTCAAATGAGCCAGATTACCACTACCCTCCATGAACTGGTAAGTAAGAATTTTGGAAATCTATCTTCCCAACCCACTATAAATTTTAAGGGGAATGTTAGTTCCATAACATTTAGAAGTGGGAAGAAAAAAACTGATACATCTGCACCTATCTTTCCACCAGGATTCACCTCAACTCCAGAAAATCCTCATTCCACACCAACTATTGAGCAACCCAAGAAGAAAGATAAAGGTAAGAAAAAGATTGATGATGTTCCTCTTAAACCCCTTCCCTTTCCAAATAGGGTTGTACAAACCAAGAAGATCACTGAGGAGGCATTGAAAAAAGAGGTTTTGGACACATTCAAGCATGTGGAGATCAACATACCTTTACTTGAAGCCATTAAAAAAATACCAAGGTATTACAAATTATTAAAAGAACTTTGTACCAATCAAAGAGGGATCAAGGGAAATGAAAGGATCAATCTTGGAAGGAATGTGTCAGCACTCATTCCACCAACTCTAGCAATGCCAATAAAGTGCAAGGATCTAGGGACATTCACTATCCCATGTACCATAGGGGAGTTTCACTTTTCGGATACTCTTTGTGATTTGCGAGCTTCCATAAATGTGATGCCTCACTTTGATTTATCTTCTTTATAGGTTGGTGAGTTGAAGCTGATGAGAGTAGTGGTGTAGTTGGAGAATAGAGCTACGACATATCCAGTGGGAGTCCTTGAGGATGTACTTGTTCGGGTAAGATACATGATCTTTCCAGTAGATTTATACATGCTTAACATGGACGATGATCAGGTAAGTTCTCATGCTCCCATTATCTTAGGTTGACCCTTCCTCAAAACTAAAAAAACTATCATAAATATCAATGAGGGTACACTTTCCATGGAGTTTGGAGATGAAGTTGTGATATTTAATGTCATCGAATCCATAAATTACCCCTCAGAAGACCATTTTGCTTTTGTTATCTCCTATTTTGAACCACCAAGTAAAAAAACCATGAATTTTGACTATCCTATTCTTAGGGAGATTATGATCATTGGTTCAAGTTTGAGGTGTAAGAGTACTTCCACACCTATTTATAATTCACAAGACTCTCTAAGATTTGATTTTGAAATGGAATCATATTCTGATTTTGATCACGTGAACTGTAATTTTGACATGGATATTGAGTATATTGATGGATTTGATGCTTTATTCTCTAATTTTGATGATATATATTCTGATACTGATGTTCATTGTGCACATATTTCAGTTCCTTCAATTTTTCCATCCATACACCACCCCCTACACTGGAACTAAATCCATTGCCACCAAATCTCAAATACTCATACTTTTGAGTGGTGAAAAATTACCTGTTATCATTGCTAACAATCTCCCTTTTGAACATGAAGAAAAACTTTTTAATCTTTGGAGGGAGAACATTAAGGAAATCGAGTGGACCTTGGCTAACATATCAGGTATTAGACCCTCCATTTTCATGCATAGGATTATTTTGGAGGATGGGGCTAAACCATTTAGGTAGCCACAACGGAGACTGAATCCAACTCTTTTGGAATTTGTTAAAAAAGAAGTTGAAAAATTGCTCGAGTAAGGTATAATCTATCCCATTTTAGATTCCCAATGGGTAATTACTATTCATGTTTTTTTTCTAATAAAAATGTTTTTACTATTGTTAAAAATGAGAAAGATGAGTTAGTTCCAATGGGGGTTGAAAATAGTTGGCTTGTGTGTATTGATTATAGGAAACTAAATCAGTACACTCACAAGGACCTTTTCCCCCTCCCATTTATTGATCAAATGATTGAGAGACTAGCTGGAAAAACACACTATTGTTTGTTGGATAGATTTTCTGTATATTTTCAGGTTCTTATAGATTTGGAGGATCAAGAGAAGACTACATTCACCTGTCCCTACAACACATTTCCTACCATAGGATTCCATTTGGGCTTTGCAATACCCCATGTACCTTCCAGAGATGCATGGTGAGTATTTTTTCAGATTTTATTGAGACCTGAATAGAGGTATTTATAGATGATTTTATAGTGTATGGATCCTCATTTGATGAATTTATAAGTAGTTTGGGAAAGGTGTTGAATCTTTGTATTAAGAAGAATATGGTCTTGAACTTTGAAAAATGTCATTTCATGGAGGGCATGGCATTGTATTAGGGAATGTAGTGTCAAAACAAGGAATAGAGGTTGATAGATCTAAGATAGACCTTTTTTCATCCTTACTCTATCCTTCATGTGTGCATGATATTAGATCTTTCCTAGGGAATGCATGCTTTTATTGGCGCTTCATCAAAGATTTTAGTAAGATTTCTCTTCCTTTGTCGTGATTACTTCAAAAGGATTTGGATTTTGTGTTTGATGAATCATGTAGGGTAGCATTTGATGAGATTAAGAAGTGTCTGAACACTCCACCGATCATACAACCCCCATAATGGGACATTCCTTTTGAGATTATATGTGATGCCTCTAACTTCTCAGTTGGAGCTATCTTATCTCAGAGGGTGGAGGGACGTTCACATGTGATTGTCTATGCATCAAGGACACTAGATTAAGCCCAATCAAACTACACAACCACAGAAAAGGAGTTTCTTACTGTCATATTTGGTTTAGATAAATTCCGTTCATATTATTTGGGATCTAAAGTAGTTGTTTTTTCTGACCGTGCAGCTTTGAGGTACCTTTTGAAGAAGCCAGACACAAAGCCTAGATTTATCTGATGGATGCTCTTTCTTCAAAAATTTGATATTGAGATAAAGGACAAGAAGGGGTCAGAAAACTTGGTGGTACACCACATGAGTAGGCTTACTCACACACTAGAGGATGACACCTTGGACCAGGTACCACTTCAAGAAACTTTCTCTGATGATCATCTTTATTCCATCTTAGGTACACATCCTTGGTATCCTGATTTAGTTAACTACCTTTTTTCCTCTCAAATCCCTTCAAATTTATAGAAACAACAAGTCCAAAAGTTAAAGAGTGAGTCAAGATTTTATGTTTGGGATGATCCATACCTGTGGTGCATGTGTAGTTACCATGTTATTAGGAGGTGTGTTCTTGATCATGATTTGGAGTTTTCTTTACATTTTTATCATACACTTGCTTGTGGTGGACACTTTGGACCCTAATGGACAACTTGAAAAGTTTTGGCCTCTAGATTATATTGGCCTAGCTTATTCCATGATGCCCATGTGTTTTTTAAGTCATACTCTCATTTCCAACACATTGGGAACATTTCTTGGAGAAATGAGATGCCCCAACAACCCATACTATTATGTGAGATTTTTTATGTATGGGGGATTGATTTTATGGGTTCTTTTCCTAGTTCCTTAGGTTTTTTTATATTTAGGTTTCTGTCGATTATGTGAGTAAATGAGTGGAGGATAAGGCCACCAAGACTAATGATTCTCATGTTGTAGTGGACTTTGTCAAAACATATATTTTTATAGGTTTGGAGTACCAAAGGCCATCATCAATGACCAAGGGACACACTTCTGCAATCAGAATTTTGCTTCCCTCCTTCATAAGTATGGGGTGACACACAAAACATCAACACCATACCACCCTAAAATTAATGTTCAGGTTGAGGTTTCAAATAGGGAGTTAAAACAAATTTTGGGGAAAACCGTGAATCCGAATAGGAAAGATTGAAAAAGTGCTTGTATGATGTGCTTTGGGATTATAGGACAGCATACAAGACAACCATTGGTATGTCCCCATTTCAAATTGTTTTTGGGAAATTGTGTCATCTCCCTGTGGAAGCTGAGCATCGGGCTTATTGAGCTACAAAGAAATGCAACATGGATTTAACATAAGCTATAATCCAAAGGAAGCTCCATATTCAAGATCTTGAGGAGATTTGATTCTGTTCATATGAGAACTCAAGGCTCTAAAAGGAAAGATCAAAAGAAGCTCATGACAAAATGATCGAGAAAAGAGAATTTCAAGTTGGAGAGAAAGTCTTGCTCTATATTTCAAGACTGAAGCTGATGCCTGGTAAGTTTCATTCCAGGTGGTTAGGTCCTTATATTGTGACTAATTTTTTTCCTTATGGTGTAGTACAGATCACACAAGAAGACACAAGAAGGAGATTTATAGTCAGTGGGAAATGTTTGAAGAAATACATTGAGGGAATTCCAACTGATGCAGTGGATTTCATCACATTGCATGACCCCATCATCACTTGAGCATATCAGGCTGTTCCTAACCCTTTCACTTTTTATTCTTTATACTATTTAAAATTATACATTTCATGTGCATATATCATCTCATGGGTTCACATTGTGAACAATGAAATATTTTAAGTGTGGGGGAGGGAACCTTTTAGTTTAGTAATTTCAATTTTTTTCCTATTTTTCAATGATTTAAAAAAAATTGTGTGTTTTTCAAAATTTGTGTGTTTATTTTTCAATTTTTTTGTGTTTTTGAAACTTTTGAGCTAAAATGATTCTCATAACCATTTTGAAATTTATATCAATAAGTGAAACAATTTATCCCATGAAACTGAGCTTAAATGAATGCTGAAAATAACTTTTTTTTAAGTTCAAATCTTTAGTAACATCATGGATAGTACTCTGAATTTTGAATCCCATGCCACATCTCACTATCTTTATATTTGAAATCACTTTTCTTTGAGGCTTTTGAACCATTATTTTCATATTCTTTACATTTAACTCACTTCTTGAGAGAACCAAACCATGATGATTTAACCAGAATTTGATTTATCCTTGTCAATACTTGAGGGTTTGAGGTACTTATGTTTTAAATGATTGAGGCATTTGTTTGGTATTAAAGTACATATTTCAAAGAATCCTTTTTATAATGGACTACCTTGAACATTTAATCCTTGTGTCCCTTAGAAGAAATGAGAATTTTGTTAGGTTAGCCACATTACAATCCAATGTTCCCGATCCAACCAACTCTTGAAGTGAAATTTCATAATCTAGTTGAACTTAAGTGTGGGGGAAGCTGTCTTGTGTTGTGATACCACATTTTGTGATATTTTGGGTGGGAAATTAAATTCTGAAGATATGTGTTTTTTGCTGAAGAAAATCATTATATTAAAATATGTGCCTTTTCTAGAGCTTTTATTATATTGAAATTTGTTCCTTTTCTGTATCTTTCATGATAATTGAAGCTGTGCCTTTTTGGAGTTTCTAATAGAGGAAGAAAGTTGTGCCTATATGGAGCTTTCATTAAAATTATGCTTGAGAAGATTGACATTTTTTCTGATAAAATGTTGAATGGTGTACACAATCATTTATTTTTCATTATGATGAACATGGATTGATTCTATGGGGATTGAGGAGGAGACCATATTTAAGTGAAAATTATATTCATGCAATTTTGATTAAGAAAGTGTCAAGCCCCCTCATTCAGCCTCCAAATTTTTCACATCGAAATCCTACCAACTGAAAGACACAGAACAACCCTAGAATTTCCTCATGATAAAAATATATCCTTTAATCACATCAAGTGGCGATGTAGGAATTTATCAGGCCTATAGTGACCCTTGTATGAGTTTGGATGAGAAAAAATTTCTGAAAAATTGACTTTTTTTTGTGATAAGAGAAAATTTAAGTGAAGTAAGTGTTTTGTGCAAGGGAGGATAAATGAAGTGGAAATATATTGAATGATATAAATGAAGAACGTGAAATAATGTATTTTTGTGAGGCATGATAACTTTTTTTCTTGGTGTATAATTTTTGGATCTCAAGTAAATTTATTTTAAAATTTGTTTTGATTTGATATTGATGTTTATGTGTCACAATTTTTCGGAATACGTGATATGAGGTTTTCCCCAAGAGTGTAAAAGGGTAAGTGTGGGGGAGTTAATAAAACAAATTTTTATTAAATATTTTATTGATATTAATTGATAAAATTTACTCACATTGTGTTAAATATGTTTATTTATAAAATATTTGGGATTAGATCATTCATTTGAAAATTTGATGAAAATTCTAGTTTTACCCTTTATAGTTAACTGTATTATTTAGAACATAAATAATTTTATTTGAATTTAATATTTTGTAAATGTGTTCCTGACTTAATTTTCTACAACTTTCCGTTAGGACATTAGAGCTAAATCATGCATTTGGTTGGTGCAAATGGGCCATGAAGTCAAAGTTTGGCTGGACTCGCCCGATTGGACAAGAGTTCTATATTTGGGCCATAACTTCTCCATATGAGAATCTATTGAGCCCATATTTTGAGAGGATATCAAAAACCCAATTTATCAAAAATTATCCTTCAAGAAGAACAGCTGGTTCACGTGTTTTGAAGGTCAAATGGGTGATGCGAGCTGGCTTAAAATATTTGGCTTAGATTCCCCATTCACACTTGAAACCACTTTAAACCTAGCCTCACCACCACTATATAAATTGGGTTTTTCACTCTTTAGGATAGTTGGTAGAGTAATTGGAAAGGTTTTTCCGAAAGTGTGTCTCTTGGGATCCCCTCACAACTCTTGGAAGGAGTAAGGCTTCGTGCAAACATCTCTTCCAAAAAGGCTCTCCTCTCCCACATCCTCTTTGTATTTATTTGATTTCATGCTTGTATCTTGATTTTTTTTTTCAATTAATATTATGTGTTTTCCATTTTAATATTCTTATCTTTCTCTTTGGGCTGGAATTGAAGAGTGGAGACGATATTGGTTTCTACCCTTTCAATCCTTTTTTCTCATGCAAAATGTCTCCATGATGACCACACCACCCCAGGAAGAGTAGTTTTCTTAGTGACCGATCTATCTTATACCCTATTCATTTAAATATTTTTAATCATTGAGATAATGTAATTAACTTAATATGATCTATGAATTTATTTTTTAAATTAGAAGAAACTAAGAAAGCAACTGAACAATTAACACAAAAAACACGTGAGGTCGAGTATTGTGTGAATTGTGAGAGTGTGATCTTAACCGGTAACACAAGACCACATGGAATAAGTTTGTAGAGTTAGAATATAACCCCAAAAACTCAATTAATCCTCATCTCCAGAATGGATATGTGATCTAATTAACCACTAAACATAATCTAACCTTAGAACATCAATCAAAGCTGGGAGCTGTGATTGCGTGTTCCGAAGCTAGCCTAGGGTTTAAGTAATTTCTTCTTTGTGGTTAAGTTAACTCTTGTATGGTGGTGAAAAGTGGAAGTCATTACTTTGTGGAGGCGGTAGTCCACACAACACACAATAAACATTCCATTGTTTTTATAAGTGGAGGAAAGGGTATAACTAAGGGTTTTTTACATTTATACAATAACAATTAATTATAATAATAATAATTATTACATTTTATAAGTATTTTAAAGATAATTTTTGGAGTGAAATAATTATTAGAAAATTATAAGGATTAAGAAATACTCACTTAGGTCCTTGCACATTTTCTTGGAATTCCCCTTGAAAATAAAGTTATTGGGATAAATAATAGAGAAAAATGTATTATCAACGAGATATATGTTTCTAGGAGTATTATAATGGAAAAGGTTTAGGAATAAATTTTAAGAAATGGGTGTGTCAGGATGGGGTGGAAGTGTCTCCTTTTACAAGTGAAGAAAAGGGAACTTTTGTGAACACCCATTATTTTCTTTTAATGGAATGAATCTATTCAATGGAAAATTATTCAAAAAGTGATAAATAATGGATTTTGTGGGTGATATTGGGTCTTTAAAGATTCAAATAATTATTTTTTCACATGTTTTAAACATGTTATAAGTAATTTGTTATTATATTTTTTACTTTTATCTTTTTTTTTCATTTTTATCAGAGTAACTATTTTCTACACAAGTAACTTATGTTTTACTAAACATATAGAACAAAATCTATTACAAAAATTAAATTTTATGAACCTCAATTTAATCTTCACTTAATATAATTAAATTTATAATTATTAGAAAATTATATTTTAAATTAAAACATTTTATACATTGAAAAACCATTTTGTAGAAAAATGATGTTTTAATCACTATATGTTCATAATATTATTTAGAATTGATAAAAAATTAAATGTTTGTTTATATAATTATATACGTTCTTAAAAATCATATTATATTCATTATATGAAATATATCAATTTAATTTAATAGATAAATAATATAAAATAATAAAATAATTTATTGGAAATAACAATTTTACCATTATAATTACCATTAACATTAATCTTAGTGATCATAATTTTATTTCGAAATATGAAATTAACCTTATTATATAATATTATCATGTTATTTCAAACTATGAAACCATTTTGGTATATTTATTTACTATAAGTGATGAAAACTAATTTTTAATATATGTAAACAAAAAATGGTTTTTAGAGAAACATATTACACATGTTTATAAAATGTTGAATATTGATTTAATAATTTAAAAATGTATATTATTATTTATCAAATAAATTATTTATCAAGTAATTGGTTTTATAAAATTTAAGGTCTTGATTATGTAATGATAAAGTCATAAATGTTATAGTTTTGGTAAAAAAATTATTTTGTCACTATTCACCTAAAAATAAACTATTTCATAAAAATTACAAAAAACATTGATAAGATAATATTGAAAATATTAATCTAAAAAGATGTTTATTATATCAAATTAAAATTATAAATTTTTTGAATTTATCTTTTAAATAATTAAATAAAAATATAATAAAAATTGTTTTTATAGGAAGATAACATTTTTTTAAAAAAAGAAATAAGTATTATCATTATTATTTACTGTTCATCAATAATAAAATTGGTGTTAATATATTAATAATATCGATTATATATTTTATCCATAAACTATTTAGTTTCTTAATAATTATAAAATTCAATTTTTATAAAGGATAAATTTTGAATCACAAATCATTTTTATTTGTTATTTAGTTACACTAATTTAATTTATCAATTCCTTAGAAATGATAATGACCATTATTTTTTATTTATAAATAAATTTCAAAATTCTATTACATTTATTTTTACCCACTAATTATGATGGTGTATTTTAATGGTCATATATTTTTCAATGGGTTATTTTTGGTTCTATGTTTCATGCACTAGAAGCTATCAGACACATTAGGTTATAAAGGAAATAAAATATATAATATATTTATATTGGTGTGTAACATTCTCCCCACCCTAAATAAAGTTTATAACCATAATTTTTAATTACTCATCTATAATGAAAACATTATAGTGTATTGAGAAGATCAAATGTTTAATATCCATTGAGATATACAACTTACTATTTTACAAACTAAGAAACTCATGATTGAGTATCAAGACCTATATAAAAAAAGTAATTTCCATGGGAAGTTCATTGTAAAATTTGATAGATGATCATGGTATGATTTATTATATGTATTGAGATTTTACAATATGGAAATTGATATGAGTACTTTTCAAAGGGAGATAATACATTCTTAATACCGCATCCAATTAACAAAAAAAACTAGATTCATAAAAAGTAACTTACAATAATCCATGAAAATAATCACACCACAAGTATTTTTATTTATAAATCAATATCAAATATTTTTTTAAATCTTACAAGTCATAATACATTGAAAAATCTAGAGTTAAGAATCACTATCCCCTTCAATATTAGTCATTGTGTAAGATTTTCCTTGCTCACACAGTCTAGGCAGTTCATAGTGACCATTTTACTCATTTTCCATTAGATTAGTCCAATTATTTTCATAGTGCACAATTTTCTTGAAATTAAGTAATGATTTTTCTTAGAAATCTATAATTACGTTACACCCGTGATCTTGATGAACTTCATTTTCACACTTATAGCGTATTTTCATTCCCTTCAAGCAAGCCCTAAGGCGTTTCTCCCCAAGTTATTGACAAGTTGAAAATAATAACTTATTTACTTTATTATATTTTTCAATTGAACAACCATGAGACTTTTGATTTCTCTTCTTTGGTGTATTTAGTGATTCAACTATGTTTACATTGTTAATCATAATTTTCTATTACCAATTTTTTAATAATTATATGATGTAACACTCCATATCTTATCCCATTATGTTTCTTATTGGGAAAATCCCCAATATTTTCCATGACATAAATTGTTAACTTAGTTCCTATAGGATCTATCTGTAATGAACTAGAACTTTTAAATGACATTGGTTTCTGGAATAAATGTGTGTTATCTTTTATTGTTAAGTATTATAAACATACAACACATAGAGAAACCAAGAATAATTTATTTCATTAATGGATATCAGTACATTAATCAACTGGTAAACCCTTGTAAATTAAAAATATTAAAACAATTTAAAAAAAGAAAAAAGAAAATGTAAAATTGGAAAATATGGATTGTCCATATCTGCTAGAATCATAAATCCCACGAACTACACTAGGGAAATGAATAAAAATATTAATAAACCAATAAACATATCATATAAAGAAAATTTAGATCCTTGGGAGGAATTTAAGTAAATTATTTATGTATGAATGAATAGGTATTTATAGGAGGTAATATGCCCGATGGAATAGTAATATGGCCATTTGAATAGTATCCTGAGCATTAAGAATAGTAACCTCACCGTTTAGAATAGTAACCTAACAGCTGAAATAGTAATTTGAACTCAAAACAATATAATTTAATACAAATAATATTTAACATGATTACTGGATGAAAATGTAAATATATTAATTCCCTAAAATATATACCAGAATTTAAATACTCAAAGAAATTATAAGAACGTTTTGAAATTAATTGAAATTTAATGTATTCCATAAAAATCATAATTTTTATATTAACAATTAATAGAAACTTTTTAAGAAAATTATATTAATAAAATGAATCTCATTTTTATGATCATAACATCTAAATTTTCTAAGGATTACTTTTTGATAATTTTTTATGAAACTTCAATTTTTATTAGAATAGTACAAATACAATTTTTCAAATACCACATGTTTTATGACATAATAATGATGTAATAATGACTTAATGAATATTAAAATGGTTATCTATAGTGAAAATAAATTTAATAAGATAAATGGGTTATTTAAAAACAATTAAATTAATTTCCATACATAAAAAGTAATCTCTAAAACCTAAAAGTCTAAATTGTCCCTCTAAATAATTTTTTTTTAATTTTTCTCACTGTTTGATTAATATAATAAATTTGAGTTATTGAGTATTTTAAAGTCAAAAAAAGATGTTATTATATTAATATATATTTCAAAATTTATGAAATGTTACTATTTAAAGGTTTACCTTGGATATAATAATTTATTCATTATTATAACACAGAAAACCACATTCATCAACTATAAAAACCATATATCTCTCACCTTGTAAGTATACTGCTCCATCACTTACCAAATCTAATTAACTTCCCAAATTCACTCCCTTAATCTTCTTATAATACTTAAGAAAATTCTAGTATCACACAACTCTATGAATTCAGGGATTTTAGTGCTATAGAAAAGAAGCAACACCAAGAAATGGGTATGTTTTCATAAAATTTTTATCCCATTTTCCTTTTTTCTTCCTCTTTATCTCCATTCACTTAAAACCCAAATACTCTAAGATTAATTGTGTAGTATTTTTACATTATATTAATTATTTTTACTTATTTTAATGATTATATTTATGACATATTTATATTTCATACTTCTCTTTCCTACTCTTTTGACGATGCCTCATTAAGAGTTGGTAAACCACCCATGAGGATTTTGCAAACTCTATAAATAATCACAACCATTATATATGATCTCAATAAATTATTTATAATATATAAATTCAAAAATATATGTATTTATATTCATCTTAAGATCATTATAAAAATTATAAATAATAATAAAGCAATATATTTAAATCCAATCAATATGAGATATTTTAATAAAAATATGATATCAAAACTTTTCACCCTAAAAAATAAGAATTATGAAATATAATAAATTTTTGTAATTTATATAGAGTGAATAAATTAATAGAGTTCACTTATTGTTCCATGTTTTAAAAAACCTATGTTTATCACACATAAATATACATGTTTCATAAATTATCATTCCATTTTCTTTCTTTTTTATTTCTATGAAAATACATGTTTCTACATTATTTAAATTATTTTGAATCCATATTTAATGTTTTTTTAAAGATACTTTATATAAGTACCTAAACATAAAAATTACATAATCTTGAGTTTTATTTCACAAATTTATTCTATTATATCAGTGGATCTGTATGTTTAATATTTTTAGAGAATTAGGACATTAGCCTTGTATAAGTAAATTTTATATCACAAAGTGGGGACCTCCACTTAGTATCCATTATTTTATACAAAACAAAACCTTTAAGATATAACAAGTTTTATTTTCATGAAATATCTCATCAATTTTCATCTTGACCTCATCATTTTCCCTAATAATCCATAAAAACTTGTGAAAAATATTTTAAAATGTGGTATTATTATAAAAATATAAAAAATGGACATAAAAATAAATAAATAAAATCATTATTCCACAAACACCCATAAAAGTATTCCTTTTTCAAAATAACATTTGGTATTAAAATAATCTTGTTCCTAGTCAATAAATAACCTTTTCTTCACAAATAGTTTCATAAAAAATTTCATTATAAATCTTAAAGGGGAAAATATAAAATATAAAGGTTTCTTTGAAATCATGACAAAATTATGAAATATTTTTTCAAAATATATACTTTTCACCCTTAAGAAGTATTATATACTTTATTTTAAATATATTCTCCTTATCTTACAATGATAAATCAAAATATTTCTATAAAAAACATATAATGTATAAATAAATCTTAAAGGTAACATTGGAAATCATTTTCATGTCGCTATTACTAATAGAATAACCTACCAAGTAAATTCCAATAATCTCTCATGACAATCCTAACATGTTAACTCTATCCCTTTACCCAATTCATTTTAGACCTATATGGGTCTCAACCTTCCAAGGTTTATAAAAGAACCAAAAATCCTTTTTTTCATAAAACCACCCATCCTTGGTTTATAATTGATCCATAATTTATTATAAACACTGAAAACGAGCCATAACATAGTCATAAAACATGAAATATTGCATAAAAATATTCTTTTCACCCATAAGAAAATAATGTTATGATATCAAAATATACATTACATTTAAAAAAACTTTTAAAAATTCGCAGAAAAAATGAATAGTGGGGTTTTATTTGAAGAAAACATGAATTCTGGTTAAGTAATCCAATAAACAAAAAATGATTATATAATTAGGAATTTTTTTGACACCATATATGTTAAAATAGAACATTCACTTTACCTTTCCCTCAACCCAATCTATATAAAACACCTAAAAATATTCCTTTTATAAAACCCTTTAAATAAAGACAAAATTTACTTAAAATGAATTTTATAATTAATTTATGTACATACAAATATATTGATAAAATTATTTTAGGAATATAGACAAGGAAGAAAAATATTTAGAATATAAATCTTTAAAATATTTAAAATAAGGTTTTTAATGTAAAGTGCCACTTACCTTGAGTAAGACTCATCACATGTGTTAAACTTCCTGAATAATGAAATAATTTAGTTATTTAACTTAATAAAAACCTTTTTAAATTTTATTATTCATTTTATTTTATTTATTACCATTTTATATTATATCAAATAAGTTCACATCATATGTTTCGACGATATTAGACTCATATGTCCAAAATGACTTTGGTAGGTTTATTATGGTAAAAGTGTCAACTATTATATAATATCTAGAATAATAGTTAGGGAAAAAATATTGTTTTTATATTTCAATAATACTTTTAAAACCAACCACAAATGGTGGTTATGAAAGATGAACTATATTACAATCACAGAGACAATAGGCCATCTGTACGCATGAGTAAAGTTTTCAGTTTTCAATGATCATGTTGGAAAGAATGTAATTCTTATTTTATCATTAAAAATGATAATTATATCATAAATATAATATTATTTATTTAAATAAACTTATATATAGAATAAATGTGATGTGATCATGAAAAATAATCACATCGCTTCGTGGAGGTAGTAATCTACATGTATACAAGAATGAAGTTATCATTATTCAATAGATGGAATGGTAATAAAGTAGATCATATATTATGTTTCAAAAATTATACATATATCACAAATAAGATATATATATATATATATATATATATATATAATGTACTTAATTATAACGATCCATGAGACATGGTGGTGGAAAATAAATTACATCGGTTTGTGAGGTAGTAGTCCGCCACACACATGAATGATGATTTTGTTTCCCATTTTATAGAAGAGGAGTTGGATACATGTTATTATACTAACATAATAACATCTAAGTATAGGGAAGATATATATATATATATATTTTATTATTTTTGAATATTTTAATTATATATTATTGGAATAGAATGTAACACCCCAATATTTCAAAGTACATTATATTTTTAAAATAATTCAATAGCCTGCGCTACACGCAACACCAAGTTCAAGCGCACCATGACTTACGAAACTAGACATTCAAAAAGCGGGTATGAATAGTATTAACTGAATTTTAAATTTTATATACTCCATATAATTTTAACATCCATATTATGTGTTTCTTAAACATAATATAAAAACAAATTAAAATTTTTTAGATAGAGGTAGTATTTTTCAAAAAAGGAAATTTTATTGCCTTTTAATGGTGAACATTTTTTAAATACAATATTTGACAATTTTATATATTCAATTTGACAAAATAAACATATTATTTAGAATAAGTACATAAAAATTTAGTTTCAATAAATTTTTGGTGTTTTCTGATAAATTTCATATTTTGATGAATAGTGAAAAATAATAAATTTTAATTGAAAATAACATAATTTAATCAAAATAATTTATAGTGTTAAATTATAAATTTGAGTTGTTTTGAAGTATAATTAGATTAAATTTTTATCATTTAATACAGTGTTGGTCATTGGAAGCAATTTTACATTTAAATTGAACTTAAACACTTATCAATCTTTTGATAGTTTTTACTTTTCAAAAACCTACTTCTGGTTTTGAAAATGAGAATTAATTTTAAATTAATTAATGAAAATTCAATGTTTTTAATTTGGTAAAATAGACATCTTTTTTTAATTCATAATATCAAAATTATCTTAGGCTGAATTTTTGGTATGTTTCGGAAAACATTCAATTTTTGATGAATAGTGAAAAATACTACACAGTACATAAAAACTGTCTTTTTTATTTAAATAATTAATTTAAATTTAAATTTATTTTAATGTGAAAATAGATACATAATACCTATATTATTTCAATTTAATTAATTAGTGTCATTTTATAAAATTATTAGATATATATATTTTTATTGAACTTTTTTACGTCTTTTACCCACCTTCTAGGCACATTTGCTAATTTGCATAAAACATAATTTTTATGCTTCTGTGAATTGAATTTAAAAAATCTAATAGACACAGTTAACATAAATAGTAAAATTTGGTTCAATAGGATGAAAATAATTTTTCATGAATAATAACTCTTGAATTTTATTTACCACGGTTAAAAGTAAATAGTGCAATTAAAGGAAAAAATAATATTAAAATAATATAAAATTACCTCAACACATGTCGTAATTATATTGGATACGTGTTGTTAGACCAAAATCAACCATAGGAAAAAAATATGATACTTTTTGATTAACTTGGGTATGATTAGGACATTTATTATATTTTATTTAAAGAAGAGTTAAAAGTGTAAAAATTAAAATTTTAATAACTATTTTTTTTAATATATGGTTATACATAATATAAATTCAACTATAAATATTAATTAGAAATATAAAAATATTTACTACATATTTTTATTTTATTTATAATTTTTAGACATTAAATAATTAAATTTATTTATGACACAATGATGATGCAGTAATTACCTTATTAATGAAAGATTGAAATAATTAATATTATAAATATCAAAATAAATGTAAATTGATACCTTTTATGTCATCCACTAATTTTCTAGGTGAATATAGAATGTTAGGGTTAATGAGATGTATTTCTTGAAAAGAAATCAGATTGTTATGACTTTCACAAAAACCAAATAGTAAATAGTGTCAAAATTGACATAAATGAGTTTTTAAAACAAATACTATTTTGTTAAATTATATTATACTCCTAAAAATATAGGAATCTGAAAAATAACTTATATAATATTATATATGTAATTAATTAACAACTTTAGGTTCTCTTGGAATTTTATAGTATTTTATTAACCATATAGTGTAAGAATACAAGAAGACATGGTAAGAGTTAAACTATTTAACTAAAGGTTAAATAAAATAGATAAGGTTAATATGGTGACATAAACTTGTATAAAACCTATTTATTGAGAGGATTTAGACCCATACCAACATTATCCTCGAAATAAATCTATTTGGAGCTATTAGAAACCGAAAATAATTTTATAATAAAATAACATTTCAGGCTCTTCCTAAAGTGCCACTCACCTCTGTTATAAAAGGGTACTTCCCCTTATCTTTAATTCACTCCTCCAAATACATTTCACTCGTCCAAACCCAGATAAAATATCATCCCAACTACCCTCACGTAAACATAGAGGCCTTACTTTGATCATAAATCCAATCTAAGGATCCCTTTTGTTCAAATCAAAAGGAAGAACCCGAAGAAGATGTAATTATTTCATCACCTCTTTCAAAGTTCTTTTCTTCTTCCACTTCCTATTTCTTTGTTGTTTCAATACCAAAATAATACCTCCAGTACCTTATATATACTAATATATTATTATAAATATGGTAGAACCATATTCATTATTCTATCCATCCTATGAATGAAAAAGTCACCGTACGTGCGTACGTACGACTTACCGTCTCCACGTCGTGTTGTAGTTTGTTATTCAACACATCATTTTTTGGATGGGTATAATAATGAGTATAATTTATGTAAATAATAAATATAACATGTTAATGATTATTTATATATAATATACCATCCAATTAAAAACCATTTCACCATCAGTAGAATGGTATTGTCGCTCATGCGTACGTAGAAATTACCGTCTCCACGACGCGTTGAGATTCATCTTCAACGATCACCCTTCAAGAATTTTTATAAATATATATATATTGATTAATTATGAGTTATATGAAATAATATTTATAATATAATAATATATATTTATATAGATATATATATGTGTGTTGTTTACTTACTTCCATACTATACGATAAGAAAACAGAAACAACGTTCATGCGTACGTATGGACTACCGTCTCCATGAACGGTGTTTCCATTTCATATATCTATCTATAATAAATATTTATATTCTGAATATATATGATATATAAATCATGTTTTATATTATATAATTATTTAGATCATGATCTAAGTTTTACGATCAAGAATAACAAGTTAAAACACGTACGATAAAGAAAGTGATTATTACCCGAAATGTTATTTTAACATGGAAATTATTATTAAATTGGTACTATAATATCATAAATGAATAAAATATGATATCATAAATATTAGTATGGTTCTGGTATAATTTAATAACACACTATGGCCATTATATAGGAGGTTAAACGTACCCTCATCTAAAGGAAAGTACAAGGCAAGGGTTAATTCCTCAATCTCATTATCATCCGAGATTGTTTATGTGTAACTATTTACTGGGACATATTTATCATCCATGTCCATGTTTCATAATAATGTTTTCAAATTTAATATTTTAAGGTTTTTTGGAAGGTAATCTTTAGAAAGATCATCATTTTAAATGTTTTAATAATTTATTTTTATAAAACTTTTTAATTAATGTACATGTTTTAAAAATGATTTTAAGGATTTATTTATATGGACATGATTTTTTTAAAATTTTAATTCCCTTCAAAAGTTTTAAAGTAGTGTGGGAAAATTTGATTCAAAAATCTATTTTAAATTACTTCCTTTATAAATGTGTGAATTTTAAATGATTTCACAACAAAAGGCATATATCTCTCAAAGAGTTTTAATGATAATTTTCAACTATTTCAACATACTTTACTAGATATTATTGCTGATTGAGGATGATTTATTTTATATAATATTCCATATTGTATTGAATGAGTTATGATATGTTTTACTGTGGATGTTCTATTTTTATACCATTCAAGGTCTATAGTTTAAGCATTAACATTTCATATGCTAGTTTTAATATGAATGTTTATGTTATGATTAAAAATTTTCATATGAGGAATGCATTAGACTTAGTAAGTAATGGGCGGGGCCCTCTATAGCCCCTCGATGCATCGGTATGTTTCATGAGACAAACTAGTGTCCTAACACAAAGCCTTGAAAAAATTTATATTTGTAGTCTTGGTAGGAGGCCTTGACTATGTGGTTATGATGTCTGAAATTATGCATTCCATCATTATGAGATTAGTTATTAATGTTACATTTGATTATTCGACTGGTAGAATATCCATGTGAATAAGTAAGTGGAATTATTTGATTTATCTTTTCTATATTATGCTAAAGATTATTTTTAAAGGGCTTTTGTTTCAATTTTATACCTTTCCATAAAAGTTTATGATAATTTATGGTAGTTTACACAATATTGTTTATCCTTACTGAGAATATGAGATCACCCCTTTTGTATGTTTTATTTTCCCAGGATGACAAGAAGTGTATTATGATTGTTATGTAGGGTTATGTTAGAGTAATAATAGAGTTCTCGAAGGATTATTGATGCTCTGTTTATGTAATGTAATGTTCATGTATGTAATATATTTCCCAGACTGCTAAACTAATCGATCCTTCGAGAATTGATTTCTTTTAATCTTGAAAATATATTAAAATAATGCACTGGCTCCAGGATTCTGGCGTTAGGGCATTACAGTTGGTATCAGAGGAAGTTTCACAACAACCTTGGAAAAATATTTAGATATCCTATAACTACAGAACTTTACCCTAATATAGACTTTGAGGATTAGTATAGAAGAACATCCAAAAAATTTGGTAATTTAGATATTATGTGGGATTTCCAAGAAATACATCCCTGTCTAGATACTATAAATGGATGTGGTTTTGGAATAGATGTACCTAGGAGTGAGAAATCTGACAAGGAGTTTTGGGCTTAACCCGGGGTATCCTGGTACACGAAAATGGGCATTACTGCGCACTTGGTTTGACACTCCTAGGGGATATGCTTAAGGTAATTCACATTTTATTTACAAACTATTATGAAATATTTATGAGTAAATATGTCAGAAGAGAAACCATTTTTATGATTATGATACTATATGTGTGAAAATCTTTAAATAATGTTTATAATTTTTCTAGTTTTTGGATTATAAATTATGACATAATCTAACTTAGTGTATGTCTTCATTTAGAAATGGTTCCCATTATAAGGAACAAGATATACAAAAATACACATGATCTAATGAGTAAAAAGAACCATATATTTCATGGTCTTAAGCCAAAATTTAGAAGGGAAATAGTCTCCCACATATTCTCATCATATGAAGAAATAATATCACGTATTAATAAGATAAGTAATGAATTCTCTAAGTCCTATGGATTTTAAGGGAAGAAAGAGAAGAAGGGGATGACAAAGAAAAAGAAGGATAAAGGGATGAAAGGAAAGAAAAAGTTTCCTACATGTGATAACTGTGGAATGAATCACCGAGGTAAATTCTTGAAGTTAATGGGGGTTTGTTATAAGTGTGGAAAAAAGGACACCAAGTTCGTGATTGCAAGGGTAAGAAAAATGTTTCAAATGCACAATACTTTATCTATAAGGAGTTGGGAAATTATGAAAATCAATGTCCCAATAATCAAAGTATGCCCCAAATAATGATATTGAATAATAATCAAGTTATGATACTACTGTAGATGAAGAGGAATGACAAGAGTTTATATGGTGTTATTAAAGAATTATGTCATTTGAGTGTTGTATCAACGATGTACTAGTTATATGAATTATGGAATTAAATAAGGATTGTACTACAATACTATTTCATTAAGGACTTGAGATTGGGTGGTACCAAGAAAAGTGACTCAATAGCAGGTTAAATTTTTTAGAAAATATATGGTTGAGATAAAGATAAAACTTAAAATAGTCCTGATGATGAGGTAGTGATTTTGGAATAAGAGATGTCTGATTTGGATAAATTATATTGGATATTCTTGACTACCTTGGAACTAATTAATGGTTTGTTTATTCCATCATTGTTGGTGCTCACAACATTTATGGATTTATGGAGTATGTCTAGTATTATATGTTTTTTTCAGAAGGAATAAGGTAGAATGAACATATTTAATGTGTTTTTTTTGGAAATTCATTTTATTACCATGTCTTAAGAGAATACACGATGAAGGTATTCACATATATGTTATGTGACCTTCCTTATAAATTTTGGACTCTGAGTTTGGATTGAAGTATTTTGGATAAGTCTAAAGGTTGGAATGGATTAAGTTGAATATTGGATACTATTTTTTAAGGTTACAAAATTTCTTAATATTATTTTGGGATTGTTATAAAAAGGACAACCCGGAGGTCGGGCGATAACCCGTCGCGTCCGGAACGACTGCGAGACTTGAACCCGCAACCAAAGGGTGATAATGGTTAATCACCTACCACTGGCCTATGTAATTTCCTAGGTTTTATAATGTATTTTTTTTTAAAATGGTATGAAAGATGAATTATAAATTCATTTTTTGAAACTCTATATGATTAGGTTAAATAGAATATTTTTGAGTTCTATTATCTTTTGGAGTGAAAGATGAGTTTGCGGTAAAAATTATTTAAAGGATGGAACTCTACTTGTCAAGTATTTTTTTCTCTTATTCTATGATGAAATTAATTCTTAATCATTAGAGAATAGATCTTAAAACCAAAAATGTTTTATCCTAATACCTTATGTTTTGTTGAATTGATGCTATTTTAAATCATCATAGATTTATGGATTTGAGGCCCTCAATATTCCATTTATTGTTAACTTGTTTGTGATTGATGACCTCAATAACTCCCTATAAATATTTACATTTTCTTAAAATTATGTGTATCTAATTTCCACCAATGTTCTCTTATTCAGGATCATAATTTGGTGGTGCCTTTTTCATTTCCCTTTCCCTCTTATTAGGACTAAATTTTATTAACCCAATTTCCGATGTGGGTTTTCCACAAAGGTATTTTCTATTTTTAATCTTTTATTTTTGAAGATAAATTTTAAATTATGAGGATTAAATTTATTTAAGGAGGGGAGAATGTTACACCCCAAGATTTTGTAGTACGTTATCTCTTTAAAGTAATGCAATAGCTTGTGCAACACACAACACCGAGTTCGAGCGCACCACGACTTACCAAACTTGCGGTTCAAAAAGAAGTTATGAATAATATTAAGTGAATTTTGAATTTTATATACTCCATATAATTTTAACATCCGTGTTATTTTTTTTCTTATACATAATATAAGAACAAATTCAATTTTTCAGATAAAGGAAGTATTTTTCAAAAAATGCAATTTTACTGCCTTTTAATAGAGAACCCTTTTTAAATCCAATATTTGACACTTTTATATATTCCATTTGAAAAAATAAAGTTATTATTTAGAATAGGGACATAAAAATTTAGTTTCAATAAATTTTTGGTGTTTTTATGGTAACTTTCATATTTCGATGTATAGTGAAAAATACTAAATTTTAATTGAAAACAACTGTTTTTAATCAAAATAATTTATTGTGTTAAATTATTCATTTGAATGGTTTTGAAGTGTAATTAGATTATATTATTATCATTTAATACAATTTTTGTCATTGGATGTATATTTATATTTAAATAGGACATAAACACATATCAATCTTTTGATAGTTTTTACTTCTCAAAAACCCGCTTTCTGGTTTTGATAATGGGAATTAAATTTAAATTAATTAATGAAACTTCTATGTTATTTATTTGGTAAAATAGAAATAATTTTTGAATTTGGAATATAAAAATTAGCTTAGGCTGAATTTTTGGTATTTTTCTGAAAACATTCATTTTTTGATGAATAGTGAAAAATACTGCATAGTACATAAAAACCAATTTTTTTATTTAAATAATTATTTTTAATTTAAATTTATTTTAAAGTAAAAATAGATACATAATACCTATATTAGTCCAATTTAATTCATTAGAGTTATTTTATAATAATATCAGATATAAAAAATTTTATTGAACTATTTAACATCATTTACCCACCATCTATGCACATTTGCAAATTTGCATAAAATGCAATTTTACCACTACTATGAATTGAATTTCAAAAATATTAGAGACAAAGATGACTTCATTAAGTAAAATTTGGTTCAATAGGATGAAAATAATTTTTGGTGTTTTTTAACTTTTGAATTTTATTTACCACAGTTAAAAGTAAATAGGGTAATTAAAGGTAAAATTAAAATTATAATAATATAATATTACCCCAAAACATGTCCTAATTATATTGTATAAGTGTTTTAGACTAAAATAAACCTAATGAATAAATATTATACTTTTTGATTCAATTGGGTCAGTTTAGGACATTTATTATATTTTATTTAAAGAAGAGTTAAAAGTGTCAAATTCAAATTTTAATAACTAAACTATTTTTAATATAGGATTATACATAAGATAAATTAGACTATAAATATTAATTAGAAATATAAAAATATTTACTACATCATGGTATTTTATTTATATTTTTTAGACGTTAAATAATTAAATTTATTTATGACACAATTATGATAAAGTAATTACCTTATTAATGAATGATTAAAATAATTGATAATATAAATATCAAAATAAATGTACGTTGAGAAATTTGATGTCATCCAATAAGTTTCTAGGTGAATATAACTTTTAAGGGTTAATTTAATGTATTTTTTTTCAAATAAATGATATTTTTATGACTTTCACAAAAACCAAATACTAAATAGTGTCAATATTGACATAAATGAGTTTTTAAAACAAAAACTATTTTATTAAATTATATAATAGTCCTAAAAATATAAGGTTTCGACAAAGGACTTATATAATATTAGATATTTCATTAATGAACCACTTCATGTTCTCTTGGCATTTTATAGTATGTTTATTAACCATATAGTGTAAGAATACAAGAAGACATGGTAAGAGTTAAATTATTTAACTAAGGGTTAAATATAACAGATAAGGTTAATATGGTGACCTAAACTTGCGTAAAAACTATTGGTTGAGAGGGTTTAGACCCATAACCACCTTATACTCTAAATAAATCCTTTTGGATATATTTTAAACCAAAATTTATTTTATAATAAAATAATATTTCAAGCACATCCTAAAGTGCCCCTCACCTCTCTTATAAAAGGGTACTTATCCTTATCTTAAATTCACATCTCCAAAGCCATTTTTATCGGCCAAAACCAGATAAAATATCCTAACAACTACCCTAAATTTAAAATATAGGCCTTACATTGATCAAGAATCCAA
The DNA here is from genome assembly GCA_963277665.1 of Viscum album. Lineage (NCBI taxonomy): Eukaryota > Viridiplantae > Streptophyta > Magnoliopsida > Santalales > Viscaceae > Viscum > Viscum album. Next base: position 835,528,609 of record OY728128.1, on the reverse strand, counting down.
CTTAAGGAGCCCTTTTGTTCAAATCAAAAGGAAGAACCCGAAGAAGAGGTATTTATTTCATCACCTCTTTCAAAGTTCTTTTCTTATTTCACTTCCTCTTTCTTTGTTGTTTCCATACCAAAATAATAAATCCAGTACCTTCTACATAATGGGACTTTATGATAAATATGTTACAACCATATTCATTATTCTATCCATCCCCTGAATGAAATATTCACCATATGTACGTACCTACGGCTTACCGTCTACACGTCGTGGTGTAGTTTGTCATTCAACACTTAATTATTTGGATGGGTAAAATAATGAGTATAATTGATGTAAATAATAAATATAACATTTTAATTACTCTTTATATATAATATAACATCCAATTAAACAACATTTCACCAATAATAAACTGATATTGTCACTCGTGCATGCGTACGGCTTACCGTCTCCACGACGCGACGAGATTCATCTTCAACGATCCCCCTTAAAGAATTTTTATAAATAAATAATAAATATATATATTGATTAATAATGTGGTATATGAAATAATATTTCTATGGGAATAATATATATTTATGCAGATAAATATATGTTATTTACTTACTTCCATACTATACGATAAGAAAACAGAAACAACGTTCATGCGTACGTACGGACTACCGTCTCCATGAATGGTGTTTCTATTTCATATATATATATCTATTATAAGTATTTAAATTCTTAATATATATGATATATAAATAATGTTTTATATTATATAGGTATGTTGATCATGATCTAAGTGATACTATTAAGAATAACAAGTTAAAATACGTACGATAAAGAAATCCATTATTACCCAAAATGTTACTTTTACATGGAAATTATTATTAAATGGGCAGTATAAAGTCATAAATGAATCATATATGATATCATAAATATTAATATTGTTCTGGTATAATTTAATAACATACTATGGTAATTATATAGGAGGTTAATCATACCCTCGACTAAAGGAAAGTACGAGGTAAGGGTTAATTCTTCAATCTCATTATCATCCGAGATTGTTTATGTGTAAGTATTTAATAGGACATATTTATCATCTTTGTCCATGTTTCATAAAAATGTTTTGAAAATGAATATTTTAAGGTTTTTTGGATGGGACTCTTTAGAAATATCATCATTTTAAATGTTTTAATGATTTATTTTTCTAAATCTTTTTAATTAATGTCCATGTTTTAAAAATGATTTTAATGATTTATTTATATGGACATGATTGTTTTAAAATGTTAATTAATTTAAAAAGTTTCAAAGTGGCATGGGACACTTTGATTCAAAAATCTCTTTTAAATCAATTCCTTTATAAATGTGTGACTTTTAAATGATTTTAAAAAGGGATATTTCTCTCAAAGAGTTTTAATAATCATTTTCAACTACGTCAACATCCTTTACTAGATATTATTATCGATTGAGATTTATTTGTTATAATACAATATTCCATTTTGTATTGAATGAGTTATGATATTTTTGACAGTGGATGTTCTATTTTTATACCATTCATGGTCTATGGTTTAATTATTGACATTTCCTATGCTAGTTTTAATACGAATATTTATGTTATGATTCAACATTTTCATATGAGGAATGCATCAGACTTAGTAAGTGACAAGGGGGCCTGATATAGCCCCTCGATGCATCGGTAGGTTTCATGAGACAAACTAGTGTCTTAGAACAAGGCCTTGACAAAATTTATTTCTATAGTCTTGGAACGAGGCCCTGACTATGTAGTTATGATGTCCGACATTATGTATTCCATCATTATGAGATTATTTATTAATGTTACATGTGATTATTCGACTTTTAGAATATCCATGTGAATAATTATATGGAATTATTTGATTTATATTTACCATATTATGCTGAAGTTTATGTTTAAAGGGATTTTGTTTCAATTTTATACCTTACTATAAAAGTTTATGATTATTTATGATAACTTATGCTATATTGTTTATTTTTACTATGCATATGAGCTAACCCCTTTATTATGTTTTATTTTCTCAGGATGCTAATAAGTGTGTTATTATTTTTATGTAATTTTATGTTAGGGGAATAATGTAGTTCTCGAAGGATTATTGATGTTGTGTTTATGTAATGTAATGTTCATGTATGTAATCTATTTTCCAAGACTCCTAAACTGATCGGTCCTTTAGGACTTGATTCCTATTAATCATGCCAATGTATTAAAATAATTCACCAGCTCTAAGATTCTAGGGTCTAGGTGTTACATAGAAGAAGAAATAAAATGAAAACACTCAGTTAAAAATTATACCTCTTCATCAGAAAACTTCTTCAGGTTTATACATAAAGGCTTCCTAGATTGGTTTTATGATCAAACAAAGGATTCTTGGATGTAGTTATGGATGTAAGGAAGTTATTTTTTGGGGATTATATGAGATAGAGTGTTAAAAATATGTTATGAATATAATAGAGAAGATTACCTTTTATAATTAAAGGGATGGGTAATCTTGGAATTTCTTAATATATGAAATTAATATAAATTATTTTTCTTGTAAAAATGGAAAAATTAATATAATTTTGATATTGGATGAGTATGATTCTAAATCATCTCATAAAATAAAATTTTGACAAGTTTATGTGATGTTCTCACCCTTATCTTTGGGTTTTAACACCCGTTAACCCCTTTGTCTATTACCAAGGTATCGAAGTTTTTACACTAAAGGACTCAATAACATTAATTTATAATGAAAAGTAACCTATAAATGGACGATATTTGATATTATCAACCATATAACATGAAATTTTAAGAGTATAAGTTTTTTTGATAATTTTAAATCATTTAATAAAACATTATTTATTAAAAAATATCTTTTATGTCATTTTTGGAAAAATTCATTTAATTTGAATTTCAAAATAACATGAAAAGAGAGGAATTCAAATATAATACATTAAAAATGACTAATAAGTTATTTTTATCCATAAAATTCTTTGTACACTAAAAGTAACTCAAAAAATGTTACTTTTATAGTTTTTAAAATTATTTTCTTGATTTTTCTATTACTTGCATAAGCACCGTGTCGACGTTGTGTAAGAATTTAAGGTAATTATTTCATCACTAAAAATTTAAAATAAATTTCCATGATAAAAAAATAAAATTTATATTTAAAATTAATAGCTATAAAAGAAATTTTTGTAATCCTTGTCAAATGTTTTTATAGAAATTAAAAGCAAGGGAGTCACATTTTTGACTTTATATTTAATTAAAATAATAAATGTCATTTTCAAATAAAATTGTCAAAAAATTATCAAACATACAAATCTTGGACGAGTATGGTCTAACCACACTCATCTAATAGATCAAAGTCATGTTTTAGGGTTATTTTTTTGTCCTTATCATATTATTTTTAACCCTTAATTACCAAATTTACCCATACCGATGTGACAAATATTTACTATATTTACTCTACATATTCAAAAAAAAAAATGAAATGAAAATATTTAGCAAATTTATAAATCCAAATTCTAAATATGGAATTAAATTTTTAAAATTCAATTTCTTGAAGTGTCATAAATTAATTTAAAAATAAAATACAATTATCGATGAAAAGTAGTTTTTAGAAAAATTCATTTTAAGACAAAAAATGTACTTATACCAAGATGATGTATAATTAGGATTCATTAGTAATTAATTAGTATACTTCATATTAAAGGATACTTATGTTAATTTTAGATCAAAAATATAATTTTAAATTAAATTATTTATTAAAAATAACTGACAATTTTACAAAAAATTGACATTTTCACTATTCACTGATAAATTAATATTTTCATAAAAATAAAAAAAATTCACCTTGAGATGAAATTGATAAGTTGATTTTAAAAAGTAAAATTCATTTTGTAAAATTAAAATTCAAAAATTTAGAAATAGACTTTAAAATAAACACTACTAGAAATTTAAGCTATAGCCACGAACCTATAGCCAGGGTTTTATAAGTCTGTGGATATAGCTTGGTTATACCCACGGTTCAATTATCATCCTTGGCTTCACATTTGCGTTTCACTTTTTTTTCCCGATTCCTGTCAGGCTCCTCCTTCCTCGATATGAAACCCTCATCACAACACCCTTCTCCCCTGACGACCTCTCCTCCTCCCAATGAACTCTCCTCCCCCCGACGACCTCTCTCACCACACCCTCCTCTCTTCCCTCGCAGCTGTCATCTCTTGCACTCGCTGTTGTCCTCTCCCGTTGTCCTCGCCATTTTCGGTTCCTCCATCCCTCATCACGGTTCCTTCATCCACAGTGCGGATTATCCAATCACGACTCGAATTTTCCATTCGGGTTTTCTACATCCCTCGCATGGTACTCCCATCCTATATACCCTTATTTGGGTGTTCCTCATCCATTTGGTGCATCGGCAGAAGGGTTACTCCCCTCCTCCACAAACTTATTCGGGCCTTTCTCTTCTCTACAATGCGTTGGCCCTGCTAATTTACTTAATTCTGTTATGTGGCTTCTGTTTACAGTTTTGTTAACCTGTTTTATGGCTCCCAGGAGGATGAATACTGTTTGCATTTGCAGGAGGAATTTGTGTTTTGTGCCTCCCAGTTTGTAGTATTAATTCTATTTGTGTTTTAGTGCGTTTTCTATTTTTTAGATCCTATTTTGTGGGTTATTTGAATATTGTTTGAAATATTTATTATGTTTAGTAAGTTTTCAGTTTGTAGGAGGAGTTCAAGGAGGGGTTTGTGTTTATTTCCAACTATTTTGTGGCTCTTGTGTGTTGGCTGGTATTCTGTCGACTGTTATTCACTGGTATTTCATGGTTTATATTTCATTCTAATTCTCATAATTAATCTAGTATTCTGGTATTCATGGTTTAATTTGTTTACGATTCTGTTATCTATTTACTATTCTATAATTATTATGTTTATATTTACTATTATGTAATTATTAATATGTTTCTAAGTGTTTTGTGTAATAGACTTTGTATTTCTGAAATTTACAGAATTCAAGAAGTTGGATATTTTAGTCATAAATTCCAAAAGTTAGGATTTTCACTATGTAAAGAACCTTACTTCTCCAATTTTTACCTTTTTATATCAACCATATTCATATAATACCCTTGTATATGATTATGATCATGCAATAAAGGGTATGTTTATATTTTTCCTTTTTATTATATATTGTTAAGCATGTTTTTGTCCATTTATGTACATGTAAATTACATGGGATATGATTTTGAGTTATAGATGAGTATACCCCTTTAATTATTCCATGGGATGGGATGAGGCCTCCACTTTGTATAATCCTTCCCCATTCCATGGGATGGGCTTAGGACCTGACTTCAGAAGTGCACCTGGGTGGGATAGCCTATAAGATTTCCCTACACCTAACCTAGACAAGATGTCTTATAATATTTCTATATCTCTAGATTGACATCGATAACGATCCCCATTAAAGAATATAAACTTAGGTAAGTTCTAATATGCATTTTTCTAGTATAGAGAGTTACTTGATATAACTTCTATTTGTCTTTCAACTACCTATTTACAATTATTTTAATATTATTTTGGTTATTTTCCTAAATTTTTTTTTATTTAAACATGCTAATTAGTATACATGTTCACACTTACACTTGGTTATTCACTTGTGATTTGAGGTATGACATTGGTTCCCTATTGAGTATATAAATTCTTATACCCTACATTAACACCTTACTAGGAATGAAACTTTATTCCTTATACTTCAAGTGCCTTTTTAACAATGGATGTTTTGGGAATTGACTAGTCTTGGGTTGATTGAAAGCTATACCCTCTTAGAGATTGGATATTTGGAGGCGCATTCTTTTAAGTACCAACACAAATACAAAAATAGGATTTCATATTGGCATTTAGTTGATAGGTATTTTATAATCGACATAAAAAAAATTAATGATAGTTATTTAGATAATCAATGTTAAATGCATTTTACCAATGGGTTTTAATTATTCTTATCTACTCATTGCTCTTGCAAGAATTCCCAAGCTAAATCATTTTATATCTACCATGAGAATGTTCAAATCCAGTTATTCTACACTAGTAATAATTCTCAACAACTTTGATTGTTTTAATTATTCTATATTCATTATAATGAATTTACTTTGTGGTGTAAAGTTTTATCGAGTTGTAATCACTCAACTCACACATGGTTGTGCCTCCATCAAAAGGTAGTGTATTGGTTATGCTAACCTAGGAAAAAATTAGTTCATAGGTTCTACTTTATCCCTAAAAAAATTTAGGTGTTTGGGTTGTTCCTTCAAGTGTGAAAAAGGTAAGTTGGTTTGTTTTGGTTGTTGGGTATGATAAAAGAAGATTATAAAGAGTTTTCAATCTCCTTCACCATGATGCGGTGTTATAATCCATGATTAAAAGTCAACAATGGAATGACGTCGTTCCCTTACACTATGGTAGATGATATGGTTTATATTTTCAAAATGTCTCTAAATTTCAATAAATCTTTATAGAATTAATAAAAAACATCACAACTCATTGTGAATCTATCCAAACACTTTTGGTAATTGATTATTATTATCTCTTAGATTTCATATAGACTCTTTTTACTATATTCCACTACTAGAAAAATGACCTATAACTGTGTTTTACTTGGGTTCTTTATTGGGTATATGATTTGGTGTTCACGATTTACTTGGGTTATTTATTAGGTGTTCTTCATGATGTTTCATGGTAAATAAATCATGGATAATGATTATGATGCATGAAATTAGCCTCCTCTATGTTTTTCATGTTTATTAAGTTGTGGCTATGGATTTTACCTGGTGAAAAGTATTTTAAGTGTGTTTTGAAAAGTTAAATACACTAAATACTTGGGTTATCTTCCAAATGGTTTTATTTAAACAAATTATAAATTTTAAGAATGTTTTGGCCTTATGGCCTATATTTTTAAAATGGTTTAATTACTTGATCATTTTTCTAAAGATATTTAAATTAGTTTTCCAAATTGAAATTTTTTATTTTCAAATAATGAGTCCCATTTAGTGCCATAGGGGGTTTCTTGAAAAATTATGCACCTCTATACATACTATCCATTTAGGGGGAATTCACATGGATGGTGTCAGGAGATGGGATTAGCATAGATGATGGATCTTATGATTTAGATGTAATATATACATTGTTTACTCACCTCCAACATTTCTTATAGTCATGAGATCCTAGGTGTCGTAGTGAGAGTTGAGTGATTTAGTGGCAATGTAGTGGTTGGATCGATTAAGTGAGGATTTTAATTGACTGTCCAGCTTATCAGTCATCTCTTCTAGGGGAGTATCTGTGACGATGGTGAAAATTTGGTTCTAGGCCCACCTCCGCACAACCTGGTGTTTAGTTGCAATGTGGGGATTCTGATTTTTATTGTTCACTACCACTGGTATATAATCTAGTAGTGCAAGCACACTAGACATATTTTTATTAAATAATGACTCAAGAGTAGAAAAATATTCCATTTCTGCTTCCTACCCAGCTTTGGGATCAGGATAATAGGACCCACATCAATTGATGGGGTTCCCATTTCTGATTCATAGGGACCAAAATTGGTAGGGATACTGGAGCAATAAGATAAGAATGTAAAATATGCACCATATCCTATAAGGAGGTGGTTAGAGTTTGAATTTCCCCTGATAGGTTTATATTATCTGGATGTGATTCGTTCTCCCATTGAAATCAATAGAGAGGGTGCATCAGACATAGTAGTAGTGGAGGCCAGCAACTTGAATACCTATCAGACTGACCTTTCCAGTACTTTTTAGGGTAGTAATCCACCAAAATCTATGCATACTCCCATGAAAGGTTAATTAAGGCTCCCATGTGAGGGAAAAATATTTTCATTCTAGAATCCTCACACAACATCAAAAATCATAATTGATGAAGAATGACAGAGTGAGATTATATTTCGATCTGGGTAATTGGTAAAAATGAAACTTGCTATAATCATCCGAACCTCCTTTCAAATATTTAAAGAGTGTAGGGTTCACAAATGGTTACCCTATCTACTTGAGCGGTTAATATCTTATCTCGCAGCATAATGATATAGGATCTTTCTTTTAAAGAACCCCTTCCATCATGCACCACTACTCAATGGGGTGCGGGGTAAGGCATAAAAGAAAACTGAGAAAAATCACTAAACAACTCAACCACACTAAAATTCCCAAGGATTTTAGTAGAATGACAACAATGTAGAGTAGGGTAGGATGAAAGTTAGAGTGGGGGACTATTGTGGTATATCGGTACTCATAACATTGATAGCACTTCACCACCCATACATACAATAATTGAAATGGACCACTGAGGTGATGTGGGGATCTTCATTCCTGTATTTGACCCAACAGTTCATAGATACAAGCAAGGGTGCGAACAACCAAGTTAATGGGATATCGCTTTTCTAAGGTGACCACCATCATTAAAGTATAGATTCTGAAACTAGTTATTATTCTCATCTTCTTACCATTGTAATTATCAGTCAATTATTTAATATTAATGCTTGGTATATGATATGGTTTATTGTTTCAAAATGTCTCTAAATTTCAATAAATTTTTGTAGATTTAATACAAAACATCACAACTCGTTATAAATTAACCCAAACACTTTTGGGAATTGATTATTATTATCTCTTAGATTTCATATAATCTCTTTTTACTATAATCAATCCTCATTTTTGGAACTTATGCATGAATATTCATGAATTTTTATAATTTAAAACATTTATGAATTCCCTAAACTATAATTTTAATATATTTGTTATGATTTTTTATTAACTTGTTATTGATGATTACTTAATATCTTATGAAAAATGAGCAAAATTGAGTTTTTAATGCGATTATATCATGGGAAAACAATGTATGGATTTAGTAATATTGCGGTCGACTATCTCCTTACATTTATTAAGGATTTACTGCCTGATGATGCATGTATTCCAAAAAATTATTACACGGCATAAAAGTTGGTTGAAAAATTTAGATTTTCATCTAGCAAGATTCATTCTTGTCTCAAAGACTGTTGTTTGTTCTGGAAGTATAATGAAGACTTGAGTTAGTGCAAACAGTGTGGTACATCAAGGTGGAAGACTAATAAAGACAGATCTCAATATTTCATAGCACATGAAGTGATGTGTCACTTCCCTTTAATTCTCAGGCTTCAAAAATTTTTTATATCAGAACAAATGGAAAAGAATATGAGATGACATGCAGATGAAAGAAATAAGGATAACGATGAAATAGTGCATCCTGTAGATGGGTTGGCTTGGAAGAAATTTGATAGGTTACATCCTGATTTTGCAGCCGACCCACGAAATGTTAGATTGGGATTATCCTGTGATGGTTTCAACCCATTTCACCAAATGCATACTGCACACAGTACTTGTCCTATTTTCATTCACATTTATAACTTTCCTTCATGGATATTTCTGAAGAAGTCGTTCACTATCCTGAGTATATTGATATCTGGACCCAGTGATCCTAGAAATGATATTGATATATACTTTCAGCCATTAATAGAGGAGTTAAATGAGCTTTGGATTGTTGGTGCACAAGCATATGATGAATTTAGAAAGGAGTACTTTATGTTTCGTGCAGCTTTATTATGGACGATAAATGATTTACCTGCCTACGGAATGATGTCTAGTTGGAGTACTAAAGGGAAATTATCCTGTCCTATTTGTATGAAAAATACACATTTTTGAAGTTTAAAGTTTTGATGAACTTTCATCTTCATAGGGCATCGACGTTTTCTACCAATGGATCATCCATACAGGAAAAATCAGAGACAATTCGATAATTCCATCGAGACAGATGAGACACCTCAATGAATGTCAGTGACTGATATTGTTAAAGAACTTGATGATTTGAATTATGTTCTTGGAAAAATTCAATCAAATATCAGAAAGAGAAAGCATGCTAATTCGAATTCCAATAGAAATTGGAGAAAGAAAAGCATATTCTTTGAGTTTCCATATTGGTCATCGAATTTATTACGTCATTGTTTGGATATAATGCATATCGAGAAAAACATTTGTGAGATGTTATATGTTACTATTTTAAATGTCAAAGGCAAAACGAAAGACAATTTGCGGTGTTGTTGTGATTTGATGGATTGGGGTATAAGAGCAAGACTTCATCCTGAGTTAATTGGCCAAAATAAGTGGAAAGTCCCTGTTGCCTTTTATTCGATGAAAAATGTGGAGAAAAAACAATTTCTTTAGGTCTTGGAAAGTTTGAAGGTTCTGGATGGTTATTCAAGTAATATTTCGAAAAGGGTGAATACACAAGATGTGAAACTAAAATCTCTTAAAACCCATTATTACAATGTCTTGTTACATGATTTGATTCCCATTTCCATTCACCAATTACTTTCACATAATGTTAGAGTTACGGTGATTAAGTTATTTCAATTTTATCGAGATCTTTGTGCCAAAATATTGAGCAGAAGTTTTGTTCAGAAATTGTAGAGAGATGCACCGATTATTCTTTGTGACTTAGAGAAAATTTTCCTACTATCTTTTTTCACATGTATGTTACATTTTACTGTGCATATTCCCATAGAAGTTATCTTTGGTGGTCCTATTTTGAGTCGGTGGATGTATCCTACCGAAAGAATGATGTTTACATTTAAATCATATGTGAGAAATAAATATCATCCTAAAGGCTCTATTGTGAAATTCTATTTAGCACAAGAATGCATTGATTTTTATTCATCATACTTGGATAACATCACTATGAGGTCTAATCGACTAATGAGAAATGAAGATGAGCAATATGATCCCATTGATTCTGCATTTCCTTCACTATCCCAAATAGGGGGGATATCTGGATCATACTCGTTGTGTTTAAGCAGGGAAGAGTGGTAAATGTCACATCACATAGTATTATTCAACTGTGGTGTGCTTGATGATTATATTAAGTAAGTAAACTAATAAACATGTATTTTTTTTCATTGTGTGATTTCTTTATATCTTCTGACATTTTAATTCTTTCATATCTATAGATAACATTTAGAAATTATAAAAAAGAGACATCGTTCTCTATCTATTAAGAGGAAGGAACTGTTGCACAACAAAGAATTTACTGCCTGGTTAAAGTCAAAGGTAATATATTTCTTTTTCTTCTTCTCATAACATAATCACATGTCTCTATTTAATATTCTATGTTAGTATCTCTTAGGTTTTAACTCTACCAATGATTGAAGTATCAGATGAAATAAAAGCATTGTCCTTTGGTCAAAACGATGTGGTACATGATTGTAAGTCAATGGTTGTCAATGGATTTAAATTTGTTATAAATAGTTGTGCAAAAAAATGGCTACACAGTATGACGGTGTCACGATAAGTGCCACAATAGATTGTTATGCGAGTTCATCGGACAGGGAACCTCGATCAGAAAATATATCATATTTTGGTGTTGTTGAAAGAATCATTTTATTAGATTACTATGCACATGGTCATTTCGCAATGATGAAATGCAAGTGGTTTGATTAAATGACATGACAAGGAATGCATATTGGTAACTATGGATTTAGAGTGATTGATATGAACCTCCATCTTCGTACTGATGAACCTTATATTCTTGCATCACAAACTAAACATGTGTTTTATGTAAGTGACCCGTTACAACCACAATTTGGTGTTATTGTTGATGTTATTCCTAGACACATTTTTGATGATGGCATGGATGACAATGATGTTGTGGATGAACCTGTTGGTATTTATTCGAATGTTTCATTTCATGATACAGATGATGCAATTGTTAGAACAGATTGTGAACCAGAAATTGTCCCAGACCCCAAATAGCGTTGACACATTTGTAAGTATTTACCTGATATTATCTCAATATTGTATGTGTTTTTTAACTTCCATACATGATATCAAAATAACTAGTATATTTTATACCATTATCGAATATAAAACTATTAATAGCCTGACCAATTTATGTTTAACCAGTTCTCTAGTAAATCTTGAACATAGAAAGGTCTTGATATTTTATCAATATAAATATCACACATGAAAATGTATCTCATTGTTTTATGATACAATTGTATTATTTAACATTTTTCATTATTTCTATTTATTTGAGAATATTATTTTAAATTTCCAGGTCAAAATGTCTGATTATGATGATACTAGAAGGAGTAGAAGAATACCGAGAAACGAACAACGTAGGTCTCCTCCTGGAAACAATGTAAGTACAAATTATTTTTGAATATTATGGTTTTTTATATTATTTATCTTGTTATCGTTAGTTTTATTTTATCATATATGTTATTTTAGGCTGCATCGTTGAGGAGACGCTTGGATTATGCCACTGAGGATAATATTATGGCGGGGGTTCTGATTCTATAGGTCAGCCTACTACTACACCGCTTGAGACACCAGGAGGCCATCCTCCCATTATGCCACCTCCATATTATCCATACCCATCTTTTCTGTATCCCTTTTTGCCCGCACCCACATCAGATTGTAGTTCTCAGACTCCCATCCCTCATTTTCCATTCCCACCATCCACTGTACAGGGTACTGTGCCCCCATATATCCTACCACCATATCCATATCCATATCCACCCTCATCTGTAGAGGGTTATTCATCGGGTTTTCTTCCTCCATCAGGACACTTTGCATCTACTATACATAGTACTCCTGTAGATATCTCACCTACCATGGAGGCTGCCCTCCCTCCAGATGCAGCACTTCAGGGGTCAGCAGATCTCCCATCTACTGGTATTTGTTTAAACATTACTGTTACTGATTAATGATAAATTCATATATATTATTTTATTTTATTTTTGGTTTCATGATTAGCTCCAGCCTATACCAAACGATGAGGCTGCACAAAAATGCGCGAGTTTTGGAATCGACACACACAAATCATAGTTGATTACAATTAGGACAATGCTATAATTAATAAAAATTTCACGAAATGTAAAATTTTTATGGGAACACTTTCTAGACACAACAATATCATTCCGGTTCAACTGATAAGTTGGAAGGTAGTTGGAAAAAAATAAAGGAAAAATCCTGGGCAGAGATTTGGGTAAGTAATGTTAATCACCTTTTATATATATATATAAATTTATAATATTTTCTTAACAAATATTATTTCCATTTCAGCTTCAATATAATTTTCCTGATGGACAAAATGCAAAGGCTGCAAGGATAATGGATTTAGGTGAAATGTGGCGAGCCTAAAAGTATGATTTATATCTTGGTTGGAAAAAGAGAGTTGGTACAGAGCTTGAAGAAGTACCAGTGATTCCAGATTGCCCAATATCACAATATAAAGAGATGATCAGCTATTGGAAGAGTCCAGTGTTTAAGGTGTTTGTTAAATTTATATATATATTCATTTGTTTATTTGAAAACGATTTTAAATTACTTTTTTTATTTATGTTAATTAATTTATATAATTATTTGTTTATAATAGAAACCAAATAGAAATAAAACAAACAAGAGTGCAATGAAACACATTTATACTCGTGGACACACTTCATTACCAGATCATGAGTAGACGCAGGTAATTTAACATTTAGAATATTTAGCTTTGTTTAGTGTATTTTTTTAACTTCCAATTTTGATTTATTTATTTGTTTTTTTTTCAGAAAAAGGCATCGAATATTGAGGGTCACATTCCTCGCTCAACTTTGTTTTGTACAAGCCGGAAAAAGAAAGATGGTACTATGCCAAATACCGACACCGAGAAGGCGATTGTAAGTATATTTCAATTTCTTTGATTTTTACTGAATTTAATTCCCTATATTATTTTATCGTTTTAATTTATGTTATATATCAATCAACATAATTCTTTAGAGGCATTGGAAGAAAAAGAACCTGACAATTTGGGCCCAAACGATCATCTACATCAGGTATTAGGAGATAAGTATCAGGGTAGAGTGCGTTGTTGACCTAGGAAGAAGATTGTACCATCTCGATACTGGTCTACTAACGTTTCTTCAAGTACCAGTTCTGGTTTTGTCATAGTGGAACAAATGAATGCCTCAATCAAAGAATCAAGTCAAAAATCAGAACAGGTGATAACTGCAAATATGAGGAAATTTATGTCTGCCCTTTCTTCTACACTTCCACCAGAATCAGCTGAAATGGTTGATTTCTTTTTGATGTCGATGCATTCTTCTAATGTAGATTCTTCTGTCGGAGCTGGAGCCGGACCTAGTGCTGGACCCGGTGTTGGTGCCGGTTCAGATGCAGATTCCGATGATGATGTTGGTGGTGTGAGAGGTGGTGATGGTGTTTTTTAGGAGGTGTGGATGAGGGTTATCATGATTCTGATTATACTGATATTGAGACTCACTTTTGATGTAAAATGTATTTTTGGATTGGTAATGTATGACGAGTTCCTTAAGACATAGGATGGTGTGTTTCATGGCCATGTTCTTGAATGGGTTTCTTTTCCTTGAAAGGGATTCATGCTTGAGAGTACAAGTTAGAATTTCGGTGGTGGAAGATTGATTAGCCGAGTGGTGACTACATAGTCTATCAATGAAGATTATTTCATGGCCATGTTCTTGAATGGGCTTCATGTTTGTCTCTCAATGACATGAAAATTTAAGCAAATTAACTCTCACTATAGTCTAATCACAAATGTATTCTATGGAATCCTCATAGAGTCTCTAGATTGCGTTAATTAATCCTTTTTTATAAACATTATCAATAAATTAATGTTCTAATCATTTCATATATTTGTCCAGATTTATTTTATTTATGATGTACATTATAATTATTTGATCTAATGTTTCATAGATCATTAATGATCCCAATCCATTTCATAATAGAAATTAAAACTGAATTTTTGTATTTGAATGCTTAAATATCAATATATTTTTCTTGAGAAACCCTAATGAATTCTCACTGACAAGATATTATATACTAATGTATCTGCTACAGTTTTCATGTGATAAGGATATGAATTTTGATTTTTCTCAGGTCTCTCAGTTATATAATATATGACTTGGTAATTTTTTTCTCCTTTTCTATTTATGAATAGTTGATATAGAATGGGGAATGAAAATTTCATGCCTGTCATGAAGAGAATTCAATTTTCCCATGATTACCTTGTCAAATTTTCAACCTAGTGGGAATGCTGTATTTTTTATTTAGATATTATAATGGCTTGAAAACATGACCATTACTCTATTTTATTTCAAGGTCTTCCTACTTAGAACATATCCTCCAATCCATATTGAGGATTACATCAAAAAGTTTTATTTCCATAACTAGGAAATCCCATTCCAGATTGACCCTTGAAAGAGTGAGAGTGTAGGACGGACACCTGAAACCCTGATCCTTCTCCTTATTGAGAAAGTTTAGTAACTATATCTCATAAGGGATGATATCAATCATAGATTTCAAAAAATCCAGAAGAAAGTAAGAAATAATGGAGTTATATTCACTAGTATCAAACAGTCCTACAAAAATAGATTATACCTTAAGAGTAGTACATCAAAATATCACATTCCATGCATCTGATCACACTGCTTTTTTGATCAATATCATTAATATTTACCATATCTTATTGGGAATTAGAAAGACTAATAACCTGTAGATCTACCTTAAGCTAACTATGTCTAGTATTAGATATAGCCCTACCACCATGACTTCTCAATTGATAAGCTTCTTCCCTTGATGGTTCTGACTGGGTCATCATTCCCATAGAGGTTGTGGAACCCAAACCACTCTGGTATGAGTCTCCAAAATTATATAACCACTAAAAATTACCCATTAGTTCACAATGATGGAAAGGTTTAGGTGGGGTTAGAAATTCTCATCGAAAATTCACAAACCTTCCAAACTGATGGCACAAGATTGATCCTACATCTGAAGCCTTAGAAGAAGATGGTCGAGAAGGATAGCCTAAGGTACCACATAACCTCTTGTCCTTTTTCCATTCCTCTTCTTTTCATATGAACCTCCTCCACCCTAGCACACTAATGATGACATTAGGGATCAAAATTATTATAAAGTCCTTTTTTCAAGGAAATGACACATTTGGTTCAATACAATGAGTTCATATTGAGGAGACATATATGAAATCATTGGCTAGTAAAGGAAAAAAACCTATGGTTGATGCCGATGGCTTCATCACACCGAACCCCAAAAAAACTAGGAAAATAAGGGACTACTCACAGGTAGAAAGAACCATTGTCACATGCTCGATCAATACGCCTAAGGAAAACACTGAAACTATTAAAAATCCTATTGTTGATGTCTCTAAGGAGAAGGAAACCCAACACTGAATGGAACCAACAATTCAAGAATTTGATGCTCACAAGGAACGACAAAGGCAAATTGATTACCATAAATTCCAATGTGGGTAAATATTGATAGTGACCTACCATAAGGTTAAACAAGGTATATTTAAAAGGAGGATCAGTTTAACTTTAAATTCTCCAGATGCCTGAATTATGATTTATCACTGTTATCCTTTCATGGCCCATGGTTGTATACTTTATGTGACTTCAATTTTTCTTATTCAGTTCGATTTTGTCAAATTTTATCTGGGTTAAAGGCCTTTTCAGGATGTCTACTTTTCTGCTCAATTAAATTGTTTTTCTGAAAGTTTCTGGTTTTGTGATTTGGTTCTCTGCTGGTATGGTTTGGTTCTTTACAGACTGAATGTTGGCTTTTCTTTATTTCTCTTCCTGGACTCTACACTGCGTGCATGAGTCTCACTATTGACTTCAGGTATTGAAAAAAGCACTGAGGCTTTACTGTGTTGAATGTCTGCTGGAATCCAGAATAATTTCTCCCTGTTGAGGCATGTTTTGAAGAAAGTGTAGGTCTGTAACTCACTTCCCTGTTTTTCATTGGATCTAATGGGAGAAGATGACTACATGAGTCCTATTTTCCTCCTCACTAGGGCTGTATTTCAAGGTTCATACTTCACCTATTGAATATTTTGGGTGATCAGGTGGGGGGCAGGGGGCATGGGGGTTGCTGGGGGGAGGGGTGTGCAGGTGGGGGGGTAGGGGGTAGGGGGTGTGATGGGGACAGGGAGAGGGGTGTGTGTAGGTGGGGGGCATGGGAATGGGGGAAGGGAGAGGGGGTGTGTAGGTGGGGTGGGGGGGTGGGGGTAGGGGGTGTGTTGGGGCAGGGGGAGGGGTGTGTGCAGGTGGGGGGGGGGCAGGTGGGGGGCAGGGGGAGGGGGTGTGCAGGTGGGGGTGGGGGGCAGGGGGGGATAAATTCTCATTTTATCCCTTATTTTTGAGTGTTCTACACACATTCTACATCTTTTTAATTTACATTTACTATTTTGAAATTCATCTAACATTTTCATTTCGTTCTAACATGGGCATCACCAATGTTCTTGTGTGATTATTATTTCTTGTTAATGTTTTATTGATTTATTGATTAATATGATTGAAAACTACTTCATTATTGATAACTCAATTGAAAACTACAATAGTTCATCTATTATATATGTATATCATATCCATGTATGAATTTTTTTCTTCAATCTTAATTATCACAGTCTGGAGTGGCTAAACCACTAAGGGGAAGGGTTGAGTGTATGAGTCTTACGATCTTATTGAATTTCTAAATCAGAACCATCTAAACCAAATGATAGTAATAATGTAAAATAAATTCTATGTATTAAATTATTTTATGAATCCTTTACCATGTTATATTTACATGACTTAACTTGGTCTGATTAGAGTTGAGTTGGCTATGACTATTAACATTTTCTACTTTCTTCCATTACAACTAGGATTAAAGAATCATCTTTTTTAGATATATCAAAACTAAGTAATATTTAACTATTATATAGATCTATTTTGGGTTTTCCATGAAAAAATAGTGTTTTAAAATCCACTTCGAAGCCTAATCACTAAGATTATTCCATGTTAGGACCAATGTTATCCTTTTTACCTCAATCCCGAAATAGACCGTGATCCCTATTTCTTACTAAATGTTAAACAAAACTCAATAGCATCAATCATATCCCAAAACCAATAAAAAATTTAGGACTCTTAAAAAAATGTTTAGAGTCCAATTTTCTGTTCTACCAAACATTCTCCATGGGTTCGACCCCACACTATCAGTATACTACAAAATTATAGCATGTTTAGTCTGGGATAAAAGAATTATAATTTGACTGTAGCCTATGTAAAGTAAATAATAAATTTCGGATCATCAAATTTTGATGATGATTATAGGAAATTTGTTTACTATCCTTATGCATACAAACCTTTAGCACAAACCTTGGATAACCCCCCCTCCCCATATTTTATTTTCAATAATTCCTTTTTATTTTGGAAGCCACTATGTCATTATTTTTAAAGCCTAGTTCATGTGTCATGACCCTCTAACATATTCAAATGGTCATGGAAACCATTAAATGATTACCTTCATGCCTAAAATTGCATGGTACCATTACAATTTCTTCCATTTAGGTATGGAATACCACAACAAACTAGCCAGTCCCAACCGACCAAACATTCGATATGTTCCAACAATACATCAAGGAGATCATCCTAATATGCAACTGGAGTGAACCATTCTAGATTATTTCTATCCATGAATCAACATTCTCACACCCAGTATTGTGTTCCATCATATCCAGGCTGATTCATTTGAAATAAAAATTGGTCTCATCAGTATAAACTATAAAATAGTTCATCTTAGAAAACAACAGATTGATAATCCTCATGAACACATATCTAACTTCATTGAGGTCTAAAATACATTTTCAACCTAGGTGTATCATCTGATGTAATCTAATTATCTGTATTCCCATTTTTCGTGGATGATTAATCAAATGATTAGTTTAAAATTTGACCCCCTGAATCGACCGGGGGGGCTGCTGTCCAGTAGGGGGCCCCAGCAGGGGGGGGGGGGGCTACTGTCCAACAAGGGGGCTATCCAGAGGGGTCTAGTAGGGGGGGCTGTCCAGGGGGCTCCAGCCAGGGGGGGTCTGTCCAGGGGGGGGGGGGATTTTGTCCAAGGGGGGCTGTTCGGAAGGGGGGCTGCTGTCCAGGGGGTCCAGCAGGGGGGTGGGGGGGGGGGGGTGCTGTCCAGGGGGTCCAAGAAGGGGGGCTACTGTCCAGCAGGGGGGCTGTCTAGGGGGGTCCTGCAGGGGGGGGGGGGGATTCTGTCTAGGGGGGCTGCTGTCCGGGGGGGGGGGGGGGTCCAGCAGGGGGGGTGGGCTGCTGTCCAGGGGGGTCCAGTAGGGGGGGGGGGCTTTTGTCTGGGGGGGGCTTCTGTAAATTATCCTTTTAGAGTTCTTTCACATTTTTATTTTCATTTATTGAGTCCACTTTTGTCTTTTCTTAATCTGTTATGTTAGAAGGTTCTTGTTCAATTGAATATTATTTTATAATTATTTGTTTCACATATAGGGATCTCTCATACAAATCAATGACATGGAGATTACCTCACAGTTTCGGGTCGCTTTCAAGCCTTGATACACTGTAAGAAACTGAGACTTTATTTAAGATAATTATCATTTTTAATGTATTTATGGCTTTATTTAGGTATTTACAGATCAATAAATTCACTAGTCTAATTGATACCCTTGCTGGCATTCCCCTTGATGATTTGTAAGTTGATGGTATGTTTAAACAACACTTACTTGAATTGACATCTTTATAGTTTACATAGTTTTTGTTACCATGTAATTAATCAGATTTCACTGCTTTAGTTTGTATGAATTCCAAGCATCCTTATAGAAAAGTTTTTAATATTTTCTTGCTTTTAAAGATGCTATCAGGAATGTTTCAAACAACCAATTTATTGGAGCTTATTTGTGTATCGTTGTGACATTGTTAGCACTTGGTAGACCACCCTTGTTATCTATATATAGATTGTTACTATTTTATTTATTTTACTTTATATTCACTAACCCAACATATTATGGGATATATTAAAGTAATTATTTTTAGTGAACAACTTAATTTTATGCCCATTTCCCACACATGTATACAAATTGTTACTATTTTATTTATTTTACAGGTCTTGTGTTTTTTACTTTATATTCACCTCCATTGGGGGGTGCTGGTGCAGGGTGGGGGGTGGGGTCTAGGGGGAGGGGGGTGTGCAGTGAGGAGGGGGCAGGGGGGTGGGCTGCAAGGTGCAGGGGGGGGGGGGCAGGGGAGGTGTGCAGGAGTAGGAAGTTCAGAAATTTGGTCCATGTAAGATGCGGGATGAACGAATGGGCTTTGAAACTCTAGTACAAGGATATCCCAAACCAGATGATTTTTCTTGTTTGCTGAATGAGACATCAAGTGCTTCCAATGGAGGAGAATATTTAGAATTAGGGGGTGTCTCTGGCCTCTGGATGTCATTGTTGTACAAAGGCCACACTATGAATCTTATTGGAACTTATTTTTTCAGAGTGACTGTGTGAGGGGGATCTGGGAGTTTATGGGACAATTTCTGAATATCAACAGCAGTGGGAAATCCATATAGGGGATTACTGAGGCCTTGTTCCAAGGGAAGATCTAGGGGTGGAGGTTATGATTCATTTGTGTTTTTTCTTGGATGTGTGTGGGACTATTTGGGATGGTAGGAACAATGTAAGAGAAGTCAAGAGGAATTCCTCAATCTATTTTCAGGTTCAAGTGAAAATTATTGGGGCAGAGTTGGGAGTGATTAGCAAGGGAGGAATATTTTCTACTACCCTGATAAGATTTCATCCATGGATTTATATGAATAGTGATTATTTCTAAGGTAGTCGAGGAAAGGTGGCTTCAATGGAAGCCTCCTGCTATGGGATTATAATTGAATGTGGATGGATCATGTATTGAAGGGGAGATAAGGGGAGGTGGGTTGGTTCATAACAATAAGGCCTTAGCATTAAAATTGATTGTGGATGGATCGTGTATTGCGGGGGAGATGAGGAGAGGGGGGTTGGTTCAGAACAATAGGGGCTTGGTGATTCTATGTTTCAATTCATTTTACTGAATGGGTACCTCCATTGGGGAAGAGGTGAGTGCGATGAATACATGACTTATGTTTTGTAATATTTTCAATGAGGAGATTGATGAAGTAGAATCTGACTCAATTGTGTTGGTTCGGCTATTTCCAAAGAAGGTGGTGGTTCCATGGGATTTGGATTACCTTGTATGGGGGGTTCTAGTGCAGGGTGGGGGGTGGTTTAGGGGGAGGGGGGTGTGCAGTGAGGAGAGGGCAGAGGGGGTGGGGTGAAAGGTGCAGGGGGTGGGGCAGGGGAGGTGTGCAGGAGCAGGGGTGGGGGGTGCTGGTGCAGTCCTCCCAATAGCCAGCACGATGAACCATGCTGTATTTTTTTATGCAGTTGAAAGGCCTATAGACAGGGTTTTAAACCGTGGCTATAGGATCTGACCTATATCCATGCAAATACCAGCCACGGTTCATGAAACCGTGGCTATAACCTATAGCCACAATTTTTAGGCCTATATCCATGGTTTAGAACCGTGGCTATAGCCTAAATTTCTAGTAGTGAAAACCTTATAGAAAATTGAGTTTAATATGAATAAATCTATTCCATTTTTTATTTAAAAATTATTGAATACTTTTATAATGAATATAACTATATAGAATTTAATTTATTATTACTATTAGGGAATGAAATTTATTTTTAACTTTACCTAGGTTTTTATATTATCCCCATTTTGTAAATTGTTTACTCGAAATTTTATTCATTACTTAAACAAGTGGGGATATCTTTCCCTCATAACACTTTATGATTCCCATGTTTTGTCTTCAGTCATATGGTTTTTGAAAAAAACCTTAAGCTAGAGAATCATAATATTCTATAAAATCTTCTCCCCAAAGTCAAAAATCTGAACCATTTGTTCCTCATAAGAAAGGATCTCTTCCAACTGAACTATTTTAGGGATCAAAAAATGAGATGCACCCAAAACATAATTTTTAACAAAAAACATGAAATATGTTATGTACATTTGATAAATTTGGAGGAAATACCACTCAATAGGTAATTGATTCACATTTACCTAGGATTTCATATGTTCCAATGGACCGTGGACTTAGCATTACCTTTTTTTCCAAAACACACAACACCTGTCCATAGATATATTATAAGAAAATAATTATCACCTATGTAGAAAGAAGGAAATTTTCTATGGTTACATGTATAAATTTTCTACCTACTCTTAGCCTTCCTCATATCCTACTAAATCATCTTTACCTTGTCAACAATTTCTTGTACTTATTTTGGTCCCAGCAAATTTCTTTGGTTGACTTCATTCAAACAAGCTAGAGTCCAACACTTCATTCCATGTAATGCTCCAAAGGGTCCATTTGTACACTTGAATGAAAAATATTATTATAAAGAAAATAAACTAAATTGATATATTGATCCCAAATTTAATTATAATCCATTGAATAAGATCAAAGAATATATTCCTTAGTATGAATTGTTTTGTAATAACCTAGATTTCCAAAGACCAGTCCCTTGTGAAAGTAGAGTGTTTAGGCTGTTATAGGAGGAAACTGTGTCCCATTTCAAGAGTTTTTAAAATTAAAATTTTTCCAGTTTTCCAATCGGTAATTAAGGGCATCAGCATCGGCATGTCAGTGTGCCGACATGTCACTGCGTTAGTGATTCAATGGCATTAGTGTTGGTATGTTGAGGCATCAGTATGTTGTCGCATTGGTAGATCAGTATTAGTAGCTCAATGTTGGTGGCTCAGCATTGGTAGGTTGTGTTGGTAGCTCACCCATCGGTGGTTACGCGTTGGTGACTCACATATCGGTGACTCACCCATGAGTGCCTCATTTGCAGTTTTCCTAGTTTTTTCCCAATTCCTAGTTTCACCCCTCTTACGTCTTATTTTACGTAAACCATGTTTAAAGAATTTTTTGAGTGTTTTAAGTGAGTTTCAAAGGATATTAAGTATATCATTAATAGCCTAATGTTCTGGTGGATTTGAGATACTCAAACCGCATGATATTGACCATGATTCCACATTAATGACTTTTGGAAGCCGTTCTTCCTTTAATATGGGAACAAACTCTTAAAATATGGGATGTTACCTTACTAGTATTTTTTCCATTTCCCCTTGGGGTGTCTAGAGTCTTACTCCTCAGATGAGTCTTGCGCCTATGCTAGAGCCCCTCCTTTGTTTTCTTGGAGTTATTCCCTACTGGTCGCACGATCCCCTGTTCTTGGTGCAAGGAGAAAATTCAATCCTTTGATCATCTGGAAGGGATTTATCTTGTCTCTCTTGAACTATGTATCATGAGAGGTGGGTGTAATAATGATTCTTTTTAAATATTAGGTGAATTATCTTATTAAGATAAGAAATAAAAAAGAAGGGAATATGATCAAAAGATAACAGGGTAACGAAATAATGGGTTGGGAGTGGTTTGATGATTGATCAACTATTTTATTTTTCTATCCTTGTCTCCTTATGGATTTCTATTTTTGTATTCCTTATGAAAATGATGGTCGTTTGTGGTCTTTGTCCGTTCATGGGTGATGCTATATAACTATTGTAGTTTCCTTCTGAACAATTGGTGTAAATTCTAATTTGGTAATCACATATATCCAGTTAAATAAAATGAATGCCCTAGGATGAAAACCATTGTGTGATCACCCATATTTATCAAGTGTACTTAAAGAACATTGTTTAAAAAATATGAATATGTCCTATTTGATAGGTGTGGTTGAGCGTTGTGTTTTTTTGGGTTTTGTGACATTGTGTGAGTTGTGTGGCGTTGCTGTTGGGAGCACGATTATTGGTGCAGGGGTGAATAGAGGAGTTAGTTCAGTACGACGAGTGTTTTATGAGTGTGAATTAGGGTTTTGATTAAAATGGTAGCTACTATGGGATTTATGTGTGGGGTGGTATAGATGGTGTGTTGGTCTCCTAGTCTAAGATACTAATTGATTGTAGAATGGATGGACTTGTAGGAAGTGGAACTGCCTTTGTTGTGTTGTGGACATCGAACGACATTGTGCCAGGGTACTGTGGGGTGGTTATGAACTTGTATGCGGTGGTACTACATCGAGGAAATATTAGGATTGTGAAATATAACTTTTAAGAATGATAGTTGGCAGTAGTTGAATAGGGGCGTGTAGTGGGATGACAAATATGGTTTGGTTTGTTGTTTTGATATGGTTGTGTTTGGTAGTTGCCTGGTAGTGATAGAATAAATTAAAGTGAATCCCTTAATTAATAAATGTAAAATGGTTGAATAAAAATGGGTTGGGTTATGCTTTGGTAGTAGCTCTTGTGTGGTTGTTCATATAGGGGTAACAACAAAATGTGGTTATATATGAGTTGGTTGTCTATTGTGGGGTCCTATAGGTTGGACAGAGTGTTTGATTACCTATACATATATAAATTGTAGTTCCTTGTGATTTCTATATACACTGCACCCTTATTGAGTAAGATGTTCTGAACACCCCCACCCATAGGGGAGGGTGTCTTTCTCAACATCCCGGTTAGAGGAAGGATGGCTGGTTACTGACTCACTTCTTCACACCCTCTTTTTAGTTTTTACCACTCGAGCATATCTGGGCAGGATGCAATGGATTGAGGCTTACCATAGTCCTAGATCATTCAGGTAGGTTTTTTTATGAGAGGCCTAGGTTTTTGTGGTCCATGATTGTTTTCCCAAGTGTCTTCGGGGTAAGGCCCAAGTGTCTTGGGGCGAGAGGCATGCTTGTTGTGGCCCAGGTGTCTGGGGGTGGGATTGTGTGTAGTTGAGGCCCTAGTGTGTGCGAGCAAGTTGTAGCAGTGGGTCTTCATATGGGAAGAGTGGTAGCGTAAAGATGTTAGCCATTAGGGATGTGTAGTTAACCAGTGGGAAAGTGGTGCGGGGTACCCAAATGTTGATGTGCTTATATTATTACTTTACTTAACTTGAGATATTTTGTGAGGATGCCCTGGTGAGGTTGGGTGGGTTTGAATTCCCCAGTAGGTGCTTGGAGGTTCTACTATTTTCTTATAGGGACATTAGTATATTCCTCCACTTTTGCACAGGTAGACTTAGTTTCCCTATTGAGTATACTCCTATGCTCACTGTATGTATATAAAACTATTTTCAAGCTTCTAGGAGAACTTTGAGAACCATGATGGACTTTACTAGCTCGGGTGTAGAGATTAGTTGCTATTTCTACGTAGTATATTTTCTTTTGGTACTTTACTTAGAAGTTTTCTTGTACCTTGAATAAGCTTTACTTTTGAACATGCATGTGGGAATGAATTTTGGCATTACTTTTACTTTTAGTATTTGGAGTTTCTTGGGATTTACCATATTATCTTCTGATCTTGTTCTATGAAAAGGGTAACGCCTTCTATATTATGTGAGATTTTATACCCTTGGTGCTAGTCTCCACTCCGGGTCCTATTGGAGGTGGGACTCAAGGGTCATTATATCTCATTTATCTAGAGGAAGGAAGGGTGTGGCACTTTGCTGTCCCTTCCCTCATCTCAAAGAAGACAGGTTGTAACAAAATGGGGTGTTAGGATTAGTTTTTTTGCTGCTTAGTCTCTTTTCATTTGGTACTTTACTTTGGAGTTTTGTTTTACCTTGTATTAGGTTTACTTTTGAACATGTGCGTGGGAATGGATTTTGGATTTACTTTTACATTTAGTATTTGGAGTTTCTTTGGATTAACTATCTTATCTCCTAATCTTGTTCAATAAATATGGTAATGTCTTTGATATTATGTGAGATTCTATACCCTTAGTGCCAATTTATGATCTGATCCCTATTGAATGTGGGACTTAGGGGCCATCATCTATCATTTATCAGGAGGAAGGAAGGGAGTGGCACTTTGTTGTCCCTTCCCTCATCTTTAAGAAGTCAGGTTGTGATGAAATGGTATCAAAGGAAGGTTTGGGGGTTTTGAGGGATATGATAGAGTTTGGAGTTATTCACAATAAGGATTGCATGGGATAGTAGGGAAATGGTGTTAGAAAATCATGGTATGTGAAATGGGCCAGAGAAGACTAGTTAGGACACGATATTTTTTGGGCCCTCTGTGATCCGATTCAAGGACTCTGGACCTACTGAACGACCAAGTGAGGCTACACCTATTGAAAGGTAGAGACCCTAGGAAAGGTACATGCATCAAAATGACTTTTTTTCTTGTGTGTATTGGGTATTTTGGGAATTTAAAATAAATGAATAGTTAAAATTAATTTAAAAGAAATTTCCACACTACCCAGTTTTAGGAGTTCCTTGTTTAATTTTTTAACTATGGAACCCGATTGTTTCCCATGTGTGGTATAAGAAGTTTAGGTCAAGCAGGTTGACCTGTTTGATCAATGAAGGGATGATCGAGAGGAGGAGGATGGCTAGTGGTAGAAGATGCTTAGTGCCTTCCAGTGGCAGACTTTGGGAAAGTACGAGGGTAGGGTATCAGACATGGAGTCAACGAGTTGGATTGAAGAGATGGTGAAGGATATTTTCTTGATCTAGGCTTCAAAGGTGTAAAGGGTTCCACTAGAGGTGACCTAGATGAGGGGAGTAGCGCATTAGTGGTGAACACGTTACCTCAACGAAAGGAAAGAGACCGATGTTTTGCGGGAAAACTTTGGGAAGGAGTTCCGGGCAGAATTCCTTTCTTCCATGATGAAGTCCGTGAAGAGTTAGAAGTTACTATCCCTCTATAAGAGGAGTATCTTAGTGAGAGAATTAGGGTTGAAGTTCAAGGATATTCTACACTTCTTACCAGATCCCTTTTCAGATGAGGCATCCCGATCAAGGAACTTAGAGGAGGTACTCCAACCTTCTCTTTAGTATGTTGTTACTCCCATTACTCTACCAACATACTTAGAGGTTCAAAAGAAGGTCGTGGTAGTGGAAAGGATGAACTCACTAGGAGGTGTACCATGAGAGGGAATATAATTGAGTTCATCAAAGGGGAAAACAGTTAACAGTAGGTCTCCAGCATTAGGGCCTTCCAGGTTTTGGCTAGCGGAGAGTCGGCCTCAGCAGTTCCAGTACTGATCTCTTGGACCTCGCCCTTTTCCCATGGGACATGGATTGAGGTGCTTTATCTATTGAAGATGTGGGGAAATTTGGAACCAGTTTCTAGTTTGAGAACTGTATGATGGGGGTGGTCAGGTTCAGCACCAACCTCAATAGAAGTAGATGTCGGTTCGACCTTCCAACAGCAGGGGAAGCGTGCTCTCACTCCACTGAGGGTAGATAGTGCTGGGGGAAGACAACTTCAGGGTGCTCCCCAAAAAACTCAATCGAAGCATGGTTGGGGAGGCAGTCGACATCATAGAGTTAAAGGAGCTAGGCATGGGAATTTACACGCCACTGAGGCAACAATTCCAGTGGGGCCGAAGGTTGTTCGAGGTACGATTAGTATGTTTAGTACTCTTGTGTGTGATTTGTTTTATTTAGGAGATTTACACTCCTTTATTTCTCCTAGCCTAGCCCATTCCCTAGGAATATACATGGAGAGAATTTTTATTCCCCTGGTATTGAGTATGCCATTTAGAGGTCAGACCAATACGTTTGATGTGTTCTGGGGATGTAGACTGATGATGGGACCACACAAGTCTCATGGGGATCATTTATTACTGCAGATGCAGTTGTATGATGTCATATCAGGCATCGAATAGTTGTTTTATGTGTATGAAATTATCAATTTCTTCCGTAGAAGAGTTTCATTCTCAGATATGGATGACCAGAGTGTAGCGTTCGTTGATGAGTATGGATGTCAGGTGGGCAGTTGATGCATGGAGCCCCTTCTTTCTATGTTATCCAAGTAGTTATAGGGGTATAAATATGTAGAGATGGTTGTGGAGCATGAGTTTTCAAAGAGTTTGTAGACATATTCCCAAAGTAGGTGGTGTCTCTACCCCCTCGACGTGACGTTGAGTTTGAGATAGACTTGAAACCCAATGCTTGCCCGATTTCAGTGCATCCCTATTGGATGGAACCCTATGAGTTGCGGGAGTTGCAGATTCATCTTGACAACTTGATGAGGAAGTATTTTATCCAACCAAGTTTTTCACTATGGTGTACTCCAGTCTTCTTCATGAAGAAGGAATACAGATGCCTGGGAATGTGCATAGATGATTGGAGACTGAATCTGGTGATGTTCAATAACCGTTACCCCCTTCTAAAGATCGACAATCTTTTCGACTAGTTAAATTGAGAATGTTGGTTCTCTAAGATTGACCTATAGTCTGGATATTTTGAATTGTGGGTGAAAGAGGGTGACATCTCTAAGAATTCTTTTTTGATGTAGGTACATACACTTCAAGTTCATGATCATGCCCATTCGGTGTTACAAATGCACAAACCATGTTTATGGGACTTATGAACTCTATTTTTTGTAAGTTCCTAGATTGGTTCATCATCGTGTTCATTGATGAAATCCTAATCTACTCAAGGTTAGAAGAGAAGCATGCTGAGCATCTAAAGACTGTCTTTGAGGTCCTCTAACACCACTATCTCTACGAAAATTTGTCCAAGTGCAAGTTCTAGACAAGAGAAGTGCAATTCCTTGGACATGTAGTGTCTCAATAGGGGATAAAAGTAGACCTATCAAAGGTTGAGGTAGCTGTTTCTTGGGAAGTTCCCAAGAATGTGGTAAAGGTTCTTAGATTCCTAGGACTGGAATTCTATTACCGAAGATTCATTCCTGACTTCTCTCGAATTGTGGCTCCGTTAAAAGCTTTGACTAGAAAAGACTAGGCCTTTGTGTGGGGTGAGCAGTGTTAGGAAGATTTCAACTACCTAAAAAGGAAGCTGGTCAGTTCCCCAATGCTCAGGTTTCTAGAGGATGGGGTGTTTTTTTAGGTTTTCTATGATGCTTCCATCTTAGGTTTTGTGTGTGTGTGGATGCAGTAGTGAGGAGTGATCTCTTATGGGTCTAGGAAGTTATGTACGCTTGATCTTAACTATTCCACCCATGATATGGATCTTGAAATGATAATGGTAATTATGAAGTTAAGGAAAAATTACCTTATTGGAGAGTGCTTTGTGGTCTTCATGGATCAAAATCTCCTAAGGTATATCTTCTCCCAGTGCGACCTAAACTTACAACAATAGAGGTGGATGGAGTTTCTCTAGGACTACAACTTTGAGATCTCTTACACCCTAGGAAAAGGGAACGTGGTGGCCAATGCCTTGAGCATAAAGTCACAGAATGAGGTAGTTTTTGAATATATGGATGATTGGAAGGTGATGGAGGATTTTTCCACATTGCGTCTGAATGCGAGAGTAGGTGGTGGCAGAGGCTCAATTTTTGAGATGAAAGTGTAGTATCCCTTAGTGCGACCTATGAAGAAGTCTCAGTGGGGGGACTTTGAGACTAAAGTAATGCGTGATCATGCTGTTAAGGGTGATGATCTATAAGGATGGTCATAGGATGGTTAGAATTAGATGCTATTCCATGGAAAGCTATTTGTCCCAGTGGATATGTGCAATGGAGTTCTCTGTGAATTTCATAGCTCACCCATGGTAGTGCATCCAAGAGTCCATAAGATATAGTGATGCTTGAGGGAACCATTTTTCAAGCCCAGGATGATGTGGGGAGTGGTAGAGTTTGTGGCAAGGTGCCTAGTGTGTCAGAAGGTGAAGGATGATCACTGTGTTCCCAATGGTCTATTACAACACTTAGATATTCCCGAGTGAAAGTGTGATGACATCTCGATGGATTTCATCACTGGATTATCCCGGACTCAAGGAGGATGTGATGCTATTTGGGTAGTAGTGGACTAATTGACAAAGTCAGCTCACTTCCTGGAAATCAAGGAGTAGAGTGTGGTAGATTCCTTGGCAAGGAGGTATGTGGATTAGGTGGTGTGGTTACATGGAGTTAAAATATCTATTGTCTCAGATTGCGATACAAATTTTACATTGCGAGTCTAGAAAAGATTGCAGCATGATTTTGGAACCCTACTACGCCTTAGCACTACTTTCCACCCTAATATGGATGTAAAGACCTAGAGGACTATCCATACGTTGGAGGATATGTTGTTGGCATGTGTCTTGGACTTAAGAGGATCGTGGGTATTACACTTTCCCCTGGTAGAGTCTGCCAACAATAATGGAAATCACTCTACCATTGGCATGGAACCATTTGAGGCTTTGTATGGAAGGACTTTTCATTCACCATTATGCTAGAAAGAGGTTGTGGAACCAACCCTTTTTTTACCATAGGTAGTGAAAATCATGAAAAAGAAGGTTAAACTTGTACGTGAGAGGATGAAGGTGTCTCAATATTGGAAGAAGTCATATTCCGATTACAATAGGAGCCCTTGGAGTTCAAGGTTGGGGACCACATGTTCTTAAATGTTTCCCCTCAGTATGAGAAATGGAGGTTTAGTAAGAGAATCAAGCTTTCTCTAAGGTTCATTGGACCTTTCAAGGTATTGGGAAGAGTTGGTGAGGTGGAATATCAGCTGGAATTGCCACCACTGATAGAGAGGATCAAAAACATCTTCCATATCTCTTAGCTCCATCAGTATCTACATAATGACTCCCACCTCATTGACTGTGGAGAGTTGGATATCGATGATGATGTGACATTTGTCTAGCGATAGGTAAGAATTGAGGATCGTTAGGAGAAGGTTATTCATGTTTAAACCATTCCTTTGTTTCGTGTATTATGGAGGCATGGGGGCCTCTAAGAGAGTACTTGGGAGTGTGAGACGCAAATGCGTACCCAATACCCAGAGTTGTTCTAAGTTTTGATCTTGTTTTTTTCCTTGTTACTTTCTTATGATGTAATGTTTGACCTCATTTTCTATACAATGATCTATTTCCTTGTTCTTTGAATGTGTGTGAAATATCCAGATTGTGGGAAGGGGAGAAACTGATCCCAAATCAAGATGTGTTAATTTAGATGCGATTAAACCAATGTGGGTGAGACAGTGCCACTCAAAGTGGATAATATCTTGACATGGAGGAAGGATATTCCTAATCTATGTGTCTATACCATGTGACCTTTTGTGCTTGTGTGGTTGTTTTGGGTAGTGGGGACTTAGTGGTTTCACAGCTCTTCTGAAGATATATGTCAAGGAGGTGTCCCTGGGATGTCGAGGTTTTCACTCAAGATTTAGAATAACTCAAGGTGGTTTTCTCTTGAGAGGTATCTTAAGGGGTGGTTTTTTAGACCCCATTTATTCTAGGTTAGTTTTTAATTCTCAAGAAAAATAATAGTTCAAGAGGTATCTAATGTAATGACCTAGATTTACCTAGACCATTCCCTTGTGAAAGTCGAGTGTTTAGGGTGTTCTGGTAGGAAATTCTGGATCATTTCAAGAGTTTTCGAAATTCTATATTTTTTTTCTAGTTTTTCCTTCATTAACTTAGGGTGTCAGAATCAGCATTTCAGTGCATCAGCATGTCAATGCATCGATGAGTCAAAGGCATTGACATCGTTGAGTCAGGAGCATCAATTTTGGTGATTTGAGGGCGTCTGTATCGATTGGTCGATGCATCGGTAGGTCGTCGCATCAGTAGCTCAGTATTGATTGTTCAAAATCAGAAGCTCAGTTTCGATTGCTCAACATCTGTAAGTCACATAGGTAGATCACCCATCAATGGATCCATATCAGTGACTCACCCATCAGTGACTCATTTGCAGTTTTCCTAGTTTTTTTCCAGTTTCCAGTTTCTCCCCTCTTACGTCTTATTTGACGTAATATAATTTTAAAGACTTATTTGATAATTTTAATGGTGTTTCAAATGATATTAAGTATATCTTCAACATCCTAACATTCTAGGGGATTTTAGAAACTAAAACTGTGTGATCTTGACCACGATCCCACATTATTGACTTTTGGAAACTGTTCTTCTTTTAATATAGGATCTGTCTCTTCAAAGATAGGATATTATTCTCCTAGTATGTTTTATGTTTCACCTTGTAGAATCTAGAGCCTTCCTCCCTAGACGATTCATGAAACTATTCTAGATCCACTCCTGCTCAGTTTTCTTGGAGATCTTCTCTACTGCTCGTGTGATCCCATGTTCTTAGCGCAAGGAGGAGCATCGATCCTTTGATCATCCAGTAGGGATTTATTCTATCTATCTTGAATTTTGAATCATGAAGGTTGGCTTTACTAATGTTTATTTTTAAATAATAGGTGAATAATTTTGTTAATATAAGAAATAAATAAGAAGGTAATATGATCAAATGATAAAGGGGTAATGAAATAACAGGATGGGAGTGGTTTGATTTTTGATCTTATATTTTATTTTATTATAATTGTTTCCTTATGGATTACTGAGGCTGTATGAAATCTAAAAATAATTGTTGTTGGTGGTCTTTTTCTATGCATGGACGACACTTTATAACTATTATAGTTTTCTTAGGAACAATTGGTATAAATTCTAATCTGGATAATCATGTATATCTGGTTAAATTAAATGAATGTAACAGGATGAAAAACCTTGTGTGATCACCCCTATTTATCAAGTGGACTTAAAGAATAGTGTTTAACTAATTTTAATATGTCATGTTTGATAGGTGTGGCTGAGTTCTGTGTTTTATTGGGTTTTGTGACCTTGTGTGAGTTGTGTGGTGTTGTTGTTGGGAGCACGGTTATGGGTGTAGGGGTGGATAGAGTTAGTTATATGATAAGAGTGTGGTATGAGTATGTAGTGGGGATGTGGTTAAAATGGTAGTTGTTGTGGGATTTGTGTGTGGGGTGGTACATGTGGTGTGTTGGTATCCCACTTTGAGAGACTGGTTGATTGGGGGAATGAATGGACTAATAGGCAGTAGAACTACCTTTGTTGTGTTGTGGCCGTCTAACAATGTCGTGTAGTGGGACTGAAGGGTAGTTATGAACATTTATGAAGTGGGACTTTATTGGGGAAATATTAGGATTGTGTAGTATAACATTGAAGATAATTGGAAATGGATTAATAGGGACATGTAATGGGACTGCAAATATGGTTTTATTATTTGTTTTAATATGGTTGTGGTTGGTAGTTTCTTAATATTTCTCTAATAAATTAAATTGAATCCCCTAATTAATAAATAAAAAGTTATTGTATAAAAATGGTTTTGGTTATGCTTTGGTAGTGGCTATTGTGTGTTTGTGCGTTTAGGGGTAGCAACAAAATGTGGTTCTGTATGAGTTGGTTCTCTGTTTTGGGGACCCGTAGGTTGGGTTGAGTGTTTTCTTAACGAAACATATATAAAATATAGTTCCTTATTATTTCTATATGAACCCAACCCTTATTGATAACCATATGCCAAACACCCCTATTCATGGGGGAGGGTGTCTTTTCTAACATCCTGGCGGGAGGACGAATGGCTAGTTACTGACATACTTCCTCGCACCCTCTTCTAATTTTTAACTACTCGAGCATATATGGGAAGGATGTAATTGGTTGATGCTTACCATAGTCCCAGATCCTTTAGGAAGGTATGTTCTATATGAGTGGTCTAGGTGTCTGCATTCTAGGATTGTTTTTCAAAGTGTCTTCGGGATGATGCTCAGATGTCTTCAGGTGAGAGGTGTGGTTGTTGTGGCCCAGGTTTCTGTAGGTGGGATTGTGTGTGGTTGAGGCCCAGGTGTGTGTAGGAAGGTTGTGATAGTGGGACTGTTTATGGGAAGAGTGGTAGAGTCAAGACATTAGCCATTAGGGAAGATTAGTTAACTAGTTGGAAAGTGGTGTGGGGTACCCAAATGTTGATGTGCTTATATTATTACTTTACTTGACTTACGATATTTTATAAGCATGTCATGGTGAGGATGGGCTGGTTATCATTCCTCATTATGTGCTTTGAGGTTATACTATTTTCTTACAGGGACATTACTATGTTTCCCCACTTGTGAATGGGTAGATTTAGTTTCCCTAATGATTGTACTCGTATGCTCACTCAATGTATATAAATCTATTTTTTGGTTTCCAGGAGAACTTCGAGGACCATACTGGACTTTACTAGATCGAGCATCAAGATTAGTTATTTTTTCTTCTTAGTCTCTTTTATTTTGGTACTTTACTTTTGAGTTTCATTGTACCTTGTATTAGCTTTACTTTTGAACATGCATGTGGGAATGGATTTTGGCTTTACTTTTACTTTTATAATCTAGAGTTTCTTGGGATTTACCATCTAATCTTCCAATATTGTTCTATAAAAGTGGTAATTCCTTCCATATTATGTGAGATTCTATACCCTTGGTTCTAGTTGCCTCTCTGGGGCCTATTGAAGGTGAGACTTGGGGGTTATCATCTCTCCTTCATCTTGAGGAAGGAAAGGCATGGAAGTTTTTTTTCCCTTTCCTCATCTTGAATATGGAGGGTCATGACAAAATGGGGTGTCGAGATTAGTTGTTGTTGTTTCTTAGTAACTTTTCTTTTGGTACTTTACATTGGAGTTTTGTTGTACCATGTATTAGCTTTAGTTTTAAACAAGCATGTGGGAATGGATTTTTTCTTTACTTTTACTTTTAGTATTTGGAGTTTCTTTGGATTTACCATATTATCTCAAGATCTTGTTCTATAAAAAGAGTAATGCCTTCCATATTATGTGAGATTCTATAAACTTGGTTCTATTCACTGCTCTAGGGCCTATTTAAGACAGGAATCATGAGTCATTATCTCTCCTTTATCTTGAGGAAGGGAGGGCGTGTCACTTTTCTTTCCTTTCCCTCATATTGAAGATGGAAGGTCATTATAAAATGGTATCAAAGGTATGTTTGGGGGTTTGAGTAAGAGGATAGAGTTTGAAGTTAGGAATATTAAGGATTTTATGGGATGGTAGGTAAATGGTGTTAGGCAATCTTGGTATGTGAAATAGACTAGGGAAGACTGACTAGGACATGAGGTTTTAGCCCCCCTGTGATCTGATGCAAGGATTATGGACCCATTGAATGACCAATTGAGGCTACATCGATTACATGGTAGTGCCCCTAGGAAATTTACGTGAATCATAATGACTTTTTTTTTCTTATGTGTCTTGGGTGTTTTGGGAATTTAAAATAAATGAAGAGTTAAAACGAATTTAAAAGAAAATTTCCATCCTACTTGGGATTAGGATTTCCTTGTTTACTTTATCAACTATGGAACCCAGAAATCATCTAGGTGTGGTATAATCAGCTAAGGCCTAGTTGGTTGACCTGGATGATCAGAGGAGGGCTAATCAAGAGAAGAAGCATGACCAGTGGTAGAATATGCTTCATGCCTTCAAGCAGCAGACTCTGGAAAAGTACGAGGGAAGAATCTCAGACATGGAGATAGAGAGTTAGAGTGAGGAGTTGGAGATCACTTTTAGCTTGATCAGGGCTTCAATAGAGTACTAGGTGCCTCTAGTAGTGATTCAGATGAGGGGAGTTGCGTGTTAGTGGTGGACACTTTACCTTGGGGAAATGAAGAAGACTGATGTTTTGTGGGATGACTTTGAGAAGGAGTTCCTGGTGGAATTCCTTTCTCCATTGATGAAGGACGAGAGGAGGCATAAGCTATTCTCCCTCCAGCTAGGGAGTATGTCAGTGAGGGAATTGAGGATCATGTTCAAAGATCTTATATGCTTCATACCCGATCTCTTTTTGGACGAGGCATCCCGATCAAGACACTTAGAGAAATCACTCCAACCATCTCTTCAGTATGTTGTTATGACCTTTGCTCTACCAGAATACTTAGAGGTTCAAATGAAGGATGGGTTAGTGGAAATGATGCACTCTTTGGGAGGTGTACCTTGGGAGGGGAGCCAAAAAAGTTCATCAAAGGGTAAAGTAGTCATAAATTGGTCTCAAATGTTAGGGCCTTTCAGGTTTTGGAAAGTGGAAATCTGACCTCAGCAGTTCCAATTCCAATATCTTAGTCCTCACCCTTTTCCCATGGGATAGGTAATTAGGAGTTTTATCTATAGAGGTAGTAGGTATCTTCAGAACCAGTTCCCAGTTCGAGAATAGTACGGTGGGGGTGGGTAGGTTTAGCGCCCACCTCAATAGCAGTTGTTTTCGGTTTGGCCTTTCCAGCAACAGGGGCAGTGAGCTCATGTTCCATCGAGGTTCAACGGTGCTTGGGTATGTATTCCTCAGGGTACTCCTCAAGGACCCCAATTAGGGAATGGTCAGGGAGGCGATTGGAAGTAGAGATGTAGAGGATATGGGAATGAATAGTTGCATGCCGCTGAGGTAGTAATTCTTGCTGGGTTGAAGGTTTTTTGAGGTACGATCAGTCTATTTAGTACTCTTGCATGTGGCTTGTTTGATTCAGGAGATTCCCACTCCTTTTTTTCACCCAGTCTAGTAAATTCTCTAGGAATAGACGTGGAGAGAGTTTCCATGCCCCTGGTGTTGAGTATGCCACTTTAATGTTAGAAAAATATATTTGATGTGTGCCAGAGATGTAGAATGATGATGGGACTACATCAATCCTATGGGAATATTTTCTTGCTACAGATGCAGCTTTACAATGTAATATTAAGAATCGACTGGATATTTTCTATCGACATGGTAATCCACTACATCTGGATAAGATTTGTGTTCTCAGATATGGATCGCCAATGCGTAGCATTCATTAGTGAGAAGGGATGTCGGGTGGGCAGTCGGTGCATGGATTCCCTTCTTTATGTGTTATCCAAGATGTTAGTGGGGTTGATAGATGTAGAGATGGTAGAGTTTCTAGGAGTTTTCATAGAGTTCTTTCACATCTTCTTAGATGAGGTTGTGACTTTACCCTCTTGAAGTGAGGTTGAGTTTGGGATAGAATTGCAACCCGATGCCCATCCGATTTCAATGGCTCCGTATCAGATGGTGATTTTTGAGTTGTGGGAGTTGTGGATTCAGGTCGATGAACTGATGAGGAAGGGTTTCATCCGGCTGAGTGTTTTGCCGTGGGGTGCTCCAATCTTGTTCATGAAGAAGGAAGATGGTGGTCTAAGACTATGCATAGACTAAAAGAGACTGAATCAAGGGATTTTTAAGAACTGGTACACCCTTTAGCGGATCAAAGATCTTTTAGACTGGTTAAAGGGAGCATGTTGGTTTTCCAAGATCGACCTGCGGTTGGGATATCATCAGTTGAGGGTGAAGGAGGGTGACATACCAAAGACTAATTTCAAATTCATGTATGGAAACTTCGAGTTTGTGGTCATTCCTTTCAGTGTTACGAATGCACCTTCCATCTTCATGGGACTCATGAAATCTATTTTCTATAAGTTCCTGAACCGGTTTGTTGTTGTGTACATGGATAACATCATGATCTACTCAAGGTCAGAGGAGGAGCACACCAAGAATCTATGGACAGTCTTGGAGGTCCTCTGACACCACCATCTCTACAGAAATTTGTCAAATTGTAAGTTCTGGACATGAGAAGTGCACTTCCTTGGACACGAAGTGTCTCGGTAAGGGATAATAGTGAACCCTTTAAAGGTTGAGGTTGTTGTTTCTTGGACAACTCCCAAGAATGTGGTAGAGGTTCCTAACTTTCTAGGACTAGTGGGATATTATTGGAGATTCATGCCTAAATTCTCTCGATTTATGGCTTCATTGATAGCTTTGACCAGAAAAGACTAGGACATAATGTGGAGTGAGTAGTCTCATGAAGCATTTAGCTACTTGAAGGGAAGATAGTCAGTGCTCCATTGCTCAAGTTTCTAGAGGAAGGGGTGTTGTTTGAGGTGTTTTACAACGATTATGACTTAGGTTTAGGGTGTGTGTTGATGCAGTAGCGAGGAGTAACCTCTTATGAGTCTAGATAGGTACGTCCACACAAACATAACTATAGGACCCATGATCTAGATCTTGCAGCGGTCATGTTCACACTAATGTTTTGGTGGCATTACGTCATTAAAGAGTGCTTTGTGGTCTACATGGATCATAAGAGCCTGAGGTATATCTTCTCTAGAAAGACCTAAAATTAAGACAATGGAGGCAGACTGAGTTTCTCTAGGACGATGACTTAGAGATCTCATACACCCCAGGAAATGGGAATGCGGTGGATGATGCCTTGAGCAGGAAGTCATAGAAGGAGGTATTTTGGGAATCCACAGATTCTTAGAAGGATATGGGGGAGTTGGTAGCTTTGCATCTGGATGTGAGAGTGGATGATGGAAGATGCTATCTATTTTAGATGACAGTGTAGTCTCCATTAGTGTGGAAGGTGGAGGAGTATTAGTGGGGGGACTGAGAGAATAAAGTTATGCATGGTCGTGCTGTCTAGGGCGATGCTCTAGAAGGATGGTCGGAAGACGGTCAGAATTGGATGTTGTTCAATGAAAAGCTGTCTGTTCCAGTGGTAATGCGTGAGGGAGTTCTCTGTAAATTCCATAGCTCACCCCTATCGGTGCATCCAAGAGTCTAAGATGCACCAAGGATAGAGGGAACCGTTTTGGGGTCCCGAGATGAAGTGGACAGTGGTAGAGTTTGTGGAAAGGTGCCTAGTGTGTCAATGGGCGAAGGCAGAGCACCGTGTTCCCAATGGTCTTTTACATCCCTTAAATGTTCCTAAGTGGAAGTGAGATGAAATCTTGATGGATTTCATCACAGGATTACCCATTCCATAGGGAGGATGTGATGCTCTTTGGGTTGTAGTGGACCGATTGACAAAGTCGGATCACTTCTTGGATATCAAGGAGTCAAGTGCGGTAGATGCCTTGGAAAGGAGGTATGTGGATGAGGTGGTGTGGCTGCATGGAGATCCAAGATCCATTGTTATGGATTGAGATAAAAATTTTACATCGCGAGTCTGTAGGGGATTGTAGCATGATTTTGGCACCCAGCTACACCTTAGGACTACTTTCCACCCTCAGATGGATGGATAGACATAGAGAACCATCCAGATGTTGGGGGATATGCTACGGGAATGTGTCTTGGACATCAGAGGATCGTGGGTACGACAATTTCCTCTAGTAGCATGAGGACCTGACCCTAGAAGTCCAGAGTTAGTGCCTAAAACAAGGTGTGTAATTTTTTTATATATGAAAAGATATTGATAATATTACACATCACATTCCATCACAAAGAATCTTCTCGGTCTAGGGTCTAGAAAACCAGATACATCTGATACATTTCTTCAAAACTAAATAAGATAAGACTCATAAAGCAGCCACCACATTGTAGAACTCAAAACTAAAAATATACTAATCTTGTAAAAATAAATTGAAAATGTAGGGAGAGAATTTAAAATGCTCTGGAAGGGGTTTTAAAACCAATTGATGAAACTATTTAAAAAAAAAATCTATTTGAAATAATTATAATACATTTTCTTAAAAGGTAAAAAAATTTCTTACACCAGGTCATCATCATTTTTCAAAGGTTACTTGAAATAATTTTTATAAAAACCTATTACACATGGATTTTTATATTTATTTAGGATCTATAGATAAAACACATATCAATGTATGCATACTTATACAAAAATGCTTGGAATTATATATATAAGTCAGGAGTTTATCCAAATAATTGAGGGGTGACATGCAAGGATGCAAGTACAACTTAGAACATGAAATAATAATTTCTTAGAATTGCATATGTAACAATATCATGATTTTATTATTTAGAGGATCTATAATAAATCACTTACTACTGATGAGCTCATTAAGTTCATAGGAATCTCTTTGGTTTCCAGGTGTCTATACTGTGCTGATCACCTGGAGGAAAGTTTGGATCATATCTTCTTCAAAGGGTGCTGGGCTCATGAGCTGTGGTCATCTTTTTGGAATTTCATAAGTTTTTCCTCTCCGGAGCTGCAAGAGTTTTCCTTCCTCGATAAATGGTTTCATGGTGCTGGTGTCGCTGGTTCGGAATCAAAAGCAAGGGCAGTTTTCCTATCCTTCGACTACTAGTGTATCTAGAATGCTTGGAACAAAGCTTGATTTGAAGGTATTTCATGCTCTGGGAGGATTCTTGTCTCCAGAACCTGTAACATCCCGGCAGACCTGTGAGGCTCCTCAAAAATTGGATGGTGGCGCCTACCCTCAACTTTCTCACTGCTTGCATTTCCCATGCTCGGTCAAGCTCTCATATTTACCAAGGACACTGGGTCAGGTGGTAACCTCACAACGCATGCCTCAAGTTGAATATGGATGGCTCATTTTCTTCGGGTGTCATAGGGGGTGGGGTGGGGTGGTCAGGGACTCTTAGGGATTCATCATTTTTTCCTTCTCTATTTTCTTTGGCATTTTCAATTCACTTCTGGTCGAAGCCATAACTCTAAATACATGTATTCTTCTTTGAGAACATGCTAACATCAACCTGGAAGCGGTTGAAACAGACTTCATGACACTATATAAGTCCTCGATTGGTTCATGCATTACTCCATGGTCCATTTTATACATCATTCGACGGTACATGGGACTAATTAATAGTCAGACGAGTATTATTCATACCTGGAAGAAGGGTAATAAAGTGGAGGAATTTCTTGCTTCTAAGGTAGATCAACATACTAAGATTAACTATTTTTCCAATGTGCATGACTTTCCTCCAGAAGGAATTAACCTTTTGGGATGGGATGCTCTCGACCTCCATTACTTCAGACCCCCTTAATTTCTTCTTTTCAGTCCATTTTTGTTTTTCCTTCATGTGTTTTGAAGACCTTTGGACTCCTGGGGAAATTTAATAAATATGATAAGGATGATAGATGTATTACTAACTTCTGTATCATACTTTTTAAAATATATGATACGCCTTATTTATAATGACTTTCCAAGTATATACATCATTAGACTATGTGTAGTTTTTTCCATTATCATAAGTAAAAGATTCTTAAACAAGGATATTCTACTAGTTGAATAATCACATGGTTGGTTAAATATTATGCACATATTGAGGAAATTCATAATTCCAGATAATCATAAAACTTTATCAAGGCCTCTTTCAATGACTATATATAATCATTCTATCAAGGCCTCATTTCAGGACCAAGTTTTTCTCATGAGACCTACCGATGCATCAAGAGGCTATAGCGGGCCTCACCCATCACATAATAAGTCCAATGAATTCCTCATATCTCTAAATGTCTCCAAATAAATGTTTCCCAAACCACTTTTATTTATTAAATTATGTATTTTATACGAAGTGTCCCATAACACTTTGAATAATTAATTTATGTATTTTATTCAAAGTATCCCATACCACTTTGAACAATTAAATTCTTAATCCATAAATTATAATAATAGATAAATTTACTTTTTCAATTATGTCTATATTCACAAATAAAATGAATCATGCATTAACTATAAACATTAATCTAAAGACTGAATGGACATATAGACATACATTTGTACGTGTGATGATAACTTGTGCACATAAAATAATTGTTTGTTTGGGTTTGTGAAATAAAATAATAACACTTAAATTCAAAACCCTTGTGTCATGGAAATGATCATTTTTATACTAAAATACATATTTTTGACCTTAAGATTAATTTTCACCATACACCGATTAATGGAAATTTCAAAAAAGTTAAATCATAAACTTAAATAACTAATAGTATTTATTTTGGTAAATTCATCATGAATTAAAATATAATATTTTTAAATTTATAAAATTTATTTCATGTGAGGGATTGATGCCTAAAAAATTAAACACACTTCACTATGCATGTATGTGTATATGTATTAAACAAAAGATACTTCCAACTATTTATCAAAAAATTATAAATTAAGATTCATTTAATATCAATTGCAATAACAAAGTGAGGACTTCTTTTAAAATTTTTAGGCACACAATAAAAAACAACGTTTTGTTATTGTTTTCCAATATAAAATTGAATTTTTGATTATTCAGACATGTATATATGTAATTGTGGAACTTATTTATACATGTGAGTTTCAAAATCAGAATTAAAAGAATATGTATAAGGATAGGAATCACCTTTTAAAATAAATTTTTATCTTATGGATAAATAAATCTTAAGCAGATTAGGATTAAAAACATTAGACAAATGTATATATACTTATACATATATGCATTAGTTTAGAAACCCAAAACCACTCTTAGTAAACCCATTTACAAGTAATACATGAATAAAAACATAAGCTAATTACTGATAAATATCACTTGAAAAACCCAAAGTAGCTTACGTTTGAAGATTACATAAAATATTTTATATATATATAAAGTGTATACATGATATTTTCATAACCAAAAAAATATTTGATAAATCCTTATAAGTATCATACACTTCAAAAAAATTATATCATCACTTAATATCAATTATATGAAAACCTAATTCAAATTAAAACCATTATATGTATATACATATATTCGTATATACACAATGTGTATATATGGGTTTTTGCATGTTAACAATGATATTAGATTACCCTTTCATAATTTACATAAATAAAGAAAATCCTTTAAATACAAACATTCATCATTCGAAAAATATAAAACACAATAGGTTTGTTATATAAATAAACGTATATACCTATATATGTATATATGGTTTAATCAAACACAAAACCAAAAAATAAATCCCTTACATGATTTACATGCATAAAGAACATCATTTAAAAGAAAATGTTCATCACTCTAAAACCATAAAAATGAAATAGGATTGGGACTTATATATAAACATATATATACATGCATATATATATATATATGGTTTAATCAAACTCAAAACAAATTAATCTTTTACATGATTTCAAAGGCAGAGCTTGGAGAGGAGTTGGGAGGAGAAACCCCATAGGGTTAAGGTGAAAATGGAGGTTTATATAAACTGTTATATATATATAGTTTATATATACAGTTCATAAAAAATAGAAATGAATAAAGTGACTTAAATTAATTCTAATCCACTATTTAGACAAAACAAAAACTGTGATTAGTGAAAATATTAAAGGGATCACTCGTTTGATAATATATATATATATTATGGAAAATTTTCATGGAAACAGTTTGTGGGTTTGTATTAAAACAAAACACCCTTGAAGACCTTTGGAAAGAAGAAAGTGGACAATTGGGCCACAGAGAGGGATAAAAGGACTCAAGAGAGAGGAAGAAATAGTGTAGAGGATGGTGATGGTTACCGGTGCGGC
The DNA here is from genome assembly GCA_963277665.1 of Viscum album. Lineage (NCBI taxonomy): Eukaryota > Viridiplantae > Streptophyta > Magnoliopsida > Santalales > Viscaceae > Viscum > Viscum album. The sequence continues at coordinate 835,485,706 of OY728128.1, read as the reverse complement.
ATGAGGAAGAAAAAGAAGAAAGGAAGAAGTGAAGAATAATGGACAACCACAATCGACTAAGCCTGATTGGACAAATGAGGTGAGTTCCATGGTATTAAAAAAGGATGAAATATTGAGATTATATCATGACTTGATCGGACGGTTGCTGGGAAACCACATGTTTTAAAAAGGATGAGTGGCCAAGATCCGACGTGTCCTGATCAGATGGCTAATGAAAATGTGGTGAAATGGAGTGGTTAGTGGAGTTCGAAGGATGGATTAGAATGATCGGTTGAGATCTCGCATGGTGAGATCAAATGGAACAGATTAGATTTCCCATAAAAAATACATCCCACATAAACATAGAAATGGTTCTGAGACCACCTTAAATTACTCAATGTTTCATCCATATGTCAATTAACTCCCTTCCCCCTCCCTGGTACCACCCCATATAGGCTCTCTTGAAGGCACACTCTGCACCCACCCTTTGCCGCCATGGAACCCCAAATGGTGGAGCCACCTTGGTTCTTCCTTTACGCCCCCATGGGTGTACACTAGCACTCTGCATGGCTGGCCTATGCCAGCTGGCTAGGGAGTCAAGGCTCGACCGCCCCTTTTGTAGTGGTGCATGCTGCCTCCCCCAGCTGGTTAGTTAGCTTGGCCAGCTAAGGGCCATTTTTTGCAGAAACCCAAAAAACACTTGGAAACTAATGTTGTAAAATAAATGGAGTAAAAAAAAGTGAATTCTCAAAAATTTAATTAATTTTATTAATTCAAAACATGATTTTAAAATCATTTTTAGTTTTAAAACATTATAATTTCAAAATACAACTTCATTTAAAAACATGTCATTTCTTTTATAAACTTATATTAATTTTAAAATAAACATCATGGTTATTATATTTTTAAAATAAATTATATTCACAATTAAAACTATGTTATTATTTAACCAAGTATATAACTTTAAAATAATAAAATCATTTTTAAAACATTTGAAACATATATATATTTTTTGTAAAATAATTGATTACATTTTATTTCTATTAAAAGATAAATAAGTATACACTTTTAATACATAGAGAGGTATTCTTTCAAAACATTACACTTACTTAAAAACGTACATTTATTAACTAAAATATTACATTCAAACATTAAAAACCCTTAAGGTTCCTAAGGTACTTAAAATAATTAAGACACTTTATGTACTTGAAAATTTAAAATACTTATACACTTAGAATACTTAAAATAATAAAAATACTTAAAATACCTAATGTTTATAATATTTTATGACCGTTACAAAAACCAAGGGTCATCTATAGACCCCAAAAGCTATCAATGGTCATATTTATCTTCAAGGCCTTATAAATACATGTTTAGGGTGTTCCAAAATGTAAGATCTCGATTCTCTGTTAAGGTATGTTTTTGCTTAATTTCTATATAAACCCTTTATTTTGGTTAATTAAGTGTTTTTCCAAGTCCTTGAGAATGTTTTGGGGTGTTTCGTGGGTTTAGGACATGAAAAAAGGGGAAAAGGGACCTTCTTGGAAAACCGCACGATTTGCGCACAGTTTGGAAAACCGTGAGAGGGAAGACCATGTGGGTAGTGGAAATCTGCATGGTTTTTGCATGGTCTAGAAAAATTTGTGGGAGAAGGGTGTGCGGGTAGTAACCTCCACATATTTTATACCTAGTTTGGAAAACCATGCTGGTAAACAGTGCAACCTGGAAACTTTTAAAAAATTACAAAAATGCCATTACGGGGAAATAAGGATCACTTAATATTCTCATCCTTTCTTCCTCCTAGAGCCCTAATGACGTCCCAAAAGATAAAATATATTCCAAGGATCAATATCCCTCATCTTAGGGCCACTTGTAGAGTCGTTGGTTGCGGATTGAAGATCCAGGTAAGGCTAATCTCCCTTTGGATTTTCTTTTTGGTTTAGGGTTTCTATTTCTTCCCCATCTCCATCTAAAGCTCTCAAACCATACTTTTTTGGTGAGATTTAAGGTAAATCTAAAAAGGTTTGTTGAATCGAGATCTAAGGCTTCAGTTGAGGGTGCGTTCACCAATAGATTCATGTTAGATGGTCTACAAGTTATATCCCTTAGTTTTGTGTAGATTTGTGCATGTAAGGTTTTTATTCTTGCCCTCTTTTGATGATTTCTTAGTGCCTTTTACATTATGTAATTTAGTGGGTGTCTAAATGGTTTATTGAACCCCTCTTGATCCCCATGGGATGCGAGGAGGATGAACCAACCAAATTAGGGCCACCTGTGGGGTGTGCCAATATTCCCCACACTTAGAGTTTAGCTAAGTAAGTGTAAGGCCATTGTGCGAGAACATAGAGCCCATGATGAATATGTTAATATGCTTTAAGGATGTGAAATTGGTGTTTATTAATACACTTAGGTTGGTTAATGACCTAAGAGGTTGTTTGGTTGGTATGAAAAAGGGTTAAATGGACTAATGGGAAAATGTTAGGGGATTAGCTTTATACTTGAATATGCTTAGTGAGATAGGCATTGAAAATGGGGATGGGGCTAAAGGGGTTAAGTAATATGAACAATGAAAGTGTTAATGGGCTGAGGAAAAATGTTAATTTACCATTTATTGATATTGTTGTGATGTTTTAAATGATATTGGATATGCTTGTTATGAGATAGTGAATTTGGTGAATGATAAATAAGCATGTGAACATGACTTGGTTGAGTAGGGTATCTACTTGAGGTTCTAAACCCACAGGTTGAGTTGGATCGAAGTTCTAGATCTGCCCCTAAATTCATGGGTTAGGGAAGGGGAAAAACTTATATTCCTCTAATAGTTGCATTCCACCTGGACTGAGGATTCGAGGTGAGGATTATGAGATTGTTCTAATGTGATGCCTAGTGATATAGGGCTTGATTTTATTTCCATATTCTTGAGAACATTGGATATTCCTATTCTATTTGATAGATGAAAAATGTAGATTAAATCCTGAAATGCATAATTAGAAAATCCGGACTCAATGGTAGTATAATTAAAAGGAATGTAGTCTCGAATGGACCATTGAACTGTTTATATTTACTCATCATTATTTATCACTTGCAATCAGTAACTGTCTTTGCTAAATATTTTGTAGACACTGTTGGTGGTGGACTAATGAGTTATACTCACACCCTGATCAGGCCTCCATTGGGTACCTGAGAAGATTTCATTCTTGTAGGTCAGGACAAGGGAAAGGGCCCAATGCTAGGGAGCCGAGTTTTACATGGGACATGTATAGGTGAGGATCCAGACTTGGAGTCTAGATCATTTTGGGAATTCTTCTATTTTTCTTTCCTTGGAGTTTTGTTCACTTGGAATAGTAGTATGGAATGGAATATTTACTATTTCATATGCATGTACCCAGTTTTGGGATTTGGTTATTTATGCATGTTGTTGGTTGTTTCCAATTGTTTTTTTATTTAAATTATTATCTGTTGTGGATTACTCTGGTATTAATGGTATAGTCTCCCCACATGACCTATCAGACCCTTTCTGCTAGTCGGAAACCTCTAGTGTATGGGGAGACACACTTGAGGTCATGTAGGAACCCGACTCAGGGCACCAGATCAGTGGCTCCTAGGATGGGGATTTTACACGAACTTCAAAAACCAATTCGGTGAATATGGTGTGCTCTAATTCCCCTTGATTCTTAGTATGGTTTCCATTTTTCTTTCCATAATGTTTTTATTTTTTATAGAACCAAAGGGATTTAACTATTTTCTTAGTCTGTTTGTTGTGTTTGGTGGTCTCCCAGTGATTCTGATAGGTCTCATAATAGGTATTCCAGGTTAGTGATGGTGTTTTTTCCTTATTACAAATTTAAGGTTTCAGTATGTCTATTGAATCATATATGTCTTATATTTATTTTTCAAGAATTTATTTGGATTGAAACATTATTAAATTAATAATAATAATAATACTAATTATTAACAAAATTTTATTATTACAAATATAAATATGTTCAGGTCATCACATTACCCCCCCTCAAAATAATTGTGTCCTCACAATTCCACGGTACTCCCAAACATCCAAAAAATCAACTTCTAACATTAACCTAAATGCCCCTACCAGATACGTCTTAATTATTATTGATTAAAAAAATTTGATTGAAAAAATTTAGTTTATACCTTCACCAGGTTCAGCACTATCAAAACTTTCCTCGTAAGTTCTTCCAGTTAGGTTGATCTCCAAAACATTTTTAAACTCTTCAATTTCATTTTCCCAGATACACCTTGCACAACTAGAGTCAAACTCATGCGTGCAATAGTAAGTCCTCAAGAGGGTGGAATGGGAGGTGTAGAGTTCAAATATATCAAAATGAACTTGGTTCTAATAGACAATTAAGACAACTTGGTTTTCTAAAATCCTGATATTATAAAGTCTTTCATACCTACTGAAGCTCAAAACATGGAATATATAGGCTGCACAAGGGTCACTTGCCTCTACAACTATGAATAACTTCTCTAGATCTAGATAAGTCTTAGATAGGGTGCAACATTGGAAGATTCCTTCATAGTACCTTACTTTATGTGCATAATAGGCATGTTGTGCTTGCAACATAAGGTATTAGACATGACTCAGTCCTTCATAAAGTCAAAGGATATTTGGTTTGTTTGATACTCGGTAGAGGTGTTTGTAGGTCAAATGCAGGTTCACAAAAGGCTGGTATGTATCTGAACACGGCTTGACAATTATGTTCTCAAGTAATTTAGTAGGGAGAGACAAGAGGTTTTTTGGTGAACCTTCATCTTCCATCTGAAAAATTTTAATAAAAAGTTGTACTCAAATAAACACAGTATTTTTTTGTTCTGTTCTAATTTTCCAGAATTGTCTAGACCGTTCCTTTGATACCAACTATGAGGACCTGACCCCAGAAGCCCAGAGTCAATGGATAAAACATGGTGTATAATATTTTTATAAAAATATGATGATAAAATTACACATCAAATTCCATCACAAAGAATATTCTCAGTCTAGTTTTGGGAAAACCAGATACAACTAATACATTTCTTCAAAACTAAATGAGATAAGATTCATAACTTAGCCACCAGCTAGTAGAAATAAAATCTTAAAAATATAATAATCCTATAAAAATAAATTGAAAACATAGGGAGATCATTTAAAATGCTCAGTAAGGGGTTTTAAAACCAATTAATGAAATTATTTTTTTAAAAAACATCCTTTTGAAATAATTATAAAACATTTTCTTAAAAGGTAACAACATTTCTTGTAGCACGTCATAATTATTTTTCAAAGGTTACTTGAAATAATTTTTAATGAAATATCTTACACAAGAATTTATATATTTATTTAATATCTTTAGATAAAACACATATCCGAGTATGCATACTTGTACAAAAATGTTTGGAATGCTCCATATAACTTAAGAGTTGATCCAACTAATTTAAGGGAGAAATGAAACGATGAAAGTAAAAATTAAAACATGAAATAATACTTTCTTAGAATGGAATAAGTAAAAATATCATGATCCACCTAACAATTAAAATGCAATTCATGAAATGAAAGATGTATTATTAACTTCTGTATCAAAGTTCTGAAAATAGATGCTATAGTTTCTTTACAATGACTTTCCAAGTATATACATCATTATGCCACGTGTAGTTATTTCCATTATCATAAGTTAAATATTCTTAACCAAGGATATTCTACCAGTCGAATAATCACATGGTTGGTTAAATATTAAGCACATATTGAGGAAATGCATAATTATGAAAAATCATAACATTATGTCTTGGCCTTGTGCCAAGACCATACATAATCATTTTTTCAAGGCCTCGTGCCATGACCTAGTTTGTCTCACGATACCTACCGATGCATCAAGAGGTTATAGTAGGCCTTACCCATCACATAAAAAGTTTAATGCATTCATCATATCTATAAATGTATCTAAATCCAAGTGTCCCATAGCACTTTGATTTATTAAATTATGTCTTTTATTTTAAGTGCCCCATACCACTTTGAATAATTAATTTTTGTATTTTGTTAAAAGTGTCCCATAACACTTTGAATTATTTAATTATTAATTAATAAATTATCATAAGAGATAAATTTCATTTTGAAATAATGTCAATATTCACCAATAAAATGAATCATGCATTAACTATAAACATTAATCTAAAGACTGCATGGACACATAGACATACATTTGTAAATGTGATGATAATTGGTGCACATAAAATAATATTTTTTTGGGTTTTTAATATGAAACAATAACACTTAAATTCCAAAACCCTGTTTTATGGAAATGACCATTTTGTATACAAAAATACATGTTTTGGAACTTAAGATTCATTTTCACCATACACCAATAAATGGAAGTGTCAAATAGTTTAAACCATAAACTTAAAAAACTAATTATATTCATTTTGGTAAATTATTCATGAATTAAAATATAATATTTATAAATGTATAACATTTATTTCATGTGAGGGATTGATGCATAAAAAATTAAACACACTTCACTATGCATGTATGTGTATATGTATTATGCAAAAATACTTCCATATATTTATCCAAAAATTATAAATTAAGATTCATGGAATATCAATTGAAATAACAAAGTGATGAATTATTTTAAAATTTTTAGTTACACAATAACAAAACAAAGTTTTGTTATTTTTGAAAATATCAAATAGAATTTGTGATCATTCAGACATGCATATATGTAATTTTGGTACTTATTTATACATGTGAGTTTCGAAATCAGAATTAAAAGAATATGTATAAGGATAGGAATCACCTTTTAAAATAACTATTTATCTTAATGAGAAATGAAGCTTAAACAGATTAGGATTAAAAACATTATACATATGTATATATACTTATACATATATGTATTAGTTTAGAAACCCAAAACCACTCTTAATAAACCCTTTTACAAGTAATGAATGCATAAAAACATTAGATAATTACTCATAAATATCACTTGAAAAACCCAAAAATAGTTTAGGTTTGAAGATTACATAAAACCATGTATATATATAATGTGTATACATGGTATTTTCATAACCAATTTTTTTATAAATCCTTATAAGTATAATACACTTAAAAACATTATTTCATCACTTAATATCAATTATATGAAAACCTAATTCAGATTAAAACCTTTATATGTATATATATATATATATATATATCTGTATATACAACAACTATATATATGGGTTTTTCATGTAAAAAACGATGTTATATTACCCTTTCATAAATTACATGAATAAATAACATCCTTTAAATTCAAACATTCATCATTTGAAAAATATAAAACATAATAGGTTTTTTATATAAATAAATATATAAACCTATATATGTATATATGGTTTAATAAAACACAAAACCAAAAAATAAAACCCTTACACGATTTACATGCATAAAGAATATCATTTAAATGAAAATGTTCATCACTCAAAAACCATTAAAATGGAATTGGATTGGTAACTATATATAAAAGTATATATACATGCATATATATATACGGTTTAATCAAACTAAAAACAAAATAGTCTCTTACATGATTTCAAAGGTAGGGTGTAGCCAAACAGAGGTTGAAGAGGAGTTGGGAGGAGAAAAACCCATAGGGTGAAGGTGAAAATTGAGGTTTATATAAATTTTTTTTAAAATGTTTATATATATATATATTATATATACTATGGTTTATAAAAAAGTAAAATAAACAAAGTGACCTAAATGAATTCAAATCTAACTCTTTTGACAAAACAAAAACCACGACTAGTGAAAATCTTAAAGGGATTGAACATTTGATAATATATATACATATATATATATATTATGGAAAACTTTCATGGAAAAAATTTGGGTTTTTATTAAAATAAAATACCCTTGAAGACCTTCAGAAAGAAAACAAGTGGAAAACCATGTTATAGAGAGGGACAAGAGGGCTCACAGGATAGGACGAAATAGTGGAGAGGATGGCGATGGCTACTGGTGTGGCGCGAGGAAGAAGAAGAAGAAAGGGAGAGGTGGAAAAGAATAGATGACCACGATCGACTGAGCCTAATCAGACGACTGAGGTGAGTTAGGCAGTTTTAAAAAAAGATGAATGGTTGAGATTATATCATGACTTGATCATATGGTTGTAGGGAAATCACGAGTTTTAAAAAGGATGATTAGCCAAGATCAGCTGCGTCCCAATCAGATGGCTGGTGAAAAATATAATGAAATGGAGCGGTTGGTGGAGCTCGAAAGCTGGATCAGAATGAGAGTTTGAGATCTCGCACAACGAGATCGAACGAATCAGATTATATTTCCCATAAAAATGCATCCAACATCAAAATGGAAACGGTTTTGTGACGGCCTGTAATTACTCGATCTTCCAAACATATGTCAATTAACTCCCTTCCCCTCCTCAGTACTGCCCTGTAGCGGTTCTCTTGTGGGTGCGCTCTCCGCCCACCCTTTTCCTCCATTCCACCCTGCACGGTGGCACCACCTTTGGTTCTTCCTCCCGCCCATGGGTGTGCACTAACACTTTTCACGGCTGGACTATGCCAGCTAGCTGGGGAGTCAAGGCTTGGCTGCCCCACTCACAGTGGTGCGTACTGCCTCCCCGGGCTGGTTAGTTGGCTTGGCTAGTTAAAGGCCTTTTTTTGTAGAAACCCAAAAATAGTTGGCAATAAAAGGTGTCAAATAAATGGACTAAACACAGTGCATTCTAAAAAATTTCATTAATTTTATGAATCAAAAACATGATTTTAAAGTCATTTTATGTTTTAAAAAATTATAATTTAAAAATACAACTTCATTTAAAAACATTTCATTGCTTTTATAAACATATATTCATTTTAAAATAAACATCATGGTTATTATATTTTTTAAATAATGTGTATCCTTAGTTAAATCTATGTTATTATTTAACCAAGGATATATCTTTAAAATAATTAAATAATTTTTAAAACATTTGAAACATATGTATTTATTTATAAAATAATTGATTACATTTCATATCTATTAAAATATAAATAAGTATACACATTTAATACATATAGAAGTATTTTTTAAAAACTTTACATTTACTTAAAAGCATACATTTGTTAACTATAATCTTACTTTCAAACATTCCAAACCCTTAAATTTCTTAAGGTACTTAATAATTACGACACTTTAAATACAAATAATATTTAAAATACTTCTATACTTAGAATACATAAAATAATCAAAATAAATAAAATACATAACATTTATAAAATTTTATGACCATTACAAAAACCAACGGTCATCTAAAGACCCCAACGACTATCAATGGTCATATTTATCTTCAAGGCCTTATAAATACATGTTTAGGGTGTTCCCAAAATCAAAAACCAATTTAGTGAAGATTTTTCTCTATACCCCCTTGATGGTTAGTATAGTTTCCATTGTTATTTCCATAATGTTTTTATTTGTGACAGACCCGATGGACATTCACTATTTTCTTGGTCTATTTTTTGTATTTGGTGGTCTCTCACTGATTCTAATAGGTCTTCTAGTAGGTATTCTAGGTTAGTGATGGTCTTTTGACCTTATTAAAAATGTAAGGTTTCGATATTTTTATTAAATAAAACATGTATTATATTTATTCTGTAATCATTTTTTTGGATGGAACCATTAATAAAAATAATAATAATAATAATTAAAAAATATAAATATTACAAATATAAATAAATTCGGGGCGTCACAGGTAGAGTTTACCTACAATAATGCATATCACTCTACTATTGGAATGACACCATTCGAGGCTTTGTACAGATGGTAATTTCATTCACCGATATTCTAGACATAGGTTGGGGAAGTAGCCTTTCATGGACCAGAGGTAATGTAAAGTAAGACAGAGAAGGTTCAACATGTTTGTGAGAGGATAAAGGTGGATTAGGACCAACTTAAGTCATATGCTGATCACAGGAGGAGGCCCTTGGATTTTGAGGTTGGGGACTACATGTTCAAAAAGGTTTCCCGTTGGTGTGTGCGGTGGAGGTTCGGTAAGGGAAGAAAGATTTATCCCCATTTCATCAGACCTTTCTAGGTGTTCAGATGAGTTGGTGAGGTGGAATATCAGATGGAGTTTCCGCCATAGTTAGAAAGGATCTATGACATATTCCATATCTCTCTTCTCTTTTGGTATCTACACGATGACTCCCACATCATTGACTAGGGAGAGTTGGATATCAAGGAAGACATGAAGTTCATGGAGCGACCTGTAACAATTGAGGATCATAAGGAGAAAGTGCTTCATGGATGGAACATTCCTTTAGTTTGTGTGTTATGGAGACACGGTTTCCTCGAGGAGAGTACTTAGGAGCAGGAGACACAGATTCATTCCCATAACCTAGAGTGGTTCTGAGTTTTAATATTGTGTTTTTCTTTATGCCTTGCTTATGATGTAATGTTTGAACTCATTTTCTATAAGATGATCTATTTCATTTTTCTCTAAATTCATGTGAAAAGTCTTGACTATGGGTATGGGAGGACCTAATCCTTAATTATCATGCGTTAATTTGGATGTGATTAAATTTGTATGGGTGAGACAATGACTCCCAAAGGGGATAGTATCTTGACATGGATGAAGGAGCTCTCTAATCTATGTGTCTAGACCCTATGAACTTTTGTGATTATGTGGTTGTTTGGGGTAGTGGGGATTTAGTGGTTGCACAGTTATTATAGAGATATATTTTAAGGAGGTGTCCCTAGGATGTCGAGGTTTTCACTCCATCTTTAGAATAACACAAGGTGGTTTACTCCTAAGATGTATCTTAAGGGGGGGGGGGGATTGTTCAACCCCACTTTCTTCTAGGTTAGTTTTCAATTATTGAGGATGAGAATAGTTTGACAGGTATCTTATGTAATGAACTATATTTCCATGCAACTTTTCCTTGTGAAATTTGAGTGTTACAGGTGTTTTTGGAGGCAATGGTGGATCATTTCAAGAGTTAAAAAATTCTAGTTTTCTCCAATTTTTCCATTGGAAAATCAGGGCATCAGTGTCAGCATGCCAGTGCATCAGCCTATTAGGGAATTGGAATTTTAATGCGTTATAATGTCAGTGCATTAGTGAGTCAAAGGGGTTGGCATCAGTGAGTTAGAAGCATCGGTGTCGGTGAGTTGAGGGCGTTAGTGTCGGTAGGTCGAGGTGTTGGTAGGTCATCATGTCAGTAAATCAACATCAGTAACTCAGAATTAGTAGCTCAACATAGGTGGATCGGTGTCAGTAGGTCACATCGGTATCTCAACCATCACTGGCTTCATGTTGGTGACTCAACCATCGGTGACTCATTTTCAGTTTTCCCAAATTTTTCCCCAGTTTACAGTTTCAACCCTCTTTCGTCTTATTTGAAGTAAACCAAGTTCAAATAATTTTGTGAGAGTTTTTAATGGAGTTTAAAAGGACATTAATTATATATTTAATATCCTATCATTTAGAGGGATTTGAGATACTCAAACCACATGATCTTGACCACAATCCCATGTTAATGACTTTCGGAATCAGTTATTCCTTTAATATAGGATATGGCTCTTCAAAGCCGGGATATTTCCTTCCTACTATGTTTTCCTTTTCTCTTTGGTGAATCTAGAGCCTTCCTCTCTAATGAATTTTTGAAACTATAATAAATCCCCTCTTGCTTAGATTTCTTGGAGTTGTTCTGTTCTACCCATGCGATCCCCTATTCTTGGTGCAAGGAGGAACTTTTGTCCTTTGATCATTCGGTAGGGATTTCTTCTATCTCTATTTAACTTTGCATCCTATGGGGTGGGTCTACTAATGATTCCTTTTAAATAATAAGTGAATACTTTTGTTTAGAAAATAAATAAATAAGAAGGAAATATGATCAATAGATAACTGGGTAATGAAATAATGGACTGGAAGTGGTTTGATGTTTAATCGTCTTTTTTATTTTGTTATCCTTGTTTCCTTATGGATTGTTGTAGGTTTTATGCCTTCTAAAAATCATGGCCATTGGTGGTCATTGTCTGGGCATGGGTGATGATTTATAACTATTGTAGTTTCCTTATAAACAATTGGTGTAAATTATAATCTGGATAATCATGTATATCCAGTTAAGTGAAATGAATTCGCCAGGATGAAAACCCTTGTTTGATCACCCCTATTTATCCAGTGTACATAAAGAATAGTGTTTACCAAATCTGAATATGTTATATTTGATAGGTGTGGATGAGTACTATGTTTTTTTGGGTATTGTGACCCTATGTGAGTTGTGTGGCGCTACTGTTGGGAGGACGATTATGGGTACAAGGGTGGATAGAGGAGTTGGTTCTATGAGAAGGGTGTGGCATGAGTGTGCAGCAGGGCTGTTATTAAAATGGTAGTTACTTTGGGCATTGTGTGTGGGGTGGAACAAGTGGTGTGTCGGTATCCTAGTCTGAGAGACTGATTGATTGTGGAATGGATATACTTGTAGGAAGTAGAACTATCTTTGTTGTGTTATGGCCATCGAACAAAATTGTGAAGTGGGATTGTGGGATGGTTTTGAACTTGTATGCAGTTGGACTGCGTTAGGGAAATATTAATATTGTGCGGTATAAATTTAAAGAATGATATTTGGAAGTGGTTGAATGAGGGGCATGCAGTGGGACTACAAATCAGGTTTTGTTTGTTGTTTTGATATGCTGGTGGTTGGTAGTTTCCCGATAGTGCTGGAATAATTTAAATTTAATCCCTTAATTAATAAATGGAAAATGGTTGAATAAAAAGGGGTTGGGCTATTCGTTTGTAGTGGATGTTGTGTGGTTGTGCATATAGGGGTAGCAATAAAATGTGGTTCTTTATGAGTTTTTTTTCTATTGTGGGGACCCATAGGTTGGGCTGAGTGTTTGATAACCTATACATATATAAATTATAGTTCCTTTGGATAAAAATGTCACCATTTCTAGATGGCAGGGAAAAAATATAGTATTCACTAATCATCTTTTTCAATTCCAAGAAACATTCATCCCATTCATTTATCCAGTTGAACCTAACTCTATTTCATATTTACATATTTAGTGGGATAGATAACCATAATTGTTTTTCAAAAACCCATTGGTAATAGACTCTTAATACAAGAAAAATATGAATCTATATCACATTTGTAGCTCGTATCCATTCATCAACCACTTTAGTTTTAGTGGGATCAACAATTATGCCATATTTATTTATGATATGGCCAGGGAATGGAATCTATTGTAACCAAAAATCATGTTTTTTTAATATTAATTATTTTATTTTTTGGTTTGAAAAAGAATCCTTATATGTTTTTCATGATCGTAAAAAAATTTAGAATAAACAGAAATATCATCAATAAAAACAAAAACAAACTTATATAAATAATCATTGAAAACTATATTCATAAGATATATGAATATAGTTAGATATTTCATTATCCCAAAGGGTATAGACACAAACTAATAATTCCCATACATAGTATGAAATTATGTATCATCGATGTAATCCCTCTTCACCTTCAGTTAATGGTACCAAAACCTAAGATCAACCTTCGAAAAATATTGATCTCCTTGGATATAATAAAATAAGTCAACAATATGAGGTAATATATACTTAATATTAATAATAATTTTATTAAATTATATATAATCAATGAAATCCTCACAGAACCATCTTTATTTTTTAAAAAATAAAACAGGAGTACCCCATGATGACATGTTTGGAGTAATGAAACCTTTATCAATAAACCACTACAACTTCCTTTTCAATTCCGAAAGTTCAACCTGGTCCATTCAATAAGGGGGTTTTGATATTGGATTTTCCTCAAACACTAATTAAATACTAAATTCAACTTCTTGATCAATTATAACAATAGGGAACTCATTAGAAAAATATCTAGGTATTATTTTACAACCATCACATCAATAATCTAAAGAGTTCCCTTATCTTCAACTATATGAGCATGGAAACTTTTATTTCTATCTATTAATAGTTTCTCAGTTTCTTGATATGCTATCAAATCCATGAATGGATTCTTATATGCAAAAAAAATCTCATTTTAAGAAAATATTTTTTTTCTCTAAAATTTATCGTAACATGATAAATTTAAAGTCAATCCATATCAATAATAACATAAAATTCTACAATGTTCAATATAATAATTTTTATAAGGAAAAATATATTAAAGATGATAATAGAGATATCTTTTTAAATTGTTATTCACTTAATACTACACCCCATTGTTTTCACCAATATTTTTGAATTCATTTCTTGAGGAAAAATTTCAATTTTACAAGAAAATTTCATTGAAATGAAAGAATTTTTATACCCCGAATCAAACAAGATATTAGAAAAATTTGAATAAATAATAAATTTACCTTTTACCACTATAATCAATGGATCAACATCTACTAAAGTAGTTATAAATTATTTAACCCCACACTTGTCCTTATAATATTGTTTCTTCCCATCATTTTTTCTGACATTGGGACACACATATGTATAATGTCCCATCTCATTACATTTAAAACACCTCAATGCCTACTTATCAAAATTGGTCTTACCAATAAAAAGATATTTTACTTTGTAATATCAATCCATAAACCCAAATTTAACACATTGGAGTCCCATGCTATATTTTATATGACATAACCTAGAATGACTTTTACCATGCCTATCACAATCCGAAAACCTGATTTTTGTAACTTTAGATTTCATTGATGGATTATTCCCCATTTCTTGTCAACCTAACCAATTTAATTTCTTCTTTCCAAAGAACAGTTGATCATCGGAAAACTCTATTTCCACTTTCTCAACACAACAAACAAGTTTCTCACAACATTTAAATTCACGAGAATAAAATTCCCTTCAATATTTTGGATTTGATTCTATATAAATCCTATTAATATTACTATTAATATCCTGAATAAAATTTTGTTTCTAGGATTCTAATTGGGTGAAAATTTATTCATAGTTGGAAATTGAATATTCCACCCTTTTCCTCAATTCCATGAATATATTTTCTATCCTATGTCGAACAACCTTAGTAAAATATTTTTCAAAGAAAAAATTCTTAAATTCTTCCCATTCCAAATAATAAATATCTTATATTTTTAGGATATTTGTATCCATTGACCACCACTGGTCAGCTTCACATTCAAAATTCTAAATATAAATAGTTACATTTTGATGATCTGAACAATTTATGGAATCAAAAATATTTTCTTGGTCTTTAATCCATCCCTCAATGAACACTGGTTAAAAAGATCCCCTAAATGATGGTGGGTGTTGTCACATAAAATGACCCACTATCGACATGTTCATATTTGGTAGATATGGCCACTATACAACATAGATACCTCTACCATTTATAGACAATGTCAACTCATCCATTATAGAAACAAATTGATTAGTTCCAATTCCTAGTATTTCAAGATGTTTATTTAGAAGGATATTGTCCTCTTGGTGCCTTCCTACATCAACTTCATTATTTCCTTTATAGAAAATCATTCCGAACATACATTTTTTAGATGAATAAATTAGGAAATCTTAAAAATATATATCTTTATGACCATAAATTATAATTTGTTTAGGGTATTTACTTATATTATCTGAACCTCAAAAATTATCTAAACCTTTTCTCTATACCAAATACAAGGAACCAACCTTAAACATTAAATACCAATGGGTCTTAAATCAATACTTAATTCTATTACATTTGAGAATATTTATGGTTTAGTGTTTTAGAGAATTATGACACCACCCTTATATAAATAAATTTTACATCACATAGTTGACACCTCAACTTAATATCAATTTTTTCTACAAAACAAAAAATTTAATATATAAAAAGTTTTATTTTCATGACATATCTTCAAAATTTTCATCTTAACCTAATACTTGTCTATAATCATACTTAAAAACTAATTAAAAACATTTTAAAAATTTTTATGAGCATAAAAATCTTAGTAAGGGACATATAAATATAGTAAGAAACTAGTTAGTCCATGAACACTCATTAAATTTTACCTTATTGAAAATAATGTTTGGGATCAAAATAAATAATTTTTACTCCTGAAATTTACTTTTATACCCAAATATTTTCATAAAATCTTTCATTATAAATCTTAAATTCGAAACAGAGCTCTTAAATGTTTATTTTAAATCATGAAAAATATCAAGAAAACTTTTACACAAAGATATACATTTCACCCTTAATAAGTAACATATACTTTCTTTAAATATAATCTCATTATCTTACCTTATAAAACTAAAATATTTCTATAAAAAACATGTAAAGAATATATAAATCATATAGATAACTTAAGATATCATTTCATATCACGTTTAAAAATTAAATAACCTACCCAGTAAATTCCAATAATCTCTTATGATAATCCAAGCCGGTTAACTTCATTACTTTACCCAATGCATAAGAGATCTATATTGGTCCCCCCATGCTAGGTTTATAATGGAACCACTTGTCCACGGTTGATAAAGGAACCAAATATACTTGGTTTATAATGTTTCCACTCATCATTATAAATATTTACCAAGAACCATAACATAATCATAAAACATGATTAATTTAATAAAAGTATTCTTTTCACCCATAAAAAATCATATCTAGATATTGAAATAGCCATTACATTTAAAAAACATTATTAAAATACCTAGAATAAAGGGAAATAGGGTTTGTCTTTAAAAAAACATGAAATATTATAAAGTAATCTAAACATAAAATAACAATTAAAATGGTTGAAAAAACCATTGACACCGTATAAGTTAAATTAGAACATTCCAATTTTCTTTCTGTCAAAATGTTCCATATAAATTATATAAAAAGATTCCTTTTGAAAACCTTTAAAATATTGTAAAAATTGACATAAAATGACTTTTATAATTTATTTATTTACATATAAACACATATATAAAATTATTTTATGAATATGGATATGGAATAAAAATATTTAAGAAATAAATCTTTAAAACATTTAAAATGATTTTTATGGTAAAGTGTCCTTTACCTAGAGTTTGAATGACCATGTACATTCCTATTAGTAAATAATAAAAGTATGTTAATTATTTACTTTATTAATAATATTTTCAAGTTTATTATTCTTTTTAATTGATTCATTACCATGTTATATTCAATGAAATATGTTCACGTTAGACATTTTGATGATATTGGGATCATATGTCCAAAATGACTTCAGTCGGTTTACTGTGGTCAAAGATGAATCTATTACATCATATAAAAAATATTAACAATAATGAAATATTTATAATTTATATATTTCAATTATAATATTAAAACCAACCATGAAATATGGTTTCGAAAAATGAACTACGTTACAGTCATGGAGATGATAATCTATACACACGAATGAGTAACATTTTCATTTTTCAAAGACCATATTGGAAATAAGATAAGTATTATTTTATATTTCTAGAATGATATATATATATAATATAAAATTATTTACTAAATTAACTTATATATGGTAGTCATTTGATGTGGTTATGAAAATCAAATCAGATCACTTCGTGGAGGTGGTAATCCACATGTATGCACAAATGACGTTATCATTATTAAATGGATGTAAAGGTAAGAAAGTATGTGATATATAATATTTAAAAAATGATAAATATTTCATGAATACTATATATATATATATATATATATTAAATCCATCATTATAACCATCTGCATAAGGCATTGATGTAAAAAATTTACTTCGGTTCTTGAGACGACAGACCGTTGTATGCATTAAGGATGGTTTTGTTTAACATTTGATAGAAGAAGAGATATATATAGTTTAAGCCATTAAAATGAAAAAATATCAGTATATTTAATATTATTTTTTATTATTTCATATTGGTTTAATAATTTTTTTATATATAAGATAAAATAAAATAAAAATGCTCGGTTAAGAACTATACATTTTCTTCAAAATACTTTGTTAGGTTCACACCTAAATCCTTCCTAGATTGGTTCTCAAATAAAACCAGAACCTATAATAAATGAATATTTATCTAATTAAGAGATTTTTAGTCATTTTTTGAGTTATAGTTCTTAAAACCTGTGAGGAATATAGTAGAGGATGTTGCCATTTATAAGTGAGGGGAGGGAACTCATAGAATTTATTACATTATTAAATTAAAATAAATTTTTTTTATTTGATAAATAGATCATAATTGAGATAATTAAGATATATTATTATGATGATTTTAAATATTCTCATACTATAATATTTTTACTAGTTTAGGTTATGTTTCCATCCTTATCTTTTGGTTTTAATTCCCCATTTACCCTTTTATATTTTATCACAGTATCAATGTTTTTATAATAAAAGAGTCAGTAAAGTTACTATAAAATGAAAAGTGACATATAAATGGAGCATAGTGTATATTATCAATCATAACCCATTAATTTGGATGAATTAAATATTTTTTTATTAATTTTATGTGATTTAATAAAACATTATTTATTATAAAATATCATTAATGTCATTTTTAGAACTATTAATTTAGTTTGTCTTGGAAAATAACATGACAACAAAGAAATTCACATATGATCCATTAAAACTTCCCTCACAAGTTATTTTTATTTATAAATTTTTTCATACACTTTAAATCAATAAAAAAATATAACTTCTAGATTTATTAAAATTATTTACATGATTTTTCTACTCCTTGTACAAGTAATGTGTCATCATTGTGAAAGAATTTAAGGTAATTATTTCATCATTAAAATTTAAAAATAAATTAAAATGATAAAAAATCATACATATCTCAAATTAATATTTATAACTAAACATAATTTTTGATCCTTTTTACATAATTTTATAGATATTAAAAGAGAGTGACATTTTGACTCAATATTTAGTTTAAATAATATATAATCCATTTTAAAAATAAAATAGAAAAATATTTCCATAAATAATAATATTGGATGGTAATGGTTAAATAAAATTCATCCAATTTATTACATTTAAGTTTTAGGGATATTTTTTCCTTATCTTATTATTTTTTACCGTTAATCACCTGATTTACCCTTACCAAGATGAAAAATATTTATTACTGTTACTATTAATATTGACCAAAAAATAAAAGGGACTTGTTCACAAAATATGGGCATATTGATTCAAAATATGGAATAAAACTTTCAAGGATCAATTTCTAGAGGTGGTAGAAGTTGATTTTAAATTAAAACACAAAACACAAAACTTATTGAAATGTAATTTTATTGAATTTTTTTATGTTCAAAAATATACTTAAGAAAATATAAGGTATAATGATGATTTTTTATTAATTATATTATTTCTAATTAAAGGATACTTATTTTAATTTAGAATCAAAAAATTAATTCTAAATTATTTTATTAACAAAACTAAATAAATTTTTTTTAAAAAATGGCATTTTTCATTATCCACTGAAAAATTAATCTTTTAGAAAAATAAAAAAACTTCACACTATTATAACTTTTATATTATTATTTCAAAAATGAATTTAATTTTGTAAAAATAATATTATAAAAATTGAAATTTAACTTTTGAATGAAAAACATTCAAGAAAAAGAGTTTAATAAGAATAAAAATATTTTCTTTTTGATTGAAAAATTACATAATATTTTTATAATAAATATAACTATATAAAATCTAATTCATAAATACTATTAAGTCATGAAATTGATTATTAAATTTACTTTGGTTGTTACATTTTATTTTCCAAAACATCACATTGACTAATGTTGAGTTGTTTATTCTCCACTAAATAATAATGATGTTTTATACCAAAATACCATTTCCCTTATTCATTTGGGAAACCTAGGGGTTATTCATGGATGTATTATTTAAAAAACCTTTATGAAATTTAGTACTTTACATGGGGTTTTTAATGAATACGTTGGTTAGATGTTCCCTTTCGACATGGCATGCATTATTATGATCATTTTATGAGGTGATGGGTGGGCCCAGAATTATATAGCCCTCCAATTAATTAGGTATTATGATATGCATTAAGATATTATGTATATTATGAATAAAAATTATGATATATATTTTCAAAATTATGATGTTATGATTTTTTCACATTTTTTATTGCAAAACCTAATGATAGCTTTGTTCATAAAAATGTGTGGTATTTGACCACAATGTTATGATGTTTCATTATTATGCATATGCCATTTTCCATTCCTTTTTTGAATTATTCCCCCATGCTTATAAGTAGGATCTTATGCCTATGATATGATGATTATAATTATTATCACCAATGTACTATTGATTCACATATCTTAAAACGTTCATGTTATCCCTCCCCTTACTTGGCTTTTAACTCACTCCTTTTGTTAATGTAAATCCTCAGGTGAATACACATAATAAAGAGGAAATGAGAGAATTAGGAGGGATATGAAGATGGAATTAAATAATGTTTATATATAATTATTTACAAGTTATATATGAACCTGATTTTCCAAGATACTAAACTTGTAGATCATGGAATGTATTACTATTTTGATATTTATCTTAAAAATGATGTAATAGTCATATTAAATTTTTTTGGTTACTATACCATCAATTAATAAAACCAAAAAGAGTTTAACATGAGAGATAAAAACTATAAGGGGATTATTTTAAGATAAATAAATTCAAACTCAAAATGTATTACTCTTTAAAATTATCACATCAACTTTCAATTCAACATAAATCACTTTTGGTTAAATAAAGGTTTCCTTAGGTAGGAATATATAACATTCCTCAACCTAATTATATAAAATAGTAAATAATTTATAATGGAATGTAAATATTGTGAGATTAACCAACGAATATCCCCAGATAGTTTCTAGAAATGTGTGTAGTATTAGGCCCACTCTTCATGAACCTGAGTGAAGATTGACTTAGTGCCCAACTATCCTTTTTTTATAATTACACCAAAGTGAATCTATTCTATAGCCACAACCACATTCCAGTAAATATAAATTGTTATAATTGTTGGGAGAACCACACAATATATACTTTGCCAAAACATTTAGATTTTATTATATACTTAGACTTATCTATTAAACATATCTCTAGGGTTTTCACTAGAGATCTATTATCCCAATCCATAAAATCTTCAATATTAACTCAACTAATATAAAGGGTTATCGATAACTTTGATATTATGATAAACCTTAACTTATTAATCCATAAATTATAATCAACTAACATCCTAACATCTAATGTTTTCAAAAAAATAATTTGATAGAAACTATTATTCCTCAAATCCACAGTCTATGAATGTGGTGAGAATAAACACCTTTCTTACATACCACATTTAAAATGAACTAAAGCAACCAAATTTTAACCATAAACAATTACAACATCACTAATAATTGTTGTGTCACATACATTTGATGGACCTTTTTGGTTTAGAGTTTTAGATATTTAGGGAAAAAATTAACTAACAATTCCCATGCCTATACCATCCAATGGATATTTTTAATACTATATAAAAAACTATTTAATTATTAATAAGTATTTAACATATCCCAAACAATTTTCTATGCATGAATCTCTTCTTGAAATATCATCTGTAAAACATTTCTTCATAACCCAAGGAAGCGAAAACATAAGAATGGTGAGCTCAAATTCTTAGTATAGGTGAAAATAAAAGATATCAATTAAATTTTATAACTCATCATATTATGAGAATAAATAATATGACTGGAATATATAACATAAAATAATTCCATAATTTAATGATATTGAAAGAGTAATATATCTGTGGATAACAATGAAAATAAAAAGATTTCATGGATAACAGTAAAATTTTACATTGAAATTGAATTAAATATTCTAGACATATAATTCCAAACCCTAAGCCAATAAAACATGATATTAGACATCAATATCTTACAACCAAGGTCCTATTTCTAAGAAATTATTTTTCCATGGAAGGAATACACGAAAATATCCAAACTAGTTTTTCTCGTGAGACCTATTGATGCATTGAGGGACAATTATGGGACCCACACATAGAAATTATTTCAAATTAATTCATTATATGAATTAATGAATAAGATACACAATACATAACCAATATTATTTATTAATCCACAAACATTCATATTGGGATAACATGCATACATATTTTCTATATTTCTCTAATCAATAAATGTAATAGATTTCTATATCACCATCAATCAAACTAATGTTTTATTGATAATGGAGTATATGGTAAATCCAAAAAATTAATCAATAAATAGATATATATCATCTAGGTGAATCCCATTAAAATATTTTAATGAGAAATTGGGTATTCACATAGCAAAGATGTTGTAAGAAAAATCATGGTTAAATAGACGATGATGTGGATATAAAAAGGCAATGATGGGTTTATGCAAGATTGAAATAGAAAATTAAAATAGTTTGATATAATTTTGAAATTAATCCATGGATAATATATAAAATAAAAAAAGGAAACAAATAGTGAATAAGAATCATATCACTATGAAAGAAAATTTGAGATGTAAACACCCTTAAAGTAATGGTAATGTAAGAATCATAAGAACATGAGAGGGATTCCGTGAAATTTAAATATATTGAAATTAATGTTATTAATTATACTTGAAGGAAATAAGTTAGTGAAAACAAAATATTAAAGGAAAAATGGTCTGTAATATCAAATGTATCTTATGGAATTTAAAATAGGGAGCAATAACAATTACGAACATAGAAACATTTGAATAAACACCCCTTGAAGGATAAAATTTCAAATGAAACATTAAATACCATAAATAATTAGAGAGACATGATATAAAATATTAATATATAAATATATAGACCATATAAAAGTCCATTAGTGCATAAAAAGTAGTATGTATCAGGAAATTAGAATTGAGACTAGTAAAAACCTTAAAAGTAATATAATCCATGATGTAAGAATCATTTGTTAATGAGGATATAAGGAAGAATTTTAGAACCACATAAAATAAGTAAGAAGTAAAATACAAAGTATTCATAAAATATAATAAATAAAACTTGAAATAAAAGAGTTCAATAAGAATGTTTGAAACTGAATGGATGAAAACTGAGTTAGCACAAACCCTTACAACCATAGAGACATTCAAGTCAAAACCTCTTGAATGATATGATTTCAAATGAAAAATTGAATAACATAAATAATTATAAGTTCATAATATAAAATATTAAAGCGGTAGTATATACACCATTCCAAAGAAAATATGGATTATAATAGGAATTATATTTAATGGGTGAAAATTTGGGACAAATAACCCTTTCCTTAATTATAAAGTTCCACTAAAGCACTTGAATATATAGTATAAAAAATAACTTTCTAAATAAACTATTATAAAAACTTATTATTATCTATAACCTATCATGAAATTCGTCTATAATTATTCTCTAAATATATTTTAGTAGTTATTATGAATTTTAAATATTGGGTGTGAGTAATCATGATAGTTCCGAAATTATTTGGTAATAGCGGTGTTATTCATCATCATTCTCCCAATGTTCATCATTACTAATTCATAAAAGGTACTGGGAATGATTTTTTATAATTATTTATAATTATATAATTTCATTCTATGTGATTTTTTGTTATGATCCTTAAAGATAAAATTATCGATGATAAGGTTTCGATTATTTTACATGAATGGACAATTGTATCTTAATTGATGATTTTGAAATTAATGTTACAATTATAGAAAGAAAATATTTATTTGATTATTTTTATCCTATATAATCAATAATAAATTTGATAAATTAATTCATGTTATTATTTTATCTCATTGTTAAAGTAGGTGGTCAGACCGACCCAAACATGAGCATACCATAATTAATGGATGATTATGATTAATAAAGTGATTTATTTTGGGAATAATATCATTATTGGAGGACCAAAATGATATTATTAAGACAAATTCAAGGTTTTTAATGATAACTTAATATTATTTAATAAATAAAAAAGAAACTAAATGAGAATTAGGATACACTAATCCGTAGTGGCGGTAGTCCGTACAAAACTTAGTTAACATTTTAATTTCTCGAATAATGAGAGGAAAACATGGTGGATTGAAGTTTTTATCCCCATGATCATAATTAAATTACATATTTTACTTTTATTATATAATTTTACACTTATAACTAGTGAATATATGTGGTAGTGAGAAATGGAAGTCACTACTTCATGGATCTAAAAGTCCATACAACAAAGAATTGACATTATTTTATGATTCTAAGTGGATGTAAAGGAATAAATAAGGGTAGTTACATAAAAAGAATAACAATTAAGTATACTAATGATTCTGAGGTCATTGTATTTTTATTTTAAGTATGTGTTTGGAAGGTTAAAAAATAAGGAAAAGATAAGGATTAAGTAATACTAACTTTGAGACCTTGAACATTCCCTTGGAATTATCCTTTGAATTAAAGGAAATAAGAAAACAAAATAAGAATAGGGGATTATGAACATGATCGATTATTCTAGGAGGATAATAATGTAAATGTTTTAGTATAAAATTAGAATGAATGGGTGTGGCATGAAGTGGGGGAAATGTATGCTTTTATAAGTGATGAAAAGGGAACTTTTGTGAACACCAATTATTTTTCAATAGATTAATGTCACTATTTGTAAGATACCAACACCATAATACAATAAATGATTCTAGAATTATTTTCAATACTATACCTCAAGTGTACCACCCTACATTCAGGCACTTCTAACAATTTTTGGGGGGTATAATGAAGTACTATTGGGAGGATATACTCTCTATATTAGAGTACAAAAAAGAATAATAAATGTATAAATATCATCCATAATAGAGTATGAAGAATAAATATAATATTAAAGGTAAAATAAGTAAATATAAAATAGAATCTTAAATAATAAAATGAATTAATAGAATAAACAACCATTTTAATCATACAACTGATGGACTCTTACTAGGTGAATCCCAAAAACATAAAAAATAAAATAAAACTAGGATGATATCTCTATAGCCACATTGAACCTCACCTCATCCCAATACCCTCCCATCATCTGAGATTTCCTTCTAGATTATACTATCTCAAGCCTCAACTAAAACACATGCCAAAAATGACCATGAGGGTGTTACTCAGGTAACCAAGTTCCATGGGGGCATGATCATGGTGTATGTAAAAAATTCAATAGGAAACCACCAACCTGGTCCTGTAGAAAATAGAACATGTAGTGACATGTTTAAATGACATTATAAAAATAAATAAAAAATATTATATAATAAAAATATAACCAATAATACCTTATTTTACTTGTTCCCACAATTTATCAAAGTGTGTAGCAAAGTCATGCAGACCATAGTATCACTGACCACCCCTTGTAGAAGTTTTATCGTAAAGGGAATATGCCAAAACAAATCCCATACCTCTACTATGGGAGTATTACCATCACAGAAGATGCTCCATAATTACCATAGACCTAGATATAAGGTCATTGTATTATACCATACCTTCCATTCCTTGATATATTTTACCCCCCCGACAGAATATAGGCTCCTAGCCCCTACCATAAATCCCTCACCGAGCTAGCATGTAACAGTCCATTAAATCATCTTATCTCCAAATCCATGGTGTCCTAATCATATATGAGATACCAATCCAAGTAAGATCTAATATTATCAAGATCCAACTAATGGAATCCCATCCATATCATTTACGTCTTTAATTGGAGTTTTCCAAGCTTAGGAATAAGCCTCAAGTATCCTGTTCCTCTTATATGGGAGCTTTATCATCCAGGAATAACCCCAAGATAATTTTATCTCACCTCACCTATGGGAGTCTTCCATATATCCGTCAAATCACCCTATTGAGTATTCCATACATGATTGAAAAACAACCATTATGGGTGTTGATAGATCAAAACATTTAATGACCACTCATATGAGAATATATCAGGATGGGCCTAGGCACACTAGGAACACTAGGTACCTGAGATCGAATCATGGTGTCCCATGTATTCTAAGTGGAACAATAGATAGACCCCATGAATAACCTCTATAAACCACCAATTAAAATATAATGTCTTTTCAATCCCATAGTCTATGACCTACGAATCTTGTCTGAGAATCTCAAGCTGCCATAAGAATAAATACATAAATAAAAAATACATGGTATGTGTTGGAAAAATTCCCAAGCCCCTATTGATGCCTACCAAATAAGTATCGACAAAATCAAAAAGTAATAAATACCTGAATATGGGTGTTATCTTTCCTATCAAAAGAAAGGAGCCAAGACTTATGGAGTGAATGTGCCTCTTAAGGACTCTTGATCGCATGAGCATTTCAAGGTCACACAAAGAATCCATGAATAATGCATATTCTGTAGAAAATTCCAAAGAACCCCATTTAAAAAACCTTCCCACTCTTTTAGAGGATCTTTGAACAACCAATGACCATGTGTTGACAAATGAATGAGCTTTCCATGTCACATTTCTTTTTATTGGAATGTTCCCAAAAATCCATCCGAAATCCTTTGAAAATAAGAAGGAAAATATCTAAAGGTGGAGGACCTTATTAGTTGTAAATATCAGGTGATGCATCACTAATGGGAAGTTTGATTACCCTCAATGACATTTGAGAAAAATCACAAACTCCTTGAACCTTTGTAAAATAAAAAAAGGAGATAAAAAGGTGTAGGTGGGAGCTTCTCATAGTTTCTGAAAGGCATGCGACATCCCCATGGTGATCTACAAGACACTGTGAGACCTCAATTACATATCTGACTCATCTTGTGAAATCCCTTTGGCTTTTCAGCCTCACGACATGGAAGTCCTAAGGTATTTCTAGGAAAATCCACACCCCCCCTTCAACACTCTAAAAAAATGGATAGATTTGTTAGAAACATGATTGTACACTCTCTATATGACCCATATTGGTCATGTGAGGCATCATAAAATAATCGAGTAAATATGCTAGACAATACTCATAAAAACTATCATAATCTATAACCATTGTAAAATAAAATAATGGAGATAATGGTGAGGAGGTGATAGGTGCTCTCGGTCACTAAAAGACATTCCACATACCCCTAGTGATACAAAAGACACCATAAAACCTCAAGGGCATTTTTGCCTCATCTCGCGAAAGACTTTTCACTTGGCAGCCTCACCACACAGAACTCCCCAGGTATGTCCAAAAAACCTCAGACTTCCCCTTTAATGATCAAGGGAAAACAAACAGATTTATCCATGAAATTATTGTGCTCCCCCACATGACCCATATTGGTCATGCAATGCATCCCCAAAAAATAAAGTAATTGTCTTTGACTTACTCATGCTATCTCACATGAATTCCAATTTTTTTTACATAAAAAAGGAAATAAAAGTGGGGGGAGGTAGAAGGAACTCAAAATCGTAAAATTCTTGTGACACACTAAGGAACTCCGTAGCTCAGTCCCACAAGACCCCCCCCAGAAAAACCGTACTTGTCTCAGGAAATCCGTGGAAAAGTCAACAAGCATCTCAAAGATGCATTTAAATAGAAATTTAGATATTGAGAAGGTCTTTGGGACATGTGATCATGAGAATAAGGAATTCCTTCAACATGTTTGCCTGATCAAAGGAGTCCCTTTTAATTGGATATGATCCAATAATGGATTCATTGATGAGTTCTACACAAGGTAGCTGAAAATAATGTGACGCTCTTGGAGCTGTCCATGATAGAGACTGAAGAAGACACATGGTGCCAGAACCCTTCAACAACTCCAGACCGGATTCATGATAGATGTTCCGTACAGAATGACAAACAACCAAGATGAAGATTCCTATAAATTCACCACAGTAAAATGAAAAATTCACAGAGACCATGCAGGTTGAATGTTTAGACTTTGGATTATTTGAATATCGACCACTGTGAACTTCTTGGAGTAGAGCATCTCGCAACCAGAAATCCCTCCATTCAGTAATACACTGACGAACAACCAGAGCTATCATGAACCATACAGAAGGTACTTTGCAAGATTGTTTATAGATCACGCAAAGGGATAATAGAGAGACATGCGATGAATATAATTCATGTCATCCAGATCACAAAATACTTGAAGAAATTGGTAATAAATAAATCCAAGGCCTTCACAATACAGAGGTTATAACCAAGATCCAAATTGTAATACTTTAGTGAAAAATATTTTCATTGGACCTCATGTGCTTTGCGTGAGTCATCCAAAGACAGATGACAACACCGTGGAATATCACTCAGATCTTTTGATTCTCCATCAACATGTTATTTGGGTTACAGGAAGTCCTCCAGACATGTCAGATTAAGTCATATGATCCTCCGAGTATATATCTTTGATCTCGAAAAACCCTCTAGGTCTTTCACTCAAGCATTTTGATTTATTTTAGATACATCTCTAGACTCATATAATGGTATCTGATCAAATTAGTAAATTCTCATTGTTGCATCTGGGAATGACAACCAAAGTCTCGCGATTCCTTCTCAATAATCCATATGAGAACCACCACACCATACAGATGTGACGACCAGGTCTCATGATGACCTCTTGGGATGTTATCTAAGATACACAACACCCTTCTAACATTTTCCTAAAAAATACCACGAAACACTTTATATGTGTCAGTCAGCTCTCATGATGCCACTTGGGAAAGTCAGTTGGATCATGTGATGTCCTTTGGATAGGCCATCCCGGGCATGTGAAATCCTCTAGAAAAGTCAATAGGGTCATGCAACATCCTCTATACAAGAAGTCCATGTCACCAGGGCACCCTATGAATTGATAAGATTTTTTTCCTAGGTGTGTATGACATGACCAACATGGAAGCATCAGTGTGTAATTTCAAATATAAACTAAACTATGATGAATCTGATTCCTACTAAAATTAGGATACGTAATAAGTCTCTCTGAGACCCAAGTTCTATGATAAATAATCATAGGTAAGTCTTAGAGTATAAGTCCCACATCATGAGAAATGAAATGATCATTTTATATCCCTTGATTCTCACACTGACCATGGCTCATGTTATCTTATGGAGTTACAAAAATCATATCATCAGCACCATGAGTATCTATAATGATAGGGTTGAACTCAATAAACAAGACCTAAACAAATGAATTATGTAAACTCTGATTCTTTCTATACTCAATATTTGTAGGATTCCCATTTAGGGTTCATGATTAAATGTATGATGTACTAGATCACCCATAAAAGTCCTTTCCATATGATGTTAAACTTCATGGGCCAAATGAACTACATAGTATTTGATTCCTATGATAGCTATGATACTTAGGGTTCCTCATAATGGCTTAATCCCCTCCTTGGAATATTAAATTCCTCCTTACATGTCAACACATTTTGAAGCACTTGGTTAGATGACTTCAACATATAAGAACCCACAAATTGCTATAAAATATTAATAAAACTTTGATACATACATATGGATTCACTAAAGAGACCCCAGTCTTTTGAACATGAAATAGAATTAACCTATATTTGTATTGTTTGGGTAACCAGTTCCATATCAGGATTAGGAATAGATTCTAAAACATGTATTAAATCTATAAGAGAGTCCTAAAGTAGGAAATAATTCTCCCCAAATATAACGACCCATACTTTACATACATTGTTATTACTTCAGAATTGAATCACACTTATTATAACATATAACAAAACCACAAAAGGACCGTATAGGTATAGTGTCTTTAGAAACTGTGAAACATAAACAACTGGTTCATAAAGCATCAACTTTTCCTCCCACTTATTTCATCATATCTAGAGTCCCTTTTTGGAATATCCTACTTAATAACCTTATTACTGACCTGGGGAAATAAAACATACAAAAGGGTGAGCTCAAATTCTCAGTAAGGGTAAAAAAAAGAAATATCAATCACATCATATACTTAAGAACATAACTTTTTGGAAATATTAACCTGCAAAAGAGAGCATAATTTCATAACATGGGACAAATAATAGTAATGAAATGAAATCCCAATAATCATAACTTAAAACATGAAACTTTGTGGCA
This sequence comes from Viscum album, assembly GCA_963277665.1. Classification (NCBI taxonomy): domain Eukaryota; kingdom Viridiplantae; phylum Streptophyta; class Magnoliopsida; order Santalales; family Viscaceae; genus Viscum; species Viscum album. The sequence goes on along the minus strand of OY728128.1, from coordinate 835,455,727 downwards.
TACACACATAATCATAGAGAATCATTTCTTATTAGTCAAGACTCATTTCCAAGACTATCTTAGTGGACAAAGTCCATTTCTGAACTGATTCACCCTCGTTTCGGTCCTGTTTCACTGAACCGGTATAACCTACCGTTCCAGCCATGTCTATCTCATGAGATATAAAATCTTTACCCAATGCATTGGAGGGAGATATAGGTCCCACCCATCTCATAATGATACTATTCTTATGTGTGCCACAAAATCATAAATCATACATCATTGCATAACACATGTAATAAAAATGGGAATCTTAAACATTGTGACATCATCAAACAATTCATATAAGATAAAGGAATTCATAAAAATAATTACATCACAACATAATCAAATCAATGTAATAATAGGGATATAAACAGAACCCTATATTATCTTAGATGGAAAATAATTTTGATAATACACTTGAACTCCATTCTTGAGGAAAATATCCTTTCTACTTCAAAAACATTTTCCTTTCTTAACATGTCATACAATTTTAAACTAAAATAAGTTGTTTAAAAATAAACATGAAAACTTGTAAAGGAAGCTTCTTGGAAATAATGTTTTAAAAATCCATTCATGCCGTATAAGTTAAAAAAACATTCTTCTTGTACTTTTGTCGGAAAAGTCAAAAAGTACCTCATATGAAAAACGACAAAAGATTCCCTTCATATCTTTTACTAAAAACTCAACGAAGGGTAAAATTGGATATAAAATATTTTAGAAGGATATAAATATTACATATTGAGGAAACATGGATGTGGATGATAAAATAAACCCCAGTAAATACTAAAGTATAAACAATCTCGGATAAAAATGTGATTGTGATATTTACCTTACCTTAGGTCCGATATGCTTTGTACATGTCCAAACCTCCTGTATAATGATTTAAATAATGTTATTTACTTATTACAGAATCATACATATTTTTATGATATCATATTTGGTCATATTCTTAGCTTCTTAGTAGTAATATTTCATTGCTACTTGTTATTCAGGTGTTTATAACTTTTTGTTCTTATGCGTGTTTTGTCGAATAAATTCTTATTCTTATCTTTAGGTTATAGATACATAATTTCCAGAATTGTATTAGTGTAATATATATCATATTCATTCATTCAATTCATTTATATAATCATTATGAAATGAAGATCATGTAGAACGAGTCGCATCACATCGTGGAGACGGTATTCCGTACGTACGCACGAGTGATGATATCGTTCCTATGATCGTGGAATTGTATTGGAGTGTATGTATACTATTTCAGAATCAGTATAACTTTATAATAGTCATATATAGTCATTATTTACACCATTATACCCATCCAAGTAAGGTGGTGGTGGAAAATAGATTACACCACGGCGTGGAGACGGTATTCCGTACCTACGCACGCGCGGTGATTTATTTTTCCGTAGGATGTATAGATGGTGAAATAGGGTTGTTTCATACTTATAATAACATATCAGTATATGAGTGATACTGATGTTATTACTTCATAATGAAACAACCAAATAAGAAGAAGTGGAAGAGGAAATAAAGATGAAAGAATCGGTAACGGACATTACCTCTAATTTGAAGTGCTTCTTTGAGACCTCCTTTTAGGGCACTAAAATGGGTCTTTGAAGAAGACCAGAACCTCTAGGATGTTTCTAGGGAAGTGGAGAGAAGAAATTGGTAGGGGTTGGCCGATCTTGAAGGCTCAAAGTGGTGTGAGGAAGAGAGGGAGGAGGTGCCCTTTTATAAGGGAGGAGAGGGGCACCTTTGGAAAAACTAAAAATATTATTTTATTATAAAGTCAAGTTCAGTTTTAAATAGCTCAAAATTGATTTATTTCGAGTATAAGGTGGTTATGGGTCTAAATACTCTCATCCAATAGAATTTAGACAAGTTTAGGTTCCTATTTTAACCTTATCATGTAGATTTAACATTAAGTTAAATAATTTTACTTTTACCGTGTTTTCTTGTGTTCTTATAATATAAGGTTAATAAACTTACTATAAGCAGCCAAACGAACCCCAAGTTGTTTATTATTAATATATATAACCTTTTCTAAGTCATTTGGCCGAACCTTAGATTTTTAGGAATAAAATAACAATTAATAATATAATATTTGTTTTAAAAACTATTTTATGTCAATTTTGACACTATTTAGTAATTGATTTTTGTGAAAATCATAACAGAATGATAAGTTCAAAAAAATTTAATTAAATCAATAATAACATGTCATATTAACTTAGAGAATTAGTGTAATTCATAAAAAGTATCAAATTATATTTATTTGGGTATTTATAACATCAATTATGTCAATATTTCATTAATAAGATAATTACTGCATCATCATTGTGTCATAAATAAATTAAATTATTTAATGTCTAAAAATTACAAATAAAATACCATTATGTAGTAAATCTTTTTAGCTTTTTAATGAATATTTATAGTCGAATTTATCTTATGTATAACCCCATATTAAAAATTATTTACTTATTAAACTTTGATTTTAACTATTTTAATCCTTCTTTAAATAAATTAATAATAAATGTCCTAATCTAATCCAAGTGGGCCTAAATGGTCATATTTTATTCCTAAGTTTGTTTTTGGTCGAATTAAACTTATCCAATAGAATTAGGACATGTGTTAGGGTAATAATAATATCATCTTTACCCTTAATTACCCTATTTACTTTTAACCGTGGTAGAAAAAAGTAAAAAATTACTATTCACCAAAAAATTATTTTCATCTCATTGAACCACATTTTACTTACTGACATCAACCGTGTCTCTCGGATTTTCGAAATTCCACTCACAGAAGCGGTAAATTTAAGTTTTATGAAAAATTCAGTTTTTTAACTACCACTTAGTGGTTTCACTATTCATCAAAAATTGAAAGTTTTCAGAAAAATACCAAAATTTCACCCTAGGCTAATTTCGATATTTCGAATCCAAAAATGAAGTCCATTTTGAAAAATAAAATTTATAAAATTTCAAAAAGTGGTTATTACTATTCATAACGGCTAGTTTTAATAATATTTTAATAGTATATCGTTGTTTAGTGAAACTCGGTATTGCGTACGACGCAAGCTTTCGAGGAAACTCGCGATTTCGTGTAAAGCAATCCAAGAAAGTGTTGTGTGTAGAAAAATATTCCTTTGATGATTTATATAACATAAAAGTCTCGGGTGTTACATTCTACCCCCCTTAAAATGAATTTCGCCCTCGAAATTCGTCACTTTGTAACAAACAGATGAGGATACCTCTCCCTCATCATATACTCAAGCTCCCATGTAGCTTCTTCTAATTGGTGGTTCCTCCATAAAAATTTCACCAATCGAGTGGTCTTGTTTCGTAGGACTTTTTCACTATGATCCATAATCTCTATCAGTTGTTCTTCATAAGAAAGATCTTGCTCCAGCAGTACAACTTCTGAGCTAAGTACATGTGAAGGATCAGGTATGTACTTTCTCAAGAGAGATACATGGAACACATCGTGAACTTGAGAGATATTAGGTGGAAGCGCCAATTGGTAAGATACCTTCCCAACACGATCCAGTATTTCGAAAGGACCGATATATCTAGGGCTCAACTTCCCCTTCTTTCCAAATCTCATAACCCTCTTCCAGGGAGATATTCGTAAGAACACTTTATCACCCACTTCAAACTCTAGGTCTTTTCTTCGGTTTTCGGCATAACTTTTCTGTCGACTCTGAGCTGCTCTTATGTGTTGTTGAATAGATCTGACCTTTTCCGCCATTTGATCAACGAGATCAGGTCATAATAGCTTTCTTTCCCCAACTTCATCCCAGCAAGTTGGAGTCCTGCATTTCTTTCCATAGTGAGATTCATAAGGAACCATCTGAATACTGGAGTGAAAGCTATTATTATAAGAAAATTCCACCAAAGGTAAGTGTTGATCCCAACCACCTTTGAAATCTATAGAGCAAGCTCTCAACATATCTTCTAGAGCTTGAATTGTTCTCTCAGACTGACCGTCTGTCTGAGGATGATAAGCAGTCCTGAAACTCAACTCTGTATCCAGAGTATGCTGAAGACTTCGGCAGAACTTCGAGGTAAATCTCTGATCCCGATCAGATATAATAGAAAGTGGTACTCCATGCAATCTTACCACTTCCTTTACATATATCATGGCAATCTGATCCAGATAGAAATCCTCTCTAATAGCAATGAAGTGTGAAGACTTTGTAAGACGATCAACTATGACCCAGATAACATTATTGCCTTTGGATGTTTTTGGAAGTCCTGTGACAAAGTCCATAGTGATGTTTTCCCATTTCCATTCGGGTATGGGTAATGGTTGTAACATCCCCTTAGACTTCTGTCTCTCAGCTTTAACTTGTTGACAAACCAAGCATCGAGAGACATATTCAGCAACATCTCTTTTCATGCCATCCCACCAGAAGTACTCTTTCATGTCCCTATACATCTTCGTGCTTCCAGGATGAATAGAGAATGAATAACTATGAGCCTCATCCAGCAGCTCCTTCTTTAATTCGGGGATGGGAGGAACACAAACCCGATTCGTGAACTTTATTATCCCATCACAATCAAGGTTGAATTCAGGAACATTTCTCACCTTCTTTTGTAACTCGACATCTTCTTTCTGTGCCTCTTTAATCTTCACATGTATAGATGGTTGAACATTCATTTGAGAAAGATATGATTTTTCCCCTTTCATTATAATTCCAAGATCCATCCTTTGTAAATCCATAAATATTGGATCTTTTGTGATACTCATCATGGATAAACTAGCATGATCTTGTCGACTTAATGCATCTGCCACCTTGTTTGCTTTACCAGGGTGGTAATGGATTGAGCAGTCGTAATCCTTAATCAGCTCCAACCATCTTGTTTGGTGCATATTCATCTCCTTTTGTGTGAAAATATACTTTAAACTTTTATGATCAGTATAAATATCACACCTTTCACCATAAAGATAATGCCTCCAAATATTTAATGCAAAGATTACCGCAGAAAACTCCAAATCATGAGTTGGGTAATTTTGCTCATGTATTTTCAACTGTCGTGAGGCATAAGCTATCACCATATCATTTTTCATAAGAACACACCCCAATCCCTTCTTGGATTCATCACTGTAGATCACAAACCTTTCTCCACTACAAGGCAGTGTGAGCACCGGTGCACTGGATAACCTTCTTTTCAACTCCTTGAAATTCTCTTCACATTCCTCCGTCCACACAAACTTAACTCCTTTCCGAGTCAACATGGTGAGTGGATTAGATAATCGTGAAAAATCTTTCACAAAACGTCGATAATATCCAGCCAAACCAAGAAAACTTCGGATCTCAGTCACTGTTGTTGGTCTCGACCATCTTTTGATAACCTCTGTTTTTGCTGGATCCACAGATATCCCCTCTTTTGAGATTATGTGACCCGATAATGGAACTTTTTGAAGCAAAAATTCACACTTGGTAAATTTGGCATAAAGATTCTCCTTTCTCAGGGTCTTCAATATAATTCTCAAGCGATCTTCATGTTCTTCCTTGCTCTTTGAATAGACAAGAATATCGTCTATAAAGACTACCACAAACTGATCAAGATAGTCTTTAAAGACTCTATTCATTAGATACATGAAGATAGCAGGGGAATTAGTAAGACCAAATGGCATCACTATAAATTCATAGTGTCCATACCTTGTACGGAAATCCATCTTTGGTATATCCTCCCTTTTGACCCTTAATTGATGATACCCTGAATGAAGATCAATCTTGGAAAAGTATTGAGCTCCGCGTAGTTGGTCAAATAAGTCATCAATGCGTGGGAGAGGATATTTTTTCTTGATAGTGATCTTGTTAAGTTCTCGATAATCAATGCAGAGTCTCATTGATCCAACATTCTTCTTAACAAACAGAACAGGTGCTCCCCAAGGTGACGCACTAGGGCGTATGAACCCATTATCAAGATTCTCTTGGAGTTTCTTCTTCAATTCCTGCAACTCAATTGGGGCCATTCTATAAGGTGTCTTTGAAATAGGAAAATCACCCGGTAAGAGTTCTATTGAAAAATCAACTTCACGATTCGGTGGAAGACCCGATAATTCGTCCGGAAAGACATCATCAAACTCCCGTACAATGGGAATATTCTTAATCGTGAGTTTCTCACCAACCATTTGAGATAAATAACCTTCATTTAGTGGAATCAATACCCATAAAATGGAAGAAATTTCCACTGGAAGGTTATGTTCATCCTTGCATCGATAGACGATCATAGATTGATCTGGAATATGAAATGTGACTTCCCTTATTTGGAAATTGATATGAGATCCATGTAGAGAAATCCAATCCATGCCAAGAATCACATAAAATTCCACTATAGGAACGATCACAAGATTTTTAGGAAGCACTTTCCCACAAAATTCAATCGGAGAAGAATTATAAACTTTTGATGCGACTGTTGTGCCATTAGGTGTTGTCACAGCTAACTCAACATCTAATTGTTGAGGTAATACGGTGATACCCTTAGAAAATTATTTAGAAATAAAGGAGTGGGTGGATCCAGAATCAAATAAAACATTTGCTACTTTAGAGTGGATGGTAAGTGTACCTTTCACCACATCGTTATCGTACTCCACATCGCTGATAGAAATTTCATGTGACTTTCCTTTGTCTTTAGCCTTAAGAGTTTGTTGATGTCGACCATCATCATCAACACTTGGATTAGGGCATTTATTGGCATAATGTCCCATCTCCTTGCACTTGAAACATTGAAGTGTAGTAGGTTCATTCTGTGTATCCCTTCCTTTGTTTGCATCATTAGACATCTTCTTCCCATCATCGCGGCATTCAAATGCCCGATGACCTTCCTTTCCGCATTTGAAACATTTACTTGTCCCTTTAAGACAACTCCCTCCATGTTTCTTTCCACACTTTGAGCATAAGGGAAATCTCATCTTCTTTTCAGTGTGCTCTTTAGATTTTATTTTGAATTCCATTTTCCTCTTCTTATCAAACCCATATGACTGATGGGTTACTTCAATCTCCATCTCAACTTTGAGAGCACATCGAACGATTTCCTCGTAGCTATTGAAGTCCCTTATGGCTAACGCCCTTCGAAGACTTGGTTTTAAGCCACTAAAGAATCGATCGATCTTACTCTCAGGTTGGATAATAATACCAGAAGCGTACCTTGCAAGTGTTGTAAAATTTTCTTCATAGGTACCAACAGATTCATCATCCTTTTCCTTCAGTTCAAGAAACTCTTTCTCCATCTTTGTTCGGAGAATACGAGGGAAGTACTTATTGAAAAATAAGTTCTTGAACTCATCCCATTCCATGGACTCAATTTCATCCCTTTGCCTCGTATTCTTAATAAGATTCCACCATTGATCAGCATCACCGTCCAAACGATACACTGCTAAGATGACTTTATCATGCTCAGAACATTGAAGAACTGAAAATATCTTTTCAGTAGTACTAATCCATTGTTCAGCAACTAATGGATCAATAGACCCGCTGAAAGAAGGTGGATGCTGCCTCATGAAGGATTCAACAGAATGTTGCTCCTTCCTTTGCTCGTTTGGAAGTCCTGCATGATTCATAGCTTGAGAAAGTTATGTGAGCATGGCTACAAGATTTTGCATTCCAGCTCCCATAACGTTTGGTTGCTCAGGGGGACAATCATTTCATTGCCTGTCGCATTCCGCATTAACACGGTTCCTTCGGGTTCCAGCCATTGACTAAAACCAAGAAGAATAGTGTGAGAAACACTAATTATAATAGGAAAACCACATAATCAAGAATAAAATTTCACACTTAAGGTCTTATCCTAGGTTATTCTTGGCCATTTCTAAAACACTAAGATTGTGTTCTATGCTTAGACTTATCCTTAGGGTTCTTACTAAGGCTTTCACATCCTAGTTTCCAAAGGTTGACTATACCTTTCCTCTGATACCAACTATAACGACCCATACTTTACATACATTGTTATTACTTCAGAATTGAAGCACACTTATTACAACATATAACAAAACCACGAAAGGACCGTATAGGTATAGTGTCTTTAGAAACTGGGAAACATAAACAACTGGTTCATAAAGCATCAACTTTGCCTCCCACTTATTTCATCATATCTAGAGTCCCTATTTGGAATATCCTACTTAATAACCTTCTTCCTGACCTAGGGAAATAAAACATACAAAAGGGTGAGCTCAAATGATTAGTAAGGGTAAACAAAAGAAATATCAATCACATCATATACTTAAGAACATAACTTTTTGGAAATCTTAACCTGCAAAAGAGAGCATAATTTCATAACATGGGACAAATCATAGTAATGAAATGAAATCCCAATAATCATAACTTAAAACATGAAACTTTGTGTCATACACACATAATCATAGAAAATCATTTCTTATTAGTCAAGACTCATTGCCAAGACTATCTTAGTGGACAAAGTCCATTTCTGAACCGAGTCACCCTCGTTTCAGTCCTATTTCACTGAACCGGTATAACCTACCGTTCTATCCATGTCTATCTCATGAGATATAAAATCTTTACCCAATGTATTGGAGGGAGATATAGGTCCCACCCATCTCATAATGATACCATTCTTATGTGTGCCACAAAATCATAAATCATACATCATTGCATAACACATGTAATAAAAATGGGAATCTTAAACATCATGACATCATCAAACAATTCATATAAGATAAAAGAATTCATAAAAATAATTCCATCACAACATAATCAAATCAATGTAATAATAGGGATATAAAGAGAACCCTATATTATCTTAGATGGAAAATAATTTTGATAAAACACTTGAACTCCATTCTTGAGGAAAATATCCTTTCTACTTCAAAAACATTTCCTTTCTTAACATGTCATACAATTTTAAACTAAAATAAGTTGTTTAAAAAAAACTTGAAAACTTGTAAAGGAAGCTTCTTGTAAATAATGTTTTAAAAATCCATCCATGCCGTATAAGTTAAAAAAAACATTCTTCTCGTACTTTTGTCGGAAAAGTCAAAAAGTACCTCATATGAAAAATGAAAAAAGATTCCCTTCATATCTTTTACTAAAAACTCAATGAAGGGTAAAATTGGATATAAACTATTTTAGAAGGATATAAATATTACATATTGAGGAAACATGGATGTGGATGATAAAATACACCCTAGTAAATACTAAAGTATAAACAATCTCGGATAAAAATGAGATTGTGATATTTCCCTTACCTTAGTTCCGATATGCTTTGTACGTGTCCAACCCTCCTGTATAATGATTTGAATAATGTTATTTACTTATTCCAGAATAATACATATTTTTATGATATCATATTTGGTCATATTCTTAGCTTCTTAGTAGTAATATTTCATTGCTACTTGTTATTCGGGTGTTTATAACTTTTTGTTCTTATGCGTGTTTTGTCGAATAAATTCTTATTATTCTCTTTAGGTTATAGATACCTAATTTCCAGAATGGTATTAGTGTAATATATATCATATTAATTCATTCAATTCATTTATATAATAATTATGAAATGAAGATCATGTAGAACAAGTCGCATCACATCATGGAGACGGTATTCCGTACGTACGCACGAGTAATGATATCGTTCCTATGATCATGGAATTGTATTGGAGTGTATGTATACTATTTCAGAATCAGTATCACTTTATAATAGTCATATATAGTGATTATTTACACCATTATACCTATCCAAGTAAGGTGGTGGTGGAAAATAGATTACACCACGGCGTGGAGACGGTATTCCGTACGTACGCACGCGCGATGATTTCTTTTTCCGTAGGATGTATAGATGGTGAAATAGGGTTGTTTCATACTTATAATAGCATATCCGTATATGAGTGATACTTATGTTATTACTTCATAATGAAACAACCAAATAAGAAGAAGTGGAAGAAGAAATAAAGATGAAAGAATCGGTAACAAACATTACCTCTTCTTTGAAGTGCTTCTTTGAGACCTCCTTTTAGGGAACTAAAATGGGTCTTTAAAGAAGACCAGAACCTCTAGGATGTTTCTAGGGAAGTGGAGATAAGAAATTGGCAGGGTTTGGCCGAGCTTGAAGGCTCAAAGTGGCATGAGGAAGAGAGGGAGGAGGTGCCCTTTTATAAGGGAGGAGAGGGGCACCTTTGGAAAAACTAAAAATATTATTTTATTATAAAGTCAAGTTCGGTTTTAAATAGCTCCAAATTGATTTATCTAGAGTCTAAGGTGGGGATGGGTCTAAATCCTATCATCCAATAGAATTTAGACAAGTTTAGGTTCCTATTTTAACCTTATCATGTAGATTTAACATTGAGTTAAATAATTTTACTTTTACCGTGTTTTCTTGTGTTCTTATACTATAAGGTTAATAAACTTACTATAAGTAGCCAAAAGAACCCCAAGTTGTTTATTATTAATATATATAACCTTATCTAAGTCATTTGGCCGAACCTTATATTTTTAGGAATAAAATAACAATTAATAATATAATATTTGTTTTAAAAACTATTTTATGTCAATTTTGACACTATTTAGTAATTGATTTTTGTGAAAATCATAACAGAACGATAAGTTCGAAAAAAGTTAATTAAATCAATACTAACATGTCATATTAACCTGAAAAATTAGTGGAATTCATAAAAAGTATCAAATTATATTTATTTGGGTATTTATAACATCAATTATGTGAATATTTCATTAATAAGATAATTACTGCATCATCGTTGTGTCATAAATAAATTAAATTATTTAATGTCTAAAAATTACAAATAAAATAAAATTATGTAGGAAATATTTTTAAATTTATAATGAATATTTATAGTCTAATTTATCTTATGTATAACCCCATATTAAAAATTATTTACTTATTAAACTTTGATTTTAACTATTTTAACCCTTCTTTAAATAAATTAATAATAAATGTCCTAATCTAATCTAAGTGGGACTAAATGGTCATATTTTATTCCTAAGTTTGTTTTTGGTCGAATTAAACTTATCCAATAGAATTAGGACATGTGTTAGGGTAATAATAATATCATCTTTACCCTTAATTACCCTATTTTACTTTTAACCGTGGTAAAAAAAAGTAAAAGTTACTATTCACAAAAAAATTATTTTCATCTCATTGAACCAAATTTTACTTACTGACATCAACCGTGTCTCTCGGATTTTCGAAATTCCACTCACAGAAGCGGTAAAATTAAGTTTTATGAAAAATTCAGTTTTTTAACTACCACTTAGTGGTTTCACTATTCATCAAAAATTGAAAGTTTTCAGAAAAATACCAAAATTTCACCCTAGGCTAATTTCGATATTCCGAATCCAAAAATGAAGTCCATTTTGAAAAATAAAATTTATAAAATTTCAAAACGTGGTTATTACTATTCATAACGGCTAGTTTTAATAATATTTTAATAGTATATCGTTGTTTAGTGAAACTCGATATTGCGTATGACGCAAGCTATCGAGGAAACTTGCGATTTCGTGTAAAGCAAGCCAAGCAAGTTTTGTGTGTAGAAAAAGATTCCTTTGATGATTTATATAACATAAAAGTCTCGGGTGTTACACCAAAAAGGTGTGATGAGACCAACCTCCCATCCTCTCAACCAATGAAAGTCCCCAAGAGTCACTGGTCTTGAAAACCTAGATGACCGCCGGATTTGGAAAGTAGGTATGTACCAAGTTATAGAAGAGGGAACTATTGGGAGTTTATAGGGATGACATACAGTCGGAGAACCTCATGAATATGATTGAGAGAGGTCTTAAAACTCCCATATCAACCAAATCATCATGGGAAACCAATTACAAGCCATAAAAAATTGACAAAACAAAAATGGTAAACATGATGTGAATATCTATATTAAAAAATGACTAGGTTATAATATGTTGATATATTTTTCTTTCTCCCCATATAAAAATAATGCTGACAGGCTCAACATGAACCTCTTAGGACACTTTGTTTTGGATACCCTATATAAAAAATTAGTACGACTATCTTGATCATATATTTGATCCTCTAAAACTGGGATTCTTGTAAGTCCATCCTAACCCAGACAAGTCCACATGAGAATAATGTCCATAACGAGAATACAAGACAATTGTGTTAACCATGAATATCTGATTGAGAATTTTTTATGCCTACAATATAGCACTAATAAGTAAAATTGTTCGTTATTGTTTGTTTTATTGTAGATACTACTCTCATCGACAACATCCCAACATGAGGCAATGTCTTCATCATCCACCATTCGCTCTGGTAAATCATCTACTATTGTGACCCCCACAGGTCACAAAGAAATATCACCTGCTCAATAGCTCTAATGGAAGGTGGATAATATGATGGTCTCAGAGTACCACCAACATAGTATAATTCCGACCACAAAATCTTCCCATGAGATTTTCTAAGCATAACAACTGGAAAATCTAAATCACCCGAAGAAGGATTCTTCTATGCTAGTATCCCTCATCACTACAACCAACCACTTTTGGATCCTATCCAAGGAGCACAAAAAATTCCATCTTCCATATCTGATGAAGGTGTACTGGGAAGTCAAATATAGATCCCCTTTGGTTCAGGTGCTACCAAGGAGGTCTGCATCCAACCATCATCGCTAGCATCATCCAACCGGTACTCTCCAGTCACAAACTGTGAGTGCCAACCAACACACTACTGCCTATAAAACTATTGAACGAGAAACAAGGAAGGCTCATTAGGGGAGTAAGGAATTGGATGACCTTAATAGGGATCATATTACCACTCCTTTTGATGATTCCTACGGATATACTCTGACAGGAACCAACAAGAAGGCTCATATCTTTGTTGGCTCAAAACAAGTCTGTGGGAATATTACCATGTAAGGAATGGGGAAGGCATAAATCCCTACCCCGTGCATGAAGTCCATCAGCATACTTTTATGGAACAAGGAGGAAAAAGTGGGCACATATCCCCACTTCAATCAAAGATATTTTCAGAATGATAACCGAGACAAAAAATGTGCGGGCATATATCTATGAAAAAATATTGATAAAATGCCAATATATTTTAGCAACAGTTGAAGATCTATGAAAGAATATTCCAGAACTACTACAGATAAAGTTACATGAACATACTTCTATCCCTACAGACATGGATACTAAAAACTCTAATTATTGAGAACAAGTGGTTGTATCGGAGCAATTGAACATTCTTACTATTGAACATGAGGATTATTAGCATATTTTGATAAAGAGTGAGGAATCAGACAAGGATCATACTCCCATTCCAAATAGGGCTCACCAGGTGAGAGCGTTACATGCCTTATGATAGGATAACATGCCAGTCGAAAAAGTCTGGTGGAAAATTCCAGAGGTCCAAGATCGGGCCCATATCCCCTTTTTGGCCGGGTCTCACCATGTGAGAGGGGAACAAGCCTCAGGGTAGGCTCATATTCCGGTTGAAGAAGTCTATTTACATACTCCAAAAGCTTAGGATCAGGCATATATCCTCATCATGGCTGAGGCTAACCAAGTAAAAATGACATAAGCCTCGTGACAACCTCATATTCCTATCAATGAATCTTCCTAGAATACTCTAGAAGATCATAGAAGCAAGGCCCATATTCCTAATTCTACTGATGAATGACTGCATCAGTATCATTCCATGGAAATACAGGAGGAGTCTCATATTCCTTTTCCAATTCTGAGGTCCATCAACATATTCAGACATGGAATACTTATTCGGAGCATGATCATATTCATGTTCCAACTGGGGCTCACTAGGTGAGAGCAGAACACACCTTAGGGAATGCTCATACTCCTACCATGAAATAGCAGTGACATATACCCAAGGCTCAAGATTATGTTCAAAATCCCATATTGACTATGGATCTCCATGTGAGAATGTCACAAGCCTTAGGATAGGCTCACATCCCTTTTAATAGTGAGAAGTATTATTGAAATATTATGACAGCTTCTTAGAAGTGTGATCATACTCCCATGATACCAAATAGTTATATACATGTTCCAAAAAGGTAGGTTGGCATATTCAGACCATGATATAGAAAATGGCCCATATTCCCAATCTTCTTAATGAAAGTGTCCATGAGGTTGTTCGAGACACATTCTCAACACCACAAGTGTTCATCAAATCTTATATTGAAGTGGAAGAAGAATACGTTTATTACCACGATAGTCTTCCTCATGGTAGTGTGGAGATGGATCACATGGAATCTACTCATGACATCCACCGTGGTCAACATCCCCATAGTGATATCTACCATGGGAAAAGTAACCCTCCATTTTCTAGACACCTCTATACAGTGGGGTGAAACAAAATTCAACACCTCCGTATAGATAGGTTCTTGAAACTTCAGGGTTAGTGGAATACAATTCCCCATCAAAATCCAACAACAATCCACTCTTGTAAGTAGGTGACCATCAGAGCCATCTTCTATGGTCTGATCAGATGGAGGCATGTAAGTCTAATGAGGAGGAGGCCAAAATTGACATATAGAGATATTTAACTAGAAACAAACTGGCCATCATATTTTGGACCCTCACTACTTCTATCTATGAGATCCCATATGAGCTAGAAAATGAGTTCATTCCTTACCTATGCCAAAACATGTGGGTTAATCATCAGTAACTAAAGGATCAATATCTCCCTTATATAGGATATGAGTGTCACCTTTAGGAAGTCAAGATACTCTATTGTCAGATTTACCTTGATTCTATCTCCATGGCCCATGATCTAAAATCGTAAAATCATAGAGAAAATCTACAACACGTTTTTTGACATTGCATCGTGATGCTTCAACAAATGATCTCTGAAGCCACATTGTGCATACATTTTTGAGGATAGGGAAAGTATGAAGTATTAAATTTTTATGTTTCTATATAATAGAAAACCCATCAGATATGACATCCTGCATTATTATAGCCTCCATTAAAATCAAGGGACTGGGTAATGCTTAGGCCAGTTGGTTACAACATTAGAATTCCCCTAATTTAATGGTTCCCAAACACCATAGATGAAGAGAGATAATAGACAAAAAAAAATTCAAATGGGTCCCCTCAAGGAAATAGAAGGAAATTCTAAACATGGTGACCAATGTTTCAATCACCCAGACACATTCTGATAGGAAATATTTATCCCCATGGGCTATCATCACACCCAGACCCAACGCGAGCATAGTTGTGCTGCATCATGCGAATCGAAGAAGGAGCTGCCATAATAGCCATCCATGAGTGGAATTCCTTCCCCCTAGGGAAAGATAATATCTACCACCTCCTCCACCCCTTGGATCATCAATTCATGAGAGGATTCAGAACATACCCTCGACAACCACATAGGAACCCCATCTTGCTGTGCTGGGGATATTTATATCAAAATCATCATCACCAGGTTCATTATCCCCTAAGAGGATCCTAGAGACATTAGTGGTGATTCTAGATCATGCCCACCCCATTGTTCTAGGGGAATTTATATCTTCTTTTATGTCATGGGAATAATCAATTCCCCAACTTGAGTCATTGGATCCTTAACAATAGGACTAATCAATGCCAATGTTGGACCCAAATGACCCGATCCCATAGGACTGGGGGTATCATCATCATCATCATCACTATAGAGAGTATCGATTTTCTCTAGGTTGGGAGGAAAAAATCAATGGTCGACATCCCAACCATTCCTCCCACTGCATGAAAAACCTATATCAGTCGGGGATCGCTCGAATATAATGACCAAAAAATCACTAAAAGTTATTGTTCATAGGATGATATGGGAGGGTCATATGACAAAGAAAATCAGACCCTATTAGGGTTGCATGCTAAAACGGCCCAATAAGTCTAGGGCTTCAAATAACAAGACCGATGGAAGCTGAGTAGAATTAACTTGTTGCGTAGAAAGCAATAAAACAACCACCTTTGGCTGATATGCCTTTGTGAATTTCATCAGTGTCAAAATGGTAGAAATTGATCTAGATGAAAATTATGAAATCCGCAACATCAAAAATTCACCCCAGGAGGAGGGTGATTTGGATGCACGAAATATGGTTGAGTGCACCTAGAACCAAAGAAGGATTCAAAATTTGGCACCACCGAATAACGAGTTACCAAATCCCCAGAATAATAATCTTAAATAAAAATAAAAATATGTAGATACATATCAGTTTCTATCCATATAATAATATTTGTCCGAATATGAGAGTGAAATATGTGCTCTCCGTTAACTCAAAGAGGAGTTACTTAGTGATAATATTCCTGCTAGGTATCATCTCCAGCCAGAGATGAATATCATCCCTCCCATAGACAATCCATTAGTAAGAGCAGTGTCTGAGTATCTGGTTGGATCTATATCTAGATAGAAAATATATATAAATGATGGAGTTGAAAATGATCGTTACTTCCATCCATTATAGCAACAACCTCTCCCTATCTAGGGTAATCACTCAGTCATAGGAAAAATTGTGGATCAATGGGAGATTAAAGTGGGACCACCTCATTAGCCCCCACCCTCTCCCTGTGGATGAGAAGTAACTCATACAATAGTTCCCTAGGAGTTACTTAATTTCATTTAATCCCTGGATACTCAAATGGAAGACATGGTGGGGTGATGCGCACCATTAAATCCTAAAAGGAATCTGTATCTTGAATGGGTGGATGATAATCCACCTCCAACCAACATAAAAAACCATATATTTTCTACTTTTGATGGTACATGAGACCCTGAACAACATATCACACACTTCTTATCCCGATGTGGGTTGATGATGGACCCATGAGATCAACAGGAGGCAACAAAATTGAGGTGTTTCATATAGACTCTGATAGGGACAACCTTTATTTGGTAGAACAATCTGATAGAAAGATCCATTGTAGGATTGGAAGACCGTAGATGTTAGGTTCACTATTAGTTCTATTCAACACTGATTAAAATGATGATTGTTGAACTGATGAACTGTATGTAATGTGAGAATGAGGGGGTGTCTAATTTCATAGAAAGGTGGAATGGTTTAACATATTAGATCAACACCCCCCTGTTGTGGGAGAAACTACTAGATCTATGCACTTAAAATTATAGGGATGATTTAAGGACACCCCCCAATTCACAGAAAATGTATAGATGGGTTCCGAGAGTTTTTTGAAATGGTACACTGTCTTGAAGAGGCTATTCAGCACACCCGATCCAAGTCTCAACTCATGCTTCTATCATAGGGGAACAATATATATAGATCTAAAGCAACAAATGCATAAGGACCTGACCTTAAACATTACATAATATTGAATTAAATGAATAATTCCCATTGAGGATCATTTCAGGTTTAGAGTTTTTGAGAATTAGGACATAACTATTACATCTCAAAAGATTAAAAAGTAGACACTTCTACACAGTTTCCATTTTTTTCATAAATAAAAAACTCTTGAAAAAAAGAGTCATGTCTAGTTCCATGTTTTAGACAGCATGACTTTTCCTTGATCCCATCTTTGACCCTATTCATCTTTAAGTCCTGTGAAAACATTTCAAAACTTGGGATGAGCATAAAAAGCTCAGTAAGGGTTATAAAACAAATAATGAAAAAATTTGTTCATAAATACCTAAAAACATGAAATATTTTAATTAACTCATGAAATCATTAGATTTATTAAAGACACATAGAAATCATAAATCATAAAGTTAACTTGTGGCATCCATATCATGCTTACATTGTAGCTATCACAACTACATAGGGAGTTACTTTGGAATACCCATCACAGTATATTCCCTAAATTTCATAGGGGAAACATTAAAATTTACCTTGGTCACATTACCCAATGCATTGGAGAGCTATCTCAGGCTCACCCGCCCTAGGTTTATCACAAACCACCCGTATACGTAAATAATGCCCAAGAACCATAACGTGATCATAACACATAATATAAGCATAAAGGAAGATAAAATTTCCACATTGCAATAGAAAAATATCATTTAAAGATATTGAAATTATAAATCCATTCTCAAAATAATTTTAAATACCAAAATACGTAAAATCAGTATATGGTATTTATTTTTCCTTTTAAAAACATTCCAGCTTTTTAAGGAAGCCAAATATCAAATAATACTCGCGGCGGCGGAAAGGTCGTTCTCACCACTTACGTAAAAAAAATTCCTTTTTGTCGTTTAGTAAAATGCTTCATATAAAAATATTCCCTTTGAATTAAATGAAAATTAAAAGGTGTTTATACAAAATATAAAATAAAATCGTGTGTTACAATACAATATGCCTCATTGAAAGGAGATTGAGACGAAGTCTCTTACCTCGTGTCCGAATTGACCTGTTCGTTCTTTAATATCCTGAATAATAAACTAAAGTTAATTTCTACTTGCTTAAGAACCTTTTTAAAGTATATTATTCCTTTTATATCAATTATTACCATGTTATAAATATTATTTAATCATTTAAGTTAATAACGTCCATTTTGTCGATATTTGGTACTTGAGTCAAAAATGGACTTCTTATAATTACATGTTTTCCATGTGGTCAATAGTCCATTATATCCATAATGGTATTCATGATTTAGAGATCATATATATCTTATATATCTAGTATATACATGTATTTATAATAGTACAGAACATTTGGAGGTAAGAAATGAAATGCACCGTTCATGGAGACGGTAAGCCGTACGTACGCATGAACGCTACTTTCATTTCTATTTCTTATTTTAATGGAATTAAAACATAATTATACAATGGTATATTATAATTTTATTATAATATAATATATAATATCATTAACTCTATCCTTTATATATCCCACATAAGGCATTAACGAGTCTCATCACTTTGAGGGGGCGGTAGTCCGCACTTCCTCAAATGAGATTATCGTATTTAACCACTATGAAACCATAAATATTTGATATAATTGGGAAGTACTGAAGCATAATGAAATCATAAAAATAATATATATCATATATAAATACAGTTCCATCATAATGGCCACCATGAGAGGTGGTAAGATGTAATTGAACAATCATCGTTTCGTGAGGCATTAGTTTGTCATCCACAGAAGCATTATGTTCTTCATCCATTAGATGGAGGTGTGTGTAAGTATAGTTCGAATATATCTTATAGAAACATACTAGTATATTTAGGATACTGGTGTTGTTACAAAATAAAGGAATAAAAAGATCTCAGGGGTTGGAGAAGTAAAATAAAGGAAAACAATTTAAGAGAAACCGTTACCTTTAATTTGGGTAACTCCCTTTGGTTTGAACCAAAAGGACTTCTTGAAGTGACTTCTACCTAAGGTAAGGATTCTAAGAGGAGGATAGGGATGTAGGGAGCCTAATTGGGAAGAGGTTGGATGATCCAAAAGTCTTTAGAGGTGTGATGAATTGGTTATAAGTGGTCTCCTTTTATAAGGGAGAGGAGGGGCTCTTTAGGAAAGTGTGAAAACATTATTTTATTATATTTTGATATTCTATTTCTAATGGCCGGAAAATCCTTAAGGTCGAAGATAAGATGATTAATTTTAGAAATAAAATCATAATTTGACATGTTTTGGATAATATTGTAATCATTATAATCATATTCATTTAAATCATTTATTAATGAGGTAAATACTGCATCATTATTGTGTCATAAATAATTTAATTTATTAAATGTCTAAAAATTATAAAAAAACTACTATAATGTATTAAATCGTTTTATATTTCCAAATAATATTTATAGTCAAAAATAGGACTTATATAAAACCATATAAAAATTAATTACTATACGATTTTTGTTAATGTCAATTTTGTCTTCACATTAAATTAATTAATCTAAATTGTCGTTATCACTCGCATGTGGATCAATGGGGTCCCAAAATCGACCCAAAGATGACCATGGTCGTAAATGACTCAACAAATAAGGTTTGGACAAGTTTTAAGGTAATTTTGAATTATTATAATATTCTTTTAACCTTGAAGTATCATTTTTACCTTTAACCATGGTAAATAAAATATTTTCTAAATTAAATATTTAAAATGTCTAAAAAATAAAAGTTACCTATTTACACAATTTGGGCCTCCTGATTACAAATATGGAATCCATTTTTACACAATAAAAACATAGAAGTAGCATAAATTAATTTAAAATTAATTCCCACTGTCAAAACAAAGAGCGTGTTTTTAAGAATTAATAACTATCAAGAGATGAACAGTTGATTAAGTCCAATTTCAAAGTGAGATTGATTCCAATGACCAAAATTGGATTAAATGGTAAAAATATATTCTAATTATACTTTAAAACCAATTAAAAAGATAATCTAACCATAGAAATAAATTATATTAAAACATAGTTTTGAATTAAAATACAATATTTTCACTATTCATTAAAAACTGAACTTTATCGGAAAAATTCCAAAAATTTACAAAAATTAAATTTTGATGTCCCCATTCGAAAGAAGGATTTTATTTGGTCATATATAATTTATTAAAGTGACCAAAACTAGATTTAAAAATGGTTCGCCATTAAAAGGCGGTAAATTGTCCTTTTAATGTCAATTATGCTTAAAATTAGATTCATTCATATTTTAAGCGTCTAAATTTTTATTGGATAATGTAAATACATTTAACAATATTGTATAATAATATTGTAGTTAGTTTTTTTAATTCCCACCAATACAACGACTAGGAGTTAAATACAATTTAAAATACTAATATTATATTATTAGTGTGCAACGTAAGATTCCAAAGAAACCCGTTGTTGCATATCAGCTATGCTATCGAACAAAGAAACCCATTTATAGTAAAACTAATATTTAATACACAAATATTAATAAATATGTAAATATATTATTCTTCATTTACCTGTGATGTTACAAACTGTCACTATAAATCCTACAATAGTGCCCATCCAAGCACCTAGGTAGGCCCCAAACAACCCAACACCTCCTATCAAGCAGCGACAACCACAAAATCACCCTCGACGAAAAGTATAGAGAAATTAGGGTTCCTTGTGAATTGAGGAAGAAATGAACCAAATATACCCCTTCTGAAATGAACAATTCCCCAATTATTTCTTAGTAGCCATGGATAGTAAACTTCTCAAGCTTCCACATCCTAGAAGGACAGATGAAGTCAACCTCACCGACCATCCTGACTACTAACCTTTTCACATAAGGCTGGGTCATAACATTTAGAACTAATTTTTCTCAAAATAAGTCCTTCAAGTCATGGTCAACTCTGAACATGTGATGATAGACAACTCCTCAGAGCAGGTGACTTGCATAACCATTATCTGGTCAGAAGAAGAGGAAGGTTGGCAGAAAGTTTCGATGAGGTGAGCGAATTTTTTTGACAATGGGTTGAATCAAAAAATAGTTGACTGAGACCACACCGTTCTAAAGGCACAATTGCAGAAACTCATGGTAGCTCCACCATCCAATATGGGATAAACATCATATATTCCTACCATGGACAACCGTGACCACCCGAAACAAGAAGGGATAAAGGAAGAAGAGTCATATTCTACTCCAAAGCAAGCCCTAAACCTTGTAGATTTATTCCCTACAACATCTGCATCATGGGAGCCACCCCATGAAACAGAATCCTCATCAGATCACGAGCTCATTTTTGGTTATGTCAATGTGATACACTTCAAAAACTCTTTCTATGATGATAAATATGCACCCAAATATGGGATTCCAACATATAACCCGGGAATGAAAGGTTTCATGTATTAGAGAAAAGGATACAGGGGTCAATGAAGACATGGTTAGACTCAATATTTTGGTTATATCCCCATGGAAGACATATCTGTAGTTGAGACTTGTGGAAAAGAACTACCATAGGCTCAAAGGAGACAAGGAGGTTCCTTAGAGACCTCATGCAGCTGCCAACATCCGACTGTCTTGCATGACTGCTTATAAGGGGTTTAATCCGATAAAGCTAGGCAACATGGAAGGTCAGTGCGATCTATGCCACTGGAAGTAGATACTCCCTCAACTTCTGAAAAAACACTAGGTCCATCTAAATCAGATTCTCTAACTCATGGATTGCATTTCTGAGAGAATCCCCATATCAGGAAGTTTACACCTATGGCACAAAATTACAAAGTTATGAATTAGCTAGCTATAGTTCCAACCAAGATCTTAATCATTGATGCACTCCAACTTTCAAAAGAACTCAAGGAGGCACTTATTGAATCCCTCCAGAGACCACAAGAATTCAAGAAAGAATTCACTATATCCATGGTATACTAAGTAGAGACAATGTCTTCAGGATGTCATGTATCCATCTCAGTCACTGGTCAAGATCAGAAAGATTCCATCCAAGGGTACATCAAAACCTTATAGGTTTTGGGAATACTCAATAATTTCAATTTCCAAAGGTTGTAGATTGATAATGGATATGGGATCAATCTCATCTGAGTTCAAACTCTCAAACATTTTGGGTATAGTGAAAGAGACTTATCCCCTATAAAGTTGACCATTCTAGGATATGATAAATGTGAGAAAATACATCTTGAGAAGATAAATCTTGATGCCCATTTTGGGGAACTCACATCTAAAACTAATTTCATGGATATCCAGAAAGACACCACATATAATGTCCTAATTAGAAGGCCTTGGATCCATTGCCACTTGGTTGTACCAACAACATTCTATAAATGTTTTAATTACCCCATCAATGGAAAGGTCAACATACTACATGGCGACAACGCCCCCTTCAAGACTTGAGAAGCCGCATATTCTATAACATATTTCTATAAGAAGGTGGGAAAGAAACCAATAGTGGATGATGATATAAAGGTTTAAGCTCCTAATGGCTTGAGGAACACCCCCATAAACCCCTATATCATGATAAATGGTGATTATGTGCTCACCATAAACATGGTCGAAGTAGCAGATCTAATCCCAAATGTCCAAAACTCTCTTGTCCTTGGTGGAAATGTAAAAAATGACCAGATCAAGTATCTCTCTACAATGAATCAAATATATTGGGATGATTATGTCCCTTCCAATAGCCTCCCTACCTTGATACTAATGGAGAATCCCCCAGATTTACATCTTCACATGAGAATGTATCCACATACTCAGAAATAGAAGGGGATAAGAATGATATTTGGAACACCCTTCCAACATTCATGGAAGGTGTATCCATCACCATAGATGAGCTTGGGAAGATAAGTCCATTGGCTGAAGAAGACCTGAAACCCAATTTGTTTAGTGACTCCATGCCCCTCGAAGAGAAAGCGATGTACATTTCATTTTTAAAGTTGCATTGATATGTGTTTTCCTAGAACTATATAGAAATACTCGTACTGAATCCAGATGTGGCTATGCACCATCTTGGACTTCCCTAGGATCGTTGAGGATTCAAAAAAGCATCTTGGATGACACACCCCTCTCATGCCACAAATTTAAAGGTGGAAGTTAAAAAATTGATTAAATCCAACTTTTTTCAGGAAGTGAAATACCCAAGATGGCTTGCCAAATCATCCTCATCAAGAAGAATAATAGAAATGTTAGGGTTTTCATCAACTTTAGAGACCTTAATTGGAATTTACCTAAAGATGATGTCATATTTAGAATCCCAGAACTCTTGATCAATGAAAAAGATGGATTCCAAGACCTTTCCTTCATGGATGGGTACACGAGGTACAATCTGATCAAGATGACCCCAGTGGATAAAGAATACTCTACCTTAAGAGTGCCTTTAGGGATATTTTTCTATCTGGACATGGATTTTTTATTAAAGAATATCAGATCCACATATCATTTCATGATATATCACATATTTAAACCATTCTTAGGAATGAAAACTGAGTGTAATGTCGATGACATGGTCATTAAATCCTGACAGTGAAGTGATAACTTCACAGATCTCTAAACAATCTTAGACAAGGTGATACAGAATTGTATAAAGATTAATCCATTGAAGTGTGGTTTTAGGGTAGCATGAGGAAAGTTCTTCGGCTTTGGGGTATGCCACTATGACATTGAGGCCGACCTAGAGAAAACCAGTGTTATTTTAGCAATGTAACCCCCCCATAAATCTCAATGAACTGAGAGGAATCGAAGGAAACTTTGCCTACATTCTATGATTAATAGCCAACCTGGATGGAAAATCTCCACCCTTCATGAGGATAACAAACAAGGGAGTCACCAACCAATGATATGATGAAGGTAAAAAATACTTCAAAAGTCTCAAGTAGTACTTGCTACACTTACTGGTCCTAATTCCTACTGTGGAAGGGAGGACACTCATCTTATATGTGGCCACCATGGAATTATCAATGGGAAGACTCCTCACCTAGAAGAACAATTAAGGAAGTAATAATATTCTCTACTACCTTAACTAGAAAATTCTAGGTACTGAAAACAAATATTCTAATGTTGAAAAGAACTTCCTTGTGCTCATCTTTGTAGTGAAAAAGATGAGACATTACTTGCAGTATGATGAAGTCCACCTAGTCTCTCGTATTGACCTACTAAATTAAATCCTTGGATTACCAATTTTGACTAGGTGCTTGGATCGATGGGTTGTCATTCTGTAGCAATATAGAATTCCGTTCATATCATAGAAGATGAGGAAATGGAAATCCCTAACCGATTTCCTCACAACACATACTCCCCTGAAAAATAAACCAGAATAAATTGAGCTCCGAAATGAAGAGGTCTTCTATGCTCATGACACTCCATAGACATTGTAGATGTACTTTGATGGTGCCTTTAGGAGTCATTTTTTCATAATAATGGAAAATACAAATCTCAATCGGGTTGGTCTAGGGATTTTATTCATCTCTCTAGACAAAGCAGATTTACCCAACTATTTATCACTGCCCGAAGGATACACAAAATAATGAGAATGAGTACCGATCCCTCATAATTGGATTGGAACTATCCCTAAAACTATTCATATCCTACCTAAATATCAAAGGGGACTCAGAACTAGTGATAAAGAAGATCAATTTCGAATATTCTATTAAAAATAAAGAACTGGACCCCCTCATTGGCTATGCTAGAGGACTGATGGACGAGTTCCCTTATGATCCCACATTGAATTATGTTCCACGATCCTTGAATTCTCATGCCGAAACACTATAAAATGAAGCTTCCAACCTAGCTAACCCTGATCAGGAGGATGGAACCTTCCATATTACACATCAAAGAATGGTCTCTTCGATCGTCATATGAGATATAGAAGAAATCAATCAGGTCAGCATCGACTCAGAGCATGATTAACCAATGAACACCCTTGGATGGATGGAGCCTATAATTGGTTTTCTCCAAAATATGGATCTCCCAAAATATCATGCTAAAAGAGAATAGATTCAGCACCAGGAATCAAACTTCACATAACAGGATGGTCCAAATGAGAAAAAAATCCTCTACAAGTGTGGCTTCAATGAAATTATCTTCACATGCATAGCGTTAGGAGAAGTATTAAATATCATGGAATATTCCCATACAGGATCTTTTAGTGCCCATAAATATGTAACTAGGATCATTCATCAAATCAATTGGTTGATATTTTCTTGGAAAATCCTGATATTGGACTGCATGGAATTTACTAAGAAATGTCATGTGTGCTAGATTCATGAAAACTCCATCCATCAGCCCCCATAAGTTCTATATACATCTAAATATTCCTTTCCATTTTCCATTTGGGTGATGGATGTTGTGGTGCCATATCCACCAGCCCCTCCTAAGCAGTTCAAGTACATCCTTACTGCTACTGACTTCTTTTCCACATGGGAAGAGGAAATACCCTCAAGGAATTTGGGATGAATAATTTCACCAACTTTGTGAGGTCTCATACCATCACTAGATTTAGATCCCCTCACACAATATTGATGTAAAACAACAACAATTTTGTTTTCAAAAGGTTGAAGAAGTTGTACCAAGTGTAAAATATCGAGTCTAATCACTCATCTCACTACCATGCAACAAAAAATGGACAAGTAGAGACCTTTAATAAGACCCTATCAAATATACTCCAAAAAATGGTGAACATGGATAAGAATTCATGGCCAGATAAACTCCTCCATGATTTATGGGCCTACCATACCACCACACGTATGGCTACATAGGTAATGCCATACTTATCGGTATATGGGAATGAGGTAGTGTTACCCATAGATGTTCAACTGCCCTCAATCTGAATATCTATTTACAGATAGCTCTCAGATGATGAAAAATCAAAAAAGTTCCTCGATGATTTGTAAAGTTTAGGTGAGAGGAGTTTGAACACATTGTACAATCTATAAATTCACCATAATCGGATAACATTATCCTTTAATAAATTTTTTTACCTCTGTTAATTCCTTATAAGAGAACTGGTGCTAGCTCTTATAACCCCAATGATAATAGGAAAGAATCCCCCAAATTTGGAACCCAAATTGGAGGTACCTTACATCATATATATGCTCTATCACAACAAGGCTTACTCATTGGACAACTTGGATAAGGAGCGTGTCACACCACCCACCAATGAGGGATTTCTCGAGAAATACTTTTCATAAGCTATTGAAAAGGTCATCCACATCGGTGTAAGTTCCACCTCTAATCCTAACTACATGATGTTAACTAATACAAGTTCATCATAGCATCAAGATATTAAAATGCATGACACCTTTCATTCTTAATACAAGATGCTAAACTGCATGAACAATGTCATTTCCACATGTTTTAAAACTACATGGATACGTGATATCCATCTCTATTCAAGTCAAGTCACCTATTTCCTTATCACATGATGTTAAACTACACAGTTTTTATAGAACTACTTGTCTCTTGATTCTCATTTTCAAGGAGATATGTAGGGATTCCTTGATACTATCTTGGTCCAGCGACATGATGATACAAAATTTCACTATTTTACTCCCTTCTATCTTTTCATTGTAGGGAAACCTATGTCATTCCTTATTTCTCACACTGAGTATAGATGATATGAGATTAGGAATTGTGGTATGGACTTACCCATAGAAGAAAGGCACAATTGTACATGACAAGTCTGTCACTACCTTGAATTCAAGGCCATAAAAGGCATACCATGAGTCCCCACTGCATGATGTTAAAATGCATGGTCATTGTTATTACCAGAAGATGTTAAACTACATAGTCCTTTAAGAACTACATGTGGTTTGATTATCATTTTCTATAGATACATAGTGATTCCCATGACTCCATATTTTGTCCCAACTAAAAAATTTACATTTATTCATTCAATTTCACCTCCATATTTTCTACATGATGTTAAAATTCATGTAACATCAAGAACTATGTGTGGCTTGATTCTCATCCTCTTGAGATATGTAGTGACTCCTAGATCTCCAGTATTGGGCCCAACTACAATGGTGAAGGGAAATAATCCCCACCTCTACATATGGAGAAGAACAACGTAGATTATTTCCCATTCAAGAACTATGTGTGACTTGATTTATGCCCTCACATGATACATAGTAACATCCAAATCTCCAACATCAAGCCTGATCACAATGAAGAAATATAAAAAATTCCCTCTCATTGTGTATGGTCTAGACCTGCATAGGTAACTTCATTTAGAACTACACCTATCTTGATTCTCATACTCAAGAGATATATAGTGATTCCCATGTCTCTATCTTTGGGCCCAACCACAACATTTCCACACTTTCACATCAGTTCCTATGTCCTTACCACATGATGCTAAGTTTCCTAGAAGTACGTCCATACTAAATGACATTAAACATCATGGAATTTTGTCCTTACCACATGAATTTAAACTACACGGAATTATTTCCCCACTACATAATGATAATCTACATGGAAGTATGTCCTTACTACATGACTTTAAACTTTAAGAAAAATGTCTTGGTCGCATGACATTAAAACTACACAACAAATATCCCCACAACATGATGATAATTTTTTGTAGACCATCACCCATTTAGCATTCTTTATCTATGGCTACAAGAGACTTACCTTGGTTAACAAGAATATAGGATTCTTATACCATCTTTTAAAATCACCTTAATCCATGTGCCACACTTCATGTATTGTATGCCTCATATTTCAGCAAGCCTTTCATTTCCCTTGAAAAGGAGAAAAAGAGATCACTTAGTTGGCCATGCTATCAATGTAAAAGGGATTTAGACCCACCAAAAAGTGACATATTGGCCTAATATAAACATCCTCATGATTATCCTGATCCTGGCATCATCGAGGTGGATCCAAACATCTTAGGTTGTTACATAACATACCCGATATGATTTTCCCATATCATTTCTCATTATATGAGGAACTCGAGCTGTGATTTAGAACAATTCCACCTCCTGGTCAAAAATATGTTGGATTTCCCTTGACCATGGGTATCCTAATTAGGATATTTTGTAACATCTTCCATATTATGTCCATGTGTGTTATGACCTTAAACTACCCATGCTTTGGTCAAAGTTGTACGACCATAAAATCTAGCCTATAATGGTCCAAATAAAAAGAGACACAAAACTTGTCAGGTTGAAAACCAACAAAGGGAAACCTGAGTAAACTTTGAGTCTTCACCCACTAAACTCTTCATCTCTAGATTTTAGGGAAAAAAATTATGGTGAAAATAAAATGCATAAAGCTCATAGGGTATATTCTAAATCCCTAGTAAAACCCAAGATATGTTCGCAGGACCCCCTAGTCCATGAAAAATTTATAACAATGTTTTTTCACAATTCCTCTCCATGAGAATATGTTCTCTAGGTGGTGGAACAACATTTTGGGTGCTCAAAACCTTTTTATATCTTAAATTTTTCATAAATCACACTTCATGATTTAAATAATATTGGGTCATAAAAAACCATTAATATCCCCTGAAGAAGAAAAGAGATCTCTCAGTTTGGCCATTCTACTGGCACAAGAGGGATTTTGACCCACCAAATGATGAAATATTTTTCCAATATAAAGTAATTTATGATTCCTGTGAGCCTAGAATCATTATGGAGGATCTAAACACTCGATAGTGTTTTAAGATATCCCCAATGTGACTGACCCAAACCTTTATCATGACCCGAGCACTTGGTAGTACGATTTATAATCTCTATACTAGACTATTCAAGAATATCCAACATCCTTGATGTTGCACCACCATGTTTTTTACCCTTTCTCAAAGTTTTAATGCGACACTTCATTCATGAAACTTTGATTTCCCACACCTCGTGATTCGAAACTATAGGGTGTAGGGATCAGTCTTCATAACACAAGATTTGGATTTCCCTAGGGTTATATAGACCTTCATAGAGAGCTTTCCTTCCATACCCAACTTCATTATCTAGGTGTTTGAGTCTTCAAAAATATTTCATGCCCATTGGAATGAAGTAGAGATCAGCTTTTATTGGACATTGTATAAACATATAAGGTATTAGACCTTACAAATAAAGGAATATCCTCCTTAAAAGTGAGGAGATTCTAATCGTTGTGAACCCTCACAACTCCATAGTGGAACTCAACACTTCAAAGTGTTATGGGTCATCCCTGACATGTCTTCCCCATACCATGTTCATTAACTCAATCATTTGTATTATGATTTGTATCACCCACACTCATACTATCCTAGAGAGCCTAGTATCCCTAATGTTTCTCCGTTTTCCATACTTCCTTCCATAAACCCTCCATATCCCTAGGAAAAGAGTGATGATCATCTTTATTTGTCCATTATATTGATGCATAAGGGTTTTAGACCACCAAATAAAGTCATATCCTCCCTACAATAAAGGAACTTCAATACTTTTGAGCCCTAGAAACAGCATAGAGAAACTCAGCACCCCATAGTGTTTTGAGTCATCCCTGGTCCATCAGACCCATATTCCATAAAGGTTCAAGCTATAAGACCTCAAACTAAAGTACTCTAAAAGGTCCAAGCTAGAAGACCTTAAACTATAGTACACCAAAGTTACAAGCTAAAAAACCTTAATCTAAAGTGAAATTAGGTCCAAGATAAAATACCCTAAACTAAAGTGATAAAAATTCCAAGCTAAAAGACCTTAAACTAAAGAGACATTTAGTCCAAGATAAAAGACCCTAAACTAAATCATGGTAGTAATTTAGTTTTAAAAATACCATAAGGATCTCTAAATGGTCTTAAAATGACCAAGATTCTCTAGCCAAAGATTTATCACCTTTGAAAAAAATAAAAATCACTCACCATTTAGGACATACCTCTGACCTGGACTATCCCTCCGCAAGACAAGTGATTTCAAGATTGATGGAATATATTATCAATAAATAATATCATGACAATGGGTATTAAGAGGAATATCTATTAGATTAAATATGTTATAATTTCAACATTAAATTCTAGGCATTCATGTTCATTCAATATAAGGAAAGGTATGGGTACCGATGGAAATTTATAAAATGAAAAAGTGACATGATATCATACACATAAAAAATTATTGTAGAAAGTTAAAAAAAATTATCCATTCATTGTGTGAAAAGAAGGGAGTAATCTCCACACTTTGGAGTCCCTAGGAGGATTCATTAAAAAATAGAGTGAATTACAATATTTGAGTCCCGAAAAAAGATGGTCTACATCACTGGATAGATCGGAAAGAGTCTAGAAAGAGGAATCAATTGAGAATTGGAGTGTCACTCTACCCTCCTCTTCCGCTTCTTCCTCAAGATGGAGATATTTTACCAGAGTAGTTAAATCTTCAACCCTCCTCTAATTAGTGGAAAATGTGGTTGATGATGATGAATGGTTTGACCTAATATGAGAAATCATATCTTCATATTTACCTACCTACACAATCCTAGCATCCATATGAGCTTATAGTTCAGATAACAACTAATGAACCTACTCCAATGCCTCCACCATCTTCCTGATGTGCTTAGTAAGGGAGGCCTAATTCAAAATATTGTTTAGGTGCCTTTTGTCAGTGGCCAATTCACTTCGAGTCAAGATGATTTACTATATGATTTCATACAAAGGATGTTGGTTGAGGTTGTGTCCCCCTAAGTCATGAAAAAATGGTGAAGTCATTCCCTTTGGTTGCATTAAATTTCCAAGGGATATTAGTAATCAAGGAATGAATTCATTCCTAGACCAGTATATGATGTGACCAATCCTATAAAGATAATGAGGTAGATATGGAAGAAGTATAATTGACAAGTCATATCAATACCAAAACCGGAGAAGAAGCCTCATTTGATATTCTATCAATAGACGCATCATCCATAGCCTTTTTTGGATTATTAGCTTCCTCAATATAATTTTTTTCACTATTCAAGTGGTCATCACCCAAACATGGTCGCTTTGTCGATGTCTCATCTAGATCTCTGATCAATTCCAACATTTCCTATAAAAAAGGAATTAGTGATGCAAGAGGCTTGTCCACATGATAGACCAACTAACCTAACACACCATTGGGATAAGTTTTTACCCAAGCCTAGGCATAATTTTGGATAAGGAGAGTGGAAGCATTAGTTGGCGGATGTATGATCTCAACTTCAGTATCTTCACGTGTCTGCATCCTCCAAAATTGGTGTATAACCCTAGGATGTCACTCCATTAGAACAAAAACCAAAGGAAGAGGGGAGTCTCTTTGAATAAAACCAAACTAAAGAAAAAATCAATACTATGTATAGGGATCACATATGACCAGCTCATCCACCCTGGTTGCGACAAATCCATCCCAAAGTGAGATTATGTAAGAACTTTCATCAAGGGAGAAGATTCCATTATCAATGATCTGCCCATTCGGTGAATGAAAGGGAATAATTTAAAAGGTATCAGGATGAAATAATTTTCCATTAACCTCATAATATATTAGGGACATATCCTTTACCTTAGATATGTACAAAAATATATAATGCGATAAAGCATATGAGATCTTGGAAGTGTTGTAATATTTATAATAATGGAAATGCTCCCCTATCCATCCAAACATGAACTGGAGAGTACCACTGATCCTATAAGGGGTAATACCTTGTTGAATGTGACCCAAAGTTTATTGAAGGCATGTGAGGACTGGTATGACCATGTTAAGGCACCAACCTTCTACACGACACACTGTCATCACCAACGTGCTAACATGGATTCTTGAATGTGTGTCCCCATACAGAAATAGTCAACAATGTAAGAAAATGTCTACAAAACCTGATAGTCTTAGGTTTGAAGAGATATTAAATTTCATTCAATATCCCTACGAGTTATAATATCTATCCTCTAAGATGTCACAAAATGATTCATCACTATAACAAACTTGTTAGGAGGGGAACCTATGACGGTGGAGAGACATTGTCATAACTCCACTACTAAAAAAGAAAATATTTATCCAATCCTTGAAGGAAATAACCAAGTGCATTGTCATATATTTCTTCAATTTTTACCTTGTAATAATAACCATATAACTTAACAAAATTGTGGTTTTCTAAGGATCATCCTATACATCCACAACAATGATAAATTCATCATACATTTCTCTAAGGGGAAGGATCCCACCCAATTGATAAATGTCCCATTGGATGATGCCCACTTTTCCATGGGACAAGTGAAATGTACTGGTATGAATTCACTAACAGATAATCATCTCCCTAATGAGGTTGGGCTAGAGGTAGATGATGAATTGAGAGATCCATATGGATTCATGAAGGTGAACCCTATATTATTCATCAGTGAACTCCAAGAATCTTATTTTGACACATAAGGTCCACTCCCACTCATTTGAAAAGTTTCTTCTAGGACAGAGATCACATTTTGTATACCATCCACTACTAGAAGGGTATAGAGAAGATGTGAGTATACTCAAATAACTTTGAGCAATAGTTTGTTGAGTGAATTCATGAACATCCGAACCTAGAGGATAGTTGGCCAACAGATAAGAAAAACCCTGGGATCGAGGTCTAACTAGTCGACCGTCCTCATGAATTGTTTTATGAATTCATCCAAGAGAACTAGACACCCAATGTGATGGAAGATTAAAATATTGAGGGGTAATGTAGAATCATCTAGTAAAATAAACCTATACAAAGGAAGTATATGAGATAAGGTATAATTATAAACTTTGGATGAAAGTAACCTCTTAAGGGTTTCATTATCAGAATGTACATGATATTTGGGATTGACATTGTGATTCTTGGAGATCATGGAAATTTGATTGTATGCAGCTAAGGAACCTTGATGAGAAATGATAGCCATCTGAAAATAAGTAGGTGGCACATTTCATACAAAGAAAACATAGAATCTTGTCAAAAATAAAATCATGAAGGTTCCGGTGGAGTCATGCATGCCACATGAATCATCAAGAGATTTGAGAACCGTATAAGGAGTTCGTGGATTGCCTAACCTCCAGAGGAATCATGGGTCGCATAACACCTGTAGGGAATCACATGAGGCAAATGAAATCCTTGAAGACTCACAATCACATGACTTGAACATGTACATACATGTCTCAAGAGATCGAATGATCAAACCATCCAATCTCACAAAGTCCTTAATAAAACCACATCCCTCATAGCCAAAGTCCTAGAAATTACCAAACTATAGTTCACGACTAGGTCAGTCGATCATCTAAGTAGGAAATAGTCTCATGAAAGAGCTTTGTAAAAATAGACTCATGACACAAACTCATGAATGAGGCTCATGTCATGGTCTTATGGAAGAGGTGCTTGATAGAGGCAAAGGCAAGAGTGATCTAGAGAAGGGATGGCCGATGGAATGAATTACTCCCCACCCTTATATATAAGACATTTCTCAGAATTCCAAAAATCACTCGGTAGACCAAACGCCACCTAAGATACTGATTCATGACACTTCCAAAGACTTGGGTGGGTATTAGGTTTCTCATAACCGATTCCTTTTCCCTAGGGAAGTCTCTCCAGGGGGGATTTTTGATGCCTGCCAAATAAGAATAAAAATAAATAAAAAAGGAGTAAATACCTAAATTTGTGTATTACCTTACCTATCAAAACAATGGTGCCAAGACTTTCGTAGAACATGAGCCTCTAAAGGAATCTCTATCACTTGACCATGTCAAGGTCATGCGAATACAACACACATAGTTCATAACCCATGTCAAATCCCACAGAACCCCCTTCAATAAACCTTCCTTATCTTATGAAGGCCCTCAAGACAACCAATGATCGTACGATGACAAACAAATGAGTTCCCCAGGCCACATGTCTTATCATTGGAATGTAATTTACAATCCATCCAAAATCCTTTGAAAATAAGAATGAAAATATCCAAACTGGGAGGCCCTTAGCAGTCTTAAAGGTTAGGCGATGCATCACCAATGGGAAGGGTAATTTCCATCAGCAACATTTGAGTAAAATCATGAAATCCTAGAACTTTTTTAAAATAAAAAAAAAGAGATAAAAGGAGGAGGCGTGAGCTACTCATGGTCTTTTAAAGACAAGAGGTATGCCTTAGGTGATCCACAAGACACCACAAGACCTTGACGACATGTTTGAATCATCTCACTATAGACTTTTGGCTTGTCAGCCTCACAATACAGAAGTCCTGGGGTATTTCCAGACATCTCTACCCTCCCCCTTTTGTTATAAAAGAAATAATGGACTGAGTTTTCCACAACATGATTTCAAACTCTCCGAAGGACCAATATTGGTCATGTGAGGCATCATCAAAACATTGAGTGACATTACTCATACAAACTCACATAATCCATGAACCTTGTAAAATAAAACAAAGGAGATAAAGGAAAGGAGGCTAGAGGTTCTCACAGGCACTAAGAGACATACAACTGGTTAACTTCAAGTCACTGCAAGACCTCAATGACATATCCATATCATCTCACAAAATCCTTTTGGTTTTTTATCCTCACAATACGGAATTTATCGCGTATGTCCAAACAACCTTAGACTTCCCCTTCAACACTCAAGGGAAAAGGAATATGTAACTACCCGACCCCATTTACCTAGAGTCAACACAGTATTACATAACATGGTATGATGCAATGAATCATGTCCCGAAAGACCGATCGGTTTAGTGGCCTTGGAAGTACTAGATACATACATAAGTTTTACATTACATTATGAATTGAAAAAAACATTGTGTCTCCATAGAACATACTCATATCCCTTAGCCTATCCCTGTAGGTCATTCATAATATACTTCTTCACATTATATGAAAAATAAAACATAAGAAAGGGGTGAGATCATATGCTTAGTAAGGATAAAAATATAGCAGAAACTTTCATTAATAAGCATAAAAATTTAAGGCAATGTATACGAATAAAAAATAATTCTTTTAATCATAAACTTCAGCATAATATAGAAAAGATAAATCAAATAATTCCATTTACTTATTTACATGGATATTATTCTAGTTGAATAATCAATTACAATATCAATAGCTAATTTCATAATGATGGAATGCATAATGTCAGACATCATAACCACATAGTCAAGGCCTTGTGCCAATACTACAAATAAAATTTTGAAAAGGCCTTATGCCAAAACACTAGTTTGTCTCATGATACCTACCGATGCATCGAGGAGCTATAGCGGGCTCCACCCATCACTTACTAAGTCCAATTAATTCCTTATATGAAAATTTTTAAACAAAACATAAACATTCGTATTAAAAATAGCATACGAAATGTCAATAATTTAACCAGAAACGATGAATGGTATAAAAATAGCACATACATAGTCAAACATATCATAACTCATTCAATACAATATGGAAGATTGTATTATAACAAATAAACCTCAATAAATAGTAATATCTAGTAAAAGATGTTGACATAGTTGAAAATGACTAGTAAAACTCTTTGAGAGAAATATCCCTTTTTCATGAAATAATTTAAAAGTCACACAATTTATAAATGAAGAATTTTAAAAGACATTTTTTAATAAAAGTGTCCCACACCACTATGAAACTTTTGAAAGGAATTAACATTTTAAAACATTCATGTCAATATAAATAAATCCTTAAACCCATTTTGAGAATGTGGACATTAATGAGAAAGGTTTAGAAGAATAAATATTTAAAAAATTTAAAATTATTTTTTAGTTAAAGAGTCCCTTAAAAAAATCCTTTTGAAAAATAATTTATGAAACATGTAAATGGATGATAAATATATCCTAGTAAGTACTTACACATAAACAATCTTGGATAATAATGAGATTGAGGAATTAACCCTGACCTTGTACTTTCCTTTGGTTGAGGGTATGTTAAACCTATTGTATAATAAAAATAATATGTTATGAAATTATATCAAAACCATATTCATATTTATGATATCATAATTTATTCATTTATGGATTTATAATACCCATTTAATAATAATTTCTATGTTAAAATAATATTTCGGGTAATAATCGCTTCCCTTATCGTACATGTTTTAACTTGTTATTATTGATCGTATCACTTATATCATGATTTAATTGATTCCAGAATACAAAACATTATTAATGTATCATATATATTCAGAATATAAATATGTATAATAGATAGATTTATGAAATGGAAAACACCATTTATGGAGATGGTAGGCCGTACATATTCATAACCGTTGTTTCAGTTTTCATATCGTATTAAACAGAAGTAAGTGAATGAGATATATGTAAATACACACAAACACACACACATTTAGTAGAATTATTATTTTATATGTTAAATACTTATTAATAATATATTTTTTTATAATCATCGTTGAATGGTGAACGTGGAAATGATTCTCATCGCGTCGTGGAGACGGTAAACCGTACATACGCACGAGTGACAATATCATTATATTGATGGTAAAATCATATGTAATTGGATGGTATATTATATATATAGAATAATTAACATGTTATATTTATTATTTACATAAATTATAATCATTATTATACCCATCCAAATAATTAATTGTTAAATAACAAACTACACCACGATGTGGAGACGATAAGCCGTACGTACGCACGTATGGTGACTTTTTCATTAATAGGATGAATAAGATAATTAATATGGTTGTAACATATTTATAATAAAATAACAGTATGTATAAGGTACTGGAGTTATTATTTTGGTATGGAAACAACAAATAGAGTGTAAGTGGAAGAAGAAAATAACTTTGAAAGAGGTGATGAAATAATTACCTCTTCTTCGGGTCTTCCTTTTGATTTGAACAAAAGGGATCCATAATTTGGATTTATGATAAAATTAAGACATCTAGGTTGATTTTAGGGTAGTTAGGAAGATATTTGAGTAGGGTTTGGATGAGAAAAATGCGTTTGGAGGTGTTATTTGGAGAGAAGGGGAAGTACCCTTTTATATGAGAGGTGAGGGTCACTTTTGGAAAAGCTTGAAATATTATTTTATTATAAACTCATTTTAGGTTTATAATGGCTAAAAATAGATTTATCTAGAGGATAAGGCGGGGAGGGGTCTAAATCCTCACAACCAATAGGTTTTAGTCATGTTTAGGATACAATATAAACCTAATATTTTGTATTTAACTCTTAACTAAATAGTTTAACTTTTACAATGTCTTCTTGTATTTTTATATTACATGGTTAATAAACTTACTATAAAATTCCAATACAACATAAAGTATATCATCAATGAAATATATATGATTATATAAGTCATTTATCTAAACCTAATATTTTTAAGAATATTATATCATTTAATAATATAATATTTATTTTATAAACTCATTTATGTCAATTTTGAAACTATTTAGTATTTTTTTTGTAAAAGTCAAAAAAACTTGACTAATTAGAAAAAAATACATTAAATCAAGACTAACATGTCATATTAACCTATAAAATTATTTAAAGGCATTAAAAGTAT
Source organism: Viscum album (assembly GCA_963277665.1). Classification (NCBI taxonomy): domain Eukaryota; kingdom Viridiplantae; phylum Streptophyta; class Magnoliopsida; order Santalales; family Viscaceae; genus Viscum; species Viscum album. Next base: position 835,418,006 of record OY728128.1, on the reverse strand, counting down.
CAATATACATTTATTTGGATATTTATAATATCACTTATTTTAGTCTTTCATTAATAAGGTAATTACTACATCATCATTGTTTTATAAATAAATTCCATTTTTTAATGTCTAAAAATTAAAAATAAAGAACCATGATGTAGGAAATTGTTTTATCTTTTTAATTAATATTTATAGTAGAATTTATCTTAGGTATAACCCTATATAAGAAAGGTTTAGTTATTAAACTTTGAATTTAACACTTTTAACTATTCTTTAAATAAAATAATAATAAATGTCCTAATCTAATCCAAGTTGACCAAAAGGATTATATTTTATTCCTAAGGTATATTTTAATCTATAAAAACTTATCCAATAGAATTAGGAAATGTGTTAGGGTAATTATAATATCATTTTTACCTTTAATTACCCTATTTACTTTTAACCATGGTAAATAAAATTCAAAAGTTACTATTCAAAAAAAATTATTTTCATCCTATTGAACCAAATTTTATTTACTGATGTCAACTGTGGCTCTAAGATTTTTAAAATTCAATTCAAAGAAGTGGTAAAATTAATTTTTATGCAAAATTCTTATGTGCTTAGAAGCTGGGTAAAAGACGTTAAAAAGTTCAATAAAATTTTATACATATAATTTTATTATAAAATGACTCCAATGAATTACATTGAACTAATATACATATAATGTATCTATTTTGACTTAAAACAAATTTAAATAAAATAAATAATTATTTAAATAAAAATTTAGTTTTAAACAATAACGTTGTGTTTTTCACTATTCATAAAAAAATTAAATGTTTTTAGAAAAATACCAAAAATTAATGCTAAGATAATTTTGAGATTCCGAATTCAAAAAATGTTGCCAATTTTAAAAATTAAAAACATATTAGTTGCATTAATTAAGTTAAAATTAATTCCTGTTGTCAAAACCAGAAAGCATGTTTTTAAGAAGTAAAAACTATCTAAAGATTGAAATGTGTTTATGTATAATTTATACGTGAAATTACATACAATGACCTAAATTATATTAAATGATAAAAATATAATCTAATTATACATTAAAAACACTCAAATTAATAATTCCACACTATAAATTATTTCGATTAAATAAGTTATTTTCAATTAAAATTTAGTATTTTTCACTATTCATCAAAATCTGAAAGTCATTAGAAAAGTACCAAAAATTTATCCAAACTATATTTTTATGTTCCTCTTAAAAAGAAAAATTTAATTTCATTAAATTCAATATATAAATGTCTCAAATATTGGATTTAAAAATGGGTTTCTATTAAGATGTGGAAAAACTACATTTTTTAAAAATACTTATTTTATATGAAAAATTGAATTTGTCCTTATATTATGTTTAAGAAACACAAAATATGAATGTTAAAATCATATAGTATATATATATAAAATTAAAATGTGGTTAATACTATTCATAACTTCTTTTTAAACGACTAGTTTGATAGGTCGGGATGCGCTTGAACTCGCTGTTGCATGTAGCCCAAGCTATTGAATTACTTTTAAGAGATAACATGCTATGAAATTTTGGGGTGTTATAGAATATATTTTTACATGAAATTATTGTGAACCCCTACATGAACCATATCGGTCACATGACACATCACCAAAAATTAATGGAATTGTTTTTGAAATTACTCATGCAATCTCACATTACTCCCAAACATTGTCACGTAAAACAAAGGAAATAAAAGAGGAGGGAGGTGGAAGGTACTAATGGTCATAAAACCCTTGAGACATGCTAAGGAAGTCCATAGTGATGTTCCATGAGACCCATGGAAAAACCTTCCTTATCTCAAAAAATCCCTAGAAAAGTCACTGAGCATCTCACAGATGCCTTTCTACAAGCACATGGATCTTGCGAAGGCCCTTGGACATGTAAACATGACAATAAGGAAGTCCTTAAACTTGTATGAATGATAAAATGACTCCCCATTAATTAGATATGATCCAATAATGGAGGCATTGATGAGAGCTACTCACGGTCATAGAAAATTTGGTGACACCCTCAGAGTGGTCCATGGTAGTGACCCGCAAAGACGCATGGAACCCGACCCTTTCACTGAATCCACCCTAGATTCATGCTAGATATTTCTCAAAAATATCAGAACAAACGGGGATATGATGCCAATAAATTCACCACTCTAGTATGAAAAATGCATAGTGACCACGTAGGTTACACAATTGGACTCTGGATGATTTGAATCTTGACCTCTGTGAACTTCTCAGAGTGGAAGATCTTGCGATCTTAATGCCCTCCATTTGGAAATATATCGACGAATAATTGGAGTAATCAGGAACCATACATAAGGTACTTCATGTGATCCTTTATAGAATATATGAAGGGCTACTGGAGAGGCATGTGGTGGATATACCACATGTCTTCCAGATCACAGAAGACTTAAAGATTCTAGTACTGAATAAATCTATATCCTTCTCAATACAAGGGTTAGAACCAAGATCAAAAGTGGAAGAATTAAGAGAAAAAATGCTTGTTGGACCTCATGTGCTTCACATGATTCATCCAAAGACACATGACCACACCAAGGAAGGTCGTTCATATCTCAAAAAACTCCCTCAACATGCTGTATAGGACACACGAAGTCCTCTGGATATGTTAGATAAAGTCATAAAATACTCCAGGGACACCACTTTGATCTCGTGAAACCCTATAGGTCTATCACTCGAGCCTTGATATGTCATTCAAAAACCTCACCTAACTCACATAATGTTGTTCCCTCGTATCAGCCAAGTCTCATTGTTCTATATGGGAATTCCATCCAAGCTATCACGATCCCTTATGGGCAAGCCAATTGAGACTCGCGACAACCTCCAGAAAAGATGGCCAGGTCTCACAATGACCTCCAGGAATGTTAGCCAATATATGAGACACACTTACAACCATGTCATACCGACTCCTATGACACCCTTCATATGTGTCATTAAACTCTAGTTATGACACTAGAGAAAGTTAGTTGGATCATTTTATGTCCTCTGGATATGCCAACCAGGTCATGTGACATCCATCAGACAAGTCAACTAGGTCATGTGACATCCTCTAGACAAGTTGGCTAGGTCACCAAGAAACCCTAGGACTTGATAACATTGTTTGTCCTCTATGGGTAAGCCCCAAACAATAGTTAAACCTCAGTGTGTAAGCCCTGATATAAACCAAACTATAATGAATTTGATTCTTGATACAACCTAGATACATAGGATGTCTCTCCGAGGCCCGTGTTCCATGATAAATCATCTTAGGGATGTCCCAATGCATAAGTCCCACATCATGAGTAATAAAATTATCATTTACTATCACTTTTTTCTCACACCAATCATGGTTCACATGATCTTATAGAGTTTCAATAATCATATAATATGCACTAAGAGTCTCTATAATGATAGGGGTGACCTCAATATACAATCCATAAACAAATTAACTATGAAACATCTGAATCTCGCTATACTCGAGATACGTAGGATACCCCTTTAGGGTTCAGTCTAGAATAACTGGTGTCCCAGAGCACCCATAAAAGTTATTTCCTTATGATGTTAAACTTCACAGGTCGAAAAAACTATGTGGGTTTTATTCTTTCGATAACGAGGATATGTAGGATGCCTCATAATGGATCAATCCCCTTCTCGTAATATTAATCTCCTCCTAACATGGAAGAACATTCTGAAGCACTTGGTTATTTGGATTCAAAATATAAGTAACCTCTAAATACTAGAAAATGTTGAAGAACCTCAGATACATACAGATGTATTCACTAAACAGACCCCAGTATTTTTCACATGAAATAGAATTAACCTGTACTAGTTTTGTTAGAGTAATTGGCCCTGAATCGGGATTCAGAAGAGATTCACAAACATATCTTAAATCTATAAGAGTGTCCTAGAGTAGGTAATAATTCCCCCCAAATGGATTTTATAAGCCCTACCTACCATCCTCTCGACCAACATAGGTCCCTAAGAGTCGTTGGGCTTGAAAACCCAGATGATCATTGAACTTTGGAAAGTAGGACAGTACCCAGTTATAGATGAGGGAACTATTGGGAGTTTCTAGGGAAGATGGATTGATGGGGAACCACATGCATATATTTTAGAAAGGCCTTAAAACTCCCCCCTCATCCAATCCATTAATGGAAACCCATTACATGCCACAAAATCCTAACAAAACATCCCCCACCTCTATCCAATGTCCCTTAGCTCACATCATTAGTATGGGTTCTAAGGTGACACCTAGTTCCATATATACCCAATCCATATACTCCCACCTAGGGTTGACTCACCATCAAGACACCCATTAGGGTCCCTTAGGTCACAACATAATAGAGGCATCCTCACACGGTTCCCCGATCTCAGTCTATGTAATGGGTAAATGATCGATGCTTGAGGAATACCATGTCCCTAGGTACTATCATCAAGATAGTATGACCACTATAGCTATATAAGGTATCACACAATGAAAATAGTCAAGAGATGTAAAACAACCCATCTTGGTTCTCAAGGCATCACAAGGACAGTTCACTCCTGAAACCATCATCATAGCCTATAATCTAACCACCTAAGTATATCTCAATTCAAGGCATCATATATTCACAACCAAGTAAAACTGTTAAGTTCTAAGTTCTATTAGGGCCTTTCCACAATGTGAATCCTAATCAAGGTATAACACTTCAATTAATTAAAATAATTAATTGATTTGACAATTATATTAATATATTTAAATCATTAAGTTCATTTATTTAAACACGTCAGCCACTTCAGTGGAAGTACTTCACACTACAAACATAAATAAAATTCAAAAAAAATAAAAGCAAAATTATGAAAACAACCTAACTCAATCAAACCTTCTTAATTTATCTCCAAGTTATAGAATCTATGGTAAGTCGTTCTATGGTCCATCCATGATCTTTCCCAACCCACATCACCAAAAAAGTTCTTAAATCAAGACAAGAAAAATTAAATAATTAATCATAAAATTTATAATTAAATAATTAAATAATTGAATTAAACTTGGCATATTCAACACAAACTCACTATGTCACTACATCACATTGAAACCACAATAAAACACACACTACCTATAACAAAATATCTTTTCACAAAGTTATGGATAATTTTGTTTCAATAAAATTCCTTAATTTTATCTTTCTAAATATGAACTATGGACTAAGGAAGGTCCCAAGAATGTATGAGGCTTGTTTGGAGCCCGAAGTTCCATAAAATTGGAAAATATGGTAGGTCAATTGTTATCACACAGTTAGTACTAACCATGATGGGTAACCATGTCTGGAAAAAATTTCACAATAGGAGGTCATATGGTATGTATGAAACCATGAGATCCAAGGTGCATGCCGATGAAAAAATAACCTACCCCTTGATAGATCCAAATCACACAGTTTGCAGATGGGTTAGAAAACTGTGTAGGGTCCCTCTTTAGATAGTGAGGTGTGCACGTTGGGTGTATAGTCTGGCCAACCATTCATCCAAACTGTGTGACCCCATTTTTTTGTTGAAATTAAAAATTACACCCTTAATTAAATAAACCCTTAAAACCTATATTCCTCATTCTTTTTCTAGCAGGTGAATTCTCCTCTTCCTATCCTGTGAGATCACTCCCTCCATCAAATCTTTGGATCACCATTTCTTTTAGATTTGGATACCGAATCAAGTTTCATAAGAATCATTGGATAGCTAGAGTTATGATCTCCAATAATATTCATTCCATTTAATTTTATCTTCATATACACTATGATATTTAGGTGAGAGACCATTTACCTTATTTTTAGGGTGTTAGATCATTATTCATTTTCCTTCAAATATACCTCTAATTGGAAGCTAATATTGGATGAGTATTCTTCTAAAGTATTAAGGTTTTTGGTCTATATTTTATTCCCAAAAGTGTTAGTGTTCTCATAGTCACTCTGTTATGACACATGCTAAACATTACCGCATGTTTCCTTAAAACATGTTATCTAATTATAGATAATTGTCCACTTGTTAATATACTACCAAGGATCATTGTTAAATATTTATAGGATGCAGACCTTGATCATGGTCACCACTGGGGTTTGCTGGATTTAGATACCCCTTAATAATTAATTTATTAAATGATTATAAAACCTTCAAAGTGTTTGTCTTGGATTGTAAATGGAATTTTCCACTATTTTACAAGATTGATTAATTTACAAATCACCTCTTAAGTAATTGGATCATATGAAATACAATTTCCATGCCTTAGTTAATGAAATGGACTATTTATAATGAATGGATTATTTCAAAATGGGTTTCCTTCCTTAAATGAATTAAATGGATTAATTGCAATAAATGTTAATGGGTGGAAAGGCCATGCCTAATGATGCATGCTCTATTATATGATTTAGAGGAAATGTGATGACTTGATTATTTGGGCATCAATTATTTGAATGATTATGAGGTGATTTACTCAATTATTATTATTATCATGGTCATGCCATGTATATTGGTCTTGAAATGATGGTAATGGGATTTGTTGAGAAGGATATGTCACTGTCCGTTATGTCGGGTGTTGATCATGATGTTTCTCACTGTTATATAATTATATGGGAGTTAAGAATAACATTCCATGTTACTATATTTTAGGGTGTTGGGAATTATGTTTGACCCCACCTATCTCAAGTGATAAGCATGTAGTCTCAATTTCATTATGAGATTCAGGGCACATGAACTCTGTTGGAACATATTGAATCATTTAGGCTGGTTATGGATGCTTGAGTTATTCCCTAGTCTATCCAGAACCTAGTATCCAGGTATATGACTACTTAAATCCTCACATAATTAGTACATATAGGTGGATATAGTATATAAAAATACTATATATATATTATTACTAAATATATGTATTGTTATTGATCAGTATTATACTAGCCTATGCCAAATTGGGTAGAGCCACTAGTTTTCATTTTGGAACCTGAGCTGGATAGTATTTAATTGTTCATCATTTTTCATTATTATTATTACTTATACACTAATGTAGCTTTTTACACTTCTTGGATTTATTATAGACACTATTAGTGGTGGACTACTGGGATTTTATTTCACATCCTACTTAGGCCGACTTTGGAACCTAAGTAGATTACTTGTGTGTTGGAATGGATAAGGGAAAGCACCATACTACAGATTCTTGATATTCCTTACTTATAGTTGGATAATGGGAGAAAAGGATTGATCATATGATCAAGATGATATTGGAGGAGTATTTTGGACTTTTTGTATTTTTTTGTATAGAATATTGTATATTCCTATCCCATATTTTCCTTTTAAATATCAGCATACCATGACATCATCATGCATCTGAATCAGGCTTTTGGATTTTGATATTATTATTAATTTTATCGGTTATTTATGCTTCCACATTTTATTATTATATCTATTGTATATTCTCTCACCATGATGGGTTACTGATCGAGTCATTATAGTGTCCGTTTATATATAATTCCATTGTATTCTATTATTTACTGTATTTGCTAATCCACTCTGATATGTGGGTATAGTCACCCCCTATACCACTTTTACACCCTCCCCAATAGTCATTAGCCACTAGCAAATAGGGTAGAGTGTTTGAGTCCATGTGACCCACCAAACTAGTGTACGACTTAAGTGGAACCTGCGTCGGAACATTACAAAGTGGTATCAAAGGTTTTTTCTTCTCCTATATTACTATTTTGAGAAAATAGATAGGTATTTAGAGGTATTGGATTTTGGTTATAATATGTACTTAGGATTACCTAACCCCCATATAATAAAAATCCAAATTTCCATGAATATAAATTTGTTTTATGAAATTCTACTTCTATATTTAATATGTATTCACTTTTTGGTGACGTAAATTCCTTGTGGAATTAGTACGATTGGTGTTAGTGAAATGATATTTCTTTAAACTTGAATTGATGAAACAAGGGAGTTCATTACTTTTATCATTATAGGAACTTCAAGACTGATATTCCATGCATTTTTCATTTCCATGTTTACTTTGTATGTGAATTTTCCAATTTCTTATGGTCAGTTCCAGGATAATTTGTTGGAAATGTGCTAATGTTTATTTTAGTATTGAGAAAACATAATTGAAACTTAATGTATCTGCCATAACCTAACTATGTTTTCTTGCATAGGTTAATATAGACACCTAGAGTATTCAATTATGGCATGTTGATCAATACACCATTGGTCACGTGGGATGAAACATATTATGGTTAGGATTAATTAGATGCCACATTCCAATTTATAAGGAGTATGGGCCTTTATAAATTACGAATAATGATCTATATAATTAAATCAATTAAATAGATTTAAATACAAAAAATGGGCACACATTTAAAATGAATATAACTTTTAGAATGAAATGGTTATCTTATATGTGTTATATGAGACCTAGACCCAAACCCAGACATTATTAGTGGGTAGGTGGGGTTGTCTTTAATTATCTTACAACCTGTTATGGTTTCCATACCACATAGACTTGGATTTTACAGTAGATAAAGAGGTGTGATCTGTTCATTGGAAAGATATGTATCTTTCCTTGTCATTTATATATAATTTACATTGATTTTTAAATTATATTCTGAGGTGTTAATTTGGAATTATAAAATAATTCCTCCATGAATTCATTCAGTTGCATTCCCTAAAGGTGGTTAAAACCATGCACTGAAGGTGGTGGGCCTTAAGTCACTAGTGATAGAACCTATAGTGAAACATGTGGCACCTCTTACTATTCCTAATATATGAACTGAAATCTAGTTCCCTGAGGTATTTTTTCCATATAATGAAAGATATGAAAGGTGTTTCTCAACCTACCCCAACTATGGAAGAATTAACATTAGAGTTCGAGTAGCAGCATCCTCCCACCTTTCAGGGGGATGGAGGACCACATGATTCTGATTCTTAGATCAAATATATTATTTATATATTCAAGCATCTGGAGACACCTCTAGAGTGGAGGTTCAAACCTAAATATTATATTCTACGTGATTCTTCAAAGAGATGGTAGGATATTATTACCTAGGATGATCGATATCACGATATGATATGGGAGGACATATATATGATCTTCTATGGTTATTTTTCCATAGATTCTGATGGATGATAATGCTAGAGAGTCTATGAACATGTAGTAATAAGCCTTGTATTTCAAAGATTATTTTTCTCATTTTATTGAATTGAAACTGTTCCCACTGACTCTAGAGTGTGATGATATTATGACCTCTAGAATATTCAAGGATGGGATAGTATACGCTATCCGATCTGTAGTCAACATTTTTAGGATGAATATTATTTACTAGATAGTTAACCAGGACCTTATCACTAAGAGTAATCTGATGGAATCTGATGGTTCCATCAAAGGTGGATTGATACCTTGATCTGTTAGTTCTTCTTCTAGAGGAAATCATCTTCATTTTGAAGTTACTCATGGGGGTAAAAACAATTATGAAGTTCATGCTAACATATTTATTATCTTTCACAAGTTTGGAAAGATAGTAAATAAGAAACATCAGTGTGTGTGTGATCCAGTGGAATGTAGAGGTTGTGGTAGGATGGGGAATATCTAACCCTTCTGTAGGAGCTTTCCATCAGTTCTTAGTGAGCAGGAATCTACACCAACCCCATCTTCCAGTGTAGATCCTATAGTGTCTTTCCAGGCAGGTAGCTGGAATGCCACCAGCTACTCAGGCCAAGGTAGTGGTCATGATAGAGGTAGTCAGACTCATGATTCTCAATGGAAACAAAGAAGGCATGCTCATGGAAGTCAGGTTATGACTTAGGTCCATGGTACATTCCAGTTACATACAGTGCAACCAATTCCATAGGAGCAGAGAACCGAACCTTATACTGTTTGAGGTACTTTTCTAGTATCCTCTACTTTAGTGTCTTATTTATTTTTCATAGTGACATCTCATTACGTTATATTCGAGGAGATTATAGAGTGTATGGGCCTCTAGATATAACACTTCTAGGGTGTGATGATGCATGATACTTCATTAGGTATCTGATCTGATAGCATACACCATTGTAAGTATTGTCCCCTTGATATAGAAGGATATATATTCATGTGGGATCTCTTCATTCTTGTCATATTAGGGTTCTATTTAATCATCAATATGGGCTAGTTAGATCCCTATCAAGATCATATTTACTAATATCATCATAGGGTGACATTTACATCCCATAAGTAGGTAGGTATGTTTATAAGGGAGAATGTGATTATCTCTCGCCTCGAACAAGACCCGATAAAAAAAGGTTGGGTAGTGTGATAGATCAGATTTCTAGTCTTTTCTTGGATGATAACTAGTTATATCCCATTATTTTCCCTCCTATAGTGAATTGTTTCTAGGACATATTCCCTGGTAACTTTTCTCAACTACCTCTAGTGAGAGAGGTAGAATTCACTATTGAGTTAGTGCCAAGAGTTACACCAGTAACCATTACTCCTTATAGGATGGAACCTATAGTGATTATAAAACTCAGGAAATAAGTTAGAGGATCTGGAGGATAAAGGCCTTATATTCCACATCACTTATCTTTTGGGTTCACCAGTTCTTTTTTCCAAGATGGCAGATGGTACCCTTTGGATCTATGTAGATTACCATCGATCGAACCAGGCCACAATAAATAACTGATATCCACTACCTCAAATAGATGACCTCTTTGATCATCTACAAGGAGTGAGACTATTTTAAAAGATTTATTTGAGGTTGGGATATCATCAGGTGCATGTCAGGTCATCAGAAACACATCACATAGCTTTCAGGGGAAGGTATGGTCTATATGAGTACTTGGTCATGCTGTTTAGTCTTAAAAACTCACCTATGGTTTTTACAGAATTAATTGATCAGATTTTACACCCGTATTTGGATTGATTTGTGGTAATTTTCCTTGATGAAATCTTAGTCCATTAATTTTGATGATATGACCATGTCAACCACATTGAGATCATTCTGAACACACTAAGGGAGAATTATATTTATGATAAGATTAGTAAATTCCACTTTTAGATTGATCGAGTGAACTTACATGGCAACATTATCTCAGAGTTAGTAGTTCAGTAGCCCCATATAAAGTGAGAGATATAGTTTTCTAAAATAACAACAAGAAGTTTTTTTATATACTGAGTTTTTTGGGGATAGACGGCATTACTGGAACTATATCTGGGATTTCTTACACCTATAAGTTCATATTACTAGTTTAACTAAGAAGGGTGTGAAATTTTTATGGTTCGAAGCTTGTGAAGAATACTTTTAGTAGTTGAAGGGTTGTTTAACTGTAGCACCGATACTAATTCTTCTAGATAAGGTCGGGAGTTATATATTATATTATGACAATTAGGTATTGGTATGGGAGCTATTCTGATACCAGATGAGTGATTTATTTCATATGGGTCTCTTTAGTTGAGGCCTCAGGAGCGTAACTACCTAACACATGACCTTGAGTTAGCTGTTGTTGTACATGCACTATGTTATTGGAGACACTAGTTACTTGGAGATAATTTTATTGTTTACCATGATTACAAAATTATCAAGTAAATATTCAAATAATTTTATTTGAAACTCATAAATCACAGATGAGTCGAATACTATAAATCCTTCAATTTCGAGATTTCTTAAATGCTTGAAAATCAAAATACTATAGATGATTCTCTAAGAAAAAATACTCAAACATAGGAAGTTCACGAGGAAAATAGAAAGTGGAAGCTCAGGGATTTGTTATCAATGAGGCACATTGGGTTTCAAGAGGATCATGGTTAGAATATCCTTTCTGCCTTATTAGTGAAATACACCCTTCTCAAATGTGTGAGAATATGTAAACTATATGATCCTAAAGTCCTAGTCCAAAGAGAAGTATCTCAGATAACAATTCATATTCTGGTTGGACTATAGATGAGGATGAGACCCTATTATTTCATTGGTGTGTTTGGGATCCAACATACATCAGAGAGGAGATGATGTAGGATTTTTATGCCTTATCTTGGGTAGTACATCTTGGTGTCCCCAAGATTTACAATGATTTACATCCCCAATATTGGCGTCCTGCTATGAAATGAAATATTTCCAACTTTATCACTTGATGTTCCTCCTATCAACATGTGAAGGTGGAAAATCAGTGACCGACATAGATTCTATTACCATAGTCCATTCTTGAGTGAAAATGGAACAATATTTCTATGGACTCTGAGACTGGTTTACCCAGACCACCTTTTGGAAATGATAGAGTTTAGGTTGTCATTTATGGTTTGAAAAAGATCGAACAATTTTTACCTATTTGAGATACCTTTTTGGTAGATGAACTAAGTAGGCTATGCGTTAGAGAGATTATATGTATTCATGGAGATCTATGATCTATCATCTCTGACATGTATTCTTGCTTCACATCTCCTTTATGGAAGGGGTTTCATAAGGCCTTATGTACACATGTTCTTCTTATCATGACCTATCACACCTAGAATGATATAAAAACAATGCGCATGATTCATGTGTTATAGGACATGCTCTGTGAATGTGTCCTTGTCTTTGTGTGTTCTTGGGAGAAACACATACCCCTTTTGAGTTTGATTATAATAAAAGTTTTTGGGATACTATCTAAATGGATCCTTATGAATCTGTATATGGAAGGACCTTCCGTTCACCTCTGTGCAGGTTAGAGGTAGGGGGGGGGAATCTTTTTTCTGATCAAATCTCATCTAGGAGAATACATAGTAGGTCTAGTTGATTGGAAAGTGCAGGATGAAAGCTCAGTCTAGTTAGTAGTGATATGATAACCAATGCCAAGGACCTCTTGGGTTCGAGGTTGAAGATTGGGTTTTCTTGTAAATTTTTCCAAGGTTGGGCCATCAACATATTCATTGTAAGGGTAAGATCTTGTCTAGATTCCATGGAACCTTTGGGGTTCTGAAATTAATTATACCAGTGGATTACCATAGGGAACTTCATATGAGATACCATTCTATGCATGATATCATTCACGTATCTCAGCATCAACGATATTATCTAGTCCCATCACACATATTACAACTTGATGAGGTTGATTTAGATGATGATTCTTCCTTCAGGGAGTATCCAGTTCATGTTATTGATCGTAGATTGAAGACACTCCAAGTTTGGTCATTTCCTTTAGTATGGGTTCTATGTCACTATAGATGAGTACAAGATGAAACCTAGGATAGGGAATCTGATATATGAGCTTAGTGTCCATAGATATTCTATGATGATCTCTTTTTAACTTTAGAATTCCAACTCCGGGATGAGTTTTTTGAAGAGGGGAGTTTTTAATGACTTATATTTTCATGATGGCATGACTAATCTCTTTCTCAATACTATTATTTCATTTTATCTTGGTAAACTTATTGTATGACCAAAGGAAGATACCATGAGAAATTAGGTCTTGTTGGGAGCCTAGTCTTCCAGAAAATTGGAAAACAGAGTTGGATGCATGGTTACCACACTATTAGTACTAACTGTTCAGGGTAACCATACGGGGACCCTTTTTTATATAAGGAGGCCACACGATTTGTCTACAAAAATAAAATTCTAGGCACACACTCATAGAAAAAATAAAAAAAATATGGACAGATCCAAAACATGAGATTTGTGCATGGTTTGGAAAAATGTCTTCACAAACTATGTAGGGTCCCTCCTTAGATAGGGAGGCATGCACGGTTGGTGCATGGTTTGTCTAACCATGCAACCAAACTGTGCGAATCCAATTTTGTGGGTGAAATTAAAAACATATATTACTATTTTTTTTCCAAAATATGAATTATTCCCTCCCTCTCCCATGAGCTCACTTACCCCATAAAATATAGGGATCACCATTACTCCTAGATATAAACACTGAATCAAGTTCCATCAGAAGCATTGGATAGCTTGAGGTATTCTCTAGAATCCTCTTACTTATGTTTTAAGTTTCTCTTTGTATCTTTAACACTATTTTAGTGTAATCTCATTCACCCTATTTTTAGGTCATTTGTTTTTTATTAATTTTTCATCCAATATACCTCAAATATTATGTCGACGTTGTATGAGGAGTCATATGAAACTATAATTTAAGTGGTTGATATTTTATTCCCAAAAGTTTTAGTGTTTTCATAGTCATACCATTGTGCTGCATGCTGGTCATTACCATGCATTGACTTAAAATAAGATCTTTGATTATAGATAATTGTTCTTATATTAATATACCCATTAGGATCATTGTTAAATATTTAGAGAATACAAGACTTGATAATGGTCACCAATTTGGTGTGATGGCTTGAAATAACCCTTTATAATTAATTGATTAAATAACTAGAACACATTTTAAGTGTTTAGTTAGGACTATAAATGTAATTTCCCACTCCTTCACATGATTTCTTAGTTTCTAAAGCACCTCCTAAGTGATTGGATCATATGAAATGGAATTTCCAAGCCTTGGTTAATTAAATAGCCAATATATAATGAAATATTTATTTCAAGATGGTTTTACTTCCATAAATTAATTAAATAGATTAATTTTAATAAATTTTAATTGATGGAAATGCCATAAATAATGATGCATGCTTTCTTATATGATTTATATGAACTTTGATTCCTTTCTTATATTGTCTCTAATGATTGGAATGCTTATGAGGTGATTTACATAGTTATTATTATAATTATGATAATTCCATTGATATTGGATATGGAACAATGGTTATGGGATTTGTTGAGAAGTACGTTTCACTCTCCCTTATATCGGGTGTTGGTCATGAAATCTCTCACTGTTATACTATTATCTATGTGTTTTTCAAGACATTCCACATTCCTATGTTTGAAGGTGTTTGGAATGACGTCACATCCCACCTATCTCAAGTGATGAGAATGACATATCAGACTCATAATGAGATTCAGGGCACATACCCACAGTTAGAGAATATAAGCTTGTTAAGATTTGTTATGGATGCCTGAGTTATACCCTAGTATGGCCAACACCTAATATCCAAGAATATGACTACTTATGTCCTCAAATACTTATTGAATATAGTGGAATATAATATATCACTTAAATATATGAATATTATTATGAAATATATGTATGGTTATTGATCAAACTTCTACCAACCTATGCTGAAACATGTAGTGCCTCCAGTTGTCCATTAGGAACCTGAGATGGATTGTATTTAATTGTTCAACATTGTTCGTTATTTTGATTACCTACAAATTTCTTTTGTTATGTACATTTCATTAATTAATTTTAAACACTATTAGTGGTGGCCAACTAGAATTTAATCTCATACCCTACTCAGTCCATCTTTGGTATTCGAGTACATTACTTGACTACAGAAATAGATAAGGGAAAGTGATGTGCTATAGATTCTTGATATGCTTTAATTATAGTTGGAGTATTAAAGAATAGGATTGATTATATGCTCAAGGTACTAGTGGAGAAATCCTTTGGCTTTTTTTAAAGAATATTGTATATTCATGTCCCTTGTTTCTATTTTTTATATCATCATTCCATGGAATTAGCATGCATCTAACTCAGCCTTTTGGATTTTGATATTATTATTTAGTTTTTAGTTATTTACGCTTCTAGAGGTTATTATTATATCTTTTGTATATGATTACGCCATGGTGGGTTATTGGTCCAGTCATTATAATGTCTTTTTATATATGATTCCACTATATTCTATTTATTTATTTTATCCACTATGACACTCTAATATGAGTGTACATTTTCATTAGTATACAACCTTTATACCCTTTCTTCTAGTTGGAAGCCTCTGGTGTACGGGGTGGTAGGCTTGAGGACACGTGATATACCATCTTGGAAAACATGTTAAGTAGATCTTGAGTTGGTACATTACACCGATGACCCGGTGTATTCCCCAACCCTAACATAAGAGAAATCTCCAAAAATGATTCATTAAATCCACAAATAATTCCATTTAAAATGAAGGAAAAACTTAATAAATTAGGCAGCACAACATACCTTTATTAAAAAAACAAATGAAAGTACCTGGTAATCCTCTTAGGATGTACCCATTTTAGGATGAACTAAATCCCCATATTGATCATCTTATTAAACCAACATCTGGTGTAATCCAAAACAACCTAATCCCAAAAACTAAATATAAAAAATGAGTAAAGTAGGAAGAAGGTGGAGGGAAACAAACATAAATACACACATTAAATCACTGAAAAACACCCACGAAAAAACCCCTATTAAGGGGTAGTAGGATAAGATCATGGGGAGGAGGAAGCTGGGCTTGAATGAGGGAGAGAAAAGGAGAAATATGGCATGGGGCTTGAAATAAATGAGGGGGGAATTGATCATTTCCAACTTTTTAGTGGGGAACATAGTTTAGCTGATTGATTTGTCAATATATGAACCAAAAAAGCTTCCCGCACTACCTCCCCACTCCCCACCTCACAGGGGTACAATGACCAGTCTTAAAACCCATTCAATATCCATGATACATGTCCAAAGTCCAATGTAGATGCTCACATGGTCTCCATGGACCTACCACATGGTTGTTTTATAAACTTTGTACTAGTGAAAATTAGAATTCAGGGTTGGGGTGCATGACTATAACTAATAATGTGCTAAACATGTTCCCTAGGATTCCACTAAAAAACCCAAAATTTTTTCCTTGAACCCTTCTTTTACTATTGATACCCTCTAAATAACTTCTTCCCATGTCCAAATTTGGTTCTTTTGGGGGTTTAAACCCTCCAAATTCCTTTCAATTAACAGTTCAAAAACCCTCCCATCCACTGAAACAATAAATAAAATTCCATTTCAATTATGGATTCCCATATAGACATATGATCGTACAACCAAACCACCATAATACATTTATTATTCATTAAATTTATTTGATAATCTGCATATCAATCCTGACTCACTCAACTAGAAAATTCTCTAGTAATTGACTGTGGTCCAATTAGAAATTCCAAACATGCCTTTAAAGTGAAACCTCAATGTTATGGAGATTAAGCCAATGAAACATGATATAATTCTTGTATCCATTTCCAAAACATTAAGAATATTGTCCATTGAACCCATCCATCTCAGAACATGACTACATCGTCTTCAAAACTCATTCAGCCTATGGTGCTCCCCACCATAGTTCGTTTCTTATAACAACCAAATTCTAATACATTATCTTCTTTTCCATTGGATTTTTTGAATGGATTTCTATAACCACATTCAAAAAAATTTCATAGAGTATCTACCATCTTACCATTCCTGAACATATTCAAAATAACTAGTCCCATATCAGTGCATCTTTATGTTCTCAAATCTGAAGCAAATAAATGAGCTATCTGTATCCAAGAGCAAGACAAGAACACTAGATTTTCTTCAAAAAGTAATGGAAATTTCCCAAAACCACATTTTTTATCCAAAATAATATAACCAATGTGATTTATAGATCATCACATTTCATTTCAAGAAAAAAATATGTTCATACATTATTTCGAAGATCCATCCAATATTCATTTTCATCATCGTACTTACCTCGAGTCCCAACACAACACTGACCTAACCTTGTTTGGGCCAGCTCAAAACCATTCCTAACCCAACACCCTTGATTTTAATCCAATCGATATCACATATGAATTCATACATGGAATTGACTAAGTAATCTCTATGTACTTAGATATATTTACTCACCAGCATCCAAATGCCCAAGGTGATCACCTTATGAATGATCACATACTCCCATGACCCTTCCAACACATAGAATGTAAGGACCTAACCCAAGTTTCCCGGATTCGGTGCCTTGTTTGATTATGTTGGAATACATACAAGGAAAAAGAATCCCAAAGGACCAAGTAGTTTAGTATTATTGGAAACAAGTTACATACATAAGTTCCGATTTATATATGGAAAGGAAAAACAACACTAAATTATTCCACTAGCAACATCACGTCTCCTAGATTATGCTTGTATTTCATTCATAAATTACTTCTTCATATCCTGAGAAAATGAAACATAAAAAAGGGTGAGCTCAAACGCTCAGTAAGAGTAAGCAATATAGTGGAAGATAATATAAACATTAGAAATGGTGAATAATTGAAAACACATGCCTTTAATAATAAACATGAATACATTATGGCAGGATAATGAGTTGAGTAAATAATGTCGTAATAAAACATAATCATGGGTATTCTAATAGTTGAGTAACAACATGAACATTCAATTAATAGCTTCATAATGAGGTAAGTGCATATTTTGGACATTCTAAATCATTTTTTCATGGCCTCGGCGAAGACATCAAGTGATTAGGGCCTCTGCCAAAATCTATATCACATTGGGAAAGGCCTCGACCAATTCCACGTCTATTTATCTCATGAGACCTACCGATGCATCTAGGGGATATAGAGGGCCCCAACCATCACATAATAAGTACAATGAATTCTCATATGAGTAGGGATAAACATAAACAACATATACATTCATATTGAAACTATCATATGAAATGTAACTAACTTTCCCCAATCACTAAACATAAAACACTAACCATTTGGAATAATATAGTGAATGGTTTTAGGATAGATCATCCACAATAAAGTTAGTCATAAAAAATTCAATAAAATATGGTATATGAAATCATAAATTATTAAACCCAACAATACATAATAATCAACAAGAGTGTTGAATCAAACGAGAATAATATTCTAAAAATCATTGAGCAATTCTTGTGATAAATACTCTTTTATTTTGAAAATAAAAGTTCTTTTGGAAAAAATAATTGTATAAAACCAGAAGTAAATTAATATAAAATTTCAGGATAAAATGAGTGTTTTTAGAAGGATAATGGTTTCCAAAAATAGATTATAGCCTACCCTTGAAAATAGATATGAATTTGAGAAATTCCCTTGTACCGAGCTCGTATTTTTGGAAATAGTTTTGAGATATTCTATTAAAAAATGTAACTATCTAGAAAATAGGGAAGGATTATGGTTGGTGTACATATATAGAATACTCAAACATAATTTATGAGGAGTAAATAACAATACATAATAATTCCATCGAGGAAATTAGACAATAAAAGTATGCCGAATGAAAATGGAAGTTCGGGTGAAAAAACCCTTACCACTTTGTAATCAAACGATTCGTATGCCAAAATAAATTAATAATACAAATATTATAGATTTAATACCATGAAGATAAAGATATTAATGATATGTGAAATCAATGGTCAGTATACATACACCATACAAAAGTATTAGTAGTGAATATGGAAAATATCACTAAAATGTAAGTGAGATGAAGAAACCCTAACCTTAACTCCAAACATATTCTTCTCTCGAAATTAAGATCCTAGACTATGAAATTATACTTAATAATAACTTATTCTAGAACCTATTATACATGTATTTATTTTATCATAATTCTGTTTAGTTCATTTATGTCTCTATTGATTAGTTACTGTATTGAATTCTGTCACTTCAGAGTGTTCATTTTCTTTATTTTCATCTTCAGTTCACTTGTTTTTAAATTTGTGGAATGAATGTAAAAATCCAGAATTGAAATTATATATTATTTATGAACATAAATAAGTGTTATTGGTCATTTATATAACCTGGTTATGTGGAACGAGGATGAATTATTATATAGAACTTTAATGACAATTATTTCGGTTAATTTGTGGGGTTTGATTACAACGAACTCATTTATCTTTATAACCTAATACCATTAGAAAAAAAGTATTACTGATTATTAAATAGGTTAAATTATATATTATAATATGGTTCAACCATAACAATATTTTTTTCACGACCAGAATTTAGAATTATAATAGAAATCGAAAGTCCATCGTCCTTGAATGTGTAAAATTGACACACCCCGGATGGTGTTCTTGCTACTAGTATAAAAGAATGTAAAATGGGGGAGATGATGATAATTTATTCCACTATCATGAAAAAATTCCAGTACATAAAAGTTACTAGTTTCATCAAAAAATTTGGATATGGAGAGGTAATTGAAAAAGAAAACAAAAGAACTTGAAAGGAAAGACAAAGATTTGAAAAGAGGAATTTACCTCTCGAACCAAACTTCCTTGAGAACCTCCTTAAGGGAGAGGTTTTGGTCTTTTAATGAGACCAAAGCTTGATGGACGTGGGAGAGGAGGTTGGGAGGGTATTTGGCCTGAATTTGGAGAAGGCACAAGGCTTGAGAGGAGTGATTGGAAGAGGGGTGATAGGGGGTTTTTATAGTGGAGGAGAGAGAGGATTTCTTAATATTAAACTCATTAGTTTATTATTTCTTCTAAAGACAAGTAATAGTCAGTATTCCATGACCAAGAATAGTAATTTTTTCATGTGAATTCGGATTAAGGGTGGTGACATCAGCCATGATTCTAGGAATAGTCCATTTAGCATATACTGTATAAATACGGTAAATTACCGTATTTTACTATTCATAAAAAAATTAAGTATTTCAGAAAAATCTCAAAAATTCACCCTACCCATTTTTTGATATGTAGAATCCAAAAATGATGTCCATTTTTCAAAAATAATTTTCTAAATATTATTATTTTAATATTTAATTAAAATCATAATTTATTTTCAAAAACCAGTTTTAAAACATTCATTAACTTATTCTAAAATATAGTTATATCATACTTTCAACTTGAATATTATTAATATAATATCATAGGTAAGGTTACTATTCATTAGGGTATGTCACTATTCACAAGGGTATGTTACTATTCATAAGGGTAGGTTACTATTCACCAAAAATTAAGTTTTCCTTATTGGACTCTAAATAACTTACTGATCATGACTGTGTATGTTGGATTTTTGAAATTCACATCATAGAAGTGAAAAACTTATGTTTTAAGGGTCCCGTAGCACTTAGTAGTTAATGTGATTATGAAATATTTAAGGAATGTAATTTCCTTTAAAAAAAATATTGGGTTGTTACATTCTCCCCACATTACAAAAATTTTTCCCTCGAAATTTCATATACAATCTAGGCCAAGAACAGGTGGGGGTACTTATCCTTCATTGATTCCTCCAGTTCCTAGGTTGATTCTTCGTACTTATGGTTTCTCCATTGTACCTTGACCAGATGAGTAGTCTTGTTGCGTAGAACTTTGTCTCTACGATCCAAAATTTTCACCAGCTGCTCCTCATAGGAAAGACCATCCTCCAACTGTACCACCTCTGAAGAGAGTACATGTGAAGGGTATGGTATGTACTTCCTTAAGAGGGATACATGAAAGATATCATGTACCTTTGACAAGGTTGGTGGAAGTGTCAGTCGATATGCCACAGCTCCAACTCGATCAAGGATCTCAAAGGTGCCGATATACCTGGGACTTATCTTTCCTTTCTTCCCAAACCGCATGACTTTCTTCCATGGAGATATGCATAGAAATACCAGGTCTCCTACTTTGAACTCCAGGTCTCGTCGATGGTTATCTGCATAACTCTTCTGTCGACTTTGGGCTACCTTGATATGCTGCTGAATGGTTTTCACCTTGTCTGCTATTTCTTCAACCAATTCAGGCCCTAGCAGCTTTCGCTCACAGACTTCATCCCAACACACCAGTGTTCTACACCTTTTCCCATAAATGGATTCATATGGTTTCATACGGATGCTCGAGTGGAAACTATTGTTGTAGGATAATTCAACCAGAGGAAGATGTTGGTCCCATCCTCCTTTGAATTCCATAGAACATGCCCTCAACATGTCTTCCAGTGTATGAATAGTCTGCTCGGATTGGCCATCTGTTTGAGGATGATAGGCCGTACTGAAGTTCAGTTCAGTGCTTAAATCATGTTGGAGACTTTTCCAGAACTTCGAGGTGAATCTTGGATCACGGTCGGATACAGTAGAGAGTGGTACTCCATAAAGCCTTACCACTTATTTGATGTAAATCCGTGAAAGTTGATCCAATGAGAAGTCCTCTCGAATCGCTATGAAGTGAGAAGTCTTTGTATGATGATCCACAATGACCCGTATAACATTGTTTCCTCTAGATGTCCTTGGGAGTCCAGTGAAAAAGTCCATGGTAATGTTCTCCCACTTCCATGATGGTATGGGTATTGGTTGCATCATCCCCTTAGACTTTTTCCTCCCAGCCTTTACTTTTTGACATACCAGGCATTTTGACGTATATTCAGCAATCTCTCTTTTCATATTGTCCCTCCAAAAGTTTTCTCAGAGATCACGATACATATTTGTGCTACCAGGATGTATAGAGAAATTAGAGCTATGAACATCGTCCAACAGTTCTCTATTTGGACTAGGAATAGCGGGAACACAAAGCCTCTTCCTAAATTTCAAAATTCTATCTTCATATGAGAAGTCACTCAATCTCCCATCATTCACAGCTTTAATCTTCTTTTGAAACTCCTCATCATCAGCCTGAGAACATTTTATCCTTTCTAGTAAATATGGTTTGGAAACAATTTGAAAAATCATTGATGTTTCACCTTCCATGGTTATTCCCATATCCATATTTACTAGATCCATGAAAATAGAATCCCTTTCAACTCTCAACTTGTTCAAAACTCCATGATCCTTTCTTCTCAAAGCATCTGCAAACTTATTTTCCTTCCTCGGGTGGTAGTGTATCGTGAAATCATAATCCTTGAGTAGTTCAAGACATCTCCTTTGCCTGATGTTGAGTTATTTCTATGAAAACATATACTTCAAACTCTTATGATCTGTATAAATCTCACATTTTTCACAATAGAGATAATGTTTGCATATCTTCACAACAAATATTACAGCAGCTGACTCAAGATCATGAGTAGGATATTTTTGCTCATGAATTTTTAGCTGTCGTGATGCATAAGCAATAACACTATCATTTTGCATAAGGACACAACCAAGTCCTTTCTTTGAAGCATCACTATAAATAACAAACCCTTCATTACTCGATAGTATAGTAAATATAGGAGCATTGACTAATATTCTCTTCAGTTCTTCGAAACATTCTTCACAATATTTTTTCCAAACAAATTTAACCCCTTTACGTGTGAGCTTCGTTAGCGGGTTAGCCAGTCGGGCAAAATTCTGAACGAAATACTGATAATAACCTGATAAGCCAATAAAAATGTGTACCTCAGTTATATTTGTTGGCATGGGCCAATCTTGGATTTCCTTTTTTTTCAAAGGATCAACTAGGATTCCATCCTTGGAGACAATATGGCCCAGAAAAGAAACGGATTGAAGCCATAATTTTCACTTGCTAAACTTCCCATATAATTTATTTCTTCTAAGGGTTATCATAATAACCCGCAAGTGATTCTCGTGGTCTTCATTTATTTCTGAATATACGAGGATATCATTGATGAATACCACAAAAAAGTTATCTAGATATTCCTTGAAAACTCTATTCATTAAATCCATTAAAACTGAGGGTGCATTTGTCAGTCCAAAATGCAACACTGTAAACTCATAATGCCCATACCTGGTCTGAAATGTTGTCTTAGGAACATCTTCCTTCCTCACATGCAACTAATGATATATGGATAGAAGGTCAATCTTTGAAAGGTATTGAGCTCCATGCAATTGGTCAAATAAATAATCAATCTGAGGAAGAGGATACTTATTCTTTATTGTAATAGCATTGATTTCCCTGTAATCAATGCAAAGCCTCATGGATCCATCTTTCTTCTGGACCAAGAGGACTAGGGCTCCCCATGGAGAAATACTAGGTCGAATAAATTCTTTATCACTAAATTCTTCTAGTTACTTATTTAGCTATACTAATTCCACAGTGGCCATTCTATTGGGAGTCTTTGATATAGGTCTTTCATTAGGAATTAAATCAATAAAGAACTCAACTTCCCACTATGGAGGATGTCCAGGTAAATCCTCTGGAAATCCATCAATGTACTCTTTCACTATGTTCACATCCTCAATTTGAAGATTTATTTCCTCGCCCATAGATATTGGTTTATCTTCCTCTCCTAGTATTGTATTCAGTAGAGCTACTAGGGGTGGTTCTAGATAAGAATCAGGTGGCAATTTTTCTGCCCTAAAGGCAAGGTATTCTACACCATTTTCAAAAATTGTAACTTCTTTATTCTTATAATAAATCTTCGCATCATAATTTGAAAGCCAATCCATACCGATAATTATATCAAATTCAGCCATTGGTATGATGATAAGGTTTTCAACAAGAGCACATTTTGGTGTCTGGAGGG
This sequence comes from Viscum album, assembly GCA_963277665.1. NCBI lineage: Eukaryota > Viridiplantae > Streptophyta > Magnoliopsida > Santalales > Viscaceae > Viscum > Viscum album. The sequence goes on along the minus strand of OY728128.1, from coordinate 835,393,827 downwards.
GGACTAATCGACATGCCTTTGTTACAATGATACATCCACTAGGAGTTTTGACTGATAACTCCTGTATTAAATTAAATTGGACATATCGAATTTTCTTGGAAAACTGGGAAGATATAAATGAATGCGACGATCCAGAATCAAATAAAGTATTGGCTAAATTTGAGGAAATGATTAAATTACCTGCCACCACATAATTAGGAACTTCAACCTCTGTAGTTGTGATTGCATAAGCATGACCTTGATCCCTTGGCCTTTTCTGTTGCATATTTCTTTGATGTTTTGGACAATCATTAACATAATGTCCCATCTCCCGATGACTATAGCATTGAACATCATTGGATTCCTTCTTCCCTTTGCAATCACCAGCAAGATGGCCTTTCTGACCACATTTGTAGCATAATCCTTTTCCTTTTAAGCATGCACCAGGGTGTTTATTTCCACAATTGTCACATGGTAGAAATTCAACTCTTCCGTTCTTCCCCATTTCCTTATTTCTTTTCCAAGGGTTTTTATCTGCCCTATTCTTTTCTTGCTTTCCCTTAAAGTCATAAGACTTTGGGAATTATTTTTCTGTCTTTATGGCACATGAAACTATATCCTCATATGATGAAAAACTATGGGAGACTAGTACCCGCCAGAGGAATTTCTTTAGACCATCAAAGAATCGATCAATTTTTCTCCTTGGATTTCGTATGTAGTCTACACCATGTCTTTCTAATGTTGTGAAGTTAGATTCATACCTTGCAACATTCTCATCTTCCTTATTCCACAGATTCAATAATTGTCTCTCTATATCTTCTCACTACTCAGGAGGGAAATATTTTTCTAATAATATTTCCTTAAAATCCCTCCATTCCATCTCTTCTATCTCTTCCTCCTCCTTTGTGTTTTGGATTAATGACCACCACTAACCCGCATCTCCCGATATACGATATATGGCCATGAAAACCTTCTCTCTTTCATTACATCCCAAGGTGAGAAATATACTCTCAAGGGAACATATCCACTGCTCTACTACAAATGGGTTTGTAGTCCTGTTGAATGATAGAGGTTGTTGTCGCATAAAGTGATCTAGCATGGCTCCTCCACGTGGTGGATTCAGATTCTCCATACAGTTAAGGTTATTATTCATAACCAGAGTAAGTTGTCCTAGTATATTACGAGTTTCTCATCACCTGTCACAGTACCAGAGACAACATCATTATCTTGAGTCAGAGGAAAATCCCTATAGGGGACACATGAATTCGTGCGATTTCCATTCTGTCCACTAGGCACCATATCTAGATAATGGCATACACTAGATTAGGTTATCAATCATAATGTATAATATTAACTTAAAAATACTCTGAAAAATTGAGATCCTACGCATGGATAATCCCATATTCACAAATATGGTTTCTTAGAGGAATATTTTACATTTCAATCCTTCATAATAGCTTGAAATGAAAATGTGAATTATCCTAAGAATATCCCCTGGGAGTGTCGTAGCCAAGAGTGCAGCAAGACCCATTGTCGTGCACCAGTTCCCGTTTGAGTCTAGCTCAAAGTGGTGTTTTTGGGTTTTACCCCTAGATACATCTGTGCCAGAGCCACCTCTACTTGTTCATATCCAGACAGGGATTTATTTCTTGAATGTTCCACATAATATATTCCTTACCAAAATTCCAGGAAGTTATTGTTTGTATATCCTCAAAGAATAACTTAGGCACTCTTCCCTAATTCTATGTTTTCTAAATCTAGTTTCCAAGTATTCTACTAAACTTCCTCTGATACCGACTGTAAGGACCCGACCCCAGTTTCCTGGAGTCGGTGCCTTGTTTGATTACGTTGGCATACATACAAGGAAAATGAATCCCGAAGGACTGAGTAGTTTAGTATTATTGGAAACAACTTACATACATAAGTTCCAATTTACATATGGAAAGGAAAAACAACACTAAATTATTCCACTAGGAACATCATGTCTCCTAGATTATGCTTGTATGTCATTCATAAATTACTTATTCATATCCTGAGAAAATGAAACATAATAAAGGGTGATCTCAAATGCTCAGTAAGATTAAGAAATACAGCGGAAGATAATATAAACATTAGACATGGTTAATAATCGAAAACACGTGCCTTAAAAAATAAACATGAATACATTATGGCAGGAAAATGAGTTGAGTAAATAATGCCATAATAAAACAAAATCATGGGTATTCTACTAGTATAATAACCACATGAACATTCAATTACTAGCTACATAATGAGGGAAGTGCATATGCTGGACATTCTGAATCATTTTTTCATGGCCTCATCCAAGACATCTAGTGATTAAGGCCTCGGCCAAAATCCATATCACATTGGGAAAGGCCTCGACCAATTCCACATCTATTTGTCTCATGAGACCTACCGATTCATAGAGGGGATATAGCGGGCCCCAACCATCACATAATAAGTCCAATGCATTCCTCATATGATCATGGATCAACATAAACAACATATACATTCATATGGAAACTATCATATGAAATGTAACTAACTTTCCCTAATCATTAAACATAAAACACCAACCATTCAGAATAATATGGTGAATGGTTTTAGGATAGATCATCCACAATAAATTTATTCATAAACCATTCAATAAAATATGGTATATGAAATCATAAATGATTAACCCCAACAATACATAATAATCAACAAGAGTGTTGAATCAAACGAGAATAATCTTCTAAAATCATTAAGCAATTCTTGTGATAAATACTCTTTTATTTTGAAAAGAAGATTCTTTTGAAAAAACATTTGTATAAAACCAGAAGTAAAGTAAGATAGTATTTCATGATAAAATGATTGTTTTTATAAGGATAATGGTTTCCAAAAATATATTATAGCTTGCCCTTGAAAATAGATATGAATTTGAGAAATTCCCTGGTATCAGGCTCATATTTTTGGAAACAGTTTTGAGAGATTATTTTAAAACATGTAACTATCCAGAAAATAGGGAAGGATTATGGTTGATGTACATATATATAATACTCACACATAATTTATGATGAGTACATAACAATACATAAGAATTCCATCGAGGAAATTAGACAATAAAAGTATCCCAAATGAAAATGGAAGTTCGGGTGGAAAAACCCTTACCACTTTGTAATCAAACGATTCGTATGCCCCAAAAATTAATAATATAAATATTATAGATTTAATAACATGAAGATAAATATATTCATGATATGTGAAATCAATGTTCAGTATACATACACCATACAAAAGTACTAGTAGTGAATATGGAAAATCTCACGAAAATGGAAGTGAGATGAAGAAACCCTTACCTTAACTCCAAATGTATTCTTCACTCGAACTTAAGATCCTGAAATATAAAATTATACTTATTAATAACTTATTCCAGAACCTATTATACATGTATTTAGTTTATCATAATTTTGGTTAGTTCATTTATGTCTCTATTGATTAGTTATTGTATTGAATTCTGTCACTTTGAAGTGTTCATTTTCTTTATTTTCATCTTCAGTACACTTGTTTTTAAGTAAGTGGAATGAATGTAAAACTCCAGAATTGAAATTATATATTATTTATGAAAATAAATAGGTTTTATTGGTAATTTATATAACCTGGTTACATGGAATGCGGATGAATTATCATATAGAACTTTAATGACAATTATTTCGGTTAATTTGTGGGTTTTGATTACAACGAACTCATTTTTATTTATAACCGAATACCATTTGAAAAAAGGGATTATATAATCTTAAATAGGTTATATTATATATAATAATATGGTTCAACCATAAAAAAAATGGTTTTATGACCAGAATTTAGAATGATAATAGAAATCAAAAGTCCGTCGTCCTTGAATGTGTAAAATTGACACATCTCGGATGGTGTTCTTGCTACTAGTAAAAAAGAATGTACAAAGGGGGAGATGATGATAACTTATTCCACTATCATGACAAAATTCTATTACATATAAGGTACTTTAGTCATCAAAAAATTGGTATAAGGATAGGTAATTGAAAAATAAAACAAAATAACTTGAAAGGAAAGACAAAGATTTGAAAAGAGGAATTTACCTCTTGAACCAAACTTCCTTGAGAACCTCCTTAAGAGAGAGGTTTTGGTCATTTAATGAGACCAAAGATTTCTGGACGTGGGAGAGGAGGTTGGGAGGGTATTTGGACAGAATTTGGAGAAGGAACAAGGCTTGAGAGGAGTGATTGGAAGAGGGGGTGAGAGGGGGTTTTTATAGTGGAGGAGAGAGAGGATTTCTTAGTATAAAACCCATTAGTTAATTATTTCTTCATAAGACAAGTAATAGTAACTAATCCATGACCACTAATAGTAATTTTATCATGTGAATTCGGATTATGGGTGGTGACATCAGCCATGATGCTAGGAATAGTCTATTTAGCTTATAATGTATATATACGGTAAATTACCATATTTTACTATTCATAAACAAATTATGTATTTCAGAAAAATCTCAAAAATTCACCCTAACCATTTTTCAACGTGTAGAATCCAAAAAGGAAGTCCATTTTTCAAAAATAATTTTCTAAATATTATTATTTTAATATTTAATTAAAATCATAATTTATTATCAAAAACCAGTTTTAAAGCATTCATTAACTTATTCTAAAATATTGGTATATCATAATTTCAACTTGAATATTATTTATATATTATCATAGGTAAGGTTACTATTCATTAGGGTATGTCACTATTCATAAGGGCATGTTACTATTCATAAGGGTAGGTTACTATTCACAAAATATTAAGTTTTTCTTATTGGACTCTAAATAACTTACTGATCGCGACTATGTATGTCCGATTTTTGAAATTCACATCACAGAAGTGAAAAACTTATGTTTTAAGGGTCCCATAGCACTTAGTAGTAAATGTGATTATGAAATATTTATAAGAAAGTAATTTCCTTTGAAAAATATATTGGGTCGTTACATAGAATGTACTTCCACGATAGACGTCGCGCTCCCCATTACATGAGTGACCTTAAACATATCCATGAGGATAATCTAAATATGTTCTAACATCACCCAAATATCACTACTCCTGATCCATGTTCATCCCATCTCATGAATCAACCATCTAGAATTAGGATCAAGCATTCCACCACACCCGATCCCTTTCTAAGATAGCCTTCACCACAGAGGCACTCCATTATTACATCAAACCTTAAGTGACTATTTCTAAAATATCACATCAAAACTCATTTTAACTCGAGTCGCATATTATCTCTCACCAATTCAAATTCTTATACTGGCACCACACATAATGATATGTACTGTTCCCATACAATCATCCACATAAGGTGTACAATCCTATACCAACTATCCCATCACCTGGCTTTCACTTTTGTGAGACGAATTCCATGAAAACTCTGCTCAATTGCCTAACCATTGACCATGGTCCTCAAGAACATTAGTATCACACATCTAGAAGTTCCCTTGGACCACCTATTAAAATTCAAGCACTTCACTAGTGCGAAGGTCTATCACATGCCCACCTGCTACCTAGGTGTAATTTTCATCCATAGGCATAGCCTCCACCTGATGATGTTCTAATTCCTCAAGGATTTACCCTTTATCACAATTAATTTATAAGTGTACCTAATAAAAAAGTACTCAATGTTCCTTCCCTAGAGAATCTCTGGAACCACCATGCCAATACCAAGAATTCGATTTCACCACCACCTGCTGATTGAATATCCCAAATCAATCACCCATTATTTCCATCTCAAAGAAACCCACAAAATCAGGCCAACCCCACTTAAAGGATTCCATTGATCATACTCGTAACTAAATCAATAATGTATGAGTCATATCTTAAGGGTCACTAGGGTCACCCTGTAAGATCCTAAAACTAGGTCTCACTTGGATCATAACTCATGGGAAAACTTTCACTACACCCGTATCATCTTCAAATGGTTACTCACATTTCAAACCATCCATGTCGAATGACTCTAGACCTAACCGAGTATCCCAACATGGGAATTCCCCAAGAGATCATGTCTCACCAGTCGAAGCTAACACACACACACACAATAACATCATGTGAGGAAATCTATATTTAATGAATCACAATCATTGGCTCAGTTATATAGAGTACCATTCCCAGATATATTGGGAAACTCTATATAGTTTGTTATTGGTACATTAAATAACTGAACAAATTCCAAAATCACCCCTAAAGGGTTCATTTAAAAGATTTCAAGTCCATTCAATGATCGTTTAGGGTATACACTTTCCCCATTCATATGGTATCATACCATCATCATATACATATGATAAAAAATACCAACCACAATAATAAAACAAATATAAAAGTCATCCAAATGGAGTATAATTCTACCAAGTACTTATATAATAAAATGATTCATGAGAAACTTCTAACACTTGAAACACCTGAACCTCAGTCATTAATGAAAACAGACAAACCAACTGTCCTATATCATTTAAATAATATTTTCATGATATGATGCATGAGATGCCACTTACCTATACAATTCTAGACCCAAAACCCAATAGTTTACCTCTTGTAAATGGGATAAGATTCATTAACAGTAGCCATAAATCATAAATATGAAACCACAAGTATATCAAACATAGTGAAAATAAAAATCAACCATATTAGTGAAATCCAAGAACATCAATCCCATAACCATGGTAACTTGTACTTCCACTGGAAAAGATTTTCATGACGCCCTAGATTGGATTCCATCACATGCTATGACACATACCTATATCTCATGTATATTTAATCCCATTATAGAAAGAACAATAAATATTGGATACCACTTTGTAATGTCCCTCCACCCTAATCCACTAAATAGTGTTTGACCTACGGTCGCTACTATGCTGGAAGTACACTGCCCTGAACACCAGAGGATACCAACTAGTAGAAAAGTTCTAAATAGGTATTTTGGGGAGGAAATACCCCCAAAAAGATAGTGTAAAAAATTATAATGAATGGATAAATTTATTCCAAAATAGATTACACATAATAAAAATAAAATTAATGGTTGAAGCAATAAATATAAATCAGATAGATAAATAATAGAATGTGGTAAAGGATCAAACAACTATTAGATAAATATAATTGAAGGAAACCCATTAGTTCAGCCCCATATACATGCCAAAATAAAAGAAAATAATGATGCTGGATCCCTGAATAGATTGAGTGTCACCTAATACCAATCTACGATCAACATTCAAGTTTTCTAGATCGACCATAATATCTCAAGCCTTAGGTCAAACCTGTTCCTTTAATAACTATGTGAGTGCTACTCGAGTACCCAAGTTCTATGGATCCCATAGAAAGGTGTAAGTAAGAATTTAGTCGGTAACCACAAACACTGTCCCATACCAACTAACACATTACATGCTTTTTTCATGTGACTTGACAAAAATAAATAAAAAACTCTATAAAATAAATAAAATAACCAAAAATTCCCACTTTGGATCGATGCTGAAATATCTCTTAAACATCATGAAACCATGTGAACCCTAATATCACTGAACTCCCTTTAGAGAAGTTTCCTTCTAAAGGAAATATTCCTAAAGGCATCACATACAACACCTATAAGAGTATTATCAAATGATAATAAACCCTATTAGTATCATATAACTGAATCCAAGATCATTCCCATATATGAAACCTGAAAATACTTGTATGATTGAAGTCTCCCTGGACAGATCACATGCTCTGATCCCCCACCGTAAGGCCCCCACCTAGCTAGCACATGTAAGACTTGAAAAGCATCCCGAGTCCAAATTTGTGGCAACCTGACATATGATATATCCTAATCCAAGGAAGATATAATCATATTTGACACCAACTTATGACATCCCATTCATATCATGTACCTCCCCTATGGTTGTTTTCCCAGCTTGGCCATAGGCCCCATGTATCATGTACACCATAATGGGAATATTTGGATTCGGGCATAATCCCCAAGATCATATTAGCTCACCGACCCTATGAAAGTCATCTATCCATCCATTATACCTCCCTATAATTAATTATATATATAATATAAAAACCACACCTATGTGAATACATAGGTCAAAACCTTTCATGAATGGTCGTAAGAGTGTCTACCAGTCAAGTCCTAGGAAGTATGGGAACCCCAAGTACATGAGATTAAATCCACACATCCCTTAAATTCTTAGTGTTATAAAATCTGAACCCCATAAATAACCTCTTGGAATCCATACAACAACATCAGGTCTCATCCGGTAGTTGGGTCCCAGGACATATATATGTCCATATTGATTTGAATCAAGAATTACATAGATCATAAATACTATGTACAGGATCAAAAAATGCCCAAAACCTTAACCTTTATCCATAGTCCCTTGGTTCATATCATCAGTATGGATTCTAAGGTGACACCTAGTACCATTTGTACCCAAATAATATACTCCCACTCAGGGTTGGCTAGTCATTGGGGAACCTACTATGGACCCCTTGGTCACGATATATAAGAGGAACCATCACATGGTTCCGCAATATCAGTCCAGGTCTCAGGTCAAAAATCAATTCATGGGGTATACTATGTCCCTCAGTACGATCATCTAGGTAGAACAACCTCACCCTCTCTATAAAGTATCACACATTGACAAGAGTCAAGAGATGGCACATGAACCATATTCGTTCTCAATACCCCATAGGGCTAGTCCACTCCCTAACATATAATAATATCCTATTTTATATCCACTTAGAATAAGAATATATTAAGTCAAGGCATCAAATATAAGTTCACTACAACATATTCATTGATTGACGACTGTTTTTAGGGGTGGTTTGCTGAACTACCGCTAAAAATAAATTTACCTGATTTCACGGTGAGTTTTTATGGACCTACATTAAATATTACATTTTTATTAAAAAATATATTCCCCCCACACCCCAACCTTCTCCCCTAACCCTTGTATCCAAATCTCCCCTTTCTCCTATCACCAAAACCTAGCACCACCGCTTCCCCCTGCACCAGTGCTCGGCTCATGACCTCCGATCTCAGGCCCCTCAAGCCCTTTCTAGAACTACAGTCACAATCCCCTGACTTGTCTACCCTACACTTTCCCTCCCCCAATTCTCCATCCTCATCTGATACCTCTCCCTTTCATTGAGTTCACTTGAGACCACACTAGAGGTGAGGTTATATAGGTTTGATTTATACCTTACCTGAGCCCTCTCCCTATTGTTTCCTTTGACAGAGCCCTCTTCTTGTCATGTATAATTATTCTTCACCATCAAGTTTTTTATTTGACCTCCTTTCACTCTCCAATTGATTCTAATGATATTGTTGATTATTTTAGGTGTAATTGAAGGTGTTTCTCTTGTCTTTTTCATTATTTTGTGATTTATTATGGTTTATTTGTTATTATTTTCATTATTTATGCTTGTGTATTATGAAGGTTTGCTTTGGAAAACCTAAAATTATGATAAAATATTTGATTTAAATGGTGTTTTGGTAAAAAAGTACTTGGTTTACAATTTTTTTTGGGTTTAAAATGAAATCTAAAATGTTGTTTTTAATTTAATAAGGGAATTAATTTAATTTTAAAAGGCAAAGTGAGTTATTTATTTTTTGAAAAATTAATATGTTAAAAATTGAATTAATTTTCTAAATTAGATGAAATAAAAAGTTTAAATGATGTCTTATTTTCAAGTAAGTGTATTTTTATAAAATCCATTTCAGGGTTTTTACTAAGTATTTACGGTTTGGAATGAGGAAAAATTTTATAATGAGTTTCAAATTCATTTTTAGATGATTGAATTTTTATTTTGGCCTGATCCCTAGTTTATAAGGATTTTTTGAATTGATCTATTGAGCATGAAGTGGTTTCATTCATATTTCAGGTTATATGGTAATGTCTCCTAAAAAGGTCTCAATAAAGGTATAAAGGTAGACTTTATTAATAATTCCTATCATTTTTTTTGGTTTAACCATTCTTGTGTTTTAGTCTACCCAGTCCTTGAATTTGGAAGTGTAGTAGGGAATATCCTCTATATTTGAGATTCAATGCTTATTGGTATTGTTTTCTACAATTATCCTGAGGAATTTTACTCAGTATAGACTTTAGAACATTTATAGTGGTTTGAAAAGGTGAATTATTAGAATTCGGTATGGGTGTAATTTTGGATTTAGGAATGATTTGGCTTTTGAGGGGACATAGGTGCAGTGCCTGTATTTTTATTCTCTTGTGTAGTTATTACAGATTTTGATATTTCAAGGTGGTTATCATGCACCAGTGTTAGGATAATTTTTTTCCTTAAAGATTATATTTATATGATGTTGGATGAGATGAGTCTTGATATGGATGATTTGAACATGGGAAGCACCGCGTCCATACTTGGGAAACTATACACTACCTAACACCCCTTTATATTCCCTTCCATTATCCATTCATTCAAGGAATTTACATTTTAATTAAATCTTGAATCTACTAAATTCCAACTAATTCTAATTTACCAAATTTTACCATGATCTATTTTCCTACTTAGTAATACCAATGTGTTTTAATTTTTTTATTAAAGAGTAGGCACATTGTGATATATTTTGATAAAAGCTAGATCACATTACTGAGGAAGACACCACAATATGCTAAGGGTTTGGAGGAGTTTTTAGATTTTGAAATTTCTATTCAATCCGTTGATAGGAGAATAAAATGTCCACATCCTAAATGTAAATTTTGATGATGGTAGAAGAGAGATTATGTTTATGTAAACTTGATATTGAAGAAATTCCCTACTCAGTATTAGAGTTGGATTTGGCATGGAGATTAAAATGTTACATAAAGTTTGGGAACATATGTCAATTGATAGAATGAGATCCCAAATTCATTGATAATAGAAATTGAAATGAAAAACCTTATAAATTATGCATTCATAATTGCAAGACCATAAAATTGACATAAAAACATATCAGAATAACCAATTGAGGGTGCTAAAAATAGCAACTTGAAAAGTGATGTTTTTGGGACTATAGGACAACTAAACCAAGATTGTAACATATCACTGGATCCTCCTATTGATTCTGTGGAGAATAATGTAAGAGATAACTTTAATGAGTAGAAAAATGTGTTTTATAGTTTTGTTGAAGATGTAAATCAAGAGTTTTATAATGGATATTTGAAATATTAAATACTTTCTAATGTTGTAAAATTTCAAATGCCAATGAGGAATTAAAAATATGGTGATGTACATGACATTGGAATTGGTGTGTGATGCATTTCCTGAAGCAAAAATACCTAAGTCTTTCTATGATATGACAAAAGTTGTTAAAAATCTTGTTCTGAATTATAAAAAAAATATATACTTTTCCCAAATATTGTATTCTTTATTGGGCAGAGGATTCAAGTAGATAGTATTTTTAAAAAAATTCTTCTAGATGGAGGTCAATGGGTGATGTTGGAAGTATGAATCAATATACTACTATGAAGAAGAAAAAAAGGAACACACCTAAAAATAATTTTCGTTACAATCTTTTAAGCCTCAAATGCAAAGATTATTCCTATTATCGAAATCCATCAAGAACAAAAAGTTAAATTCTATAGATAATAACAATGATTGATTAATGAGACATAAAATTTCTTCAAAATCATGGAAGACATTTGATTCATTACTTCTAGATTTCTCATATGACTCTAGGAATGTGAAATTGGGATTGGCTACATAGGATTCAACCCATTTGGGACTTTGATAACAAGTTATAGAATTTGGCTAGTTTTTATGATCCCTTACAATCTTCCCACATGTATTTGTATACAACAAACATCTTTTGTCATTTCGATGATTATTCTGGGAAAACAATTCCTTGAAATGATATTGATGTATACTTGCATCCTTTAATTCACGAATTATAGGAGTAATGGAGAAATGGTGTTGATACATATGACAAATCTTCTAGAAAAATGGTCAAAATAAAATATTTTATAATGTGGAACATTTGCTGAATTCCCTGGACTTTGGAATTTAGCTAGTTGGAACACTTACAAAGGTTTGGATTGTCATATTTGTAACTTTGATTTTGATCTCGAATGACTACCTCATAGTAAAAAAGGAACTTCTTGTGTCATCAAATACTTCTCAATGAATCTTAATGAATTTGGTTGAACAAGTCAAAATTCAATTGTTATTTTGATCATAGACCACCTCTATAGTTGTTGAAAGGTTTTTAAATATTGGTACAACTTGGAAATGTTGAAAAAAATTTGGGAAGGTGTATCATTTTAATGATATTGGGAAACATGTTCGAAGTGAATCTTTAATTTAAATAAGAACACAACAATGAAAGAAAAAAAGTATATTATCCTAACTTATGTATTAGGAATTTAATATGTTGCCACATAATATCGATGTTAGGCATATTGATAAGAATGTTTGGATAATTAGATCTTCACAGTTTTTAATGATCATGTAAAATCAAAGGATCATCTCAATTCTTGGAAATACATATAAAAAATTAACTTAAAGCATGATCTCTGGACAAATTAGAATGGAAAATATGCTCCATAAATTTTTTCTATGAAAAATAGGGATAAAGATATGTAAAGACCTATAAAATTCAAGGAATTTTTTTTTCTTAATTATCTTTTGGATTTTACAAGAACACAGTTTCTGACGGCACCTGATTCCGAGGCCTGGTGTGCCCGGAATCATTTTTCGATGTTTAGCTCGGGTACGTTCAGTGAACGAACAAGCGGGTTTTCCTAACTTTTGAACCAGTTCTCGGAATCGAATTCCAAGGGCACCGATGGAATCGCAGTGCCAGTAATTTCTTAGAAACAACTTTTCCGGAGTTGCGTTTTCTCGGGTGTGGTTATTAAATTTTTGGGTTAAGTAAAGGAATAAAATAAAAATGGTGCGACCAATTTTTATTTTATTTAAAGTTGTTTAACCCAAGATAAGTGATTGGAGTGGGACCCACTATATCCTACTCCACTAGGTAGGATATTTGTGGGGTGAGGCCCACACGATCCCCACCTTTTTCAACACCCCTCCTTTAATTGAGTAACGCACCTTCACCCCCTTTAAATGAAGTCAACCCTTGCATTTAACTAGATATTAAATGCCTCTTTTAATTGGGTAGTTAAAACGTTTCAATTAATTCAATTAATTGATTGATTCGATTTTGAATTTCAAAAACGTTTGGCTTCTATGTTAATAAAATAAGACAAGTCTTATTTTTATTAAGGGTTTCGTTGTGCGTGAGGGCTTGGGAGAATTTTCTCAAAGTATTGAAGTTCTTCTTCCTCGACGAAGAACGTGAAGAACACCGACCTTCGACGATGAAAGATAGTGAGAGACACCTTCCTCAGAGATCGATGACCCGACGCGCATTACTTCATTCCTTATTCCCACATCAAAGGAAGGGAGACACCATTCCTCCTCGGACGATCTCCGTCAACGTGTGCGGAACCTTCTTTTGCGACGCCTTCTTCTGTGATGTTCAATTCCGCAACGAGCCTTCATTCAACAAACGCTCGAGGTAGGGGGATTTATTTCTTTTTGTTCCTGATTACTTTCATCGCTGATTATCATCTTATTTGAGCCATCTGATATCGCAATAACGAGAGGAGGTCGGACCGCATGAACACGGCTGACCCTCCTCCCCCCTTGATTGTTGATTTGTTGCGGCGTGTGTAAGGCAGTGTGGTGCCATTGCACCGCACTGAAACTATAGGAATGGGAGAAGAAGCACGGCGCCGTCGTGCCACGCCGTTGAAGTCGAACAAACTACGGCGCTGTCGCGCCACGCCGGAGAACCTGGAAGAGACCGTGACCGGATCGGGGCTGCGGTAGAGGGGTGCGGCGCCGTCACGCCGTGCTGGATGGACCAAGGCCGCGATCATTGGCCGCGACGGAGTGGGGAGCAGTGGCCGGCTACCGGCCGCCAGCACCGGAGCAGGACGGCGAGACCGCGGGGTCCCGTGGCAGCACCATGGTCGGCCAGCTGGGCCTACCAGCATCTGAGAAGGGTTGGGGGTCATAACCCCTGGCCGACCGAAGGAGCGGCCCCCCACATGGGGGTCGCGGTTTGAAAAACAGGGGGGGCACCGCCCCCCCCCCCCCCCTCATCCGCTCGGACGTTATGGCCGGGCCGCGCCCAAGCGGGCCAGACCTGGACCCAGGTTGGGTCGACCCGGTTCGGGCCAACCCAGGGGGTATCGGGCCGGGTCGGACCGAGCCTGAACCCCCTATTTCCGGACCTCTTTTGGTCTTTTGCCCATAACTTGGGCTGCAGACCTCTGATCGATGCACCGTCAACTGCGATGCGATCGTTGGATCGAGATGGTTGTTTCGGTATAATACACTCAAGGTTTTAGAGAACTTTGGGTTCATCCGGGTTGGTTCGTACACGAAACCAACTGGGCCCTCGGAGCGGAAACACTTATAACTTGAGCTCCGGACGTCCGATTTATGTGATGTTGACTTTGTTGTTTTCCTCTTTGTGAGACGGACCTTTTGGCTTACTCTGCTCGAGGTTTGGACGTAGTTGGAGAACGGTTGGGTTGGTTTTGACTTAAAAACCAACCGGACCCCTGGGACGAAAAAGCCAATAACTCTTAGACCGGGCGTCCGATGGATGCACCGTCTGTGACGTTGAGTTCCTATTGACGATACAGAACATTTGGATACATCAACTCCAGAATTCGTGTCAGTTGATGTATCAGCCCCTCGTCTCGTGGAGTGGACCCTCCTGAACGAGCTTGCTGTGTGTGGGGACCCTAGAGCTGGTTGCGACTACGACGATGATGAAGACAGTACGAGAATCCTCCGTGGGTTCGACAGCGAAGACTACAACACTCAGTGATCCTCAGTGGATTAGTGATACCGATCCTGTGTGGGTCTGATCTTGTGTGGGTCAGTGCTCAGCAGTCTTGTGTGGGCCAGTACACTCCGATCCTGTGTGGGTCAGATCCTGTGTGGGTCATTGCAGGGGTTAGTTACCTATCGATCCTTTGTGGGTCATTGCGGGGGTTAGTACCTATCGATCCTGTGTGGGTTCGATGACTTAGATGAATCAGTGGATACATCTGATCATCTCTATCATCATTCATGGAAGTATATCCTGTGTGAGATGAGTCTTGACATTCAATCATTATCTTCGATATGATTATCTTGCTTTCCTATGTGGATTGTGTTGTGCTATCCTGTGTGGATGTGATTGAACTTGGGCTTGAATGCTGGAGCCGAACTGGAATTGATGACTTAGGTATATGTATGGGCATATACCTAAGTAGTGTTGGATGTTACTTCATGATTGTATCTTTCCTTTGTGGATTATCCTTTGTGGATTCTGGGAGACCTTCGGGGGTCTCAGGGTCCCTACTGAGTAGCGTATAATCGCCCCTGCACGGGCTATGCCCGCACTACGTTGTGTTGGTTGCAGATGACGGACAACACTGATCGTGGTTGAGGCTTACAGAGCAGGTCGGTACCTGGAGGTGGACCACAGGGCGGGACGTACTCGGAGTGGACGACTGGACCCGAGGAGCTGTGGAGGCTATCTGTACCCACCCTTCAGGTGGGACTTCCAGTGGACGGCTTGACGTTGCAGCTTTACGTTTTAGTTGTTGTACTTTCTTTTTTAATTGTACTTTACTTCAGTTTGGGTTTGTATTCTGGCCCACATACTTTACCGCACTTTCTATTGTACCCAGTTTTACTTAGTGTTTACTTATGCTTGCTTTCTCTGTGGTGTTTGTTTACTTTACAAAGACAATACCTTCCCCTTTTATCGGGAATTACTACTTGGTGCTAGTCACCAACCCCTGGCCTATGGAAGGAGGGCTTGGGGTCGTCACGACACGGGCCCTGAGGACGGGTCGTGACAAATTAGTATCAGAGGAGTTCGGTTCTACCGAAGAACTCAGGACTCTGATCTTTTTCTATGTGAAGCAAGAATGTTAAGAGTATTGAGTGTGGTTAACAGTCCAGGGATTCCAGTGTTGGTGTGGCGGCGGATGTATCCGTACACCAGGACCATGACTTCTGATTTCCGACTTAGTTCATGAAAACATTGATTGCATGTGTGTTACAAGTTTTCTTTGTGATTACTTTGTGTTAGCTTACCAGGTATACTATTTGACCGTGGAGCACCTGTTTCCTTTCAGGATGGCCCCACGACGGCACCCAGCCATGGTTCCGAGATTTGTGCGGGATGACAACCCACCGAGCGATGAGGCCTCGGTACAAGGCCCTTTGACAGCAGAGGCACCAGCGGTACCTCTACCCGCTGAGCCACCGATGCTACCAGCCCCAGCCGCTGATAGTGCACGTCGCCTTGGTGCACTGCACGAGTTTTAGCGTCAGCGACTGCCCAGGTTCCACGGGGAGACAAACCCTCAGGCAGCCGAGGATTGGATGGAGGTAGTTGTATGAGTTTTCTATTTGGTAGGGACACTAGCAGACCTCATGGTGATCCTTTCAGCGAGTCTCCTGCACGCTGCAACAGGCAGATGGTGGAGCTTGATGCTCAAGGTGCACGACGAGGCATCACTCCTCTAGACGGACTTTGAGATTCTCTTTCGCTCAGAGTTCTTCCCAGCCACCCTTCATGAGGTGCGTATCCAGGAGCTTATATAGCTGCGGCAGGGTAGCATGATAGTCGCCCAGTACTCGGAGAGATTTATAGACATCTCGCGCTATTCGAAGGACATGGTACGAGACCCATTCTTCCGGGCCCGGACCTTCGAGCAGGGATTGAGGCATGAGATCAGGGCATCACTGATCTCCCTCAGCATTCTGACACAGGCATGAGTACTGGAGGGATCCCTTGTCATCGAGAGCTTCCTTGTTGAGCCTTCATCAGCAGCGAGGCCTACCGCAGGGCGGCATGTAGCAGAGTCTTCTGCAGTTGGTAGTCGATGGATGACACATGGGTCCAGGTGGACCAGACCCTCAAGCGGACGACCTTAGGACACTGGCTCAGAGGTGCAGGGCACACAATGTAGAGCCAGTCTTACGAGAGGCAGGCAGTGCTACACATGCGGCGGGCAGGGCCACATGGCTCGTGACTGCCCGACCCGCCGTGCGGAGGAGCAGCAGACGGTTGAGGGACCACCCAGGTAGAGGCAGAGGGTCGAACGTGGCGGTCTGCAGGGAGCAGGCGGACGAGGCCGGGGATATGACCGAGTAGCAGGTGGTGGGAGACGCTTTGAGTCTCTACCACCACCACCACAAGGAGGCCCACCCCGACCACAGGGAGCTGGTGGGAAGAGACAGGCTCAGCTTCAGGAAGCGGAGGCCTACGACCACGGCACGCCCGAGATGATTCGAGGTACTATCTGTGTCTACTCCACCCTTGCTGCAGTTCTTATAGACACATGAGCGAGTCATTCTTTCTTTTCCGCTACCCTTGTTCAGAGCTCCGAGATTCCAACGGAGCCGTTGGCTCAATCCTTATGGCTATAGACTCCTACGGGAGCATACTCGACGATTACGCACTGGTGCCGGCAGTGTGAGCTTACCCTCGGAGGTGAGAGATTCGGCTGGGATCTTCTTGTAGCGGCGTCGAGGCCTTACGACGTCATCTTGGGCATGGATTGGTTATCTACAGTCCATGATCAGATTGACTGTATTAGGTGCAAGGTGCGATGTGTACGCACCGACGGGAGCAGGTTCACCTTCACCGGCGAGAAGGGAGCCTTTGCAGCACAGGATGGACTCACGCAGAGGAGAGGACAACCCATCACTCATCAGTTGGCTAGCCTCATCCTAGGAGCAGTTGACATGAGGAGTCCTGGTTTACCTGGAGTGGTGGATCAGTATGCAGACGTTTTCCCCGACGATGTTCCAGGACTAGCTCCTCGCAGAGAGGTAGAATTTTATATTGACATATATCCCGGGATAGCCCCGATATCCACTCCAGCATATCGGATGGCCCCCGTTGAGCTTCAAGAGCTACGGGTACAGTTGGAGGACTTGTAGGGAAAGTGATTCATCCGACCCAGTGTTTCACCCTGGGCTTCCCCGATATTGTTCGCCAAGAAGGCGGACAGGAGCTTGCGACTGTGTGTCGATTACCGTTGCCTGAACCAGGTGACCGTGAGGAACAAGTATCCGCTACCGAGGATTGACGACCTCTTCGATCAGCTCAAGGGAGAACGGTGGTTCTCAAAGATAGACCTTATATCCGGTTATCATCAGCTCAGAGTTCGAGACGAGGACGTGCATAAGACGACCTTCAGATGTCGGTATGGCCACTATGAGTTCTTGGTTATGCATTTCGGCATGACCAACACTCTAACAGTGTTCATGGGTCTCATTAACAGGATCTTTCGGCCATACCTCGATCGATTTTTCATGTTCTTCATCGACGACATACTGATATACTCGACGACTGAGGAAGAGCACGTCTACCACTTGCGGGTTGTACTAGACACACTCCGAGAGAACCAGCTTTATGGTAAGCTCTCGAAGTGTCAATTATAGACACGTGAGGTCCACTTCTTGGGACACGTCATCTCTGAGGCAGGAGTTGCGGTGGATCCTACGAAGATCGAGGCAGTGCTAGCTTGGGAGCCACCCAGGAGCGTGAAGGAGGTATGAAGTTTCTTGGGGCTAGCTGGGTACTACTAGAGATTCGTGTCAGACATCTCCAGAGTTGAGGCACCACTCTCAGCTTTGAAGAAGAGGGGGAGACCCTTTGTGTGGTAAGAAAGAGGTCAGTAGAGCTTCCAGGAGCTGAGACAGAGATTGACCAGCGCACCTATCCGGAGGCTACCGGAGGAGGGAGTAGGATACGTAGTCTACTGTGATGCATCAAGGACCGGAATCAGATGTGTCCTGATGAAGGAACAGGCCGTGATCGCCTATGGATCATGTCATTTGAGGCAGCATGAGCAGAACTACGCTACCCATGACCTGGAGCTAGAAGCAGTGGTCTTCGCTCTGAAGATGTGGCGACACTATCTGATGGGCGAGCGCTTTACAGTCTACTTTGACCACCAGAGTCTCAGGTACGTCTTCTCGCAGAAGGACCTGAACCTGAGATAGTGACAATGGCTTGAGTTCCTCCAGGACTATGAATTTGAGATAGTCTATACTCCTGGGAAGGGGAACGTAGTAGCCGATGCTCTCAGCAGGAGGAATGGAATCCAGCTACTCAGGGAGGCGACAGAGCAGTTAGCCACTTTACAGATATCCTTCGTGGATAGAGATAGAGCAGCCTTTCTTCAGTCCCTCACATTCACTCCTCCACTACTGCAGTGGGTCAGAGAGGCACAGCGTGGGGCTGCAGACTGTGAGATGCGGCGTGCACAGATATCCTCAGGATAGGCACCTAATGGATTCTATGTGGGAGGAGAGCACTTTATCCTTTTTAGAGGACGTACCATGGTACCCGCTGCTTTACAGGAGGAGGTGTTGAGGGATTTTCACACTTCCCATTTAGCAGTACATCCAGGAGTGGCGAAGATGTACCAGGACCTCAGACAAGAGCACTGGTGTCCGGGTATGAAGAAGGTTGTGGCAGAGTTCATTTCTCAATACCTCACATGTCAGCAGGTGAAGGCAGAGCACCAGGTACCAGCAGGCATGGTACAACCTTTGGAGGTCCTAGAGTGGAAGTGGGATGGCATATCTATGGACTTCGTGACTGGACTTCCACGCACTTCCAGAGGTCACGTCTCCATTTGGGTGATTGTCGACCGACTCACCAAGTCGGCTCACTTCTTACCCATCAGAGAGTAGGGCTCAGTGGAAAGATTGGGATGTATCTATATTCAGGAGATTGTACGGCTTCATGGTGTGCCATTATCTATCGTCTCCGATCGAGATGATCTCTTTACTTCCCATCTTTGGAAGGGGTTGCAGGAGGCATTAGGGACAAAGCTACGTCTGAGCACCACCTTTCACCCTCAGATGGATGGTCAGACGGAGAGGACCATTCAGACTCTGGAGGACATGGACCACGCATGTGTCCTCGACTTTGGTCGCAGCTGGGAGGACCACCTACCCTTGGTGGAGTTCGCGTACAACAACAACTACCACTCTACCATCGGGATGGTACCATATGAGGCGTTGTACGGACGACCTTGCAGATCACCGCTGTGCTGGATAGGCCCTGGGGAGTCAGCACTTGTCGGGCTGGAGATGGTCCAGGACACGACAGAGAAGATCCAGGTCATCCAGGAGCGGATGAGGATAGCTCAGAGCCGGCAGAAGTCTTATGCTGACAGGAGGCGGAGGCCACTAGAGTTCGAGGATGGCGACCATGTTTTCTTACGGGTCTCACCTCGACGTGGTTTACGAAGATTTGGCTGAGGCGGAAAGTTGTATCCACGCTTCATCGGACCATTCCAGGTCCTTAGCAGGATTGGCGAGGTGGCTTACCGCTTGTCCCTACCAC
This sequence comes from Viscum album, assembly GCA_963277665.1. Lineage (NCBI taxonomy): Eukaryota > Viridiplantae > Streptophyta > Magnoliopsida > Santalales > Viscaceae > Viscum > Viscum album. Next base: position 835,373,444 of record OY728128.1, on the reverse strand, counting down.
CTCAGTTGCACCGGGTGCACGACGTCTTCCACGTATCTCAGCTGAGGAGATACGTGCACGACTCGACGCATATCATTTACCATGGGGAGCTGGACATTGATGATGGGGTGAATTTTGCAGAGGTCCCAGTGGTTATTGAGGATCGACAGGAGCGGGTCCTACGAGGACGGCCGATTCCTTTAGTGCGCATCAGATGGAAGCACAGGAACATCCAGGAGAGCACTTGGGAGCGGGAGGCTCAGATGCGTGCACAATACCCACATTTGTTCCCCTAGTTTATGATGTATCTTTACGGGGATGTAAAGCTCTGAGGTGGGAGTAATGTAAAGACCCGTAAAATTAAGGGGAATTTTTTTTCTTAATTTTCTTTTAGATTTTACAAGAATGCAGTTTCTGACGACACCTGATTCTGAGGTCCGGTGTGCCCGGAATCATTTTCCGAAGTTTAGCTTGGGTACATTCAGTGAACGAACGAGCGGGTTTTCCTATCTTTTGAACCAGTGCTCAGAATCGAATTCCGAGGGCACCGATGGAATCATAGTGCCGGTAATTTCTTAGAAACAACTTTTTCGGAGTAGCATTTTCTCGGGTGTGGTTATTAAATTTTTGGGTTAAGTAAAGGAATAAAATAAAAATGGTGTAACCAATTTTTATTTTATTTAAAGTTGTTTAACCTAAGCTAAGTGATTGGAGTGGGACCCACTATATCGTACTCCACTAGGAAAGATATTTGTGGGGTGGGGCCCACAAGAGCCCTACCTTTTTCAACCCCCCTCCTTTAATTAAGTAACGCACCCCCACCCTCCTTTTAAATGAAGTCAACCCTTGCGTTTAACTAGATATTAAACGCCTCTTTTAATTGGGCTGTTAAAACGTTTCAATTAATTCAATTAATTGATTGATTCAATTTTGAATTTCAAAAACGTTTGGCTTGTGTGTTAATAATATAAGAGAAGTCTTATTTTTATTATGGGGTTCGTTGTGTGTAAGGGCTTGGGAGAATTTGCTCAAAGTCTTGAAGTTATTCTTCCTTGACTAAGAACGCGAAGAACACCGACCTCCAACGACGGACGACGGTGAGAGATACCTTCCTCGGAGATCGATGACCCGACGCACATTCCTTCATTCCATCTTCCCACGTCAAAGGAAGGGAGACACCGTTCCTCCTCAGACGATCTCCATCAACATTTGTGGAACCTTCTTCCGCGACGCCTTCTTCCGCGGCGTTCAATTCCACGACGAGCCTTCGTTCAACAAATGCTCGAGGTAGGGGGATTTTTTTTTTTTTCCTGATTACTTTCATCGTTGATTATCGTCTTATTTGAGCCGCCTGATATCGCAGTAACGAGAGGAGGTCAGACCGCACGAACACGGCCGACCCTCCTCCCCCCTTGATTGTTGATTTGTTGTGGCATGTGTAAGGCGGCACAGTGCCATTGCACCGCGCCGAAACTATAAGAATGGGTGAATAAGCGTGGATCCGTCGCGCCGCACCGTTGTAGTCGAACAAAATGCGGCGCCGTCGAGCCGCGCCGAAGAACCTGGAAGAGACCGCGGCAGGAGCGGGGTCGCGGCGCCGTCGCGCTGCGTCGAATGGACCAAGGCCGCGACCTTTGGCCGCGGCGGAGCGGGGAGCGTCGACCGGCTACCGGCCGCCGGCGCCGGAGCAGGAGGGCGGGACTGCAGGGTCCCGCAGTAGCACCACGGCCGGCCAGCAGGGCCGGCCGGCTTCCGAGAAGGGCCGGGGGTCGAAACCCCCTGTCGGTCGAAGGAGCGGCCCCCACATGGGGGACCCAGTTTGACAAACAGGGGGGGGGCAGCGCCCCCCACCCCCCTCATCTGATCGGCCGTTACGGCCAAGCTGCCAGGCCTCGCCGGCCAGGCCGGGCACTCCAGGCCGGGCTACCCAAGCCGGGCTAGGCCGCGTAGGCCGGGCTGGGCTGTGCCCAAGCGGGCCGGACCCAAACCCGGGTCAGACCAGGCTCGAACCCCTATTTCTGGACCTCTTTCGATCTTTTGCCCATAACTTTGGTTGTGGACCTCCGATCGACGCACCGTTAGCTACGATGAGATCCTTGGATCGAGGCGGTCGTTTCGGTATAATAAACTCAAGGTTTAGGAGAACTTTGAGTTCGGCTAGGTTGGTTCGTACATGAAACCAACCGGGCCCTCGGAGCGGAAACACTTATAACTTGAGCTCCGGACGTCCGATTGACATGTCGTCGACTTTGATGATTTTCTCTTTGTGAGATGGACCTTTTGGCTTACTCCGATCAAGGTTTGGACAGATTTGGAGAACGGTCGGGTTGGTTTTGACTTAAAAACCAACCGGGCCCCTGGGACGAAAAAGCCAATAACTCTCAGACCGGGCGTCCGATTGACGCGCCGTCTGTGACGTTGAGTTCCGGTTGACTATACGAAACTTTTGGACACATCAACTCCAAACTTCGTATCAGTTGATGTATCATCCCCTCGGCTCATGGAGCAGACCCTCCCGAACGAGTTTGCTGTGTGCGGGAACCCTAGAGCTGGCTACGACTGCGACGATGTTGAAGACAGTACGGGAATCCTCCGTGGGTTCGACAGTGACGACTACAACACTCAGCGATCCTCAGTGGATCAGTGCACTTCGATCCTGTGTGGGTCCGATCCTCTGTGGGTCATTGCGGGGGTTAGTTCCCTATCGATCCTTTGTGGGTCATTGCGAGGGTTAGTACCTATCGATCCTGTGTGGGTCCGACAACTTAGATGAATCAGTGGCTGGATCTGATCATCTTTATCGTCATTCGAAGAAGTATATCCTGGGTGAGCTGAGTCTTGACTTTCAATCATTATCTTCGATATGATTGTCTTGCTTTCTATATGAATTGTGTTGTGTTATCCTGTGTGGATGTGATCGAACTTGGGCTCGGATGCTGGAGTCGAACTGGAATTGATGACTTAGGTATATGTATGGGCATATACCTAAGTAGTGTAGGATGTTACTTCGTGATTGTATCTTTCCTTTGTGGATTATCCTTTGTGGATTCTGGGAGACCTTCGGGGGTCTCGGGGTCCCTAATGAGTAGCGTATACTCACCCCTGCATGGGCTATGCCCGCACTAAGTTGTGTTGGTTGCAGACGACAGACAACGCTGATCGTGGTTGAGGCTTACGGAATCGGTTGGTACCTAGAGGTGGACCACTGGGCGCGACATACTCGGAGCGGACGACTGGAACCGAGGAGCTGTGGAGGCCATCTGTACCCACCCTGCAGGTGGGACTTCCAGTGGACGACTCGACGTTGCGGATTTACTTTTCAGTTGTTGTACTTTTTTAGTTGTACTTTACTTCAGTCTGGGTTTGTATTCTGGCCTATATACTTTACCGCACTTTCTATTGTACCCAGTTTTACTTAGTGTTTACTTCTTCTTTCTTGCTCTGCGGTTTTTCTTTACTTTAAAAAGGAAATTCCTTCCCCTTTTATCGGGAATTACGCCTTGGTGCTAGTCGCCAGCCCCTGGCCTATGGAAGGCGGGCTTGGGGTAGTCACGGCAAGGGCCCTGAGGATGGGTCGTGACAAGATACATTCATTCAAATTTTAAAAAATGTGAAGGTATCTTATAGGTATTCAAGTATCATATCAAGGTGTGATGACTAAAATCATTATAGGTTACATGGATTGAAAAGAAAAAGTTCACATATTTTTTTATAGCAGTTACTACCATTGGATTTGTATACATTATTACCTGAAAAGGTTACTACTGTTGTACTCAAAATTTTCACATTCTTTAGAAAACTATGTGAGAAAACTATACAAACATTTTTCCTTGAAAACCATGATGAGTTATTTTTATTGGCACTTTTTTCAATAGAGATGATATTTCATCCATTGTTTTTTACTTTTTTGATACATTTAATTGTTCATTTGGTCGAGGAAGCTAAATTTGAAAGCCTCATGCATTATCAATGGATGCATCTAATTGAGAGTTACTTTATTTATATATTTTCATCTTAAGTAAAAAATTATTGGAAATTCATTAAATATAAAATCATGTTTTATTTATTACATTTCATAGATATCTTGGGCATTAAAACCATACATGAAAAATAATGCTCAACCAGAAGGCTCTATTTCTGAAGGCTATTTGGTTAAGAAGTTTCTTAACCTTTTTTTCTAGATAATTGGATGATATTGAGATAAGATTAAATTGAGTGGGATGTGATAATGACACATTGACTCAATATCAACTACATGGGAAATAAAAAATCTTTCCTGATATTAGATGATTAGTTGGGAGAAGCTGAAATGATACACTGACAGAAATAGAATTATTAGTAGCACATAGATATGTGCAGCTAAATAGTGAAATTTAAGATCCATTTATTGAAGAAATATGGTTACAAAAAAAGAGATTAGTGAGATATCTAACACAAAATGAGAGATATATAACAAAATCTATTAATAAAGATCTTGTATAATGGTTTTCACGACGTTTATGTTCATAAAAATTGAAATTAATTTGAATATTAGGTCAACACATATATTTTCAAAATATAATAATGCATATTACTTTTTTTAGATCATGAATACTTATATTATAGATGATTTTTAGTTGATTTGAAATTTCTTGCTTGAGGTCCTCTAAAATAGACTAGAATGTTTGAAGCTTAGAATTTTAATGACTTTAAATTTCTTACATTCAATCGAGAAGAGGGTTTGAAAACACAAAATAGTGGTATATTTACATTTTTAGAAGTGGGATAATATGGAAATTTGACTAATATTATCAAATTAAGCTACAATGATAATTTTTCAGTTGTTTTATTCAAATGTAACTGGGTCGATATTATTAGGGGTGTTTAAAGGGATTCCTTGCAATTTACTTCTATGAAATTATCTCTCTTGAAGAATTTTAGTGACCATGAATGACATGATTCATATAAATTACCATCATAAGTGAAAATGGTATATTATGTGTAAGATGTTGTAGATGAAGGGTGGATTTTATTTTCTCACATAGAAAAAGAGACTTGTATGATATGGGTGATGAAGCAGAAGATTGAACCTCTGACATTGAATCCCATCAACAAAAAGAAGAGAAATTATTTTTCCATAATGATATTGAAAATTTTATTCTTTCAAGGGTGGATGAAGTAGATGAAGTAATGATTGAGTATGAAAATTTCATGATTGAAGGAAAAAATTATTGTATGTGCAGTCATCCATTAATTTATCAACCAATTATGTTTTTTTTGAAGTCATTAATTATCATAGATTTGTATATCATGTTTGTCAGTACTATCCATCTGTTACCATTTATAATTTTTTCTCAACATGAATTTTTTGAAATGTTTGTTCTGAAGTTATGTTTATTTTATTAAATGATATGAATGCTAAAAATAAGTATTTTACTGATCCCAATCAACTATCAGTCGACATTACCTTGACCATACTGACAAATGATGATCCATCAGTCTTTCTACTTATAGAAAACGAGACACCCTCCAATTTCCCCTATACCATCTCTCACTCCCTCTATTCCATCATCTTCTAGAACACCCTCCATAAGCATCCCATTAAAAGCTCAGGCAACACCACCACATTCTACTTGCTGAGTAGAGAGGGAGAAAGCCATCACTCCTGTATCTTTATTGGGATATGAGAGGGTGACATTTATATGTACAAGTTTTAATATGAATAATGTTATTTTACATTTTTTTATAATTCTAATTTTTTTTTCATAAAAATGGAAATAATGATGCTATGGAAAGAAATAAGAAAAGTTCATATGTTTGGGATCTGAATGAACTGAAGATAGTTTTCTGATATGCCTTCTATGGGGTCCCTATGGATGATGCTGCTATATTATTTGCTATATTATAGGCAAGATGGTGGAGGAGTTGGTTATCCTTTTGATTACGTATGATGATTAGAGGTATATTCCCCAATCTTGAAAAGAATGAAGTTTTTTATTAATAGATAAAATCAATTTTAAAACATTATGGTGTAATTGAATGTCATTATATCATAAAAGTGGATATTGAAAAATTTGGGTAAGAAATTAAAGGATTTTAAATGAATATTATGGAACGATTTCAACAATACTTCATTGAACACCCATCAACTATATGATAAGGTACCTAAAGCGGTACCTAGAGAGAAATGAATGGTTTTTTATAGCCACCTTCATTAGAATATGTAGTATTTAAAAATATATTATTATATTAGACTCATTTTACATTTATACATGCATATGATAAGGATATGAAATTTCATAAATTACTATTAAATTATATATTATTTCATCCAGGATGTTTCAACGAAGAATGTATTGAGTCAAGCTAAGAAAATCATCCCTCACACTACTGGGTCAAAGTGTTTTTCGAGAAACTAATCGAATCTAGAAATATTTTCATTAGTTTAAATATATATAAGACAAAATTTTCTGTTTCATATATTAATTTTTATATTTTTCATTGTTTAAAGTAGTAATAGAATTTAGGGAACCAAGTATCCCGGATAGAAAAATGGTTGGATGTTCATAAAAAATCTGATGGGAGTTATATTAATGAGCCTTCTATAGAAGTAGGGGTTTGAATTCACTTTTCATTCTAATAACTTATTGTCAGTTATCACTATGTTAATATGTATTGCTTAAAATATGACTCATATTTTATTTATATGTAAAAATTAAAGATATATGGGATTCCAATCCAGTGTAGTCCTTCTCAGTCACCCAAGATGACCGAGTTGGTAAAGTCCTTGAGAAGCAACATCATGGTTGAGTGAGCGGTATGAGTTTGGGACCGTTACCATATGAGATATTTGGAAAAACATCAGGGATTATAGCTTCTTGTACTCCTTGTTGTAGTCACTACCTACCTCTAGATTCTCATAGAAAGATTATTTTTATGTGAAAAATTCAAGAACATGGGGCTCATATATCTTCTTTGTAGAAAGAATTGATTGATTTATATGAGAAGACAATCATATCTATCCCTAGTGATATTACATCAATGGAAGGTAGTGAGAAGGTAAATCACACAACATCAAAAGAATTTAGTTTAAAAACATTTATTGGTATTAATTTTAATTAGTAAATACAACACTATTTAATTTTCTATATAATTGTTTTGCAGGTGCCGGTAGTAGGAAGTAGAGACAAAGATGGTGAGGGTGTCGAGTGGAGTTCCTCAGGTAGTTATTAATGGCCCCTTTGTATTCAGAAATGATTTAAAACTAAACTCATGATAAACAAACACTAATTTGGTGAAATAAATGTTGATATTGTTATTAATCGTGATAGATTTATTTGGGTGATGATTTATATGTGATGTTTCCACTATGAAATATATATATATATATATTTTCTTCTAGGGTTGAGTGCTATATTGGGGATACATATTCTACAACTGTATTTTTTTTAAAATAATCATATTGCGGTGGTCTAAAAAATTGAAAAATATGTCATATTATTATTAAGATATGATCTAAACCGTTGCTATATAATGCTGATTTTTTATTTAGCGGTGATATTTTTCATTTTTAAGGTGATTTTCTAGTCAAACAAATTTTAGGATATGGAGATGTTTTAAATGACCACTAAATCCTCATAATTTGTTTGGCCAGAAAATAGATACTAAAACAATAAAAACTACCGCTAAATATAAATTCTACAATGGATACCAGAAACCTACATTAAATTGAAGAAGCCATCACATGTGAGATTTCTACACCAGATTTAGTTATTTTTTTGAAATTGTCGCAAAAACAATTGGAAACAATTTAAGCTACCTATAAATAATAAAACCCAACCCAAACAAGTGATTTTCTTGTAGTGGTGGATGAAGAAAACTAACCAGTACCAAGTCTCTATGGGGACTTGGCACTTTGTGTATCCTAATCGAGGAGTACCATTTCAAGTAATTAAAATAATTAATTAATTTGAAAATTCAATTTAAATTATGAAAATAATTTATATTAAAAATTTGATCTACTTAGTTGTGAGACCACATGCTGCATAAATAAATCACCTGCATAAATATCTATAGGAAAATTATGCATTCCACCTAACTCAAAAGATGCTTCCCAATTTTTCTCAAAGGGCCGAAAACTCTTCCATGACCCACCAAGGTTTGTCCAAACTCAGTCCAAACCCACATAAAAAAATCCCCTAATTCAATCTGAGAAACATAAAACAATTAATTATAACATTTATAAGTAATTAATAAAATAATTTAATGTCACGACCCGTCCTCGGGGCCCGTGCTGTGAATACCCCAAGCCCGCCTTCCATAGGCCAGGGACTGGAGACTAGCACAAAAGGTGTAAATATCGATAACTGGGAAGGAATTGCCTTTATAAAGTAAACAAAACACCATAGAGTACAAGCGGAAGTAATACACTAAGTACAAAGAAAGTGCAGAAAAGTATATGGGTCAGAATACAAACCCAACTGAAAAGTACAGATATAAAAGAATAGAAGTACAACAAAAAGACAAGAAGCTGGAAGAGTAGAAGCAGCTCCTGGGTCATCCACCTCGGATCCTACCTATAGGGTAGGTATAGATAGCGCAACTCCTGGATCGTCCACCACGGATCCTACCTGAAGGGTAGGTACAGATAGACTCCACAACGCTCTCGCCCGTCAAAATCCTCTGAGTATCGACTCGTCGTGAAGTCCACCTCCGGATACTGACTCATTGTGAGGTCCACCTCCGGGTACCATCCAGTCCTCAAACACTCGGCCTCTGTCAGCGTTGTCCGTCGTCTGCATCCAACAGAACGAGGTGCAGGCATAGCCCGTGCAAGGGTGAGAATAACGATACTCAGTAGGGACTTCGAGACCCTCAAGGTCTCTCTAAATCCAACAAGGATAATCACAAGCAGAATCTCAACAGATAACCCTTACTTAGGTATAAGCCCATACTTATACCTAAGTTATCAAGTAACCCATCTCAAACATGAGGAAACACAAAGATTATGAAATCAATGGATAACCACTACTTAGATATATGCCCATACATATACCTAAGTTATCAAGTGACCCATCTCAATCATGAGGTAAACACAAAGGTCATAGACTCAGCTCAAACCAGGATTTTCATAATAGAAACCGTAACTGCTAAAGAGCCCCGTATCTGGAGAGTACAGTGATCCTGTCACACCTCCGAGGTACTGCTCACTAACCTAAGACTGCTGAGGTACTCCTCCTGTCGAGTACCGCGGGTCAGCCACCCAAACACAGTAGTGATTCACGCCGAGGTATTCCACCCAAACACAGTAGTGCATCCCCCCTAATAGCCTACAGAGGTACTCTCCGGACGAGTACCGCGGGTCTGCACTGTCACACATTAGTTCTCTGTCCGCCATGGGTCTCCACCCAAACAAAGTACTGCTCCATCCACTGGGCTAGTTGACTCACTCCAAGTCGAGTCGGTCAAGCAGTCGTCAGGTCTCAGCCGGCTAGACGGTCTCCGCACTCCATATGCTCGTCTCTCGGAGGGTTCGCTCCACGAGCTACAGGTTCAATACTCCAAGTATCTAAAATTCCCACGATGAAGTATCTAAAAGTACCGCCTCGTCATAGGGGTTTCAACGCAACATACGACGCGTCAATTGGACGCCCGGTCTGTGAGTTACTAGCCTTTTCGTCCCAGGGGCCCGGTTGGTTTCGTGTGCGAACCAAACCTGCCGTATCTCAACGGTACCCTGAACTCTCATAATGTATAATCATAGGGACTGTTTCTCAACATGATCACCAACGCCGCTGATGGTTTGTAAAACGGATATCCGGTCTGAAAGTTATCAGCTTTTCCATTCTAGGGGCCTGGTTGGATTTCGGGTACAATCCAACCCGGCCGCTATCCAACTGCAACCAAAACTTAGACGAAGCATGCCAAAAGTTTTGTATCATCAAGAGAAATCCAAAAAAGTCAACAACACGTCAATTGGACGTCCAAAACTCATGATATAAGCATTTCCGATCCGAGGGCCTGGTTGGTTTTCATATCCGAACAAACCCGGCCGTACTCAAAGTTTTCTGAAACCTTGAGTGTAATATACCAAAATGACCGTCTCGATCGAAGGATTTCATCACAGCTACCAATACGTCGATCGGAGTTCTGTAGACCAAGATATGGGCAAAAGACCGTAAGAGGTCCGAAAGTGGGGGTTTCGGGCCCGGACCGATCCGGCCCGAGACCCCCTGGGTCGGCCCGAACCGGGTCGACCCGACCCGGGGCGGGTCTGGCACGCTTGAGCGCGGCCCGACCTGGCTGGTGCGGCTTGGCCCGGCCTGGTGGTCCGGCCTGGCGCGCTGGCGCACTAGGTGGCTCGGCCGAACGACCGAGCGTTTGGGGGTACAGGGGGGGGGGGGGGGGTTCCCCCCGCCAGTTCGTAACCGCGGCCCCCATGTGGGGGGTCGCTATTGTTCGGCCAGCCGGGGGTCGTAACCCTCAGCTCCTCCTCTGACCGGCTGGCCCACTTTGGCCGGCTAGCTGCTGCCGCCACAAGACCGACATGGGCCGGTCCCCCTGCTCCGACGCCGGCGGCCCGGAACCGGCGGCCGGTCCCTGCTCCTCCGCGGCCTCAGCCGCGACCTTGGTCCGTCCGGCATGGCGCGACGGCGCCGCGACCCTCCGCCATGGCCCTGCTCTGGCCGCGGTGTCTTCGAGGTTCCTTCGAGGTTCTCCGGCACCGCGCGACGGCACCGTGCCTTTGTTCGACTTCAATGGCGCGGCGCGACAGCGCTGCACACCCTTGCCGTATGATCCCGCGTGATGCCATTGCACCGCGCCGCTTTACTTCGAACCACATCAACACAACTTACAAGGGAGGAGGGTCGGCCGTGTTTTTGCGGTCCGACCCCCTCCCGTTAATCGATAGCAAGCGACAAAGTTTCACGAAGAACGGAAATGGAAGTATTCACGAACAAAAATAAAAATAAAATCCCCTACCTTGTCGAATTCGTTGAGCGAGGGTTCGTCGCGGAATTTATCTTCGTGGAAGAAGGCGTCGTGGAAGGATAGGGTTGTTGGCGTCATGGTACACGACATCGCGTAGTCGATCTCTGAGGATTCGGCGTTCTTCATCGGAGATCGGTGCGTTCTTCGCGTTCTTCGCGTTATTAGACGAAGAAGATGAATATCTTTAAGCCTCCCCTTTTTCTCCCAATCCACTCTCAACACAACAAGTCCAAACAAAAATAAAATAAGTTCTTCACTTATTTTATTATCATGACTTAAGTTTTAAAATTCAAAAATTCAATTTAAACCACTTAATTAAAAGTTTTCATTAAAAGGGAGGTTAAGGGGGGTTAGGGAAAATGCAGGGGTGGGGTTCGTGTGGGCCCCACCGCCCTCATAACCTCTCTTGGGTGGTTACCCAACATCCACCCAAAGGTTAACCACTTAGTAAAAAATAAAAATTGTAGCTCAATTTTTATTTTTAACTTCCAAAATTTTTAACAACTCCTCCCATGTAAACGCAACTCCAGAAAAGGTGTTCCTAAGCAATTACCGGCGCTGCAAATTCATCGGTTCCCTCGGAATTCGATTCCGAGCACTGGTTCAAAAGTTAGGAAAACCCACTCATTCGTTCACTGAACATACCCGAGCAAAACTTCGGATAAAAATTCCAGGCACACCGGGCCTCGGAATCAAGTGCCGTCAGAAACTGCGTTTTTGTAAAATTCCAAAGAACATTAAGAAAAAACTTTCCTTGAAATTTCTGGGTCATTACATTACTCCCACCTCAGGGATTTATGTACCCGTAAATCTTTAACACAAACTAGGGATACAAAAGCGGTACTGAGCACGCATCTGAGCCTTCCGCTTCCATGTGCTCACCTGGAGGTTCCCGTACTCCCAACGAAAGCGCACAAGAGGAATAGACCGTCCTTGTAGGACCCGTTCATGTCGATCCTCAACCTCTACTGAAACCCCAAAAAGTCACCCAATTTCCAATGTCCAGTTCCCCATGGTTGATGATATGCGTCGGGTCAAGCGCGTATCTCCCCAGTTGAGATACGTGGAATTCGTCGTGCACCTAGTGCAGCTGAGGTGGATGGGTCAAATGGTAAGCCACCTTGCCTACCCTATTGAGGACATGAAAAAGGTCCGTTGATCCTCGGATATTACTTGCTGCATTGGCCTCATCTCTGTATCCTCGTCGAGGTGAGACCCGTATAAGGTCGTGATAGTCATCCTCGAACTCTAGAGGTCTTCCTTTCCTGATTAGAACTGAAACTCCAAAATCATGATGCCACGAGGGTAAGGTTGGCTGACTCAAGAGTGATTGGATACACCCTCCTATGCATGAGTTTATCTTGTTCTTCCTGGGGTTTCCTTTTCGCCAACCAAGGAAAACCCGTCTGAACTTTATAGGTAAACCACAACCTCTTTTCCTAATACAGTCAATCTAAGTATGAACCATGAATCCAATCCATAACCATACCAACATCATACGGCCTTGACGCTGCCACAAAGAGATTCCAACCGAAACTCTCACCTTGAGGGTCAAACCACACTGTCGGCGTAAGTGTGATTATCGAGTCTCCTCCCAAGGTATCTCCAGACCTGAGGGTCAAGTTTACGGCTTACCGGAAACTCTAGGTCTGGGACAAGATTCATGGAAGGAAGGAATGATTCGTATCAACGTCTGTTACTAAGACAGCTAGTAGTGGACACAGACTGTCCCTCGAATCATTCTTAGAGCCATTGGGTCACTCTCCTTGACCGCATGCAGCTACTCTTTTCCCCAGCCATCCAACTCCCTGAGCCTGGAGGGAACAACAAAGGCGGGTGGTTGTAACATGTTGAAGTGTAAAGCACCTCATGATGCTTTCATAGAACTACCTCCATGTCTGCTGCTTTGCTGACTCAACTATCCTTAACACTCCTTCTTGAAACATTTACACTCCCAAGTCTCCGAGACTGGTGCCAGTTTCCTGTTTCTTACTGTGGTGTGCAGTCTTTATCCGCTCCTGGATGATCTTCACCTTATTCATCATAACTCATACCATCTCTGGTCGGTAGGAAGTTTGCCGACGTGGAAAGTCGGTCAACGACCACCCTTCTTTGCCTACGATCTGTAAGTGCTGCTAAGATTTCTCCATTGCCGAAAAGAGAAACTCAGTCTCATACCCTGGATGAACCACTCCCAATTCCTAATACAGTCAATCCAGACATGAACAGTACTATTTCATGCCATGGATGACGTCTTAAGGCCTCAATGTTACTACCAAGAGATCCAACTGTCACTGTCACCTCCAAGGGTTGAGTCACACTGTCATCATCAGTGTGTGGTCATTGGGTCTCCTCCAGTAGAAATCCCGAAAGTGAGGGTCAAGTCAACAGTCTTAACCGGAACCTCTCAGTATCTACCAACAAAAGGACATGAAAGCTAACATCACAAAGATAGATGTCTTTTATTATTGTAGTTCATAGTACAAAGACACAAAGGTAACAATAACATGGAACTAGAAGTACCAAGAACAAAAGGTATCCACTAGTTCTGCTCCAGTCCACCAGCTTCCGGAGCTCCGCTGCCTGAAGCTGTGCTCTAGAAAACTCTCAGCCACCTCCTCAAGCCAGTCCTCAGCCACTTGTGATTCGGGCTCGCCTCGAAACTTGAGGGTATCTGATGTTGGAACACGTGTAAGGCAGTAAGTCTACAAGTGTCACATAATGGTACCACCGATTGTAACTGCTGACCAACAGGTAGTGATGTAAAGCTAACACACTACCCGAAGTCACTATCTCAGGCATCGGTCCACGTACCGAAGCCTCATCACTATGTAGACCATCCTCATGGTAACTCACTGGAAAAAACTAGTTGACAAGTCTACTATCCACTCCACTGGTGTCTCAGCTAGGCGGAGAACTCTAGAAATCACCTACAACTATTCCTCTACTGTCTGGGAATCTGCCTCGCCTCGTAACCTCAGAGGCCTCTACTGATGGAACTCGTGCATCGTGCTCTGCCAGCGTGCACCGTCCACTAGTACGACTGGTGGAATCTGCTACCCAATAGGTGGTGGTGCTGCTGGTACACCACCTGAGGGTGCCAACATAGAAAGAGGTCCCTGCACCGGAGCCTCATCGCTCGGTGAGCCATCATCGAGTAATATCTCGGAAACTCCGACTGACTGTCTATGTGGAGACATCCTGAACAGATGCGACACGGTCAACGATTTATACCTGGTGAGCTGACCTAGTTTGATCTGACTTTAAAACTTTTGGAAACACTCATGAAATCAGTGTTTTTCGTGCACAAAGTAGGAATTCAATAGTCAGGGTCCTCGTGTACGAATACGTCGGCCGCCGCACCAACACTGGACTCCCTGAACTGAAGACCACACTTGGTACCCTTAACAATATTGCTTCACCAAAAGAAAATACCATAGTCCTAAGTTCTGTGGTAGAACCGACTCCTCTAATACCAATTTGTCACGACCCGTCCTCGGGGCCCGTGCCGTGATTACCCCAAGCCTTCCTTCCATAGGCCAGGGGCTGGCGACTAGCACCAAAGGCGTAAATCCCTATAACTGGGAAGGAATTACCATTATAAAGTAAACAAAACACCACAGAGTACAAGAGGAAGTAATACACTAAGTACGAAGAAAGTGCTGAAAATTAAATGGGCCGGAATACAAACCCAACTGAAAAGTACAGCTACAACTGAATAGAAGTACAACAGAAAGACAAGCAGCTGGAAAAGTAGAAGCAGCTCCTGGGTCGTCCACCTCAGATCCTACCTGTAGGATAGGTACAGATAGCGCAACTCCTGGATCATCCACCACAGATCCTACCTGAAGGGTTGGTACAGATAGCCTCACAATGCTCTCGCCCGTCAACCTCCTCTGAGTATCGCCTCGTTGTGAAGTCCACCTTCAGATACTGACTAGTTGTGAGGTCCACCTCCGGGTACCGTCCAGTCCACTAACACTCGGCCACTGTCATCACTATCCGTCGTCTGCATCCAATACAACGAGGTGCCGGCATAGCCAGTGCAGGGGTGAGTATAACGATACTCAGTAGGGACCCCAGACCCTCAAGGTCTCTCTAAATCCAACAAGGATAATCACAAGAAGAATCTCAATAGATAACCCTTACTTAGGTATAAGCCCATACTTTTACCTAAGTTATCAAGTAACCCATATCAAACATGTGGAAACACAAAGATTACGAAATCAACAGATAACCACTACTTAGATATATTCCCATACATATACCTAAGTTATCAAGTGACCCATCTCAATCATGAGGTAAACACAAAGGTCATAGAATCAGCTCAAACCAGGATTTTAATTATCGAAACCATAACTGCTGAAGAGCCCCATCTCGGGAGAGTACAGTGATCTTGTCACATCTCCGAGGTATTGCTCACTAACCTAAGACTGTTGAGGTACTCCCCATGTTGAGTACCGCGGGTCAGCCACCCAAACACAGTAGTGCTTCCCGCCGGGGTATGCCACCCAAACACAATAGTGAATCCCCCTAATAGCCTGCAGAGGTACTCTCTGGACGAGTACTGCGAGTCTGCACTGTCACACAGTAGTGCTCCATCCGCCATGGGTCTGCACCCAAACAAAGTAGTGCTCAGTCCACGACTCACTCCAAGTCGAGTCGGTCAAGCAGTCGTCAGGTCTCAGCTGGCTACACGGTCTCCGTACTCCGTACGCTCATCTCCGGGAGGGTCCGCTCCACGAGCTACAGGTTGATACTGCAAGTATCTCAAAGATCCACTAAGAAGTATCTCAAAGGCCAGCCTCGTCATAGGGGTCTCAACGCAACAGACAGTGCGTCAATCGGACGCCCAGTCTGTGAGTTACTAGCCTTTTCGTCCCAGGGGCCCGGTTGGTTTCGTGTGCGAACCAACTCAGCCATATCTCAACTGTACCCCGAACTCTCATAGGGTATACTCATATGGATTGTTTCTCAATGTGATCACCAATGCCGCTGACGGTTCGTCAAACGGACGTCTGGTCTGAAAGTTATCAGCTTTTCTGTTCTAGGGGCCCGGTTGGATTTCGGGTACAATCCAACCCGAACAGTATCCAACTGCAACCAAAACTCAGGAGAAGCATGCCAAAAATTTCTTCTCATCAAGAGGAATCCAACAAAGTCGACGAAACGTCAATCGGACGTCTGAAGCTCAAAATATAAGTGTTTCCGCTCTTAGGTCCCAGTTGGTTTTTGTATCCGAACCAACCCGGACATACTCAAAGTTTTCCAAAACCTTGAGTGTAATATACCGAAACTACCGTCTCGATCCAAGGATCGCATCACAGCTGACGGTACATAGATCAGAGGTCTGCAGCCCAAGATATGGGCAAAAGACTGTAAGAGGTCCGAAAATGGGGGTTTCGGGCCCGGACCGATCCATCCCGAGACCCCCTGGGTCGGCCTGAACTGGGTCGACCCGACCCGGGTCCAGGTTCGGCCCGCTTGGGCATGGCCCGGCCCGGCTGGCGCGGCCCGGCCCGGCCTGGGCGCGGCCCGGCGCGCCAGGTGGCTCGGCTGAACGACCGAGCGTTTGGGTGAGCGGGGGGTGGGGGGGGGGGGGGTGCCCCCCGCCAGTTCATAACTGCGGACCCCATGTGGGGGGCCACTCTTGTCCGGCCAGCCGGGGGTCGTAACCCTCAACTCCTCCTCTGACCAGCTAGCCCACTCCGACCGGCCAGCTACTGCCGCCACTGGACCGGCATGGGCCGGTCCCCGTGCTCCGACGCCGGCAGCCCGGAACCGGCCGCCGGTCCCTGCTCCGCCGTGTCCTTGGTCCATCCGGCGTGGCACGATGGCGCCGTTCCCCTCCTCCGCGGCCCCGCTCCGGCCGCGGTGTCGTCGATGTTCCTTCGAGGTTCTCCGGCATTGCGCGATGGCACTGCGCCTTTGTTCGACTTCAACGGCGCGGCGCGACGGCACCGCTCACCCTTGCCGTATGATCCCGCGCGGTGCCGTTGCACTGCACCGCTTTCCTTCGAACCACACCAACACAACTTACAAGGGAGGAGGGTCGGCCGTGTTTTTGCGGTCCGGCCCCCTCCCGTTAATCGATAGCAAGTGGAAAAGTTTCACTAAGAATGTCAATAGAAGTATTCACGAACAAAAAAAAAACAAAATCCCCTACGTCATCGAATTCGTTGAGCGAGGGTTCGTCACGAAATTTATCGTTGCAGAAGAAGGTGTTGCGGAAGGAGAGGGTCGTTGGCGTCGCGGTACACGGCGTCGCGTAGTCGATCTCCGAGGATTCAGCATTCTTCGTCGAAGATCGGTGCGTTCTTCTCATTCTTCGCATTCTTCGACGAAGAAGATAAAGATCTTCAAGCCTCCCCTTTTTCTCCCAATCCCCTCTCAACACAACAATTCCAAACAAAAATAAAATTAGTGCTTCACTTATTTTATTATCATGACTTAAGTTTTAAAATTCAAAAATTCAATTTAAACCACTTAATTAAAAGTTGTCATTAAAAGGGAGGTTAAGGGGGGTTAGGAAAAATGAAGGGTGGGGTTCATGTGGGCCCCACCGCCCTCATAACCTCTTATGGATGGTTACCCAACTTCCACCCAAATGTTAACCACTTAGTAAAAAATAAAAAATGTATCTCAATTTTTATTTTTAACTTCCACAATTTTTAATAACTCCTCCCGCGTAAACGCAACTCTGGAAAAGGTGTTCCTAAGAAATTACCGGCACTACAAATTCATCGGTGCTCTTAGAATTCGATTCCGAGCACCGGTTCAAAAGTTAGGAAAACCCGCTGGTTCGTTCACTGAACATACCCGAGCTAAACTTCGGATAAAAATTCCGGGCACACCGGGCCTCAGAATCAAGCGCCGTTAGAAACTACGTTCTTGTAAAATTCCATAGAAAATTAAGAAAAAATTTTTCTTTAAATTTCCGGGTCTTTACATTACTCCCACCTCAGGACTTTACGTCCTCGTAAAGCTTTAACACAAACTAAGGATACAAAAGCGGTACTGAGCATGCATCTGAGCCTTCTGCTTCCATGTGCTCACCTGGAGGTTCCCGTACTGCCAACGAAAGTGCACAAGAGGAATCGACCATCCTCATAGGACCCGTTCATGTCGATCCTCAACCTCTACTAAAACCCCGCAAAGTCACCCCATTGCCAATGTCTAGTTCCCCATGGTCGATGATATGCATCGGGTCAAGCACGTATCTCCCCAGTTGAGATACGTGGAAGTCATCGTGCACCTGGTGCAACTGAGGTGGATGGGTCATACGATAAGCCACCTCACCTACCCTACCGAGGACCTGAAAAGGTCCGCTAATCCTTAGAGATTACTTGCCGCCTTGGCCTCATCTCCGTATCCTTGTCGAGGTGAGACCCGTATAAGGTCATGATCGTCATCCTCGAACTCTAGAGGTCTCCCTTTCTTGATTAGAACTGAAACTCAAAACCCCTGCAGCCACGAGGGTAAGGTTGGCCGACTCAAGAGTGATCGGCTAGACCCTCCTATGCATGAGTTTATCTTGTGCTGCCTCGGGTTTCCTTTTCTCCGACCAAGGAAACCCCGTCCCAACATTGTAGGTAAACCACAACCTATTTTCCTAATACAATCAATCTAAGTATGAACCGTGAATCCAATCCATACCCAGACCAACATCGTAAGGCCTCGACGCTGCCACAAAGATATTCCAACCGAAACTCTCGCCTCGAGGGTCAAACCACACTATCCGTGTAAGTGTGATTATCGAGTCTCCTCCCAAGGTATCTCCAGATGTGAGGGTCAGGTTTACGGCTTACCGGAAACTCTAGGTCTGGGAGAGGATTCATGGAAGGAAGGAATGATTCATATCAATGTCTGTTACTACGGTAGATAGTAGTGGACACAGACTATCCCTCGAATCATTATTAGAGCCATTGGGTCACTCTCCTTGACTACATGCAACTACTCTCTTCCACAGCCATCCAGCTCCCTGAGCCTGGCGGGAACAACAAAGGCGGTTGGTTGTAACATGTTGAAATGTACACCACCTCATACTGCTTCCCTAGATCTGCCTCCACGTCTGCTGCTCTGTTGAACCATCTATCCTTAACACTCCTTCTTGAATCATTTACACGCCCAAGTCTCCGAGACTGGCGCCATTTTCCTGTTTCTTGCTGTGCTGTGCAATCTTCATCCGCTCCTGGATGATCTGCACCTTCTTCATCATAACGCATACCATCTATGGTCGGTAGGAAGTTTTCCAACCTGGAAAGTCGGTCAACGACCACCCTTCTTTGCCTACGATCCGTAAGTGCTGCTAAGATTTATCCTTTGCCGAAAAGAGAAACTCTGTCTCATCCCCTGGATGAACCACTCCCAATGCCTAATACAGTCAATCCAGACATGAACGGTACTATTTCATTCCATGGATGACATCGTAAGGCCTCGATGTTACTACCATGAGATCCAACCGTCACTCTCGCCTCCAAGGGTCAAATCACACTGTCACCATCAGTGTGTGGTAACTGGGTCTCCTCTAGTAGAAATCCCGAAAGTGAGGGTCAAGTCAACAGTCTTAACCGGAACCTCTCAGTATCTACCAACAAAAGGAAAGCAAAGCTAACATCACAAAGATAAATGTATTTTATTATTGCATCTCATAGTACAAAGACAAATAGGAAACAACAACATGGAACTAGAAGTACCACGAACAAAAGGCATCCACTAGTTCCGCTCCTGTCCACCTGCTTCTGGAGATCCGCTGCCTGAAGCTGTGCTCTAGAAAACTCCCAGCCACCTCCTCAAGCCAGTCCTCATCTACTTATGAGTCGGGATCCCCTCAGAACTTGAGGGTATATGATGTTGGAACACTTGTAAGGCAGTAAGTCTACAAGTGTCACATATCGGTACCACCGGTTGTAACTGCTGACCAACAGGTAGTGATGTAAAGATGACACACTACCCGAAGGCACTATCTCAATCATCGGTCCACGTACTGAAGCCACATCACTATGCGGACCATACTCATGGTCACTCACTGGAAAACACTAGTATCCAAGTCTACTATCCACTCCACTGGTGTCTCTGCTAGGAAGAAAAATCTAGCAATCACCTCCAGCTAGTCCTCTACTGTCTGGGAATCTGCCTCACCTCGTAACCTCAGAGGCCTCTACTGTTGGAACTCGTGCATCATGCTCTGCCAGCGTGCACCATCCACTAGTACGAATGGTGGAATCTGCTGCCCAACAGGTGGTGGTGCTGCTGGTAAACCACCCGAGGGTGCCAACATAGAAAGAGGGCCCTACACCGGAGCCTCATCGCTCGGTGAGCCGTCATCGGGTAATCTCTCAGAAACTCCAACTGACTGTTTGCGTTGAGACATCCTAAACAGATGCAACACAGTCAACGATTTATACATGGTGAGCTGACTTGGTTTGAGCTGACTTTAAAACTCTTGGAAACACTCACGCAATCAGTGTTTTTCATGCACAAAGTCGGAATTCAGTAGTCAAGGTCCTGGTGTACGGATACGTCGGCCGCCGCACCAATACTAGACTCCCTGAACTGAAGACCACACTTAGCACCCTTAACACTATTGCTTCACAGAAAGAAAATATCAGAGTCCTAAGTTCTGCGGTAGAACCGACTCCTCTGATACCAATTTGTCACGACCCATCCTCAGGGCCCATGCTGTGACTACCCCAATCCCACCTTCCATAGGCCAAGGGCTGGCGACTAGCACCAAAGGCGTAAATCCCGATAACTGGGAAGAAATTACCTTTATAAAGTAAACAAAACACCACAGAGTACAAGAGAAATTAATACACTAAGTACAAAGAAAGTGCTAAAAAGTAAATGGGCCAGAATACAAATCCAACTGAAAAGTACAACTACAACTGAATATAAGTACAAAAGAAAGACAAGCAGCTGGAAGAGTAGAAGCAGCTCCTGGGTCATCCACCTTGGATCCTACCTTTAGGGTAGGTACAGATAGCGCAACTCCTGGATCATCCACCATGGATCCTACCTGAAGGGTAGGTATAGATAGACTCCACAACGCTCTCGCCCGTTAACCTCCTCTGAGTATTGCCTCATCGTGAAGTCCACCTCCAGATACTGACTCGTTGTGAGGTCCACCTCCGGGTATCGTCCAGTCCTCGAACACTCGGCCTCTGTCAGCACTGTCCGTCGTCTGCATCCAACACAATGGGGTGTGGGCATAGCCCGTGCAGGGGTGAGTATAACGATACTCAGTAGGGACCCCGAGACCCTCAAGGTCTCTCTAAATCCAACAAGGATAATCACAAGTATAATCTCAACAAAGAACCCTTACTTAGGCATAAGACCATACTTATACCTAAGTTATCAAGTAACCCATCTCAAACATGAGGAAGCACAAAGATTATGAAATTAAAGGATAACCACTACTTAGATATATGCCTATACATATACCTATGTTATCAAGTGACCCATCTCAATCATGAGGTAAACACAAAGGTCATAGACTCAGCTCAAACCAGTATTTTCATTATCGAAACTGTAACTGCTGAAGAGCCCCGTCTCTGGAGAGTACAGTGATCCTGTCACGTCTCCGAGGTACTGCTCACTAACCTAAGACTACTGAGGTACTCCTCCTATCGAGTAACATGGGTCAGCCACCCAAACATAGTAGTGCTTCCCACCAGGGTATGCCACCCACAGACAGTAGTGCATCCCCCCTAATAGCCTGCAGAGGTACTCTCCAAACGAGTACCGCGGGTCTGCACTGTCACACAGTAGTGCTCCGTCCGCCATGGGTCTGCACCAAAACAAAGTAGTGCTCCATCTACTAGTCTAGTCGACTCACTCCAAGTCGAGTCGGTCAACCAGTCGTCAGGTCTCAGCTGGCTACACGGTCTCCATACGCTCGTCTCCGGGAGGGTCCGCTCCACGAGCTACAGGTCGATACTCTAAGTATGTCAAAGTAACACTAAGAAGTATCTAAAAGGACCGCCTCTTCATAGGGGTCTCAACACAATAGACGACGCGTCAATCGGACGACCGGTCTGTGAGTTACTATCCTTTTCGTCCCAGGGGCCCGGTTGGTTTTGTGTGCGAACCAAACCGGCTGTATCTCAACTGTACCCCAAACTCTCATAGGGTATACTCATAGGGACCGTTTCTCAACGTGATCACCAACACCGCTAACGGTTCTTCAAACGGACGTCCGGTCCGAAAGTTATCAACTTTTCCGTTCCAGGGGCCCGGTTGGATTTCGGGTACAATCCAACCCAGCCACTATCCAACTGCAACCAAAACTTAGGAGAATATTGCCAAAAGATTAGTCTCATCAAGAGGAATCCAAAAAAGTCAACGACACATCAATCTGACATCCGGATCTCAAGATATAAGCGTTTCCGCTCCGAGGGCCCGGTTGGTTTTCGTATCCGAACCAACCCGGCCGTACTCAAAGTTCTCCAAAACCTTGAGTGTAATATACCGAAACGACCGTCTCGATCCAAGGATCACATCACAGCTGAGGGTATGTCGATCGGAGGTCCAAAAACCATGATATGGGAAAAAGACCGTAAGAGGTCCGAAAGTGGGGGTTTCGGGCCCGGACCGATTCGGCCCGAGACCCCCTATGGCGGCCCGAACCAGGCCAACCCGACCCGGGTCCGGGTCTGGCCCGCTTGGGCGTGGACCGGCCTGGGCGTGGCCTGACCTGGCGGCCCGGTCTGGCGGCCTGGCCAGGCACGCTGGTGCGCCAGGTGGCTCGGCCGAACGACCGAGCGTTTGGGGGTGCGGGGGGGGGGGGGCACTCTTGTCCGGCCAGCCGGGTGTCGTAACCCCCGGCTCCTCCTCTGACCGGCTGGCCCACTCCGGCCGGCCGGCTACTGCCGCCACGGGACCGGCATGGGCCGGTCTCCCTGCTCCGAAGCCGGCGGCCCGGAACCGGTCGCCGGTCCCTGCTCCACCGCGGCCCCGCTCCGGCCGCGGTGTCTTCGAGGTTCTCCGGCGCAGCGCGACAGCGCCGCACCTTTATTCGACTTCAACGGTGCAGCGTGACGGCGCCACGCACCCTTTCCGTATGATCCCGCACGGTGCCGTTGCACCACGCCGGTTTCCTTCGAACCGCATCAACACAACTTACAAGGGAGGAGGGTCTGCCGTGTTTTTGCGGTCCGGCCCCCTCCCATTAATCGATAGCAAGAAGCAATGTTTCACGAAGAATGGAAATGGAAGTATTCATGAACAAAAAAAAACAAAATCCCCTACCTCGTCGAATTCGTTGAGAGAGGGTTCGTCGTGGAATTTATCATCGCGGAAGAAGGCGTCAAGGAAGGAGAGGGTCTTTGGTGTCGCGGTACACGACATCGCGTAGTTGATCTCCGGGGATTCAGTGTTCTTCGTCGGAGATCGGTGCATTCTCCACATTCTTCGCGTTCTTCAACGAAGAAGATGAATATCTTCAATCCTCCCCTTTTTCTCCTAATCCCCTCTCAACACAACAAGTCCAAACAAAAATAAAATAAGTGCTTCACTTATTTTATTATCATGAATTAAGTTTTAAAATTCAAAAATTGAATTTAAACCACTTAATTAAAAGTTTTCATTAAAAGGGAGGTTAAGGGGGGTTAGGGAAAATGAAGGGGTGGGGTTCGTGTGGGACCCACTTCCCTCATAACCTCTCTTGGGTGGTTACCAAACTTCCACCCAAAGGTTAACCACTTAGTAAAAAATAAAAATTGTAGCTCAATTTTTATTTTTAACTTCCACAATTTTTAACAACTCCTCTCGTGTAAACGCAACTCCGGAAAAGGTGTTCCTAACCAATTACTGGCGCTGTGAATTTATCGGTGCCCTCAGAATTCGATTTTGAGCACCGGTTCAAAAGTTAGGAAAACCCACTCGTTCGTTCACTGAACGTACCCGAGCTAAACTTCGAATAAGAATTCTGGGCACACCGGGCCTCAGAATCAAGCACCGTTAGAAACTGCGTTCTTGTAAAATTTCCAAGAAAATTAAGAAAAAAATTTCCTTGAAATTTCTGGGTCTTTACAATTAAGCATGGAAGATTCGATGAAAACTCACTACATTATCACATCACACTAGAATCACAATAATATGCATTCCAATGGCCTATGGCATGCCCCCACTCCTAAACTAATAAAATTACCCAATATTCATCAGAAAATCCAAATAAAATTACATTTAATTTTTTTTTGAAATCATAATAAATTAAGTTTAATGAAATACTTTTGGTAAAATGATGAACAATGATACCCAATTAGACTCTCGAGATGTCCTCGGTCTTGGAAGAACAAAATCCCCATATGGATCAGCCAATAAAACCATGATCTAGTGGAATAAAAATGGAAAACTTATACTCAGAATCTAAAAATTAAATCAAGAAAACAATAAAGAAGGATGAGACCAACAAACAGAGTGACTCAACTTAGATTGCTAGAAAACACCCATGAAAACACCCCTCTTGGAGTGAATGAAGGCAGAGTTTAGGGGGGGGGGGGTGCATGCATGGGGGAGAGGTGAAGAGATATAGGGTTGAAAATTAAAATATTGGAGGGTATGAACTCTCATTTATCACATATTAATGGGGAACATAGTTTGGACAAAGTGTTTTCTAAACCGTGCTCCAACCATGCAACCTGAACTACCTTCACACTACCCACCTTGCAAGGTTACAAAACATGGTTTAATAGACCATGTGCCAACCATAAATCATTTATCTAGTCCAATATAGACACTCACATAGTCTCTAATGAACTTATGTATAGTTTCTTTACAAACCATAAACTTGTGTAATTTAGGATACATGGTTGGGGTGCATGGTTATTACTAACTGTGGATGAACCCTTCACTATAGTCTTCCACTCCAAAAAGACAAATACCATTCTCAAAACCCTGGGGAAACTATTTAGAGCCCTATAAAAACTTTCTTCCAAGTCCAAATTGGGTGTTTTTATGGGTTCCAATTATAGGAATTCTCTTTCGATACTAGATTAAAAAATAGACATGTCCATGAAAATGAGAATTCAAATTCCATTTTAATTATAAAAACCAATATAGATAAAGGGTCTCCACTCTATTTAGGGATAAATAATTCCAAAAGTAATAAATATTGGTGTGTGGGGGTGATATAGGGTCATAAAATCTCATTCAAGTATTTACACACTGTTTTAAACAAGTTTTTAGTCATTTGTTCATATATTATTACTTTTAATCTTTTTTATCAGGGTGACTATTTTTTCCCAAGTAACTTTTATTTTCTAAATATATTATTTGAACTCCCATTTTTCAAAATAATGTCAAAGATCTAGAAGGAAGAATACCTCATATACATGAAGAGAAATACAAAGGGAATGGCAATGAAATCATCTCTATAACCTATAAAGTGTGCCAATGTTAACCCTATGCATGGATATAGCCTAAAAATACATCATTAAAGTTTCATAAATGAATATCATTAGCACAGTGAGAGACCATACACAATTATAACTCATGTGTCCCACTAGAACAAAATTTCCTCTTTACCCAGGGTGTCAAATTTCCAAAATATAGGACCCTTGGGCTCTATATTTGGATCTATAGGATGACCAAGAGAAATCCTAAAGTTCTTCTCATCCAATACTCTATCCCTAGTCTTCAATGCCCTATAGTATATTATTTAAGAAAAAAAATAATTTGTATTTATCCAAAATAAAGGGTTTTGAGTTCCCCATGGGTCTAAAACACCATAAACCTTTACGTGTAACCCCTTCCTCTATAGTCTGTTAGAACTAGGGTAAAGTATCCTTAATTAATCATAAACTTGGGCACTATTCTTCTAAAATAATTTGATGAGAACCACTATAATTAGAGTGAAGCTTCACCCAAGTGATCTCACCCATACCATAACTTCTACCAATTATCACTTAAGATAATACTTTATCACTTCACTCAGGTATATCTTAGAAAATTCTACTTCGATTCACTCAAGTATCAATTTGGTGAATCCACCTTCATTTCACCCCAGTGTCACCACGGTGAATTCCCCTTAACTTCATTCAACTATTATTTGGGTGAATATCCTTGAATCCTACCTATTTCTAGTTGGAATAAACTCTTCTAGTTACTATAGTACCACCCATGTGATGTCTCTTCTAAGATTATTAATTCATGACCATTAATTTTTCAATGATAGAGAACTCATTTAACCAAAGTTTCTCATATAGATATCCAATTATTAGGGCCTCATCCCAAACGACGAGACCGAAAATATCAAGGTATGTAACACACCAACATTTCCACATTTCATGATTAATACCCTTAGTTAAGGATGTACCTTATTTTACCTCCCTAATATATGGGGGGCCCTCATGATGTTCTCTATCTTTTACCCCCTTTGAAACAAGGACCCAATATTTGAGTGATTCATGGGAGTATTTTCATTTCAAGTAGTGATTATCATCTCCAACATTCTTCTTAAAACATGAAGTGTATTAGGAAATGTCTAGACTATTTGTATTACAATATCTATATGCATAATAACTAATATGGTGTTTAGAAAATCATATGAATATGGTAATGGGCATAGATCCTAGAGTAAGACCATAATATTTCTTCCTAGATACCCCTCCATAGCCCTTCCCTTATCCATCAATGGATGAGGAGTAGATTCCTCTATGCATCCCTCCTAGAGTAAGCACCTAGTATTTCTTATAAGTTGTCATATCCCTCTTTACTTAAATATCCCTCCCTCTTACACTAGTATATTAGTAATGAGGTTCAATCCTAGACTTCCAATTTAGGTTTAAGTCCCATATGAATGCGATTAAGTATAACGGTTGATATTTCATCATCTCTTATTATTTACAATGAGCATGACTCACATGGTCTTATAATTTAGTAATGATCATGCCAATAGTGTAATTGAAATGAATACTAATGGGTTTCTTTCATAGGTGTAATACATAACTATACCAAACTACATGATCATTGATTCTGGTACTAAAGGGATATGTTAGACACTTGTTTGAGGTTCAAACCCAACATGATATACCCATTACAATACTTTTTGGATGTATTCCCAAAAGAATTAATTCCCACACTAGGAGGTCTATATTTATTTTTAAGTCCCTTAAAATATATATAGCCTCTAAATTGTAATCTCAACACCAATATTTAATAAGAATATTTCTCCTAGACATCTTGGTTGTATGAAATTAAACTGCATGATCTGATCCTTACGAGGTTACCTTAAAACATAATGTGTTTCTCATTGAAGTTGATCCAAACTAGGTGGGTTATAACTCTTTTCAATAGGATACATGGGAAGCCCCATTAAGGGACCAATCACAAAATAAAACAATAATATCCTTAGAGGGCTATAAATACCATAGGTTCTAGTTGTGTGGCATTAAACTATAGTCAATTAAATTCCTACATCACAGAATATTAAAAAAAATAATGTGGTGAATTTTTTATGCATACTGATGGTACCATTTATGGGGACCCTCTAATTTATATTTATTGTTACATTGATGAAGAAATTATGATATATATATATATACATTCACATTTGCATAAGTTAAAAATTATTTCTAATATGGGGCCACGAGTCCCATATTGGGATTTGGGAAGTATTCACAAACATGAGTAAAATCGAAAAGAGAATAACAAATTAAGCATAAATTCACCCCAAAAGTATACAAAATCATTAAATCCAATCTTATCAACCAATGCGAGTTCCAAATTGTAATTGGAAAACCCCCTAATGAACGCCTACCTTTATAAAGTTAGTCCACATTATTTCAAGGATGTGGGAAGTATTTGGTCTTTCTGGTTACTTATATAAACCTTATTAGAAATTGTAAAAATAATTGATGTAATTACTCACATATGAATAACCACACCCCCTTTATATGTGAATTTTTTTTTGAATCAAATATGAATATTTCACTAAGAAAAATTACCAAGTCACCAACATGTTAAGTCATTTTTCTTGTGTATTTTCATAGAATAAAGATGAGCCTAACATGGACCTTTTTAAAACAAGAAGTCATGTATAAGATTGTTCAATTGTGTTGCTAAATTGATAGGTTTAATTGTTTGTTCTTATTGTTTCTCAATAGGTGAATCCAAAATAACTCTATTCAATCTAAATGAATTTTTCTCAATCATGAAATATTTACAAATCCATAGTTCCATGATTTGGGTCATTATCAAACTAAATGAGGTTGTCGCCCACCTAGCGGCTTCAATGCATGGTGAAAAATGAACTGACTAGGGAGTACCACATGAAATGTATTATACAAACACTAGAAATTTCATCTAAAACCCTACAATCCATGAATCCACACATACTGTCCATCCAATGATGAGAAATGGTGAAGAAGTGAATGACATCCATTGTCATTTGAAATAGTTTCAGGATCCTATATTCTAAATGCAACAAAAAATACCTCCATTATCTTATGGAGGTGGAACTAAAGTTCAATAATGTTCTTAACATAGTACATAAGTCACCTTTAAAGGATATTGTCAATAATCACTATAGATAATTTTTTGAGGCCCTGATCCCTTAGATAGTTGAGGGCTCCACCCCATGGGTACCGTCTTTGGTCACCTAGACCCTAGCCCCCATGATAGCCCATTAATAAAAAACCCTTCTTTTTCCTATTTAACTATTTATCATGTTTAATACATGAACAATGTAAAAAACTGAAACCAAAATAATATATAACATTATAATATAGCTATAAAATTAAAAGGTATACACAACAGTATTTTAATTATGAAATATATATAAATAACTATATTTACAAAAACAAAACAAAACGTAATAAAATAAAATTTAATTTAAATATTAGAACAATCATTACAACTAAGTAAGTAATAAAATATTTTCTTACTATTAAAAATAATTTTATAAAATGAATATTTTTAATGTTTTATTAGCACTAATTTGAAAATAATAGTTAATATGAAAAAAAATTTCTTATAAAAGTTAGTTTCATGATATTTTATAATTTTATTTTAATGTTATTTTTATAAAATTTTGGGCATGAATTTGAAAAAATCAACTTAATTTTAATTATTTATCATAATCATATTAGCTTATAATGATTCTTTTTATTTTTATTATTCAAAAATAATTAATGTTTAGGTGAATATTGAAAATATCGACTTTATTAATGCCACCACTTTTATGAAATTATTTTAATATATGAATACCTTAATTTTTTTGAATAATATTACTATTAAATTTTATATTATAAATTATTATAAATCATTTTAAAATACTTTTTTTAATTTATAAATCCATACTCAACATTTTTAAAATTTACGGAACTTTTTAATGAAAACTATTTTTTTGACTATTTTGTTTAATTACTAATAACTCAATGAAATATATTATTTGCTTTATTTTAATTTACAATAAATATTATTTTAATATTAATAATAAATTTAAATTCATTTAAATAAATGAAATTGATAATTCTACCATAATCATAGATTTTTTGAAATGATTTTTTTCCAAAAAAACATATTTTTTTGCATTACAAGTGTTTTTGTTAAAATTAATTTTCCTTAAGTATTTTTATTTTATAAATTTTATTTAATATTTATAATTATTTTTTTTCAAATTATGTAATAAGTATCATTTTAATTTTAGTATTAAAGTATAAATTAACTAGGTAAAATCTAGTTGTTGTGGTGAAAACTAAAATGGTATACATGAGTATCCTTAGAGGCAAAGGGAATAAAATGTTTAAAAAATGTTTATTTTTTAATGTTGGATGTGTGTGTTGACCTTATCTTTCATGAAATACATTATTTATCATTTTTGGAGGCACTTGAATTGAGTGTCATTTCCCATTATTGAATAATTTATTTTATTTACAAAAATGCCACTCATTTTCACTTATAATAGGGGAACTCATTCCTCACTTCCCCTCACTCAAAAAAACCCCAAATTTAGGCCCATAATCTATCCAATATTCATATAAACACCACTATACCCTTAAAAAAGTTTTATTATTTTCTAAATTCCATCCGTAAAATTTTTAATCCCCCTCGTAAAGGTGATAATCAATGAAGTGAGGTATATGTTCTTAAACATATATTTTCTTTTTATATTTATTTTTTACAATTTTATTATTACTCAAATTTAATTTCACCATATTAATATTTTAACATAATTATAATTACTATATTGTTATATTATTATAATGATGTT
This sequence comes from Viscum album, assembly GCA_963277665.1. Lineage (NCBI taxonomy): Eukaryota > Viridiplantae > Streptophyta > Magnoliopsida > Santalales > Viscaceae > Viscum > Viscum album. Next base: position 835,343,281 of record OY728128.1, on the reverse strand, counting down.
ATTAACATTAATTTTCATCCCCTTTTCTATTAATAAAAAATGGAAACGTGGATTGTGTGTTGTACGAACAACCACCTCTATGAATAATCGTGTTTCATTTTTTTCCTTCAATTTAAAACATAAATGATTTAAGTTTATATTTTTTATGTATTTATGATATATATAATTAATTTTTATCAATTATATTATTCTTATTAAAAAACACAAAATTTAATTATTATTATATGATAATCCATATATATAAGAAAAAACCCTCTAACAAGTTCTTCACCATTTTCATTTTCATGAAATGCGACTAAAATTATAATGTAATGGAATTATAAAATTATAAGTATTTATGAAAAAATAAATAACAGAACCATTAATCATTTGGAAATTATTATCTTTATGAGAGAAAATAATACAAACACTTCTTTTTTGAACCTAGTTAAAAGCATTTAATATTATTAACACCTGATGTTGAAAAATGATTATAAAAATATCACACATGAAGTGAATGTTATTAAAGAAGAATGTTAATAAAATTAAATAATAATAAGGTAAAAAAATTAGTAATTAATTTTTTTTTCTTTATGATACAAGAGGTTAAATAATTCTATGTAAATGAAGGTTTACATTGAGGGACATGGTAAATCAAAATCCTTTCTTTGAGTGATGAAATTTTTTGTTGAACATAATTTGTACAAGAAATTTACAATTTTATTGATGATTATTATTTATTTATATGTAAATTTTTTTTGGAACCAAATATAATATAATATAATTTATTATTTTTATTTATTTTAAAAATAAATTTTACTTTTGGAAAAGGTACTATAAACTATGAATTTTACAACGATGAATACAAAATGTTTTCAAAAATAACTTTTCATGATTTGGTTCTCAATATATTCAAATGATATATCTATAATAATGTTATGTTTTATATTTTATTACATTTTCATCCTTTTTGAATAATTATATTTTGATATCCTATGATTTCTTAAGTTTATTTTATGTGATATTTTTAATAAACCTATTCTTTTTTCAATGGGTTATTTAAGTTACGATGATGATGTTTTAAGTGGTATAAATATATATGGATAATGATGGGTATGATCCTATATAAACCTCCAATGAATTGGTATAAGATTATATCTCATGATACAGTCTAGCATGAACATAATGGTTTTGTTCACACAGGTGTGGACATGATTGGTTTGCTCACATTTTAATGCATGGATATCATGAGTTTTTTCACATAGGCATGAACATAATGTGTTTTCTCACACATACTTTCCTATGCTTATGGAAATTTCACATTTTATGGTTTACAAATTTATTCAATATTTCCATGTTTTTTATCATGTTATTCCAATTTCAAAATCATATTTTTTCCATGAAATTCTATTTTTCTATGATTATTCATTTTCACATATCCCACACCTTATTTCTAGTTCACATGTTATATGTTTTATGTTTACTTAATGATTTTATTAAGATCTTATATCGATCCATCATGTTTTTTGATTATAATACATGGTTGTTTGATATCTTATTTAGTTATTTATATTTTCTTCATATAATACTCATTATTATGATCTAATACGTTATGATATGCCTTTTCCATTAATAATATTTTGAGAACCCCCATTTCATATGTTTCTATTCACTATGTTATGATGATGATTATAACATGGGTGATAATCAAAAAAAGGTCTAGAGGATCACAATTATGGATTTTTTCTAGTTTTATTAGATAAGATATTTATATAACTAATTTTCAATACAATAAACCCTTAGGCCAATTGATTATGAAACTGTTTGTGTGATTTAATATTTTAATCTTGCTATTATTGTATTATTAATGCCATAAATATATTGGGTTACTATAGTTAGTATCACATGTGGGTTTATTTATTTTGGAGATTTGTTTAATTATTTTTGGAGGTTATATTAGATAACATTAACGAAGAATATAAAGATAAGTCTTAGGAATGGGTCTATGTATAGGATAAAATCCCGATATTATGGTAAATTTGGGATTATGTGGTTTTCCAAAAATAAACACCTTTCTAGATAGTAAAAGTTGATTTTTGTTTTTAACTAATGTATGTAGGGGTAACAAAGATCAAAATAGTTCATTAAGTATATCTTGAATATCATTAATGTTAATGATGAATGATCCCTAACAAATCACCTAGCATGATACCCCAAGTGATTTTATTTGTTTAATCACATTATATTTATGAGCCCTTAACTGGGTTTGATTATATGTATAACTAGTACAGTTAGAAAGACTATAATGGATAACCTATATTGAAATATAGAGATTAATAGGCTAATATATGAATTTAATTTATGAAAACTTTATTCAAAATTTATGGTTTGCTTTTATGTATAATCATTAAATTATTTATACCCATTCCTAATTTTCCTTTATTAAATTTAATGATAGTAACCCAAAAGTACTGAGCTAACAATGGGTGCAATAGGAAATGTGGAAATTGTTCCAACATGAAACATAATGAGATTGGGGATGGAATGTAAAAAATTATGAAAATTATTTCCCAACTATCTCAAGTTATAGGAAATAATCCATATCATGATGAGCTCCCAAATTCACCAAGGAGGTATAAAATTTATATCACATCATTTATGAGGTAACATCCTCCATCTTTTAGTGAGTCTTCTAGTCCAATGGCTACTGAGCCATGGTCCAATGTAATGTCAAATCTATTTTCCATTCTCTAGTGTTCAGAACATAAGAAAGTTGTTTTTTATTTATAATTTAGATGGTGAGGCTGACCAGTGGTGGAGTCTCACTACAAAGAATTCATAAAAGAGGTACATATAATCTTTGGAATGTGAAGAGTTCAGGACGATATCTTGATAATTATTTTTCATGGACTCTTCACACAAGTATATAGTGTGAAATCATGGAATTGAAGGAAAAATAGGAATATTCTATTGGGTTATATGAATAAAATTTCACAAGACTTGCGAGACATGCTTCCCATTTTATATTTGATAACGATAGTAAAATTGATCAATTCATTACTAGATTAATGTCGGGTCTTTTAATGGTGTTAACCATAAGTGAGTTCTAAATACATGAAATTATTTTTCATTGAGATCCTAAGGTTGGGATCGAAACTATAACCTCTCAATATTATTTAGAAAAGAAAAGGAAAGTGAAATATCATGTAAGCATCAATGATAATACACAAGGTGAGAAGAAAGAACAATTAACTACATGTAATAAATGTGGGAGGAAGCACCTAATAATTGTATCAAGGGATCATAAATGTTTTTTTAATTTTTGTGAATTAGGACATCTAGACCACAATTATAGAACTAAGGCTAAGAGGACGATTAACACCAAAAAAGAGAATAAGTTCCCTACTAATGATCTGTACACAAAACAATGCTTAATGTATAAAGATTTTGGACATTATGTAAATTAATTCTCAAAACTTTTATCCACTGAAGAATATAGGCACTAGAAACCTCTAAAACCAAGGGAACAAGGAAGGGTATCCGTTATCATTTCCACTAAAGTAGATCAGGATAATGAAGTGATGCTAGGTACACCTGATCTCTTTTCTAGATCATCTAAAACCTTATTTGATTCTGGTTTGTCACACTATTTTTTATCACAAAAGTTTTTTGAGAATGTGAAATCCTAACCCCAAGCAATGGATATTGAAATATTAGTGAAAACCCCTAGTGGAAAAATAATGATGTCTAAGATTTACAGATCTTCTCCAATTAATATTTTTAGGAGGATACTATATGTAGATCTATTTCTTATTCCATTAGTTGAATTTAACAAAATAATGTGTATGAATTGGCTTACCCTACCTAAAGAACATATCAACTAATATGATAAGGAAATATAATTTTATATCCCGAAGCATCATGTTATCATGATTCAAAAAAAGTATGATTATGAACTCCCAATAGAAGAAAAATCATAAATGCGGGTTATGGAACACAACAATGAGGGAAATTTGGATTAAATTATCAGGGTAGATGTCATCGTTGATAACATGGCTATATTAAAAGAATATACTGATGTATTTTCAAATGAATTTATTGGTCTCTCCCCACATATTTAGGACAAATTTTCAATAAAATTCATACCTATATCCTTACTTATGTCAAAGAGTTGACAAAAAATGGATCCAATTAAATTATAAGTGTTAAAGTAGTATCTGAAAAAAAAATTAGATAGGGGATTCATATACCCCAGTACTTCATTGTGGCATGGGCTAGTCCTCTTTATCAAAAATAAGGATTAATCAATCTATATTTTCCTTGATTATCATGAGATAATTAAAATCATTATTAGAAAAAATCCCCCTACCCCATATCAATGATCTATTAGATTTACTCAAAGATGCTCAGTACTTTTAAAATATTGAACTTCGATCTAGATACCCCCAATAAAGTGTCAAAAGGTATGATATATCAAATATGGATTTTTTACTTAAGGTATGGACATTTTGAGTTTATAGTGATGCTGTTTAGACTTACCTATTATTTAACACCAAGACTATAATATCTCAGATCTGGTGGATATTTTACTAAATTGGCACCAGATAAAAGGGATTACATCCCATTAGATCAAATTGTTATGTAGTCTTGGGAGATTATATACATTCATGATTCTCAAATTACATCTGAAAACATGAAATATAATATAGAATTCTTATGATAACATTATTATTTATTCTAGTGAATCATTGATTTCATTCATAGTTCACTTCTTGGTATCTAGTGGAAAGGAAAACATAATAAAGGGAAAGATGATATGCCCAGTAAGGGAATCTGTACATCATAATCCATCATAAATTAAATAAATCATGAATAATATGGTTGATAAAAAAAATTACCAAATTTTCCATATAACTAATACTATAAAAGGGGAATAAATACAAGGATAATATAAAAACATAAATAACCTGATGGATAATAATAAATAGTTTCATAATGATAGAATGTATAATGATAGACATCACAATCTTACCCCCAAGGCCTTCTACCAAGAAAAAGTATGTAAAAAGGTAAAATGTTTTCCAAATACCCAAACTAGTTTCTCTCATGAGACCTACTGATGCATCAAGGGAAAATAATGGGCTTCACCCATCACTTACTTTTTTTAATGCATTCATCACTTTAAAGGGGTAAAAAATAATCAACATAAACATTCATATTGAAAAAATAGCATATGAAGTGTGGGTATTTTACATAATAAAAAAATAAAATATAATCATAAGTCATCTAGACTTATATGGATAATGGTACCAATAGATTTAATCCCTAGTAAATATTAATATTCACAAAAAATGTTGACATAGATAAAAATACATTGAAAATATCATTGGTTGATTTTTAAGGGAAACACACTTTCCATTTTGAAATAAATTATTCAAAATATAAAAATTTACAAAATATTTTCTCTAAAATTTTATTTGAAAATTTTATTGAAAAGTTTTAAAGGAAGATTCAATTAATTGAGTGGTCATGATGGCATAAAATTATGTCCACGCCATGTTCGTAAAAAGAAAGCCTCCTTTCAAATTTTTGGTAGAAATTCAAAAAATATCTCATTTGGAAAATGATAAGAATATTAATTTTATTTTTTATAGAAATTCAAAAAAGGGTAAAAATTTCATTACAAATTCATAATAGAATTGTGAAAACACCCTTGATTTTTTTGAAAATATGGATACAAAAGAAAAAGATTCCTGATCGAATAGAGAACAAAGTAGGTTTTCATTAAGAAAATTATTTTGGTATATTGATTACATAAAAGAAATTAAAATTAATGTAAAATAGATAATATTGAAAATTTACCTGATTAGATGAAAATTTATTGGTTTTAAGATAAAAATATCAAATAATTCATCCAATAGATACTTAAATATAAACTATCCTAAATAATGATGATATTCTAAAATAAACACCCAACTCATATCTAAATTACTATATAAGAAATTCTAAAATCTTTTACAATAAATTTAAATTTAATATAATTATATAAATAAACCAAATAAATACTTATAATATCATATATGGTCTACTTATAATATTTTAATACTTATTTATTAACAATTATTTATTAAAATATATGTTTCCAAGTGTTAACTATTTCATTTTCATGTATGTTTTGGTTAGATATTATTATATTTTCATATTTTTTATGGTTAAATAATATATAGGGTTTTAGTGATAATATAAGTATCATATATATTCATTATGAAAATAATTGTAATCATCCATGAAATGCACAAATAGAAAAGTGAATTACACCGTTTATGGAGACGATAGGCCGTATTTACACATGAACACAGTTTTTACTTTTGAAGGATGAAATGAAAGAGGGTTATATAATAATTAAAATTTCTAGAATTATTATTATATCATATTACATTAAATATATCCTTAATACCATCCATGTAAATCAGAAATGAAAAAAATGAATCACATCACTTCATGGAGGCAATAGTCCATACGTACTCACAAATGTTATTGTTTTCCAATGGATTGGAAAAAAAGAAGTTCTATATGATATTATTATTATTGAATAATTATATTTTCAAAAATTTATTATATATTAATTAGTTTATTCTATATAACCATCCAATTAAATTAGTGATGAAAAAAGATTTACATCGCTATGACGAGATGACAGGATGTATGCACACACGGGCATTTCATTTCTCCTTTCACAGGATAGAAAATAGATGAAAAAATAGTTTTACCATAATAATAATAATAAAATATAATTATTTATATGATTATTGAGTTGTTATTTTTTTATGGTTCCAATAGATTTAGAGGAATCAGAAGAAGGAATAAATTAAAATGAGTTGTAAAAAAGATTACTCTCTCTTAGAGAAACCTCCTTTGGATCTTTTCTTAAGTACAATAGGGTTGGTATTTGGGAGATAAATTAACATATATAATGTGTAAATTTATTTTTAGGATAGATAATTTTATGGTTTGGTTGAGATATATGGATCCATATGCGTGATAAAGCATGGGGAGGAGGTTCCCTTTTATAATTGAGGTGATGGGCACAACTGATATTTTTCAAAGTTTTAATATATTATTACATCACTTTATTGCACAAATGGCAGGAAAATGAATCATATTTTAATGTGATAAGGATATGGTATAAATAAAAAAAACAATATGTTTTATAAAGTTTTAATTTAATTTTATCCATTATATTATTAGATTACCCTTCAATAAACCCGTTTTCACCTTAATTGTGGAAACAAATTTTTCAATATTAAAAGGTTATAATTTTTATTATTAGGAAAAAATTGGATCAAAAATGTAAATGGGATGGATCTTTAGATCAATTATAATCCTAATTACCATCTTTAAATAATTTTATAGTTATGAAATTATCTATTTTTTTCATAAAATATCATTAATGTCATTTTTCGAAGTATTAGATAAATTTGACTCTAAAGACATCAAGATAGAAGTTTAATTTTAATATAAACCTTTAAAAAAATCTATAATATGTTATATAAATCTACACTATTTTTGGATAATAATAAATCAAAAAAACAATTATTAATTTTATAGTTTTTAAAATTATTTACATGCTTATTTTACTACTTGAACAAGCAATGTGTCGGTGTTGTGTAAGCATATAAGAAAATGATTTTATCACTAAAAATTTAAAATAAATTTATTTAATAAAAAAATAATTCATTTTCAAGGAAATATTTATAAAAAATATTATCACCTTTTATTCATTATGTAAAATGTCTATAGATATTAACGTCAAGGGAGTGACATTTTAAAATTTTGTATACTTAAAATATTATATAATACATTTTCATGAACAATTATCCCATAAAAAATAAATAACAATCCTAATGTGATAATGGTTTATATAAATTCATATAATAATAATTAAACTGAAAAACGGTGGCCTTATCCCATAGTTTTAACCTTGGTCAACCTGATTTACCGTTTTTCCTTCGTGATAAATTTTTACTGTTTTTACTATTGAATATGAAGAAAATTAAGTTTACCTTATTAAATAGTATTAATTATTCTGATTCCAAATATGGAATCCATTTTATCAAATTTTTTCAATATAAGTGGTATAAATCCAATTTATAATATTCCAATAAATAAAAAAACTATTTTCTGAAAAAAATTCCCTTTTAATCCTAGAAGTATTTATATAAAAACATCAATTATAATATTTATTCTAATGTAATTATATTATTTAAAAACCATACATATATTATTTTATTATTTAATTCGAAATAAAATATTACTTTTTCAATAAAAATATATGAATGTTTTACAAAAATTGGTAATTTTCACTATTCACTGAAAATCCATCTTTTTTTAAAATAAAGAAAAATTAAAACAAACATAATTTTGATATTATTATTTAAAAAATAAAATTTATTTAATAAAATTAAATTTTTTAGAATTTTAGAATTTACGTTTTAATGACATTCTTGAATAAAACTTTATGTATTGGGCTATTGTTTTTCTTAAAATGAAATCATACAATAATTGAAGCTAATGTGTTACATTCTTCCATCATTCAAAAAACATCATCATAAAAGTCCCCAAAATTTCACCTCATGTTATTTTATTTCAACATAATATCTATAGGTTTCCATGCCGCTTCTTACATTTTAAAGTTTCTCTAATGTATCTTTACAGGACAAGTCATCTGATTTGTCAGCACTTGTTCCCTAGTGTCCAGAATCTAGATAAGAACTTCACAGTAATATAAATCAGGTTCCAATTATATATTTTTAGAGATAATACCATTCATTGGATATATAATTTACTTACTCAATAAAGAAATTTTGAACACATGATGTACTTTAAGGAGGCTTGACTTTATTTCTAAATGATAATCAATAGTTCCAATTCATTCAATAATTTAAAAAGTTCCAATATACAAGGGACTCAATTTTCATTTCTTTCCAAACCATATAACACCCTTCCATAGTGATAATTTTAAGAAAACATGATCTTCCACTTGAAATTAAAAAAGAATTCTTTGGTTTTCAACTGAACACTTCTTCCTGATTTAGGAAACTTTAATATGTGTATGAATAGTCTTTACTTTCACTGTTGTCTCCTCTACAAGTTCTGGTCCTATACGCATCCTTTGAACAATTTTTCCCAACCAGTTGTAATATTACGTATCTTTCTATACAATGATTTATACAATACAATTTTAATACTTTAATGGAAGCTTTTGTTATTGGAAATCTAAACTACAGGTCAATATTGATCCCATATTCCCTAAAATTTAAGTGATCCTAAACTTAAAATGTTTTCTAATGTTTAAATATGTCCTTTGTACTTCGCATCAGTCTAAGGATGACATGAAACATTCAAAAGAAGCTCGGTATTAAGAGAATTCTGAGTACCTTTCCAAAATATCGATGGAAATCATGGATAAAATTTAGACATAATTGAAATAGGTACAACATAAAGTCTTAAAAATTCATTGATATAGAGTCTTTAAAGATTCTCAAGAGTCAATCTTCCCTTATAGTTAGGAAATGTGTATATTTGGTAAGCCGATCAACAATATCGCATATATATCATTTCTTCTAGGATTCTTAGGTAATCTAGTAATAAAATCCATAGAAATGTCATCCTATTTCTGTAAAAGAATAGGTTGAGTTTTCATGACTCCTCAATGGTGTTGTCTCTCAAACTTCACATGTTAGAAATCCAACCATGTTGGCACATAATCAATAATTTACAGCTTCATATTATCCCTCAAAAAAATTTCCTTCAAATCCCAATATATCTTTATGCTACCAAGTTGTGTCGAGTAATTTGAGCTTTGATAATCATCTTTTAATTATCTTTTCATCTTTAGTTTAAAAATCCGCCTTAAAATTTTAAAAACACCATATTTATAAAATAAGTAATCCAATATTCCATCCTTTTAGGCTTTAATTTTCATTAAAAAATTATTATCATCGATCTGAGAACTTTTTATCTTTTCTAGTAAATATTTCATATAAATAATTTGAAAAATGGGTGATGTATCGCCTTCCATAATAAATCTCATATCCAACATTACTAGGTCCCTAAATAGATAATACTTTTTAAAAATCATCTTAGTCAAAACTCCATGATCTTTCCTACTAAATACACCACCCACATTTTAATACTTTCGAGGGTGGTAGTGTATAAATAAATCATAATCCTTTAGTAGTTTTAACAATCTGCTTTTCCCCATGATGAGGTATTTACTTGAAAATATTTATATAAAACTCTTATGATATGTGTATATACCATATCATAGGCCATATATATAGTGTCTACAAATATTCAATGAAAATATTACAGTTACTAACTCAAGATGTTGGGTTGAATTTATTTGTTCATGTATCAATAAATTCCTTGGTGCATTGGAATTAACTTTTCCATTATTTATAAGAAAGAATCTAAGTCCCTTCATTGATGCCTCACTATATATGAAAAGACTATCACCTCATAAGGGTAGTGCCAATGATGGTTCACTGATCAACCTCCTCTTTAATTATTTAATCATTCTTTACATTCCTTTTTCTATAAGAACATAACCCTTTTATGTCTTAACTTGGTTAAAAGGTTTGCTAATATGTGTTTTTATGGAATATCTAATTGTTACTTTTTATATAATAAAAATAAATACCCCAGTTATATTTTTTAGCATATGGAATTCATTGAATGTCTTTTTCTATCTTAGGTCAACTGATATTTTATCATTAAAGACAATATATCAAAGAAAAGAAACTACTTGAAGTCAGAAGTCACATATATAAATTTCCCATATAACTCATTTTCTCTAAGAGTCTCAAGAATGATTCATAAATAACTCTTAATATCTTCATAACTATTGGAGTATTCCAATATATCATCAACAAATACAACAATTAAATTATCAAGATATTATATGAACACTATGTCTATTAAATCCACAAAACAAAGGTTTTATTAGTTAATTTAAAGAGAATAACTATAAAATTGTAATGTATATGCCTCATATAAAATGTTTTTTATGGAATATCTTCCTTAAAAAATTAAAATTGATGATACACAAAATGTATATGAATCATTGGAAAATATTGTGCTCCATGAAGTTAATCAAATAGGTCCTCAATTTGATGAAGAGGATATTTTTTCATCATAGTGATGGCATTGAGTTCATTATAATCAATTCACAACCTCACAGTCCAATCCTTATTTTTAAAAAAATAAAATTGTATCTTACTAGAGAGAAATAATTGGGCCTATGAATCTATTTCCACATAAATACTATAGTAGTTTTTTAACTCCATTTTCTCTATAGTATCCATAATGTAGGGAGTCTTAGATACAATTTTTTCATAAGTGATTAGTTCTATATAAAACTAAACTTCACACTCTAGTGGGTGTCTAATTGTTTTTTTCAGAAAACATATCAATTTTATTTTTTCTCAAAAATAAAATATTCTATCCTTGGTGTACTAATCTCATCCATCAGTTCAGAATTTTCTAATTATACAATAATTTTATCAGGGAGAGATACTAGAGGTGGGACTATATATGATTTAAATGATGTTGTCTCCCCTTAAAATATGCAGTATTCTATCCACTCAAAAAAATTTATAATCCAATTATCTTAGAAATAAATTTTTGTATTATAATATAAAATCCAATCTATATGAAGGATTATGTCAAAGTCAACCATTGGTATATTCTCCAACTTTTAAAATAAGATATTTTTATATTTCATAATGGGAATTGACTAACATATCCTTGTTGTAGGTATAGTTCTACTGGGACTCTTAATTGATAATTAATTTCTTAAGGATATAAAGAAATATATATCTATATTATAAAACATGAAATTTATAAAAGAGTAAAAAGATCTAGAACCAAATAAATCATTAGATAAATTTTAGGTTATTTTAAATGCACCTGCTACTACATCTTTTGGAATATCAATATATTCTGTAGTGATTGTATAAGCTTAGGATTTTCCCTTAATATTTTATGTGTAAAATTCCCTTAATTCTTGGGAAATTCATTTTCATAATTCCACATCCCATTACAGTTGAATCATTGAACATTGGAAGGTTCTTTAATTCCGTTGAAATCCTGAACATAATGGAATTTATCTCCAGACATGTAGAAAAATAACATTCCCAATAAGCATGTTCCACTGTGATTATTTCAACATTTATTACAACTTTAGAATTCACCTTCTCTTTTTCTCTTTTGTTGTATTTTTTTTCTAGAGTGCTCATAATCACTCTTATTATATTTATTTCAACATTTTAATACTTGTATAATTATTTATCTTTCTTGATGGAACATGATACTATCTTCTCATATTAAAATATGGTTTTAGAGACACTTTTTCCTCAATGTATTGTCTTTTATCCCTCAAATAAATGGATAATATTACTCTTTAGACAACTCAATATTACCCAACATTCCTTCAAAACCTTGTAAATTTTTATTCATACTTATAAAAAATTTCATTTTAATTTTTTATTAGAATCAGGAATCGTATCTCTATATCGGCTCGTTTCTCAAGAGGAAATTATTTTTCCACGAAACATACTACAACATAATTCCACGATATATTCAATTTCTGAATCATCCTTATTGTTTGTAATCAATGAACACCATTAATCTATATCCCCCACGAGAAATTCCATGAAAACCATTCCCATTCATTACATACCAAATCAAGAAATATAATCTCTAAATAAAATATCATTTTCTCAGCTACAAATGGATTAGTAGTACCATTAAATAATAGAGGTTATTGATTCAGAAACTAGTTTACAATTGTTGTACCACATTATAAATCAATAATATGTTCCATACGAGAAATTTTATTGTCCATAAATGGAATTAGATACCCAAAAATACTTATAATGTGTTCATTATATACTTTAGATCTAATTCTAGATCTCATTCCATATTATTAAATAGGATGGAAACCCCTATAAAGATTAGGTTCATTGATATGGTTTCCATTACTTCCACTAGTCTCGATTTCTAAACAATGAAATACACTGTATTAGATCATAACATTAGGAATCATAATGCATAATTTTGATACTGGTGAATCATGTGATATAACATAAAAATTTATTTATAGGTAATCTTAGAATCATGAGCTTTTTATCATTGGGAATATTCTCAAAATATAAAATATTTTCAAATATTTCATATTGGTTTGTAAAAATCTATGAATTAACCAAATAATATTCTTAAGAGTGTCAAAGAAGGTGCAAAATAAGGTTACACTCACTATAAACCATGATGATGGCCAAGATATACTCAACCAACTATTTTCAAGGTTATTATCATTATATAAATCTATTTTAAAACCACAAACACTTATAGAATCCAGACATGGATGTATTACTATCAAAACCACATAATATTTACCTAACTAAAAACTATATGATTTTATAACATAACTAGTCATATCCTCATAATTTTCATATATTCGGGTTCCCTACTTGATGGTTTCCTTAATCTAGTTCCCAAATATTCTACAAAACTTTCTTTGATACCAATTGTAACAACTTGATTCCATTAGTTTGAATCTAGGGGTTATTTTCCCATATTTTATCAAAATAGAAGGGATAAAATATCATAAGATCAGATACTTTACTAGTATTGGGAGACTAGATAAATAAATGATTCTCAAATTAAATCCAAGAACACGAAATATAATATAATAATTATTGTGATAAATTTATAATTTCTTATATTAAATCTCTGATTTCATTCACATATACCTTCTTGGTATCTCAGGTAAAGGAAAACATAATAAAGGGTAAGATTAGATGACCAATAAAAGAAAGTGTAAAATAAAATCTATCATAAAGTAAATAAATAATGAATAATATGGTTGAGATAAACAATAAAAAATATTCTATAGTACTAATACCATAAAAGGGGTATAAATCCATGGATAACATAACAACAAAAATAATTAAATGGATAATAATAATTAGTTTCATAATGATATAATGCATAATTAAACCCATAATAATATTACTGTGAAGTCCTTATTCTAAGACCACATGCATAAATAGGTAAGGTATATGCCAAATAAACATACTATCTTGTCTCATGAGACCTATCGATGCATAATTAGTTAATGACAATCCCTTTACATCACTTATTAAGTCCACTGCATTCAACATATGAAGGGGTGAAACATAACTGACATTAAATTTTTATTGAAAAACTATCATATGAAATTTTAATATTTATTAAAATAAATAAATATAACATAATCAGAATTTTCTAGAGTAATATGGGCAATTTTATCCAAATAACGCATCCCTAGTAAAGATGAATATTCACCAAAGAATTACTATGTGGATGAAAATGAATTAATAATACCGCTAAATGATTTCTCCAAGAAAATTACATTTTCATTTTGAAATCACTTATTAAAAATATAACAACATAAAATATGTCAATGAAAAAAATTTCTTTTAAAATATCTTGAAACATGTAATGAAATCTTTAAATAAATGAGTGGTCATGATGAAAGTAAATTATGTTCATTCCATTTACATAGAAATAATGACTCCTTTCACATTTTCATTAAAAATTCAAAAAGAACATTATTCATAAAATGAATATAATAATATTTTGAAACATTTTTATAGAAAATAAATCATGGGAAATAATAACTTTTCGAAATCAGATTTGAATAGTGAAAACTTTCCTGAAAACATTTTAATGAAAATAAAGAAATGGAAGAAAAATATTCACAACTAGAAAAAAAATAAAGTTGGTATTTATTAAAAATATTCATTATGTATATTGAGTAATTAAAAGACAGGAAAAAAAATGAAATCAAATAATAATCCTAATTAAATATAGGATAATAAAATTTATTGTTATTATGATAGAAATATAAAATAATTCCCTAATCAAAGACTTAAATATAAACAATCTTGAATAATGATTATATTGTAAAATAAACCTTTATCTTAGTGCCTAATTTATTTTTATGTAATTTCATACTCATTTATAATAAATACATATTTATTATAATTCAATAAGAAACCATATACATACTTATAATATCATATAAGACCCACTTATGACATTTCAATACCCATTTATTAATAATTGTATTTAAAATCATCGTATCCATGTGTTAACTATTTCATTTTTTCATGTTTTTACACTTTTATAGTTTTAGTATATAAATATTTATCATGGTTAAATCATATATAGTTTTTTAATAATTATATAAATATAATATATATTCATTAAATACAAATTAG
The DNA here is from genome assembly GCA_963277665.1 of Viscum album. Taxonomy (NCBI): domain Eukaryota; kingdom Viridiplantae; phylum Streptophyta; class Magnoliopsida; order Santalales; family Viscaceae; genus Viscum; species Viscum album. The sequence goes on along the minus strand of OY728128.1, from coordinate 835,327,976 downwards.
TAATCGATATTTAAAGGAAGAGATAGAAAAATGAATTACACTATTCATAGAGAAAGCAGACTGTATGTAAGCGTCAAAATTGTTTTCACTTTTCGATCGAAGGAATAAAAGAAAGATAAATAATAAATAACATTTTAAAAATATTTATTATATCATATATATCGTATGTATTTATTAAATCAACCATTATTACCATTATTGAAAAGTGGAAATGAAAAAATAATCACATCGTTTCATAGATGTAGTTGTGCACAAGTACGCACGATCGATGTTATCATTTTTGAATGGATTCAAAGATAATATTAAATATATGATATTATAATTATATAAGAATAATAATATCATAAATATGATATATATTCCTTATTTAAATCTTTATAACCATCCATTCAAAGTGGTAAATAAAAACAAATTACACTACCAAATGAAGATTGTAATCCGTACACACACACAAGTGATATTTTTTTATATTTGTATGATGGAATAGATATGTAAAATTATTTATACAATAATTATAATAACATATAATTTTATTTATTAAAATTTAGATATTATTTTATTATTTTTAAATTATATTTTGTGGAAGGATAATAAGAAAAATATTCAAATGGTCTGTAAAAATGATTACCTTCTCTTAGAGAAACCACCACAAGATATCATATTAAAGAACATAGGGTTAGTATTTAGGGAATAAAATGACACATTGAATGTAGATAATTATTATAGGGAGAAATTATTCCAGGGGTTTTCAAGCTATATGGATCAAGATGTGTGAATAAGTGAGGGTAGGTGGTACCCTTTTATAATTTAGGTGAGTAGAACACTTCTAGTTTTTTAATCTTTCAAAATATTATTAAGTCCATTTTTTGGGAAATTGGCTCCAAAAAAGACTAATATTCTTATTTGATATGGTTAATGATGAATTAAACCAAATAATATTGTTTTTAAGTCATTTTAACTATTATAATTTTTGATTAGCCCTTTGGTAAACCCGTTTTAACCCTAACCGTAGTAACAATTTTTCCAATATCAATGAGTTGTAATTTTTTTATATGTTAAAAATTGGGACATAAATATATTTGGGGTGAAAGTTTATATTTATTTAATTATACTTGTTCTATTTCTAGTTTTTTATGATATTTAAATTATTTAATAAAGTATCATTTTTCTAAATTTAATAATTAACATCATTTCCAAAACTCTTAATTAAATTTTAATTTAAAGACAAAAAAAGAAGTAGAATTAGAATTTAAACATTTTATACATACATAAAATGTTATATCCAACTATAAAATTCTTTGGAAACTATATATCACCCAAATAAATATTATTTTTTGTATTTTTAAAAATATTTAGATGATTTTTCTACTGCTTTTACAAGCATTGTGTCTGTGTTGTGTAAGAATTTACAGTAATTATTTAATAATTAGAAATTAAAAATAAATTACTAGGATAAACAATTAATTCATATTTAAAATAAATATTTATGACTGAACCTATCTTCTTTTTTTTTCTATATGTAAAAGTTTTGTAGTAATTAATGTCAAGAAACTAACATTTTAGAATTTTCTACACATAAAAGTCTATATAGTTAATTTTCATTGTAAAATATCACATAAATAACTAAATTTAAATCATAAGTTGATAAGGGTAAAAATATATTAATTAAATAATAATTAATATGAATAATAATGGCCTTATTACTAAGTTTTCACTAAGGTCGAACAGATTTACCCTTTTACCATGGTGATAACTTTTTACTATTTTTACTATTCATTATGATGAAACATTAAGTTAAAGAGATTAAATAATATCAATTATAATGATTAAAAATATGAAATCCATTTTATCATATTTAATATCAATAATTTTTATAAATTCATTTTATAGTAATCTCTAAAAGCATGATGAAAACCCGTTTTATGAAAAAATACATTATTTAGGCTAAAAGTATTTTTATACAAAGTTTGGGAAAGTTGTTTATTACTATATAAAAAGATACTTTATTAAGGGTAATATATTAATTTAGGTTCAAATTCAAAATATTATTCGATTTTTTCAATGAAAAGAAATTACAATTGGACAAAACTAATTATTTTTTATTATTTACTGAAAAATAAATATAATCAGAAAAATCCTAAAATTTCACCCTAAGATAATTTTAAAATTATAATTTCAAAAATGAAATTTAATTTTTCAAATTAATTTTATCATATATCATAATTTCATTTTTAATCACAACCTTGAAATAAATAACATGTATTATGTTATTGTTTTTCTTGAAAGAAAATATTACTTTAATTAAAGCTCGAGTGTTACAGGTTCCCCTCCCGTCTTCATGGATATAATGAATAGTGTATTTATTGATTTCCTTGATCATTTTTTTGATGTATTTATATATGATATTGTTATATATTCAATGAGAAATTCAGACCATGATGATTATTTTAAAATTGCGGTAAAGACCATGAGAAAGAATAATTTTTATGGAAAATTTAGAAAATGTTATTTCTGGGTACAAAAGTTTCCATTCTATGATTATGTAATTGAAATCACAATATTATAATTAAATCCATAAAATATTAAATTTATCAAGAAATGGACCAGACCAACCACTACAATTGATATCCATATTTTTCTTTAGTTAGAAGAATATTTTGGATGCTTTATGGGAATTTTTTCATTGATTTAAAATCCACTAAACAAGTTTATACATAAGTGATTAAAGAAACATTATAAAAAGGAATTATAATAAAATTTTAAGGTATAAAATTAGTGGTTGGTCACTCCTCCTGTACTTACATTACTTTATAGTGGGAAAGGGTTTTTAATATTCAATGATGCTTAAAAAGGGGGTTTTGTTATGTTCTTATGATGAATGATAAGGGAATCGTGTCTCTTTTACAACAATTAAGGTCTCATGATAAAAATGAACCAACACATGATTTAGAGCTAGCGATAGTGATATTTTCATTGTTGATTTTGTGACATTATCTCTATGGAGAAAAGTGTGATATTTATACTAGTCACAAGATTTTGAAATATATATTCACATGGTAGGAATTTATCACACAACAAAGAAGATTTTTTGAGTTGATAAAATATTATGACTAAAAAATAAATTACTACATAGGAAAGGAAAATAAGGTGGATAATGCATTGAGCAGAAAAGATTATGCTACTAAATCCATTATGGGGATTAAAAAATACCTAATACTCATGGATTTGAAGAGGATGAATCTTAAAGACACAATGAGGGGAGATAAATACTATATTTACATACTTATCACACAAAAGTACATTCATGTACATATTAAATAATCCCATAAATATGATTTAGATCCAAAAAAAAAAATATAGTGAATATTCTACAGTTTAACATTGATAAAGATGAAGTTATTTGGTTTTGAACTAAGATGTGTATCCCATCAAGGTTTGAATTGAAGAAGGATATATTGGATGATTCTCATAGATCACTCTTTTATATCTATCCTAGAAGCTCAATGATTTATATAGATAAAAAGAAAAACTTATTTTGGGATATTATGATGTGAAAGATTATAGAATACACAACTTGATGCTTGGTATGTTTGTAAGTTATGGCTAAACAAAAAAAGTCTAAGGGTATGTCATAACCGTTAACCATGATTGTTTAGAAATTTGAAAAAATCATCATGTAATTCATTATATGACTACCTAAAATATCTAAAAACAATAATTTTATTTGGTTTGTAATCAATAACCTTACAAATTTAGTGAATTTCCCATGAAAGAATATTTATCCGATGAAAAAATCACCAAGATATACTTAAGGGAACATGTGAGGTGGCATTAGGTACAATTATCCATTATACCTGATCATGATACAAGGTTTTTCTAGGTTTTGTGTAGAATTAATTACAATGATTTGGATACAAATATGAGCTTTATCACAACATATCAACCTTAAAAAATTGGGAGTCTGAGTGGACAATTAATACTGTAGATGATATATTGAGAGCTTGTTCAATGAATTTCAATGGATTTTGGGATTAAAACCTCCCCTGGTATAGTTAACCTATGACAATAGTTCCAATTCTATAATTCTTATGGGACTATATAAGGCTCTGTATGGGAATAGATACAAGACTATAACATGTTGGGATGAAGTTTGAGAGTTGAATATAATAGTTCCTAACCTTGTCTAAGAAATGATAAATTATCTTCAAAACAATCATAGGAATATCAAATTGGAAAAAATATGAAAACGCAGTTATGAAGATAAGGATTGATGAGATCTATAATTTGATGTTGTTGATAAGGTGTTCCTTCAAATATATCTAAAGAATTGAGTTATAAGATTTTGAATAAAATGGAAGCTAAGCCATAAATACATCAGGCCCTTAAAAATCCTTGACAATTTTGGGATTGTATCCTATCACTCAGTTATCCCTATACACATCTCCAAAATACACTATTTGTTCCATGTATCACTTTTTATAAAGTACGTACGATACCATTTAGAAGTGTGAATCTTTGACACTATTTAACCTGAACATGAACTCTTTTATGAGGAAATTCTAGTATAGATTGTGTATCAAAGTGACAAGGTACTATAGAACAAGACCAATCATTTGGTCAAATTTCTACAGAGAAATCATTATTTTAAGGAGAAAAAAAAGGAACCTAAGGATGTGATGTAATAAAATATTATTTGAATTCTTTCTTCCATGTTAGGAAATTTCATAGAAAAATTATTTTAATGGTGGTAGAATGTAATGGACCATTCTTTTCATCCTTAATTAATTAGTTTGTCTAATGAATTCCTCCTCATTAAAAACTGAGAGAAAAAAACTATTGATCATTAAAATATATCCATAAAATTAGTAGGTAAGAACATTAGTAACATATTTTATTAGCACTTATTTGAGAATAATATCTAATATGAAAAAAATATTTCTTAAATATTTTTTATTGATATTTTATTATTTTACTTTAATAGTAATTTTTAAAAAATTTAAGATATCATTTTTTAAAAATTACCATCACTTTTTATTTATCACATTCATATCATCTTAAGAATAATTTTTGTGATTTTTTTTGAAATAATTTACTTTCAGTTGAATTGTGAAAATATTTATTTTATTAATGTTGTCACTATTATGAAATTATTATATTTTATCAATAAATTTAATGTGTTTAAATGTTTTAATACTGTTTTATATATTATATTGTTTAATAAATCATTTCCATTCATAACATTTTTAAAATTTTTATAGTGTTTTCAATGAAAAGTGTTTTTTTAATTGTTTTGTTTAATTAATTATAACATTTTATAAAGAAATTTCTTATTTTTTTACTTTTAAATAAATTATATTTAAATTATAATGATAATTTCAAATTCATTAAAGTCAATGTAATTGATAAATCTACATTAATCATAAATATTTTTAATTAAAAATAAGATTTCTAAAAAGTGGTTTTTTTTGCATTTCAAGAGTTTTTGTTATAATTAATTTTACATACATATAAGATTTATATTTTATAAATGGAAATTAATATTTATAATTAGTGGGTCCAAATTATATAATGATTATTAATTTATTATTTTTAAAAGGAAAAATTACTTAAGTAAAAACTAGTTACCCTGGTGAAAAATGAAATGGTAAAAGTTAGTAACCTTAGAGTTAAAGGGAATAACATGTATAAAACATGTTTATTTTTGAATTTTGGAGGTGTCAATCAACCATATATTTCCTAAACAACATTATTTATCAACTTTGGAGGAATTTGGCTAGAGGGCTGTAAGGATCCATCTTTATGCATTATTTAATCTATTATCTTTGGACTAGATTTAATTTTATTACATTCCCAATGATCTAATAGAGATTAGTCATAACACAAACATAAAAATACAATATTTCTCAATATGGACACTTCTGATCTGTATCAATGTTTCCAATAATATATAAACTTTAAAATTAAAAATGAATTATTCTCAAGAAAAATATTTATGACTTTCAACTTGATGTTTTAATTTTTTTATGCATCCTTAAATCCCAGGGAAATTTTATTAAAACATGGGATGAGAGAAAATATATAAAAAAGAGAAATAAGATAAATAAATATGTTATTATAGTGAAAAACATTAAAACGCGTGGAAAATATTTTCTTAAAAATCTTTATTTTTATCCAAAAATTGCATCATTTTTCTTTTAAAAAGATAATTATCTTACAATTTTAAATCAATTAATTTACTTGATAACTCATTATAAAGAATATAATAGTCATGTAGATTCCTTGGGATATCATTTTCATCTTAAAACCCTTATAATTCGAATAACCATATTAACAAATTCTAATATATTTCTCTAGAGAACATAATCATTACCCAAATGCATTGTAGGTCTATCTAGGTGGACCCATCATTTAAGCTATATCAAGATAACCCATGTGATATAATGGGGCTCAAACATTTTAAAAAAATTTCCAAGGAACAAATCAGGAATAAAATCCTTGAAAAACTATTTTAAACCCCTATACAAAACACATTCAGATATCAAAAATACCCCTTCTTTTAAAAACCCATTTTCAATACCAAAATACCCAGAAAAAGAGAATATTGATTTTTTATTTGAATAAAACATGAAATATTGCAAAGGAATCTAAATATAAAATAAAAATATAATGGTAGGATAATTCATTTCCACCGTATACATTAAGATATAACATTCATTATTTCTTTTTTTAAATAACATAAAAAACATTACATAAAAATATTCCTTTTGAAAACAATTGAAAGAGTGCCAAAGAGAAATAAAATTTCATTTATAATTAAATAATATTCACAAAAATACTTCCACAGAATAATTTTAAAAATATGGATATGAAAGAGAAATAGATTTTGTAAGGGAAACTTTTAAATAGGTGTTTTAAAAGAATGTCCCTTACCCTGAGTCTGACTCATCACTTGAATTATTTATCTTTCTAAATAGAAAATTAGTTTAATTTTTTACTTTACTAATAACACTTCTAAAGTTTTTTATTTCTTTGTTTTGTCTGTATACATTCTATATTTTTTATATAATTAATTAAATTCACATCGGTTTTTTGGATAATATTTATTTCATATGTTCAAAACATCTTCAGTAAGTTGACTATGGTCAAAGTGGTCATTATTACATCATATAAAAAATAATAATAATGAAATAATTATCATATTTATATATCAGTTATAATTTTAAAACAAATCTTGAAATATGATTATGAAAAATAAACTACGTTACAATCCTGTAGATGGTAGACCGTATGTATGCATGGCTAACATTTCAATTTTTCAATGATGATTATGTTAAGAAGGTAAATATCATTATATATTTCCAAAATGATCATAATATAATTAATACCATTTAATTTAATTAATAATACTTATATATATAATCCACGTGATATGGTGATGAAAAAGGAATCACATAACTTCATTGATATGGTAGTCAACACGTACGCACGAATGACATTACCATTTTCCACTAAATGTATTAGTAAGAAAGTAAATGATATTTTTTTAATAATGATATATATTGAATTATTATAATATATAAACATTAATTAAATCATTATAATAAGTCTTTATAGATGGTTAAGGAAACTAAATTACATCGGTTTACGAGGCGGTAGTCTGTCATACACATGAACATTGAATTCCTCTCCCATTTGATGGAGGATAGAGATAGATATATGTTATTACCATAAAATAATAACATATACGTATATAGAGTATGTTTTTTTATTTTATCATTTATTAGGAATATCTTAATGAGATGTATGAATAAATAAAACTAAACAATACAGTTAAAAACTATACCTCTTGTTTGGAAAGTCTCCTTTTATTAACACCTTAATCCATCCAGGGTTGGTATTATGCCTAAATAAAGACCTAAAAAATGAGAGGATGGATTATAAGAATTTATTTTGTTAGATATTTTCTGAACAAAATGGTTCTTTAATTGTGAATTAAATAGAAGGAGATATTTTCTATTATAAGAGAGGGGAGGGGTACACTTCGAATTTCTCAAAATATTGAATTAATATAAATTAATTTTCAATTCAAAAAATTTCTCAGAATAGATTAATTTTAATTTCAAGATAATTTTGTATCTAAATAATCTCATAAATTAAAAAAAAGATGAGTTTTGATCACATTTTACCATTATCCTTTTTTCTTATCCCCAGATTAACGACTTTTATACTTACCATTATAATAAGGTGTTTTAATCTTTGATGGTCATTATAATTACTATAAATGAAACAAATATATTGATATTGGTTTATATTATGAACCATATCCTAATAAAATTGGATAAATATAATATTTTTATGAATTTTATATAACTTAATAAAATATTATTTATTATATATATTTTTAAAATATTATTTACTATAATATATCATTAATGTCAATTTGTTGAACTATTTATTAATATTATTACAATAATATACACACACTAAGAAAAATTTGAACCAAATTTCTTAATAAATTAATAAAATTACACATTCATATATATAGATCATGGATCAAATTAATTATCTCAAATTATAATACTTTTAATATTTTAAATATCATTTATTTGACTTCTCAATTAATTAAATAATTTCTTCTTTAGCACTGTGTAAATATTGGAGGTAAATATTTATTTTCGAAAAATGAATAATGAATTGTTGTGTTAAAGATAAATAATTTATATTTAAAATGAATATTTATAATAAAAAATATCCTCTTTTTAACCCTATGTTAAAAAAATTATGGTCATTAAAAACAGGATTGTGGCATTTTTCACTTTTCTTTAAATAAAATATTAAAAAGGTTAAAATTACCCCCAAATATAAAAATGCCATATAACCGAATATTGGATTATTATTGATATAATGGAATCGTAAAATAAAATTTAGGCACATGTTAGGGTTATTTTAATGTTTTATCATTTAATTTAAAACTGTTAATTACAAGATTTACCCTTAACCGAGGTAACAAAAATAACTAAGATTACTATTCATTTTGACTAAATATAAGATGGACCATTGTAAAATATTTGTAACTTATGATTAAAAATATAGAATATATTTTTCAAAATTAAAAACGGAGTAGTTTTAAAATTTAATTGAAAATGAAAAAGGAAAACATAATGAAAATGGGATTTCAAAAAAATGATCTTTGAAAATATAAAATGTTTTTATACCATATTCTAAAATAGAATCCATTTCATAAAGAATAATTGTATAATTTTTAATCAAAAATAACTAAATAAATTTGAAAAATAATTTGAAATAGAATTTGACTTCATAAATGCTTAAAATCAAATAAATTTTTTATTAAAAATCAGTTTTTTATCTATTCATTGAAAAATCAAAAATTTTAGAAAATAATAAAAAATTAATACTACGATATTTTTTAAATTATTTTTTCAAAAAAGAAATTTATTTTTTCAAATAATGTTTTTGAAATTTCCAAAAATTATTTATAATATTAACTCAAAATAAAGATAAAAACTATTTTTGAAGAGAACATATTTTTGAAGACTAAAATGAATTTTATAAAAATCAAATGGTTATTTAAAAAGAATTAATTGATAGGTTAGAAATGTGCATGACCATTATATATTTCACGATGTGGTTAATACTATTCATTCATACCAATTTAAAGTCTTTGATATAATAGTCATATTTAATTAATAATAATTATTTATTTATTTAAGCTCACTCTTGTGTACCTTTTATGATATTGAACAATGCATTTATTATTTAAATCTAAAGTTATTACATTCTCCACTTTATTTTAGAAAATTTATCCTTTAAATTTGAACTAAGGAACAAAAACCAGAGTTTTAAACTTTCAAAATACCTTTGTTGAAACCCCACATCCTATAATGGTTAATAAAAATTCCACATAAAAAGGGAGAAAAAGAAAGTGTGAAGGTCATCAAGTATATCATATAACTAGGTTTACATATAGGAAAACATTATTGGGAAGTAAAAAACATGGGAATAGGAAGAAAACTAATTCCCACTGACTGATAGTGATTAATAGGGAATATATTCATGGTAATGTTGACCAACCATAAATCAGTGATGGGTTGAAAGGACATTTATTTCTTAGTTAGAAAAGTAAATGAATAAGATTTTTATTTCAATATAATTTTTTTAGTTTCGAGTAATTCTTTAATCATATATACTAATTGAATAATGAAATATACTTACTTGACATGTTGAATTTCATCCTTTGATCAACTTATACAACAATATTATCTCTTACTCCAAAATGATGAGTATTCAAGATGATATTTTTCTACTAGAGGCATTAAAATCAACTTCAAATTGAACAAATAATTCCATAAAATGATAACAACTTATTCATCTTAAAATTTTAAATTAATTTAAGCCAAAATGGTTTTCACAAGGTATGATAATTCCCAAAATTAATAATATTTCATATGATGAAATACAACATTAATCACCAAAGGATCAACAATAATAACCAATGATTAACTTAGATCACTCATTAAATAGATAAACTTAAAATTCCTCAAAATATAATAGAATAAGATTGAAACCAAAATATTATAAGGAATTGGAGCCATATTCTTTCAAGATAAATTTAAAATTTATCTCTAAATAACATCAATCACACTTAATGTGTCATTACAAAAATGTATATGGGCCAATCATAAAATCTCTTATATTTGATAATATTTTATATAAATAAATTGAATAAACGTAAATTTATAATAATGTCATATATGATTCAAAAACATAATTCAACCGTAATTCCTCAAATAAAATCTTATTATATTCTATTTACTTTAATTATATAAGGTTCCCAAAATAGTGACATTTTTACGAAATAACAATAATAACATAATCATAAAATCACTTCCAATATCGTGGTTGTATATGAAATAAAAAATATGTTCCAAAAATGAACTTATATTTTTTTCAGATTATTTAAATAAATAAAATAAATTTTATAATAAGTAGGTCATCATTTAGGTAGTGGAAGGTGTTTCAACCTTATCACCCTTCGTTTGTGGGTTTAAGCCATGTGGCCTTTATGATTGATATAAGTTGTCACCCACCTTGATGGTTGTCAATTTTTTAAAACTATATTAATATAATCCTTATAAAATTATGATAAATTTAATATAAATAATCAAAATAACCTAAATATATTCAACATTAAAGAAATGTTTAAACCTTAAATCTTGTGTCATATGTTTCATTTTGTATCCCAAAAATTGTAATAACCCTTAAATACTTAAAAATCAAAGATCATATAAACCCTAATGGTTATTCAAACCTTTAAACATATGTCAAAAAAATGAAAAGGGAAATATTACTCAAATAAATTTTTTACATGATAAAATTAAGGGTTTTATATACCTCAAACATCTATCAAAATTCAATTAACGTCTCCCAATGTACTCCCATCATCAAAAGAGTATTAATTGTTTTAGACTTATAAACATCCTTAAATATACCATAACTCTTGAATCCATTATAAATTGACATATTAATCATTCATCAATTTTCATAATACCTTAACCATGATTTTTATCTTATTCCTTAATACTTCTTTCGTATTACCAAAAATTTGAATCATGTCTTATGATTCTTCAATGTAAAAATATAATCAAAGAAATAATTCATCCCTTTTATATTTCATATGTAGTTTTATAATCTTCAAATGTAATGGAATTAGGTATTTCTAAATAGATTTATTTATGGTCTTCTTGATCCCATTCGCAAGCCTTCCCCTTTGGAAAAACATTTTCATAATGACTATTCTACCAACATTTAAATTGTTTATTTGATACTTATAGAGGAAAATTTTCCCATTTATTGAGTTAACTAAATGATTCCTTTTTTACATGGAGGATTATTGACTTATGACCCCCTTTAACACATATAAAACATCTTCCTATTATTTTAAGAAATTTTATTATATTCTTATTTTCATATTCTTGACACATATATTATTGACCATAATTAACTATAAGACAAGTATCATTTAAACTTCCTTAGATATCCACATAACTTGATTCTGATGAATTAGGAAACTCACTAATGTTTTGATTATTAACCATTAATCATGATAGCTAGTTAAGAATAACCAATACAGTTTTCACTACATTTCCCAATTAATTTGGTTGCTCGATCAAATAATGACCAAATTTTCCTTCACATCCATTTTTATTTTGGTTCCTTCTGGATCCCACCATTTACTAGACCACAATATTTAGTGTGATCATATCAATAAAATCATAAAAAAAATATTATTATGATGATAAAAGGTAATATATCATTATTCAGTCATCTAAAACACTTTATATTTATCCAAAATAACTATTATAACTCTTAACATAATAACCATTTAGGTTATAGAGGACTATTATCGTTTTATTCAATAACATAATATCCCCTACTTTTATTTAAACTCAGATCTGATACCAACTATAAGAACCTTGTCTTACACATTATATAATCTAGTGTCTTTAGATAAGATTTCATTTTATATCATTATAAAAGATGATTTAGGATTATAGGTTTATATAAATAGGCCAAAAATATTACATAACAAGACCATATTTTCTAAAGTGGTCACTTCTGATCAATATCCATTTTTCTCATAATATAAAACCTTTAAAATAAACCATTATTTCTTTTTAAGAAACGTCTTGATTAATTTTCTTTTTGACTTATTCCTTTACATTACCCATATATAAACCGTGTGGAAAACATTATAAAACCTAGTATGAGAAAAGAAATCTAAGTAAGTTATATAAGAAGAAAAAATATTTTAGTCTAGTAAAAAACATAAAAACACATAATTGTTTTCTTAAAAACATACCTTTTCACCCAAAAGAGCACTATTTTTCATTTATAATTATTCTTATATTACCTTTTTAAATCAAAAAATTTCCATGAAAACTAATTTCAAATCATTCAAAATTCATGTAGGTGCCTTGGAAATCATCACCTTAAAACCCATTCAAAGCCCTTACCTGCCTGCAAATCATTTTTTTCATTTTCCAAAGCCTATTTATGGGTTCCCGGTACCCGAAAGTCTACAACCACAAACTCAAAACAAAAGAAGCACTAAAACAGGGAGCAAAACTTACACAGACTTACATATCATAATAACCATACTCCTCTCCACATCCCATGCATGATTCCTCTTCTCCGGTAGTCGTAGCTGATTCCCATTCTGACTGTCTCCAGTAGCTTTAACATTGAACCCGACTCCAAAGCTGATCAAGAAGCGGTTGTTCCAGAGATGTCCTTTTGACCATGCTACCCTTCTTAAAATACATGGTCACCTAGCTATTACTCTTAGAGGAAGATCTGGTCCACATTGGCCGCAGATGGCATGAGTAATCTCTCCTTGGTCGTCTTCTTGGTGTAGCAGATACATGCCCCTCAGCTAGAGCAAATATATGCTTCCCACTTTGAACAACATCGCTGAAGGAGTGGCCAGCAGGGCCACTCAAATTCTCCTTCCCTCCTCCAAACTTCTCCCCTCCTTTACCAGTTTTATCTCCTTGATTCAAACTAGGATTCCCTACATTTTTCCCCTCCATTGGTCTGGAGTTTTATTCTCTATTAAAGGTAGACGTTCTTCCTCAGTGGTCAGCCTCCCCACAGCTACGGCTTGCACCTCCTTCATGCCACCACTATCCTGAATATCTTCCACCATCAAGGTTGCATTCCTAGTCACATTGCAGCTGTCTTCCACAGATAAAACACCAAGAACTTCCCCCAAATCAGTATCCTGTCGGTCCTCCACAGCCTCCGCTCCACCCATAGCAGTTATGTTTTCCAAGCCCTCAACCGGCTGCCTGTCAAGGACCTCCTCACCATCATCCATTCCTCTATGATAAGCCTCCTCCTGCCCCGTGGTCAACATACCATCGGATAAACCTTCAAACCTGTTACTCAGTAACAGAAATGGAGCAACCAATGGGTCCAGGCCTCTAGTATCCTTAGAACCCACCAGGGCAGCAACCTCCACTACATTCAAAAACCTTCAACCCCCAAACTTCCCGAGAGCTGCTTTAAACCCTAAGGTTCCAGATCTAGTCGATGGGGTGCCGAATCTTCAACTCCCTTCTTCTGAGTTTATGGAATCTTCGAGCTTGTTGAATCTCACCCTTGTAGCTCGGTTCAAGAACAAGAGGCCTTCAGTGGATTAATTTGATCGTTTTGTCTTCAGTTCCTCGGATCTCCAGGGGCCCGCGGTGGTTGAGTTACTCGATAATAAAAAAATTATGATTCACTTCAAGACAGAGGTAGACCTCATCCAAGCATGGTTGAAGGCTCCCTGCTACTTCAAGGGTTATCATTTTCTTTTTCTGCGTTTTTCTTTTGACCTTCATATGAACGTTCATTCAAAGAACATAATTATTAACTAAATAATTAGAGAATAATCTGAGTGCATCCATCACATAATGTATATCAGGCTCACCCATGAGCTGTAATAGGGCTCAACCCTTCGTAAATAATGTTCAAGGACCATATCATGAATAAAAACCTTAAAAACACTTTTAAACCTGTGTGCAAAACACTTTTGGATATAAAATTACCCTAAATATGTTTTTTCTCATTGGAAAAAATTATAATACATTCAAAGGAATATAAATATAGAATACATGCCATGGATGTAGGAAAAGTCTCCATCATTTTATATGTTAAAATAGAACATTCCTTTTATATTTATTTAATAAATGTAAAAATATCCTAAAAAACATTTATTTTTAAAACCATTGAAACAATGTAAAAGAAAAAAACATTTCCTTAATAATTAACTTATATCCATATAAATACATCCATAAATTAATTTTCAAATTTAGGATATGCAAGAAAAAGTGTGTTTTTAATGTAAACATTAAAATTGGGTTTTAAAAGAAAGTCTCTTACCTTGTGTCCGAATCAACATGTACATTCTTTATCATTCAAAATAGTAAACATAATTTTATTATATAATTGACTGAGAACCATTTTTGTAACACCCGAGACTTTTATGTTATATAAATCATCAAAGGAATCTTTTTCTACACAACACTTTCTTGGCTTGATTTACACGAAATCGCGACCATCCTCGATAGCTTGCGTCGTACGCAATACTGAGTTTCACTAACAACGATATGCTATTAAAATATTATTAAAACTAGTCGTAATGAATAGTAATAACCACTTTTTGAAATTTTATAAATTTTAAATTTTAAAATGGACTTCATTTTTGGGTTCGAAATATCAAAATTAGCCTAGGGTGAAATTTTGGTATTTTTCTGAAAACTTTCAATTTTTGATGAATAGTGAAACCACTAAGTGGCAGTTAAAAAAATGAATTTTTCATAAAACTTAATTTTACCACTTCTGTGAGTGGAATTTCGAAAATCCGAGAGACACGGTTAATATCAAGGACTAAAATGTTGTTCAATGAGATGAAAATAATTTTTGGTGAATAGTAACTTTTTACTTTTTTTACCACGGTTAAAAGTAAATAGGGTAATTAAGGGTAAAGATGATATTATTATTACCCTAACACATGTCCTAATTCTATTGGATAAGTGAAATTCGACCAAAAACAAACTTAGGAATAAAATATGACCATTTAGGCCCACTTGGATTAGATTAGGACATTTATTATTAATTTATTTAAAGAAAGGTTAAAATAGTTAAAATCAAAGTATAATAAGTAAATCATTTTTAATATGGGGTTATACATAAGATAAATTCAACTATAAATATTCATTAGAAATCTAAAAATATTTCCTACACAATGATATTTTATTTGTAATTTTTAGACATTAAATAATTTAATTTATTTATGACACAATGATGATGCAGTAATTATCTTATTAATGAAATATTGACATAATTGATGTTATAAACACCCAAATAAATGTAATTTGAGACTTGTTATGAATTACACTAATTTTATAGCTTAATATGACATGTTAGTATTGATTTAAATAACTTGGTTTGAACTAATAAGTCTGTTATGATTTTCAAAAAAATCAATTACTAAATAGTGTCACAATTGACATAAAATAGTTTTTAAAACTAATATTATATTAGTAATTGTTATTTTATTTCTAAAAATCTAAGGTTCGGCCAAATGACTTAGATAAGGTTATATATATTAATAATAAACAACTTGGGGTTCTTTTTGGTGCTTATAGTAAGTTTATTAACCTTATAGTATAAGAACACAAGAAAACACGGTAAAAGTAAACTTATTTAACTTAATGTTAAATCTAAATGATAAGGTTAAAATAGGAACCTAAACTTGTCTAAATTCTATTGTATGAGAGTATTTCGACCCATCCCTACCTTAGATTCAAAATATATCAATTTGGAGCTATTTAAAACCGAACTTGACTTTATAATAAAATAATATTTTTAGTTTTCCCAAAGGTGCCCCTCTCCTCCCTTATAAAAGGGAACCTCCTCCCCCTCTTCCTCACACCACTTTGATCCTTCAATCTCGTCCAACCCCTATAACTTTCTCCTCTCCACTTCCCTAGATACATCCTAGAGGTCCTGTTCTTCTTCAAAGACCAATTTTAGTGCCCTAAAAGAAGGTCTCAAAGAAGCACTTCAAAGAAGAGGTAATGTCCGTTACCGATTCTTTCATCTTTATTTCTTCTTCCACTTCTTTAGTTGTTTCATTATGAAGTAATAACATCAGTATCAATCATATAATGATATGTTATTATAAGTATGAAACAACCCTATTTCACCATCTATCCATCCTATGGAAAAAGAAATCACCGCGCGTGCGTACATACGGAATACCGTCTTTACGCCGTGGTGTAATCTATTTTCCACAACCACCTTACTTGGATGGGTATAATGGTATAAATAATGACTATATATGACTATTATAAAGTAATACTGATTCTGAAATAGTATACATACTCTCCAATACAATTCCACGATCATAGGAACGATATCATCACTCGTGCGTACGTACAGAATACCGTCTCCACGATGTGATGCGACTCGTTATACATGATATTCATTTCATAATGATTATATAAATGAATTGAATGAATTAATATGATATATATTACACTAATACCATTCTGGAAATTAGGTATCTATAACCAAAAGAGAAGAATAAGAATCTATTCGAAAAGACACGCATAAGAACAAAAAGTTATAAACACCCGAATAACAAGTAGAAATGAAATATTACTACTAAGAAGCTAAGAAAATGACCATATATGATATCATAAAAATAAGTATGATTCTGGAATAAGTCAATAACATTATTTAAATCATTATACAGGAGTTTCGGACACTTACAAAGCAAGTCGGACCTAAGGTAAGGGAAATATCACAATCTCATTTTTATTCGAGATTGTTTGTACTTTGGTATTTACTGGGGTGTATTTTATCATCCACATACATGTTTCCTCAATATGTAATATTATTTTCATCCACCTACAATTTTTTAAATCCAATTTTACCCTTCGGTAAGTTTTTAGTAAAAGATATGAAATGAATCTTTTGTCGTTTTTCGTACGAGGTACTTTTTGACTTTTCCGAAAAAAGTACGAAGAATGTTTTTTTAACTTATACGGCCTGAATGGATTTTTAAAACATTATTTCCAAGAAGCTTACTTTACAAGTTTTCAAGTTTAATTTCAATCAACTTATTTTAGTTTAAAATTGTATGACATGTTAATAAGGGAAAAATGTTTTTGAAGTAGAAAGGATATTTTCCTCAAGAATGGAGTTCAAGTGTTTTATCAAAATTATTTTCCATCTAAGATAATAAAGGGTTCTATTTTTATCCCTATTATTACATTTATTTGATTATGTTGTGATGGAATTATATTTTTATGAATTCCTTTATCTTATATGAATTGTTTTATGATGTCACGATGTTTAAGATTCCCATTTTTATTACATGGGTTATGAAATGATGTATGAATTATGATTTTGTGGCACAAATAAGAATGGTATCATTATGAGATGGGTGGGACCTATATCTCCCTCCAATGAATTGGGTAAAGATTTTATATCTCATGAGATAGACATGTCTGGAACGGTAGGTTATACCGGTTCAGTGAAACAGGACTGAAACGAGGGTGACTCGGTTCAGAAATGGACTTTGTCCACTAATATAGTCTTGGCAATGAGTCTTGACTAATATGAATATGTTTCTCTATTATTATGTGTGTATGCCACAAAGTTTCATGTTTTAAGTTATGATTATTGTGATTACATTTCACTGCCATGATTTATCCCATGTGATGAAATTATGATCTCTTTTGCAGGTTAAGATTTCCAAAAGTTATGTGCTTATGTATACGATGTGATTGATATTTCTTTTGTTTACCCTTACTGAGCATTTGAGCTCACCCTTTTGTATGTTTTCTTTCCCCAGGACAGGAAGAAGGTTATTAAGTAAGATATGCCAAAAGGGACTATAGATATGATGAAATAAATGGGAGACAGTGTAGACGCTTTATGAACCAGTTGTTTATGTTTCCCAGTTTCTAAAGACACTATACCTATACGGTCCTTTCGTGGTTTTGTTATATGTTGTAATAAGTATGCTTGAATTTTGAAGTATTAACAATGTATGTAACGTATGGGTCGTTATAGTTGGTATCAGAGGAAAGGTATAGTCAACCTTTGGAAACTAGGATGTGAAATACTTAGTAAGAACCCTAAGGATAAGTCTAAGCATAGAACACAATCTTAGTGTTTTAGAAATGGCCACGAATAACCTAGGATAAGACCTTAAGTGTGAAATTTTATTCTTGATTATGTGGTTTTCCTATTATAATTAGTGTTGCTCACACTATTATTCTTGGTTTTAGTCAATGTCTGGAACCCGAAGGAATCATGTTAATGCGGAATGCGACGGGCAATGCAATGATTGTCCCCCTGAGCAACCAAACGTTATGGGAGCTGGAATGCAAAATCTTGTAGCCATGCTCACACAACTTTCTCAAGATATTAATCATGCATGACTTCCAAACGAGCAAAGGATGGAGCAACATTCTGTTGAATCCTTCATGAGACAGCGTCCACCTTCTTTCAGCGGGTCTACTGATCCATTAGTTGCTGAACAATGGATTAGTACTACTGAAAAGATATTTTCAGTTCTTCAATGTTCTGAACATGATAATGTCATCCTAGCAGTGTATCATTTGGAAGGAGATGCTGATCAATGGTGGAATCTTATTAAGAATATGAGGCAAAGGGATGAAATTGAGTCCATAAAATGGGACGAGTTCAAGAACTTATTTTTCAATAAGTACTTCCCTCGTATTCTCCGAACAAAGATGGAGAAAGAGTTTATTGAACTGAAGCAAAAGGATGATGAATCTGTTGGTACATATGAAGTAAATTTTACAAGACTTGCAAGGTACGCTTCTGGTATTATTATCCAACCTAAGAGTAAGATCGATCGATTATTTAGTGGCTTAAAACCAATTATTCGAAGGGAGTTAGCCATAAGGGACTTCAATAGCTACGAGGAAATCGTTCGATGTGCTCTCAAAGTCGAGATGGAGATTGGAGTAACCCATCAGTCATATGGGTTTGATAAGAAGAGGAAAATGGAATTCAAAGGAAAATCTAAAGAGCACACTGAAAAGAAGACGAGCTTTCCCTTATGCTCAAAGTGTGGAAAGAAACATGGAGGGATTTGTCTTAAAGGGACAAGTAAATGTTTCAAATGTGGAAAGGAAGGTCATCGGGAATTTGAATGCCGTGATGATGGGAAGAAGATGTCTAATGATGCAAACAAAGGAAGGGATACACAAGATGAACCTAGTACACTTCAATGTTTCAAGTTCAAGGAGATGGGACATTATGCCAATAAATTCCCTAATCCAAGGGTTGATGATGATGGTCGACGTCAACAAACTCTTGAGGATAAAGACAAAGGAAAGTCACATGAAATTTTTATTAGAAATGTGGAGTACGATAACGATGTGGTGAAAGGTACACTTACCATCCACTCTAAAGTAGAAAATGTTTTATTTGATTCTGGATCCACCCACTCTTTTATTTCTGAATAATTTTCTAAGGGTATCACCGTATTACCTCAACAATTAGATGTTGAGTTAGCTGTGACAACACCTAATGGCGCAACAGTCACATCAAAATTTTATAATTCTTCTCCGATCGAAGTTTGTGGGAAACTGATTCCTGCAAATCTTGTGATCCTTCCTATAGTGGAATTTGATGTGATTCTTGGCATGGATTGGCTTTCTTTATATGGATCTCATATCAATTTCCAAAGAAGGGAAGTCACATTTCATATTCCAGATCAATCTATGATCGTCTATCAATGCAAGGATGAACATAACCTTCCATTGGAAATTTCTTCCATTTTATGGGTATTGATTCCCCTAAATGACGGTTATTTATCTCAAATGGTTAGTGAGAAACTCACGATTAAGAATATTCCCATTGTACGAGAGTTTGATGATGTCTTTCCGGAGGAATTATCGGGTCTTCCACCGAATCGTGAAGTTGAGTTTTCAATATATCTCGTACCGGGTGCTTTGCCTATTTCAAAGACACCTTATAGAATGGCCCCAATTGAGTTGCAGGAATTGAAGAAGCAACTCCAAGATAATCTTGATAAGGGATTCTTACGCCCTAGTGCGTCACCTTGGGGAGCACCTATTCTATTTGTTAAGAAGAAAGATGGATCAATGAGACTCTGCATTGATTATCAAGAACTTAACAAGATCACAATCAAGAACAAATATCCTCTCCCACGCATTGATGACTTATTTGACCAACTACGCGGAGCTCAATACTTTTCCAAGATTGATCTTCGTTCAGGGTATCATCAATTAAGGGTAAAAAGGGAGGATATACCAAAGACGACTTTCTGTACAAGGTATGGACACTATGAATTTATAGTGATGCCATTTGGTCTTACTAATTCCCCTGCTATCTTCATGGATCTGATGAATAGAGTCTTTAGAGACTATCTTGATCAATTTGTGGTAGTCTTTATAGACAATATTCTTCTCTATTCAAAGAGCAAGGAAGAACATGAAGATCAATTGAGAATTATATTGAAGACCCTGAGAAAGGAAAAGCTTTATGCCAAATTTACCAAGTGTGAATTTTGGCTTCAAAAAGTTTTATTTTTGGGTCACATAATCTCAAAAGAGGGAATATCTGTGGATCCAGCAAAAACAGACGTTATCGAAAGATGGTCAAGACCAACAACATTAACTGAGATCCGATGTTTTCTTGGTTTGGCTGGATATTATCGACATTTTGTGAAATATTTTTCACGATTATCTAATCCACTCACCAAGTTGACTTGGAAAGGAGTTAAGTTTGTCTGGACGGAAGAATGTGAAGAGAATTTCAAGGAGTTGAAAAGAAGGTTATCCAGTGCACCTGTGCTCACACTGCCTTGTAGTGGAGAAAGTTTTGTGATCTATGGTGATGCATCCAAGAAGGTATTGGGGTGTGTTCTTATGCAAAATGATATGGTGATAGCTTATGCCTCACGACAGTTGAAGATCCATGAGCAAAATTACCCAACACATGATTTGGAGTTAGCTGCGGTAATCTTTGCATTAAAGATTTGGAGGCAATAACTTTATGGAGAAAGGTGTGACATTTATACTGATCATAAAAGTTTAAAGTATATTTTCACACAAAAGGAGCTGAATATGCGTCAAAGAAGATGGTTGGAGCTGATTAAGGATTACGACTGCTCAATCCATTACCACCCTGGAAAAGCAAACAAGGTGGAAGATGCATTAAGTCGACAAGACCATGCTAGTTTATCCATGATGAGGATCACAAAAGATCCAATATTTATGGATTTACAAAGGATGGATCTTGGGATTATAATGAAAGGGAAAAAATCGTATCTTTCTCAAATGAATGTTCAACCATCTATACATGTGAAGATTAAAGAGGCACAGAAAGAAGATGTCGAATTACAAAAGAAGGTGAGAAATGTTCCTGAATTCAACCTTGATTGTGATGGGATAATAAAGTTCAGGAATCGGGTTTGTGTTCCTCCCATCCCTAAATTAAAGAAGGATCTGCTGGATAAGGTTCATAGTTCTTCATTCTCTATTCATCCTGGAAGCATGAAGATTTATAGGGACCTGAAAGAGTACTTCTAGTGGGATGGAATGAAAAGAGATGTTGCTGAATATGTCTCTCGATGCTTAGTTTTTCAGCAAGTTAAAGCTGAGAGACAGAAGTCTAAGGGGATGTTACAACCATTACCAATACCCGAATGGAAATGGGAAAACATCACTATGTACTTTGTTATAGGACTTCCTAAAACATCCAAAGGCAATAATTCTATCTGGGTCATAGTTGATCGTCTTACCAAGTCTGCACATTTCATTGCTATTAGAGAGGATTTCTCTCTGGATCAGCTTTCCAGGATATATGTAAAGGAAGTGGTAAGATTGCATGGAGTACCACTTTCTATTATATCTGATCGGGATCCAAGATTTACCTCGAAGTTCTGGCAAAGTCGTCAGCATACTATGGATACAGAGTTGAGTTTCAACACTACTTATCATCCTCAGACAGATGGTCAGTCTGAGAGAACAATTAAAACCCTAGAAGATATGTTGAGAGCTTGATCTATGGATTTCAAAGGTGGTTGGGATCAACACCTACCTTTGGTGGAATTTTCTTATAATAATAGCTTTCACTCCAGTATTTAGATGGCTCCTTATGAAGCTCTCTATGGAAATAAATGCAGGACTCCAACTTGCTGGGATGAAGTTGGGGAAAGAAAGCTATTAGGACCTGATCTCGTTGATGAAATGGCAAAAAAGGTCAGATCTATTAAACAACACATAAGAGCAGCTCAGAGTCGACAGAAAATTTATTCCGACAACAGAAGAAAAGACCTAGAGTTTGAAGTGGGTGATAAAGTGTTCTTACAAATATCTCCCTGGAAGAGGGTTATGAGATTTGGAAAGAAGGGGAAGTTGAGCCCTAGATATATCAGTCCTTTCAAAATACTGGATCGTGTTGGGAAGGTAGCTTACCGATTGGCGCTTCCACCGAATCTCTCTCAAGTTCATGATGTGTTCCATGTATCTCTCCTGAGAAAGTACATACCTGATCCTTCACATGTACTCAGCTCAGAAGTTGTACCGCTGGAGCAAGATCTTTCTTATGAAGAACAACCGATAGAGATTCTGGATCGTAGCGAAAAAGTCCTACGAAACAAGACCACTCGATTGGTGAAAGTTTTATGGAGGAACCACCAATTAGAAGAAGCTACATGGGAGCTTGAGGATATGATGAGGGAGATGTATCCTCATCTGTTTGTTACAAAGTGACGAATTTCGAGGGTGAAATTCATTTTAAGGGGGGTAGAATGTAACACCCGAGAATTTTATGTTATATAAATCATCAAAAGAATCTTTTTCTACACAACACTTTCTTGGCTTGCTTTACACGAAATCGCGACCTTCCTCGATAGCTTGCGTCGTACGCAATACTGAGTTTCACTAAACAACGATATGCTATTAAAATATTATTAAAAATAGCCGTTATGAATAGTAATAACCACTTTTTGAAATTTTATAAATTTTATTTTTCAAAATGGACTTCATTTTTGGGTTTGAAATATCGAAATTAGCCTAGGGTGAAATTTTGGTATTTTTCTGAAAACTTTCAATTTTTGATGAATAGTGAAACCACTAAGTGGTAGTTAAAAAACTGAATTTTTCATAAAACTTAATTTTACCGCTTCTGTGAGTGGAATTTCGAAAATCCGAGAGACACTGTTAATATCAAGGACTAAAATGTGGTTCAATGAGATGAAAATAATTTTTGGTGAATAGTAACTTTTTACTTTTTTTTACCACGGTTAAAAGTAAATAGGGTAATTAAGTGTAAAGATGATATTATTATTACCCTAACACATGTCCTAATTCTATTGGATAAGTTAAATTCGACCAAAAACAAACTTAGGAATAAAATATGACCATTTAGGTCCACTTCGATTAGATTAGGACATTTATTATTAATTTATTTAAAGAAGGGTTAAAATAGTTAAAATCAAAGGTTAATAAGTAAATCATTTTTAATATGGGGTTATACATACGATAAATTCAACTATAAATATTAATTAGAAAGCTAAAAAGATTTCCTACATATTGATATTTTATTTGTAATTTTTAGACATTAAATAATTTAATTTATTTATGACACAATGATGATGTAGTAATTATCTTATTAATGAAATATTGACATAATTGATGTTATAAACACCAAAATAAATGTAATTTGAAACTTTTTATGAATTCCACTAATTTTATAGATTAATATGACATGTTAGTATTGATTTAATTAACTTGGTTCGAACTAATAATTCTGTTATGATTTTCAAAAAAATCAATTACTAAATAGTGTCACAATTGACATAAAATAGTTTTTAAAACTAATATTATATTAGTAATTGTTATTTTATTCCTAAAAATCTAAGGTTCGGCCACATGACTTAGCTAAGGTTATATATATTAATAATAAACAACTTGGGGTTCTTTTGGCTGCTTATAGTAAGTTTATTAACCTTATAGTATAAGAACACAAGAAGACACGGTAAAAGTAAACTTATTTAACTTAATGTTAAATCTAAATGATAAGGTTAAAATAGGATCCTAAACTTGTCTAAATTCTATTATATGAGAGGATTGCGACCCATCCCTACCTTAGCTTAGAAATATATCAATTTGGAGCTATTTAAAACCGAACATGACTTTATAATAAAATAATATTTTTAGTTTTCTCAAAGGTGCCCCTCTCCTCCCTTATAAAAGGGCACCTCCTCCCCCTCTTCCTCACACCACTTTGAGCCTTCAAGATCGTCCAAACCCTTCCACGTTCTCCTCTCCACTTCCCTATAGACATCTTAGCGGTCCTGGTCTTCTTCAAAGACCAATTTTAGTGCCCTAGAAGAAGGTCTCAAAGAAGCACTTCAAAGAAGAGGTAATGTCCATTACCGATTTTTTCATCTTTATTTCCTTTTACACTTCTTTAGTTGTTTCATTATGAAGTAATAACATCAGTATCACACATATACTGATATGTTATTATAATTATGAAACAACCCTATTTCACCATCTATCCATCCTACGGAAAAAGAAATCACCGCGTGTGCGTACGTACGGAATACCGTCTCCACGCCGTGGTGTAATCTATTTTCCACAACCACCGTAATTGGATGGGTATAATGGTATAAATAATGACTATATATGACTATTATAAAGTAATACTGATTCTGAAATAGTATATATACACTCCAATACAATTCCACGATCATAGGAATGATATCATCACTCGTGCGTACGTACGGAATACCGTCTCCACGATGTGATGTGACTCGTTCTACATGATCTTCATTTCATAATGATTATATAAATGAATTGAATGAATTAATATGATATATATTACAATAATACCATTCTGTAAATGAGGTATCTATAACCTAAAGAGAAGAATAAGAATCTATTCGACAAGACACGCATAAGAACAAAAAGTTATAAACACCCGAATAACAAGTAGCAATGAAATATTACTACTAAGAATCTAAGAAAATGACCATATATGATATCATAAAAATAAGTATGATTCTGGAATAAGTCAATAACATTATTTAAATCATTATACAGGAGGTTCAGACACTTACAAAGCAAGTCGGACCTAAGGTAAGGGAAATATCACAATCTCATTTTTATCCGAGATTTTTTATACTTCGGTATTTACTGGGGTGTATTTTATCATCCACATCCATGTTTCCTAAATATGTAATATTATTTCCATCCACCTACAATTGTTTAAATCCAATTTTACCCTTCGGTGAGTTTTTAGTAAAAGATATTAAAGGAATCTTTTGTCATTTTTCGTACGAGGTACTTTTTGACTTTTCTGACAAAAGTACGAAGAATGTTTTTTTTAACATATACGACATGAATGGGTTTTTAAAACATAATTCCAAGAAGCTTCCTTTACAAGTTTTCAAGTTTAATTTTAATCAAATTCTTTTAGTTTAAAATTGTATGACATGTTAAGAAAGGAAAAAAAATTTTGAAGTAGAAAGGATATTTTCCTCAAGAATGGAGTTCAAGTGTTTTATCAAAATTATTTTCCATCTAAGATAATAAAGGGTTCTGTTTTTATCCCTATTATTACATTTATTTGATTATGTTGTGATGGAATTATATTTTTATGAATTCCTTTATCTTATATGAATTGTTTTATGATGTCACAATGTTTAAGATTCCCATATTTATTACATGGGTTATGAAATGATGTATGAATTATGATTTTGTGGCACACATAAGAATGTCATCATTATGAGATGGGTGGGACCTATATCTACCTCCAATTCATTGGGTAAAGATTTTATATCTCATGAGATAGACATGGCTAGAACGGTAGGTTATACCGGTTCATTGAAACAGGACTGAAACGAGGGTGACTCGGTTCAGAAATGGACTTTGTCCACTAAGATAGTCTTGGAAATGAGTCTTGACTAATAAGATATGATTCTATATGATTATGTGTGTATGCCACAAAGTTTCATGTTTTAAGTTATGATTATTGTGATTACATTTCACTGCCATGATTTATCCCATGTGATGAAATTATGATCTCTTTTGCAGGTTAAGATTTCCAAAAGTTATGTGCTTATGTATACGATGTGATTGATATTTCTTTTGTTTACCCTTACTGAGAATTTGAGCTCACCCTTTTGTATGTTTTCTTTCCCCAGGTCAAGAAGAAGGTTATTAAGTAAGATATGCCAAAAGGGACTATAGATATGATGAAATAAATGGGAGACAATATAGACGCTTTATGAACCAGTTGTTTATGTTTCCCAGTTTCTAAAGACACTATACCTATACGGTCCTTTCGTGGTTTTGTTATACGTTGTAATAAGTATGCTTCAATTTTGAAGTATTAACAATGTATGTAAAGTATGTGTCGTTATAATTTTAAAGTTAATTATTCCTTTGATTTTATCTCTTACCATTCTATATTTAAATTATTAATTAATTAAACTCACTTCGTATGTTTTCTAGATATTTGACTCATATGTCCAAAATGGATTATATAAGTCGACTATTGAAAAATATGTCAATGTTCCATTATCTATAGAATAATAATAATGAAATAATTACTATTTTTGTATATTAATTATATTTTTAAAACTCATCAAGAATAATGCTTATGAAAAATTTACTATGTTACAATCATGGAGTAGGTAGGTTGTACATATGCATGACTAACATTTCCATTTTTAACAATAACTATGAAAAGAAGGTGCGTATAATATTATATTTCCAAAATTAAAATAATATTATAAATTCTATGTTATTTTTGAAAATAAATATATATATCATCCATGTTATTTGGTGATGAAAAACAAATAACACCACTTTGTGGAGGAGGTAGTCCACACATACGCACAAATGATGTTATCATTTTTTAGTGAATGGAAAGGGAAGGTAGTAATGATATGTCATTTATTTTTGAATGATAAATATGTCATTAATATTATATATAAAAATAAATTTCATCATTATAACATGTCTTGATAGAGGGTGAGGGATAATTGATTACATCAGTTCACGAAGCGGTATCCCACTGTACACATGAACAATGCATTCCTCTCCCATTTGATGGATAATGGAGATGGATATAGGTTATTAAATTAACATTATAATATATCTATATATTTATGGTACAAGGGTTATTATTTTATCATGGATGAAGAATATTTTAAAAAGGTGGATGATGAAATAAAATCAAAACATGTTGTTAAAAACTATACAACTTCTTTTGAAAGTCTCATTTGGTTAACACCTGAAGCCCTATAGGTTTGATATTATACCTAAAACACGACCAATAGAATGAGGGGTGGTATCTTAGGAAGTTATTTAAGAATAATTTGGATAAAAAATGAGTTTTTATGTGCGAAATAAAGATAAGGAAAGATGTCCTTTTATAAGAGAGGCGAGGGGCACTCTAAAAATTTCTCGAAATATTAAATTAATATAAATTAATTTTCAATTCCAAATGTCTCCAAACTAATTTATTTAAAATATAAGATGAGTTTGAAAAACATTCATCTCATCTAATAAAAATTATATGGGTTTGTATTTATTTTTTACCCATATCGTTTTGTTTTAATCAGTCGTTAACCCCTTTAACACTTACCATGATAACACAAATTTTTACGCTTTGTGGGTCAATATAATTACTATATAGAGAAAAAATACATATTAATGGGCCATGTTTTATTTTATAAACCAAATCCTAATCACTTGAACGAATCTATGATTTTTTATAATTTTATATCATTTAATGAAATATTATTTATTATAATTTACAATTAAATTCAATTTTTTAGAAATATTCATTACTTTGAATTTAATAACATCTAGAAAACAAGAAAAATTAGAATCATTTTTTTAATACATAAATAAAATTTAATTTTATTCTATAAATTCTTAGATCAAATTAATTATCTCAAATTATAATACATTAAATATTTTTTAATATCCTTTACTTGATTTTTCCATTAATTGAATAATTACTTCGTCAGCATCGTAAAATATATAATGTAATTATTTCACCAATAAAAATTTAACATAAATTAACATGATCAATATATATCATTTAAAATTTTCAAAATTTTTGATAGTGGAATTTCTCCTCTGGTTTTCCATATGTTAGAAATATTATAATTATTAAAAATAAGAGTGTTAAATTTTTTATTTTCTTTAAATAAAATATTTTAATGGTAATAATAACTAAAAAATGGAACCAAATGTCCATATAAATAAATAATAGATGATTATAGATGAAATGGACACATCTAATATAATTTAGGCAAGTTTGAGGGTCATTTTAAAGTCTATATCATTTTATTTTTAACCCTTAATTACACAATTAACCCTTCATCAAGGTAACAAAAAATTACTAAGTTTACTATTAATTTTTGATAAAAATAAAATGAAACTATTTACCAAATTTGGACCCAATTATTTTAAATAAGGAATCCATTTTTGAATATTCAACAAAATAATTTTCAAAATTTAATTTAATATCAAACATGGAAAAAGTGATTAAAAACATTTTTTTAGAGAAACAACCTTTTAAAATATAAAAGGTTTTTATACTAAATTATATTATAAAAAAATTTAAAAATATTAGTTGGGTTATTTTAAATAAAAATGTATTAAGTTAATTTTAAACCTAATCCAAAATATAATACAACTTTGTAAATAATTAAAAAAAATACATTTTTTAATAAAAATCTGTATTTTTCACTATTAAATAAAAAAAATCTTAGAAAATTATAAAAATATCATCATAAGAAAAATTTAATATGATTAATTAAAAAATTAAATTCATTTTTTCAAATACTTTTTTTAAAATTTTGAAAAATTAATTATGATATTCACTCCTAAAATTAAAGAAAATGCATTTTTTGAAGAATAAAATTATATTAATATAAATTGAGTACTTATTTTAAAAAAATTAATTAAGACATTAAAAATGAGTAGAACCATTTTATATTTCATAACACAGTTAATACTATTCATTCATTCCAATTTTATGACTAGGTTATAACGGTCACATTTAAATAATTATAATTTGTTTTTCATTCAAGATCCGTGATGAAAATCTTGTACACTATAGAACATAACATTTATTTTTAAAATATCATTATATTACTAGAGTTATCGTCCATTATTGTATAGTATTGGGTATTACAAAAATGAAACTTCATTTCACTTATAAAAGGTGAACTCCTTTCCTCACTTACCTTACTCAAAAGACCATAAATTTCAGACAATAAACTACCCAATAATCTCTTAAACCATATAATTCACCTTAATTAGTTTATATCATTCTCAAAAGAACACCTCATAATGTTTTAATTCCCTTCATAAAGGATATAATCCAAGAAGTGAGGTATAATTTATTAAAACTCTATTTATTTTCTAATTTCATTATATTCTTTTCTTATTCATAAAATTTTATTTCACTATATTATAATGATAATATCAGTGTAATTATTATAAAACTATGTTTTTATAATTATGAAAAAATCATTAATAACCCCCCTCTCTATTAATAAAAATGAAAATGTGCATTGTGTGTTGTGTGGACTACCGCCCTAATGAAAATATGTGTTTCATTTTATACTTAAATTATAAACATAGCTAGTTTTAGTTTATATTTTATGACTATATATTATAGTAATATGTTATATATATATATATCATAAATATGGTTCTTTTTGAAAAAAAATTAACGATCAATACAAGGAAATCCAATGATATTAGAAACACCTAAAACTTGTTCTTCACCATAACCATTTTCAAGAAATGTGACTAAAAATCCCATTTAATGAAATTATGACTTTATAAGTATTTATAAAACATAAATTCTAATACATTTAAAGGTTTTTAAATTGTTATAATGGAAAAAAGTATGACCAACACCACTTTTATGAACCTAGTTCAAAAGGCTTATGATAATTAACACTAGATGAAAAAATGGATTACTCCAATAAAATACATGAAGAATATTGTTATTAATGAAGAGTATCAATTTAATTATAAAATAACATGGTTCTGAAATATGTAATTAATATTTTTATCATTATGATATAGGAGGTTATAATATTCTATGGAAATCAACGATAATGGAAGGGGGCTTGGAATATCAAAATATTTTTTTTGAGTTATGTAATTTCTTATTGAATTTAGTTTTCCAAATACATTACATTTTGGTTGATGTTATTTACTTATTTCTCAGTATGAAGTGTTTTTGAACCATAATAAATTTCTTTTAAAATATTCTCTTTAATTTCACTTGAAACAACTGATACTTTTTGAAAAGGGACTCATTTATATGACTTTTAGAATGATGAATTTAAAATATCATTAAAAAATATTTTCATGATTTGGTTCTCCTTATCTTGGAATGATCAATATATTAAGATGGGACATTTTATATTTTATTATGTTTTTAACCTTTTTGGATAATGAGTATTTTATATCCTTCTATTTCATAAGTTCATGTGATGTGATATGTTTAAGAAACCCATTCTCTTTCCATGGGTTATTTATATTGTTATGATGATTGTTTTTAGGTGGAACACATTTTTATGGATGATGATGGGTGGGGAAATATATCTCCCTCAAATTAATTTGTGTAAGGTTAAATATCAATATATAGTCAAGCATGAATATAATGATATTGTTCCCATATGAGAAGGTTTGATGGGATTTCTCACATTTTCTGATACATAAATAATGAGTTTGTTATGTCTCTATATAAATAATCTTTGTGATGAGTTGCAGACCTGACTCATACCATTGAAATATCATGGTAGGTTTCATGAACTCGATACCATTGTGTTATGATTGGAAGAATATTTTCTGCATGATAAATAAAATTCAATATGAACACCAGTATCATAAGGGATAATAATTGGTAATGGGAAAAATTTTGTCATTATAATCAAGAAAACCTCTACAACAACTCCAGTGTTTAATCCTTTACAATATCATGTGCTGCCCTCAAATGGGAAACAATAATAGAAACATCCTCATCAGGATGGGAGAAGAGAGAAGAAACATCTTCTATATGAGTACCATAAAAATAGTGTCTATTTATTCAAAGATGAACCTACCCTTTGACACTTTATTTAAGTCATGATGTAAAAGTTGTTGAGATTACCAGAGTCTATATGCCATGATCATAAAATTCTCAACGATGGAACACATTATTTTCCCTTTCACCGAACATTAGGAAAAATTATCAAAGAGTTATTTATTTTTAATGACATCCTCCAGAAGATGGTTGATTATATATAGGTAAAATTAGGTAATCTACTAGAATAAGTGTAATATGTTCATACCACTTATCCAAATGAGGATAGTAAATAGAAATAATTTTCAAGTAATAGTGAATAGAGGTTTAATAACTAGATAACTTGAATGAAAATCAATAAAACTCATGTTATCTTTAGGGAACAACTAAATGTTCTAGTTATTCCCCCAATCCCTTATTCTATGATACGACCAATCCCATAGACACCACAGTCATTGAAGATCCAAACTTCTAAAAAACGATATAATCGCAGATTCAAGAGTCAATTATAGAATGATGAACCCATATCAATTACCAGAATAGTCTGGATACTCTCCTATTTTATTCATGTAGTATTGAGAGAATGGGATCCATCCCCCCAAACAGAATAATGGGAACCATCCCACCAAAGGGTACAACAAGAATGATATATCCAAACAAAATATTCATTGGATAAAGAATTAATCACCAGTTATGTAATTGTTATTCATTTAATAGACTCCCATTTTGATGATCTGTTTGATTATAAACCTGAGTACTACATAGATAATCTGGGATCTGGTGGTAGAGGATGTAAGAGTGAATGTAATATTGGAAGATGTAGTCATGGATGAGAATAATATCTCATCCATATCCTCACTGAATCCATAAACGTGGATAAAAACATAAGTGATCATTTCAGTGAACCCAAAAAAAGAACTAATATGTGTTGAAATATATTATGAGTCATCCAACTTCATTTATTATGAAGCATTGATTAACAGATGTGAAACTTTCCAACCAACCCAGATTAGTGGGAAGATCAGTTAGACTCAATCTATTAGTGAAACAAGTTCCTCTAACTCTTTTTCAAGTTCTTAGTCAGTCTTCCTCAAATACGTTATCCCCCAATGCACATTTTATGGTGAAACTTCAAACCCATGTTAAGAAATTCAGACCTTTGTCTAAAAAACATGATATATTGAATAGTTATCTATGGTTTTAACTAAGAGTTAACACTTTTAGTCTCTCAAATGATCAAAATATGTTCTATAATTTCTTTAGGAGGCCTTATTGAGTTCTCAAGAGTTAAAAGATTTGTTTGCAACTGCTAAAGTGTATCATACAATGACCAATTGCACAGATTGTAATACAATCATCTCTTTTATAGATAAATAATGGATACTATTATATAGGGACACATAATACCCTTATATGTATTTTAAAACCATTATGAAACCAAAATATGATAAAATTTCGTTGACAAATGATCAGTAATTAACCCCACTTCAATCCAGACACTCCATCGATTGGGTTATAGAAAATCCAAATTGTATTTTTCTTGTTTAACACTTCATGGTTATGAAAAGAGTGTGAGAAAAAAACCTATTCGAATCATGATATTATCCAAATTTAGAGACATCACCTCTAACTTTTAATTCTTTGTTTTTAGATAGTACTAAACCTTCAATGTACTATTTGAGAGATATTGGTAATATCTACATACAAATGTCACCTCATTAGGACATCAAAGTATCAAATACTATGTTAATGGAAAAACTAGTACATTTCATTGTGAGAATGATATATTTGAATCCTGTGAGTCTCAACACATCCATGTGGGGTTCTATCTGAGAGAAGGAAAGAAACCCATAATTGATTATGTCACTTCGGTTTGTTGGATTTAGTTCCCTATAACTAACTTCTATGTATATGATTACAATTATTTGTTGTTAATGAAGTTTCTTATCACATCTTGACTATTAGTATCCATGGAATTTTTATGTGATAATATTCTAAGAATATATGTTACACTAAAGATACATAGTAGTTCTCTACTATGTTGAGAACTACGAGATTCTATGAAAATATTTTTTAATATTTTTTACATAGAAGGATGATATAATTTGACGGGACATAGATGATACAAACTCTATGGGTTAGATAATCACATGACTTTGAGGCACAATCTCATGATGTATGCCTGTGGAAATTTTCAGCGAAAGAGATTTTGAGAATGAGACACACTAATAAGAAATACACATTTACATGTTTCATTGGATGTTCTAATATGTTGACATGGGTATTCATCCTTGGAAATTATGATTGTAATTAATGGATTCCATGACCTAGGTGACATATTCTTATGGTGAGGTAGGAGATATTAGATGCATAAAAAGTTATTTTTCCTTAATTAATAATGAAATAAATGATTTATCCCTTCTATCCCATGGAAGGCGTTAAAATCTCAAACCCTTTGATGGGAAAGGAATTTAAAAGATAAATAATTATCCACGTAATTATATGGGAGAGTTCATTTATAGAAATTCAACTAAAGATACATTGAGCATATAGGTTTATGACACTAATATGCCAACCTGATTGGTTTTAGATATCATGATATAAGGATTATACAACATGGTAAGAATTTTCATGAGGTTGAATGTCATTGGAACAATAACTTTATTATCTATATATTTGTTGGATTCTTTCTAGAAAATATCCTTGTACTTTATGTGGTTATACCTAAATCCACTAATAAATATTCCTTGAAGGTCAAACACTAAGTATATCCAAAATTTTAGTTAAATTCATTATTCAATTCAACAAGTTTAAATAAATTATATTTATTCGGGTATTTAGTTGATCATTAAGATTTAATAAAAAAAATATTCAACAGAATTTTTTTTAAATAATACAAATTATTATTAATTTTCAAGGATTTTTGAATATTGTATTTATTATATTTATCAATGAATAATTTGGTGATATTTATTTGTTAAATTGACTCCCAATTCAAGTGATTAAAAATAATATTTTTATCATTATTAGACATGTGGTCAGCTAGGAATTAAGTAAAAGGTAAGGGACATGTGTACAAGTTTCTAACCCAAGACATCATATAATAAATATATAATTATATCACTTTTTATAATCACTCTTGGTGTCCAAAACAGATAGATCAAAGTGCTCTCCCAATCCCAAGGAAGAGATAAATAGATCTAGAGTACTCTATTCTCCTCCTCCTCTTCCAATTACTTAAAGGGACACTAATAAATTTTTAAAGGATTTCTATTGGGATCAACCTAGAATGACATATGTGATTGAGATCAATTATGCCAGAACATAGAGATTATAAGAAGACATTCAAGGATTGTGGTTCATGTATGGATCACCACTAGATTGATTCTTCACTTGGATCTTATATCATAATGATGATATGATGAGATATAGTTAACCAGATCATCCATGAATAAATAATTATACGTTCTAGTATATCTAAAGATGATCACATATTATTTATAAATTATATGTGATGGTCCATCTCTTCTAGTTCTCATTTTGAACGAGTACAGTAATATTAGATTTTATTCTATTATTCATGACATAATTCATCATGTACAATAACTATTTTAATAAATTAAGACTAAAATCCAAGTTTTCCACTCTATAATGGGAATTACATTTCACCTAAAACCTACATGTGTTTTTATAGTGGTAAAAAGTTTGATGTATGATTATTTATTTTTTGTCAAATTTTTTTCATGAATTTCATATTTTTTAATTCATATTGATTCATTCTTGAAATCCAAACATCATTTTATCTTTCCTTTTTTTGTTCTCACCCAAACAACTAGCAAAAAGTTAATGATAAAAAAAATTAACATCCAAAAACACCATCTCGAGGTGAAAAAGGTTCTTCCTAGACAACATGATATTTTTAAACTTGTACCCACTAACTACACGTTCTGTATCATTGTATCTCATTTATATCTCTTGATAAAACTGGATCAGTGATATGATAAAAGAGTTATTAGGATTATATTTGGATAGGTAAGAATATGGTTTGTTGAACTACATTTCATGTAACATATGTACTTGAATTGTAGACATCAACTCTTTATAATGGAGAACACAGGGGGTCCATGTGTGTCGTGTATCTGCTACCTTCCAAAGGGATTGAAAAACCATAAAACATCAAGGACATAAACCATGTAGGGTGATTACACATCATATACCTCATACATATTCTAAGAAGGAGGCACACTCAATCCCTAGGAATTTTCCATAGTCCCATGTAGAAGAAACTACACCATGTAACTATGTACACACTGTGTAGGCTACTGCCATCAATGTGCTGATTTCAACACAAATAGAATAATTAATTATATGATTATAAGTATTCACATGTGTTCCCTGTGTAATTTATTTGATTGTAAGAGATGTTTCATAAGATTGGTAATTATATTTTGAATAAATTCTTGTGTTAAATACAAACTAAAATTTGTGAATGGTATTTGATTATACTTCACTCTGCATGAATCAGGATAATGAAATGAAGTTTCATTCACATGTGTTCTATGCATAATGTTTTTTAGTACACTCCATGAAATTACCTATCAAAAAATTTAGTTTCTATTCCAAGGGAATATGAAAGCATAAGGACTATACGAGGATGATTGGATGAGTACATGTCATTGACTCAAAGTCCACTTATATACACATTTAATTTTAAGGAAAACAAATTTATTTTAATTTGTTTAAAATTATGAATGATGGGATTTTGAGGATTCTTGGATGATATTAAGACAAATTGGATTAACTATATTAATTCATGGTGATTTATCTTAATAATATAATGAATTGAAGTAATTGATGGATAAATTGAAAATGTTTGTTCATTACAAGATATATGTGTTATCATGAGATGAGACCATCCCGGTGTATGTGATTGGTTTCCTTTTAATTTATTTTTCTTTTTAAATTAAAATGATGGATTTTGATTCATCCCCTCCTCCTAATTATGTATGTTTGTGCGTTCCCATAGTTTATTTTATGAATATTTTACTTATCCAATCCTTGAGATACTATAACCCGTGCGTATGAAAAATATTATCCAAGGAAGGAAATCCACTGTGAGAAGGAGAAATCCAAGTCCTAGAGTTGAGGTGAAACTAATCTAGGAAATATTAAATAACTGATGTGGAATGATGTAAGATGAAGCAAGCTACGGTTCAAGGTGTTTCCCCCTAGCAGTGAGGGTTAGTTTTTTTATCTTCAAGAAAAACTAGCCATTAAAGAATCTCATTTTTATGCAACATATATTTTATTTATATCAGTTCTGTAGTTTATTATAAATATTTTTTGGATTCTATGAAATCACATGATAAATAAATTAACATGAATAAAAAATAAAATTAAATAAATCCAGATTATGTTTAAATTTGATCCCACATGGTTAATCACTAGTAAAATCTACTTCATAATAATAGTAATTTTATATGATAGAAATGGTTTTTATTAATATGGATTTAAATCCCTCAAATAAAATTTTAATTTATTATTGCTAATCAATTATTAGGTAAGATGATGAAACCATATTTCAAAGTTCTTGATCAGCACAAGTTAGGGTGATTTCAATTATCTTCGGACTTTTAGCTTAATGTTTTGGGTTGACATAACTTGGTTTAAATCAGGGGTACACTTACCAATAAGGCCTTGGAGTAACTATAAGGTATGGGTGGAGGACATCATTATCAAGGATGTCAAGACTGGCGAGACCACTCAACATATTAATGAATTGTGAGTTAATGTAGTAAGTGTGACACACCTACCAAAAAAACATGAATTAAATTTTCAAGAAAAAGTCTAGTCTATGATAAGGGAATATGAATCCTTGCTATTATAATATATTAAAAACAAGATATTTCAAAACTAATGGGGTGAGTTATTAGGTTCTTAAAAAATTGAGTGAGATTAATAAAATTAAATAAAATTTAAATGTATTAATCTATTTTGGTAACCAAGGAAGTAATAAATTCTCTAATATTTTTTTTTATTGAAATGGATAACCACATTACATTAATAATATCAATATGATCCATAAAATATAATGATAAATTTATCACTGGTGGAAATTTATAGGAACTTTATTGGAAGTTACATGTTATACTACACCATGAATGGACATTATATGTGCTCGGAACCCCATTATTGAGTCTCTTTCCATAATGGACAATGAGTAAGATATACCTCTCCATGTGAAACATGTGGATGATGCAATGGATTTGAAATGGTTCATGCTATCATCCATGTAGAATTATATTTTTATGCAGTATGAGGATATATATGCATATAGATTCATTTCTCACCTTTATTATTTTTATTAGGAGAAGGTGAGATAAGAGAGTTATATGATCTATAATTCACTATTCACATGAACTCTTAGAGATTAGTCACTGTCTAGGCATCATGCAGTTAAGATGGTTGCTATAATAGAGTGATTAGACATCTTGGGTTTATGATTCTTGAGGATTTCCACATGGAACTCATTCTATCCTGAATCCATTAAATCTTATGCATTTTGTATTGTGAATTATAATGTGAGAAATAATGAAGAGAATATTTTAGAACTTTTCAAACTTATTCACCATGTTGATAAGGATATGGATTATGAAAAACCCATGTAGTTTATAGTGAATAAAAAAAGGAATAAAAATGAAAAGATCTTGAAGTCTCTTTATATGTTTGAGGTTCTAGAGCACTATCCATCCAAGAAGAAGAATATCCAACGATAATAAGAGGAATATAATATAGTGTGTTTTTAAAGTACCATGTAGAGACACTGGAAGATAAACTAAATACAAATAACTAATCAAGGGGAATGTTTAGGGTAATTCATTATCAACTGTAATATTTGACTATACTCAAGTTGGATATTAGATACAACATGTGGTGTTGACATTTGTATCCAAATATAATATCTAAGTAGATTTTAGAAGGTTTCCAAAGGTGTGGTGGATCTTTGGGCTTCTAATGGGGTGAGACTAGCTACTCAAGATTTTAAATACTACTATTTCATATTTCTATCATGATTGATTTTGGTTTTAATGAAATATTATTTTGTGCATAGATTTATGAAGAAAATCATAAATATTTCTTATTTAGAAATGTATGGATTTATGTTTCATTTTTTAAATAAGAGAAACTACTTTTAAAAAGAAAACATTTTTCATTGTTTGGAATAGTTGAATTACAGTCTTTATGTATTAAATTTAAAATACAAAATATTGGAAATTATTAATGAATCACATTCACATGACTCATTTCACACACAATTTTGGAGTCACCATCAGTTTATAAAAATTATAAGCATTTGAAAGATCTAGATCCATATAGTTATTGAGACTATTTTGAACATAAATCACATGAAGGATGTAAAAAATTTTCACAAGGAAAGATGATGGTAACACTATTTGGTTTTCAAGGTGAGAAGGCCACAAACCATCTAGAATTGGTACACACTCATGTGTGCAAACCTTTTAAATTATAAGTCAAGGTGAGTTCTCATACTGTATCACTTTTAAAGATGACTTGAGTTGGTATAATTATATCCATATAACGAGGTATAAGTCTAAATCCTTTAAAAATATTAATGTGTTGAAGACTGAATTTTATAGTCATATTGGTAATAAGATAATAAAACTTCAATAGGATCTATTTGAAGATATATTATCCATTAGTTTATCAATATTTTATGGGAGTATGGTATTTTACCTCAACTCACTATGCATTATACCCCATAGTGGAATGGTGTTAGTGAATTGTGGAATAGTACCTTACTAGAAATGGTAAGGTAGATAATGAGTAACATAATTTATCAATTATTGTTTTAGGGACATGAATTTCATTCAAAAATATAAATACTAAAAAGGGTACCAAATAATGTGTAAAATAGTATCCCCTTTGAGTTATGGTCTGGAACAAAACCTATTTTTTCACATGTTCATTCATGGGGGTGTGAGTTATTTATTAAGTCTATATCAACAAATAAAATATCATCCTAATTCATGAAGTTTATCTTTATAGGTTACCCTAATAAAATTAGTGGATAATACATATATAGACCCTCTAATAAAGGGATTAAAGTTTCTAGGAAAGTAGTATTCTTTGAGAGGGAACACATTTGGAAGAAACAAAGTGGGAGAAAAATTTAATTTTATAAAGATTATTCTCAAGATAGACATTTTTTTCATAAGAATAAATTCCATAGGTACCAATCGAATATGTTTTTCATATAAAACAGTATTGTGTAGGAGAACTAGAGTGGTTAGAGAACAAAAAGATACGGTTTTCTAGTTATAAAGGGTAGTGAATCATTATTGGTTTAAAATAATCACCCTATATTCTACAAATTGGCGGTAGAGAGATTTTATGATTCAATATGGAAGAAATAAATGAATTATAATATAGATAACATGTATCATAACCAAGTTTATGATATGGTTAGCCCCCAAACATATGTAAAGCCTATTGGGTGAAAATGGGAATTCAAGAGAAAGATTGAAATGAAAGTTTAGGTCAGTACCTATAAAGAATTGATAGTGTCTAATAGTTTTATAAATTTTCAAGACTTTTATTATGAAGAAATCATTTCTCTAGTTTCCATATTTAAAACAATCAGAATTATGATTTCCCGAGAAAATTTCCTTGACTATGATATTTGACAGATGGATGAAAAAACTACTTTCCTTAATGGAAATTTTCAATAAGATGTTTTTATCAAACAACTAATGTGTTTGTGAGTACATAAAATTCCAAAAGGGTATTCATTTTACAAAGAACCATTTATTTATTAAATAAAACATCTAGGTTATGGAACATTTGATTCAATGAAGGTAAAAAATTATTTGATTTCATTATGAATAAATGTGAGTGATGTGTTTACAAGTAGTTTATTGTGATTATGGAAATTTTAATAGAATTATAAGTTGATTCCATATTACTAATTAGAAATGAGATATCATCCTTAGAAGAGGATAAGGAATGGTTGAGAATGTGCTTCCCTATAAAGAAC
Organism: Viscum album; assembly: GCA_963277665.1. Classification (NCBI taxonomy): domain Eukaryota; kingdom Viridiplantae; phylum Streptophyta; class Magnoliopsida; order Santalales; family Viscaceae; genus Viscum; species Viscum album. The sequence goes on along the minus strand of OY728128.1, from coordinate 835,287,226 downwards.
TTTGGTGAAGTAGCCTACATTATAGGGATCGTGATCATACATGATAGACCCAAGAGGCTAATTCGACTAAGTCAATGTACATACATTGACCAGATACTGAAGAGGTTCTGTATGGACTAATCTAAGAGGTTATTAGTTCTAGTGTCACATGGAATACAAATTTCATATAAAATGTTTCCTATGAAATAATAATAAAAAAGAGATTGAGTAAGATCCCATACAATTTTGTGATATGATCTATCATTTATGTTATGTTATGTTATGTATGAGGCTTTATGTTGCATACACTTTGATAATGGTATACTATTATCAAGAAGATAAATTTGAACAAAATTATGTTTCTTTTAATATTATCCTTAGGTATCCCAAGATTATTAAGGATATGTTCTAGGTGTGTGGAAAATATGAAGAGAAATTCATCAGGGGTAAAACATTTTCTAACTTTTAGATAGATAATAATAATCTAAAATCACAATCATGATTTTCTTTTATATAAATAGAAGGTCATTGAGTAAAAATAGTTCAAATTATCCAGTTTTGAACAATTCTATAGCTAATTATGAGTATATTTTTTCTTTTTATATAGCCATGGAAGTAGTTTGGATTCACAACATTTTTCAAGAGCTTGATGTGTTACCTATCAGTCAACATCTTATCATAATATATTGTAATAACACTACAATGATGGTTATTTCCAAAGATCCATGGTCACATCAAAAGAAAAATCATATAATTCATAAGTTTCATAACGTGAGGGATTTTCTCAGTGAGGTAAAGCTTAATTGAATGTAGTATCCACAAGAGAAAACATGGTGACCCCTTTATAAAGGATCTATCTCAACAGAGTAATGAATATCTTTTGAGGGCTAGTGGACTAAAGGTTATAAATAATTGTCTCTAGTGAAAGTTAGTGTCTATTGGAGATGGTTCCTTAGAACCAACTTCCATGTACTTCATTACACGTATGAATCATTAATGAAGTTACTTAGTACAATTTTATTAATCATCTTCATGGAATCTATATGTGATAATTTCATAAGAATATATGACACACTGAAGGGTCATTATAGTTCCTTGCTATGATGAGAACCATGAGGTGATACAACAACAATATTGAATATATGTTATGTAAGATGATATCATATGATGGATATCATATTATAAAATCTATCATGGAAGGAGCCTCAAAATATTTTTAGGCACCCACTCATAGTGTACACCCATGAAAATTTCCAGTTCAAGAGATAATATGAACAAGACCCACAAATTGGACATTCACATTTACCTATGTTATTGAATGTTCCTATATACGGAAGTGTGTATTGATCTATAGACATTAATATTTTTATTATTGGATATAATGAGTCACGTAATTTTATATATTGACGAAAACTATGAGGACATATTATTGTGGTGATGTGGGGCATGTTGGGTTCATCACGAGTGATATTGTATTAATGAATAATGTCATTAGGATTTATCGTTTCGATCCATTGATATAAGTTAATATTATAGTACCTTTGATGGGAATAAAACTATAAAGATAAATTCATTGAAATTTTTTTAGGGGAGAGTTTATTTTTGGAAAATAAATGAATAATACATCGAGAATACAAGTTGATGACACCATTATAACACCTACTTGACTTGAGTTATCCTAATAAGGGGTTATATTACACAGTAAGAATTCTTAAAAGGTTTTATGTCATTAAAACATTATCTTTTTTATCTATATAAGACTTGGTATGTTTCTAGATGCTAACATTGGATTTTATGTAGTTTAACCTAATTCCACTAGAAAAGAGGTCTAGAGGTTCACATAATATGTTTATCTATAATTTTAGTAAAATTTCATATTGATTTTAACAAGTTAGAAAAAATAATACTTATTCAGGTATTTAGTTGATTTCCATGATTAAGTTGAACGTTATTTATAAGAATAAGTAGGATAAATAATAATAATAGTAAATAATTATTATCAAATATGGGAAAAAATAATATTTATTATATTTATCAAGGAATAGCATAGTGATATATATTTATTAAATAAATAGTCAGTATTTCAGGTGTGGTAAATTTTAAGGATGATAATCATAAAAAGTTGGATGGTCTTATAGAAAATGGTGTGAATGATATTTATTTATATATTTTTAAGGTTATGTAAATATCAAGTGATTAATAATAATATTTTTTTGTTATTACAATACATGGGGTTGACTAATAATTAAGTAATATAGAATGAGATTATAAGAACATTTTAAACCCCAAATGTTCCATAATACATTTCTAATTATATTACATATCATAATCACTCATTTTGTTCACAAAATATAGATCAAGGGGATTTATCAAACCATAGAGAGATATATAGAGATCTAAGGTTCTCTATTATACTCATCCTCTCTCAAGTCCTTGAGAGAACACTATCAAATATTTATGGTGTTGTGATTAACCATGAAGGACACAAGCGATCAAGATTGACTGTGCTAACACTAAATGATTATACTATGACTTTCAAAGGCTGTGGTTGATGTATGGATCACCTCTATAGGAATTATTCACTTTTATCCTATAATATAACAAAAATACAATGAGATATGGTCGTCCAGATCACAAATAACAAAAGAATTAAAAAATCTTATTTTCTCATAAATTAATAATAAATTACATGTGATGATCTGTCTGTTCTGGTTATATCATTTAAAAATTATGTAATCTATTATTAAAATAAATCTTCATGATGTTATTCTCCATGTATAACAACAATTTCTATAAATTATGACTAAAATACTAGTTGGCCATTCTATAAAGGCACTTTAACTGTGGCCTGAACTTATAGGAATACTACTCTAAATAGATTGTAAATGATGTCGAATAATCAATTTTAGGATCTTGGTAATGGATTTTTATTTCTCATATATCAAATCAAATACATGAGTTTAGATTTGGGTCTATATTCATTAGCTCTAATGATATCAATCATGTCAACTAAAATTGATGACATATAAAAAATGTCTAATATCCTCAATAGTAGTGGCAACCCATGTAAAAATTCCATCACCTTATACCTATAGGTTCATAATACTCATACATAATTAGATTAATAAAAAATCAGTCATATAAATATTAGAGAGTGATAATTACCTTACTTCATCCTATAAATTTTTGGATATTGATGTTTCTCTTAGCTCAAGAGATTCCCCATAATCACCCATTCCTCCTAATATAGGTACATAGGGAGTAGAATAAGTGGATATCAAATATAAACCTCCATCATTTATGGAATATGTATTTACCATAATTTATAAACTTCGATAAATAAATCTTGGCATTGAGGAAGATATGTGACCCACTTTGATTAGTGAAACCATGTAGTCTGAAGAACTTGAACTGCATAATTATTTTAGAAATTAGAATTGTAATTTCTTTTCTTGTAATTATATAGAAATTTCAACCCTTTATCTTGATTTAGCCACCCAAAACATTGTCTTACCAAATGATCACCATGGTTACAAGAAGGAAACCAGAACAATGCATCCAAATCCTTCCACCAAGGTTGAAACCCAACTTGATAAGATTATAAAATTCAAATTCATTAGGTATGTCAAATAACTATTGTGAATTTATAACATCATCCTAGTAAAAAACAATAATGGGGAAATTAGAGTTTTTATCAAATTCAGATATCTCAAGTGGAAATGTTTGAAGGAAGATTCCCCAATCCCAATCAGAAAACTTCTAATCAATAGAACTATAGGTATCAAGATAATTCCATCATGGATGTATATTTTGGATACAACCAAATTTGAATGGATCCTAATGATGAAAAAGACACAAATATTAGATCCCCCAAGTAATATCCAACTATCATATGATGTATGTTCATTTAACTAACATTGGTTCCACATATCAACATGCCATGAAAAATATTATCAAGCATTTTTTGTGGTAGACCCCTGAATATTACATAAAACAAATGGTGGTAAAATAATAGAAACTCTATGACTATATTAATGACCATGATATAATTTTAAATAAGCTAAAATAATATATATTAAAGATAAACCCCTTAAAATTCACATTTGGGGTCACCTCATGAATGTTCCTTGGTTTCATATTTTTTCATCATGACATTGAAGTCAATCTTGAAGAAAAAATTATATCCCTGACATGAAGACTCTTCAGATCCTCAAATATTTGAGATATATTCAAAGAAACATATCCTACATTTGATGTTTTATAGTGAACCTTACATGAAAATGTTTATTCTTCAATAGACTACTAAAGAAATGAGTTACCTATCAATGGAAAAATGATTGGAAAGAAACCTTTGACAGTCTCAAGAAATACTTTATGATTTTCAAAGTATTAATTCTACATATTAAAGAAAAAACACTCATTCTATACGTCAAAGACTTAGATCAATCACAGGGTTATTTTATTTTATATAAAAATGGGGAAGGGAATTATAATAATATCAATTATCTTAGTAAAAATATACATAGTACTAAGAATTGATATTCAGATATAGTGAAAAATTACATTTATTTAGTCTTCATAGTTCGAATACATTGGAACTACATGCAACATCATGAGGTCCACTTGGTATCTCATAATGATACATTTGCATATATACCCAATAATCCCATGATGATTAGATTCTTGGAATGGTGGGAAGTCATTTTTCATTAATTTACATTCAGTTCATACCACAAAATTCATGAATGGGGAATACATTTGAAACTTTTCATGTAGAGAATTATTCAATATAAAATTCAATATTCAATATCAAATTTCTTTAGGAAGAAGTATTCTATATTAACTACCTCTTCTAAACATGGGAGATGTACTTTTCAAGTGATTCTATTTTCCCAAAAGGGAAAATAATGGAAGACCCCAGACTCAATAATTTATGTTTAAGAGTCATCCTTATCTCCCTAGCCAAGGAAGTTATATATTATTCATTTTTTAAGAAGGATGAACCAATAACAATAAAAAATACCAAGACCTCATTTACGCTTGGAATACACACTAAAAATACCATTATCCCAACTAAAATTCAAATTTGATACAAAATTTATGATCAATAATATCAATGATGACATTGAATCTATAAAGAAAAAGATATTTACCCTATTTAACTATCTATAAGTATTGACGGTGGAGTTCTTCTCAAATCCAATACTGAATCATTCCCAACATCCAATAATCACCAAGGAATATTTATTATAAAATAAAGCTACAACTGTGGTAGACCTTGACAAAGAAGAAATAACAATCAACATCGTATATCATAAAGTTCTATCACTATTTATTAGAAATAATATAGATGATATCAATGAGGTAAATATCATCCTTGAATATGATATTTTTGGGAAAAATGGTTTTCTATCATATTATATTACCTCCTACTTGGGATTCTTTAATCATATAGATTAATAAAAATAAAATCAGATTTTTGGTAGTGAACTTTACCCTTTATGAAATCCAAAACCCTAAAAAAGTACATTATAAATGAGGCTTTGATAGATTCATCCTTAGATGAATTTAAGGAGGGTAAAACCTAACTGTTATATAAGTAATCAATGTTGGTGCATATTGTTCTCATCTGTTTGGGATAAATATTTTCTATAAAATTAGGAGGCTCGGATATTTCTATTCTATAATGAAATAGAATTTTATGTAATTTAGCATGAAATATCAATCTTGTTTGATAGATGCTAAATTAATTCTACAACCCATATATCCTTTACAAGCCTCCAAATATTCATGGAAATTTACTATCTGAGGAATAGATTTCATTGGGCCATATACCCTAAAAATAGAAAGGTAGTTCAAGTATATCCTTACTTCCATTGAATTATTATCTAAATAGGATGAGACTATATCTCCAAGGAAGTTGAGATAAAGGCTATATTTAGTTTTGTGTAGAGAATATTTATTAATAGATTTGGTGTCCCACATAGAATATTGATGGATTATGTAACCAATATATTATCTTCTTAATTGAAAAGGATACATCATCAATATGAAATTTATCCTAACCACACTCATTCAGATACCAAGAAATTACATCTGAAAAGATAGAGGTTTTCAATAAAAAATTTCCAAATATACTCCAGGAGATGGTGGAAAAATATAGAAAATCTTATCCCGATAATCATCTACATGATTTTTGGTCCTATCACACCACAACCCGCATATATATATAATGAATCCTATATTCCATTATATACAAAATGAAATTGGTTATACCTATATAAGTAAAACAACTTTTAATCCTCATTTTCATTTGTGACCTGAATTCTATAGATGATAAATCTAAAAAGTGATTGGATTAGTTGAAACATCCTAATTAGAGTAGGTTTTGTTCCCAACATAACTTGTATGTTCATAAAAATTGAGTAGTGACAGACTAGATTTAGTAATTTCACCTCTATTTATTCCTCCAAGGGAAACTGGAATCATCCCATAGATCCCCAATGATACCTCAAAATAAGCCTAAAAAAATTAAAACAATATGGGATTGAACTTACACCATACAAAATGTATACTCTAATGGAACCTATTCCTTATTCATAATGGATGGTGAGTTAATATTACCCCTACCGATTTATGTTTTCTCAATAAATACTTCATGTAATCCAAAATAATTGGTCTAGGAATTAGAAACTTAAACTATGTAAAAAAACATGGAAAAATCTATGTGACCATATACTACATCAACAATTTTTAATCACCACATGACTTTAAACTGTATGTCTAATGTCCATGTCACATGATGTTAAACTATATGAAAAATTTCATGTCCACACAATGATAAACTATACAATATAATAGTTTGAGCATCATGAATTTAAACTACCCAACATAATTCCTAGTCACATTATGTAAAACTATATGAAAATATCTCCATCACAAGATTACAAATAAGGCAGTGTACATAGGAAATAATCATTGAATGGAATCTTAATAAATTTGGTCAATTTTTTAATTACCACTTGTGTCTCACACAAATCCAAATTCATGTGATCTTAGAGGGTTTATTTGATGATTCTGATTTTCATGATTAAGGTATACTAAGGAAAATTTGGTTCATATTATATGAATTTAAAATATTTAGTGTGACCACATGTATGCCCTTCTATTTCATTTCATATACGCTAGTTCTCAGTATAGAAATCCACAATAATTATGCAAGGATCGATTTTCATTCTGATTAGATATGTAGAGATGTCGGGATCCTTTATATTAGGCCTAACCATAAACTAAAATTTAAAATTCCATCACCTTTTCTCAGTAATTATGTTTTGTATTTCTTAACTGGCATAGAAATAAGGTCCTATTCTTTGTATGTAGATCAGTCCCATTTGAAACTAATAACCATGTCCATGTGGAATGTCATTAAATTGTAGAGCACCTAGATCCCTACCACATGTCTTTAAAATGTGAGGTGGAAGTTTATCATACATGACTATAAATTGCTTAGGATAGACCATTCCATTTTGTTCTCTTTATCCATACATGAGAGCTC